>CM045764.1:57340331-57983757 GCA_025200525.1 Camellia lanceoleosa
CAAACACAACCCAAACCTTCCCGTGAGGCATCACAATACACTGAATAAGCCAAATCCCTTTCTGGAATAATCAAGACTAGGGCAGTGGTAAGTCTAACCTTAAGTTTCCTAGAATGACTTCTTACAAGTCTCACTCCACACAAATTTAACTCCCTTCCTCGGCCTAGTTAGGTGAAGCTAGTCTAGAGAAATCTTTCAAAATCTCCTATAATACCTAGCTAGCCCCAAGAAACTACTGGATCTAGAAAGCATTCTTAGGTTGTGCTTAACCTTGCATCGCCTATTTTGGATGAATCTATAGTCACCCCCTCCTGATACCACATGACCTAGAACTTAATTTATTTCATTAAAACTCACATTTTCCAAATTTAGCATACAATTATGGGTTTAAACAATTCAAGCACCACCGCAAGTGTTCCTTGTGTTCTCCTGATGGTGAATAAATCAAAATGTCGCCCACAAACATGATCACAAAACTATCTAGAACTCCTCGAAAGATTTGTTCATCGATCCATAAACACCGCTAGAGCATTGGTTAGCGAAAAGGCATCACAATAAACTCATAGTGGCCATACTGGTATTTAAATGCCGTTTTTGGGATATCCTGCTCCTTAGCCTTAATCGATGGTAACTCGATCTCAGTCTATCTTAGAGAAACAATAAGACCTCTTCAACAGATCAAACAAATCATCTTTGGCGAGGCATCGTGGTATTTGTTCTTAACAATAACCCGCTTAATTTTAGGTAATCGATGCAAAATTGCAAGGCTTCATCTTTCTTTTAGCAAAGAAGGCTAGTGCTCCCAAGGTGAAGTACTAGGTAGATGAAACCCTTATCTAACACCAGAGAGTTGAACCTTCAATTCATTCAACTCAATAGGTGCAAACCGATACGGTGCCATAGAAATCTCAGTCATGCCATAGAAATTCCAAGTGCTGTGCACTAAGTCAATAGAGAACTCAATCTCTTGGTGAGGTGGCAACCAGTAAAGTCTTCGAAAGACATCCGGTATTCATAAACCACCCTGGCAACTCAACCGTGGCTTCATCACATTCACTACTCAAGAAGCTAGCAAGAAGACAACTAAGCTCACTCCACCCACGCCGATCATATAATCGATGATAAGACTCTATCCACCTAGTTTTCCAAGAAATAAAAGCAATCACCGCCAAGGTATATACAAGAACCCTTGATAAGATCAATCTATAACAAATTGGTATGACGACAACCTACCCATACCCCGATAACATCAAAACTAGACATGTCAAGCAAAAACAAATACAAATGAAAGTCGACAACCGGGACCTCTATATCACAACCTTGACACCCTTAGAATAACTTCACCACCAATAGGTGACTTTACACTAATAGAGATGCTAATGCATACCCAACCCCAAAACCGATGCAAATGCAAACTAAATGAAAAAATGGGATGCACTCAGATCAATCAATACTCTAGCAATTAAATTACAAAACAAAAAGGTACCTCTCACTACAAATGGAGCTGATATAAGATCTCGCGCAGAATAAAGATACACACGCCTCGTTAGCCTCGATCCACTCGCCACCCTTCGGAGCATAGGCTCGCCAGACCGATCGAGCCGAAGAAGCTCCCCCGATAGCCCTCGAGGCCTGTGGCCGATGCTCGGCCGGTGGCTCTATGTTTGCCTTGAACTAGACGCACCAGACATGCCATCCAACTGTGGGAAAAACCTCTTCAGGTGCCCCACCTGACCACACTAATAGCAAGTAGGCAAATGCCCTTCACCAGGACTCTAGCCTTGACAACGAGTCAAGACGACAAGCCGCTTGTTGCTGGCTGCTCTCTGCTAAGCTAGGACTTGTGGCCTAATCGACCACATTTGAAACAAGTCACCCACCTCTCCCGTAACTTGAACCCAAGATCAAAAAGTGGACCTCGATTGTTCTTGGGACGATCGAGGGTTAGAACCCCTCGCCTCTACTGCTTCGATCGCCCCGACTCCTCTTAGAGCCTTCATCCTTTCCTCTTCGCCGCATGATAGTCTCAAGATGGGCCGCCCACGAGATGCCCATAATGTCTAATCATGGAATCGATTATTCTAAACATAAGCCCTGGCCCTCAATTTCTTCTCGAACTCCGCATAACGACGCCTCGGCCCTCACTAACTTAGATGCAAACTTAGATAAACTAGTGAAGGTGGCTTCAAACTCAGCCACATGCATATTCAACTACACCAGCTTGAAAAACTGGTCACTTAACTTTTCCTTAACAGTGGGAGGCAAAAACTTGTCCTGGAAGGCACTGACAAAAGCCTCCCAAGTCCCTTCAATGTGCCCACACGATATTTCCACCATCGACCAAGATCCCTCTTCACCGAAAGACGAAGGTCACCCTCAACTAGTCGCCTCGATGCCAAGCATCTCAATGTCTTCATTATCTGCTCGCCACTTATCCGCTTTCAAGGTCTTTGGGTCACCCAAAACTCATCTCGATTCGACCGAAGAACTCCCACTAAAAGACGGCCTACGCTTAGCTACTTGGGCTCGACTTGACTTCACCGAGAATGTCCATAGACTCGCAGAAGCTCGATCATTTCACTGCTAAGGCACCTATAGGTCGTTGACTCCATCGCCTCGCCACGCTGGTCTTCGACCAACCCCTACTTCCCGAGCCAATCTATTCAGATGGGCACTGCGGCCCCTAGGCCTACCACGCCTACCACTACATCCACATCCTGACATCCTAATAAAGGTAACAAAGAGATTAGCACATTCACAAATGTGCCGAAGCTAACTCACTCACGTCCTAATACATTGGACAATAGTAATTCACTCCACATAAGCACATAATCACGTAAACACATACGAATTTTATCTCGAGCATGATCTGCTCATGGCGCTGCTAGAGTTCCAATTGGAAACGGCAGTAATCAAGTGCCTTTCTAACAGGACCCATAGAAACTCGTAGACCCAATCAACATCCTAGAAATTCAATCCCATACCCAAATAATCACATAAGCATGTTGACATATAAGCACATATCGTTCACACTTAAGTCTCTAGCAAGCAAGACAAACCCATTGTGGTACTAATCACTCTCCACGTACCCAAAGCATTCAAACCCAGCACGCTCTGATACCAAGTTGTAATGCCCCCAAAAGTACACAATAAATATAACCCAAAAGCATTCATATATGACAATATAAATCAGAGTAAATAGTCATTTCATTAGATAGATTTGATATTACAAAGAGTTTAACATAAATAAATGCCCTAACGGCTTACACCTTTCCAAGTCTTGACTTGGTTACAATAAAAGAGAGACTAGCTCTTACAAATAAGCCCTTAGCTATACAAAAAAAATATAATCAAAACAAGAAGCTCATGCTTCCAAAAGTCCCTCCCAGTTATTGTCTTGACGGAGGCATGCCCTCAATACCTGAAAATGTTTTCCCTAAATAGGGTGAGTCATGTTCCAAAGAGGAATCATCTAACACGGATATGAAACTTAGCAGAGGTATAAGTACACTATGCATACACAACGTCAGTGATAGAACATCCACACTTTATATAGTCATAAGATTCCAATTTCAATTCTTAATTCATTTCCATTCGATTCATTTCATTACATGAGCCAATTTCATCACTTCTTAAACAATCCAAATAAGACTACAACTCATTAATTCTACCATCACATCATCAACGTATAAACATTTTAAACTTTTTTTCACTTGATATTTCAACGTAGGCTATACAAGCACTACAATTGCCATTTTACGGATATTTTGTCCACTAGATCGGCCACGATAATTTTGGGACTTTCACCGACACTCCAACCAACTTAATTATAATGGAGTCCATCCCGTTTATCCTTCCGAACAATCATTCATACATATGCAATGTATTTAAACACATAATCATACGTAGAACACATCCCCTTTCTACTTCCAAATAATCATACATATGCAATGTATATAAACATAGTCATATTCAATGACAACCACAAGAGATTAGTTTCAATTCACCTAATCCACATGCAATTTCTACAATAATCATAGCTATTCTCCATCGATAGCCCAATACATATATTTCTAAACAGATATACAATCTCATGGCAGATAATTTATCCAAAATTTTCAATGATGTGAAGTATTACATACTCAATTCTACCATCTATTCCAACACTTGCTCAATTTCATGTTTACCCCACCAAATTCAATTATTTATATAAAATAATTATGATAGTCATTTTAGGGCCAAAATTCTCCTTTTCCAAATATCAACCCAAGCATCAAACTCAACCATTTTGACCCAACATAATCTCATTTTCACAACCACATTCATTTATTTCATATTCAACAATAATCCATCTTTCCATATCATACCCAACCTTAGGTTTGCTTGAAACACCCTCAAATTACATTATTATTACACAAAAGACAAATAACTAAGCTAAATATCATATGAAGGTGGAGAAAAGATCCCTACCTCAAAGGAAGAAGATGAGCCACACAAGAGAGAAACTTTAAGAACACCGAAACCCACTTCTATTCCAATCAAAATGTAGATCTTGATGCACTCTACCTTTTTCTCAAAGGCACTAGGGTGAAGAGATCAACGGATTTAGAAGAAATCTAAAAGAGAAGGTGAGTTTTAGAGAGAGAATGTGTAGATCTAGGTTTTTGGAAAGTTTTAGAGAGAGAGAGAGAGAAATGAAAAAATGATTTGAAATGACATTTTCACGAACTGTTATACAAGCAACCGCCGAAAGTGAAAGTGACACTGAAAGCGCCGTACACAAAGTTCTCGCCGAAAGCGTGAGAAATTCTGCTCGAGCGTGGAAGACACATTCCCAGAAGTTCTGCAGATGAAGGGCCCCGCTCGAGCGTGAATCTGGACGCTCGAGCATCCAATGCAATCTTCCAGTATTTGCAGATCTACAAAAATACTGAGAGCTAACAAGTCTCGCTCGATCGCAAGAATGGCCGCTCGAGCGGAGGAGCAAAATATGTGAAGCCTGCTCGAGCGGAAGAGCCAAAATCTGGGCATCACAGGTTTGGAAGTACGAGCAACCAACCTGTTCCAAAAGCATAATTACAACCCGATAACCAAAATAAAGGGGAGACAAGGGAAACAAGATATGAATAATCATTCTAAACCATACCAACCCAAGTTCGGAATACAATAGATAACGGTCAAAACCGAAATCGCTAGATGAGTCGAGCAACATATCAAAAATTAGTACCACCTTTAGCAAAGCGAGGTATATTAGTAGAGGCTAATCAAAATGACTTGGAATAACAGGATTGGAGACATCTAATCATTTAGTATTTAACTGGTCCTTCTTCAAAGGCCTGCAGAAAGCTTAAACTACAGTCAATACAATTCATAGTGTATTCTAATGCTCTTTATAAAATAGGAGTAGATGGTCTTCTGTTGGAATATTTAGGACTAAAAGAGGCATTGATCATGATGGTCAGGGTGCATGAAGGTATTTGTGGTGCTCATCAACCTGGTGTTTAAATGAGATGGTTGCTACGAAGGCATTTTTATTATTGGGCAACTATCCTTAAGGATTGGATAGAGTATGCAAAGGGTTACCAAGCATGTCAGAAGCATAGCATGATAAGGCATGTTCTAATAACTCGATCTACATGCAGCAGTGAAGCATTGGCCATTTAGAGGGTGGGCAATGAACATGATAGGGGAAATTTACCCATCTTCTTTGAAGCAACATTGTCTCTCATTCTAGTGGCCACAAACTACTTTTACTAAATGGGTTAAAACAAAGCCTTATAAGATCAGAGATCAAACAAAGGTAATTGACTTCATCAAGGAGTTAATCTACAGTTTGGTATTTCACAAACCATAACTCGACAATGGGACTGCGCTTGATGGAAAGCTAGTAAAAGTTTTAAGAGAATCGAATTAGCCTTATCAATTCCACCCATATTATGCACAAGCAAATGGTTGCTTGAGTCATCTAACAAATTCTTGAAGAATGGGATACAAAAAGTTGTGGAAGACAATCCTAGGGATTAGCATAACTTGTTGTTAGATGTGTTGTAGGCTTATAGGACTTCCTAAAGATCAAGGACAAGAATTACTCCTTATGCCTTGGTATATGGGCATGATGCAGTGCTGCTTGTGGAGATCAATATTAAGTCCTTGAAGGTAAAATGCCAAGACCATCTAAGTACTGATCAATATCATCAAAGCATGCATTTAGAATTAGAAGGTGTGGATGAAGACAAAATTTTGGCATTAAATAATATTCTTTTACAAAAGAAAAGGCAACTAAAAGCTATAATAAAAAGGTTCAACACATCAGCTTTGATAAGGGAGATTTAGTTTGGAAAACAATACTTCCAATAAGAATTAAAAGCCACAAGTTTGGAAAATGGTCACCAAATTGGGAGGGACCATGCCAAGTCCATAGAGTCTTGTCTGGAAGAGACTACCATTTGAAAATTTTAAATGGATATGTACATCTCAAGAAAATTAAGGACAGGCATTTGAAACCTTATTACCCAACTATATAGGAGGTGAAAGGAGTTTAGAGGTACTATATGGAAACATTAAATAAAAACAAAAAGCACTTGTGTAAAATAATGATGTTTCATTTAACAAAAATTGACGTACATTGTGCCACAAATTGGCCAAAAATTCATTACAATGTTTCAATTGTTTCCTTACAATAAGCTCTCTACTCTTGAGTGATGAAAACAATTGAATGGCAGTGTTCATCTCCTACTTGCGGCTTGATAGCCCTTGATGTGTAGTGTGCAGCCTCTTTGCATTCTGCGCCAAGGCTATATTGACTGTTGCTAGCTCCTTCTCCTATTCTGCCTTCCTATGCAAGAGGTGAGCCTGAAGCTGTGAAGGAGAGAAGTGTTGTCGCTTTAGCATCAAACTTCAGAGTGAATGTAGAATACAAACTCCTTATCTTTAATAGCTCATTCTCTGTAACCTTAGCCATTTGACAGATATTGACATAAAAGTCAATGGTTGCTACTGCTTGGGTTAAATGGCCTCTAAAGGCAACATTAGACTATTCGAGGAGCTGGCAGCATTTAAGGAATCCATTTTTGATGATTGGTTTATGCAAAGCCTCAAATAGAATCCTTGAGAATGTCCTTATCAGCTCTAAACAAGTGCCCAAGTCTACTTGAGGAAGGGAAATGGACTCAGCAGCAAATGAGCTTTTTATTATCTCCAGTAAGGAGTCAGCTAAATCTAGTGGCTCAGTATCACTTCCAATTGATAGAGCTGGTGTAGATGTGCCAAATAAGCTTGCCAGCTAGGCTTCAAAAATGTCCATCTCCTCTTCTAAAAAAAAAGCATTGTAGAAGGGTGTAGCTCGACTTTTCGTACTCCTTTCGGATACGACTAGCCCTATAGTTCAAACTCCCATAGTTCTGAATTTGATCTCACAAGTGCAATGTGAAATACATAAACACCAAAGAGTCCATATCCGGCAAACTTTTGAAAAATCGATTTTAAATTAAAATGCCAAAAATGGACTACTTTGCCAGATACAGAGTCGCTACCTAAATATTTTTTGAAAATTTTACGAAACCCATGACTCGTGCCAAAGGCCATGTGTCCGTCATCACCAAGATTGTCTTGATTTGCGAACTTAGGTACGAGAGGGGAAGGTCATAAATTGAGCACTCCACTAGCCCGATCAAATATCGACCTCTACTAATCATGGTGTGATTCTTATTTAAATTATATGCTCTTGTTCCGATTATTAAGCTAGCATTACTACATGATGCACACACAAGTACAGACTAATTTGTAAAATTGAAACACTTTGATTTCATGTTTGTTTTCAAAATTGTTTCAAATATGTACCATTTGAAAAAGTGATCTCATATGTACATTACTCAAATTATTCCAATTCAAGCAATTAGTCTTCATCCACAAGCATTCAAGCAATTTATCACTTAAGCACTTAGCCTCATGGCAAGTATGCTAAACATGGCAACAATCACATTCATGGAATATGCTAAAGCACAAAAAATGCTTACCTAGTACTTTGAGGCGAGCCAAAAAAAAATAAAAAAATAAAAAAATAAAAAATAAAAAAAATAGAAAACATGCATGCTCCTAACTAATGCAACATGACTAATGCAACACATGTAATGGTGTAACTAATAGGGTCGAATACTAATTATGACATGTGAATCAATTTGATAGCATGCATTTAAACACATATTCAACAAAGTAATAAATGACAATGCTTATTAGAATGATGAACCAAGCCTTGATGTATGCAAGACAAGTAGCTGCAAACATGGGAAATGCTAAATAAAACATGATGTTCTAAACTATCCATCATAAGCGGATAAATAAAAAGGAGAAAGACGTGGGGTTGGAAGACACACACATTATTACAAGTTTATCCTTGCGCAGGAGGGTCCGAATGAATGTCCTAGCTAATTAATTACCTAATTAATTAACTATTACAAACCAAATGAATGAATTAGCTAAGCTACTTAACTAATTATTACAACAACGTATTGACTAACTACTTTAGCTAATTAATTAATTACAAATCCGCTATTTACAACATGTTACTATTATAACATCACTTCACGAATCTTGAGGATCGAGGGATGGCTCACGCATGGATGTGGATTTCTACCCGATAATGCTCTCTGTTTTGCTACTGGAATGCCTCTGTTGCACACTTAGAAAATTGCACTATTTTTTCACCTCAGCCACTGCTCTGCTTTGTTGGAAAAAGGACACTGTCTGCCTGGAAAAAGTGGCTAGCAACCCAGAAGTAGTGGTCGATTGGCCACAAATAGTGGGTTGCCATCCAGTAAAAGTGGCCTGCCGGCCACTAATGTTGGTTCTTCTCTACAGCAATAGAGGACAAGCAGAGCACAAACCAGAGTATTCTCAAGGAATGTTTGTCCACCCTGCCTCTCCTTACCAGCAAACAGGTCAAATGAGGAGTAGGCTTGATTCGTAAGTCATCAATTGACGCAATTTCATTGCGTGATGACTTATGAATCAGGGGACACAATTTCAATAAATGGTAATAAAAGACCAACAAAACCTCCTCCCTGTCATGGATTGATCAAAGGAAGTGGTTGACCTTAAAAACTTGAACCATTTGATCACTAACAAGTATGAAATGACTTAAGTTTCCATGTGTTCAATTAACATCCAATTAAACGCCAAATTATTTTGTTATTTTGTTTTATTTTAGTCTAAGTTTTATTACTTCATTTTAATTACCTTCCATTCCTTAGTCAATTGAGTGCAATAATGAGCTTTAAGTTCACTAATGGAGAGAAGTACCAAACCAAATGTTGTTTTAGGCATAAAAGAGATGTCATGCCATTGGTAATGAACCTCTGAAGAGATTAAACCATTAAGCACAACAACCTCAATCTCAAGCTTAAATAAACAATCAGTTTGAAACCACCCTCAAAGCAAAGGAAAAACCAAGAAATGGGGGAGGTTGTAGAAAGGCTTAGAAGTGAACACAAGTATGGAAAGCAAGAAATAAAGGCTATCAACTCAAATAGGTTAGTGGCTAAGGCCTAAACCACCAAGCCTATGAGGACCATTACACTACAAGTGTACTATACAAAGCATGAATGAAGCTAACTAATAAAAACAATCCTAAAACAGTCCAAAAATGTGCTGGAATTAAAACAAAAACAACTACAACAAGTAGCTAAAATATTGAGGAATTAAAGCTAGCACACAAGCACAAGGAGGGGAGGCTAACCTCTCTACTTTTAGGACTTCAAAACATGATTTTTTTTCCTTTGAAAAACCTCTGAAAATTAGTGGTAAAAAGCTCAAAAAAAGTTGATGAGAAAGTGGGAAACACAAGGGTAAAAGAATTAGAAGCAAGGTTCAAAGAAGGGTTGTAAACCCTTCTACCTTTAATGGCCTCAAACCACAAGTTTCAGTTCAAAAATATAGGTTATAAACAACCTAAAAATAGCAAGAAAAGATAGAAAACAAGTAGTCTAAAGATGGTACAAAAGCACTAGAAAGTATACCTCTTGAAAATGAATGATCTCTTGAGTTACAAACCACCAATTTCATACTCAAGTGCCTCAAGAGCTAAAATTCAAGACCAAATCACCTCAGCAAGGAACTCTTTAGGTTTGGTTTAGAGTGTTTGAGCAAAGGTTATGTAAGTTGCAAGAGAGAGAGAATTGTAGAGAGAGAATTTTTTCAAAATTTTGCTCTTCCAAAAATATCTTCTCACTCCTAAATTTTTCCAACCTTCAAACCAAGAGGGGAGGTCATCTATATATAGAACCCATGTGCCTATCTCAAAAATATCTATATACATACAGTTGGAATAGTGCATGCACATAGGGGACACATTTGAAAATATCTGTTTTTTTTGCACTGGTGGCTGGCAAACCACTAATAGTGGACGGCCAGCCACACTAGTGGGTCTGCAGGTCCCTAAATGCTCAGGCTTGAAAAAACACTATTTTGGTCCAAAACAAGGCACAAGGTTTGAAGGTTCAACACTGAGGTTTCCTATTGAGGAAGTCAAGCATTTGACAAGTGTACACATTCATCATTGAGTGATCAATTAGTGGCGCCCAAGTCTTAAGGGCCGTCAAAAATGGAGTGTCTACAGTTGCCCCTCTTTGACAAAGCTCGAAGTCATGACATGACGTGAGTGAATATCAAAATCCGAAGACGACCCATTTTGACAAGGCCGTAAGACTTGGGAAAACAATCAAGACATAAATAAAATTGGTTGAGCTCGCAAACTGCCTACGTATCCCTTTGCAGGGAATCAAACTAGCATAGTTCTGGGGTAGGATGCAACTGATATATGTGGGAGAATACTTTGAAAGCTGGCTCTAATCATGCTGAAATCGCGAGAAGACAAAAAAAATCGCTCAGGGTCGCGTTACACACGTCCTGAGATAAAGACTGCTCAAGGTCGCATTTCACGCGTTCTGAGATAAACTGTACAATAAAAACACAATGTAGTGAACAAGGGCGATAAATGCACAAAGTGAACAAGATTACAAATCAATACAGTGACAACGCATGTTCCATGCAAGATAGACAACCGACGTATGATATTAATTGAAAGCATATTCTATGCAAGAAACAAGAGCATATTTTATGCAAAACTGAAGGCATATTCTATGCATGAACCATGAACCATATAGGGCACGTGCGCAACATAAGTGTACATGAAAATGCATATTGTATGCAACATAAGAGAACAAATATGTAATTTGATAGATCAAACAAAAATGATGTTCGGCGACAACCTCTAACTTACCCCTCGGAGACTCTGCAACATGCTCAAAAAGGATACACCCTGTTCATATTGGCAAGTGGAGAATGTTTGCGCACTGGAACACAACGAGTATTAGGAATGACACAATTGGAACACAGTTTCGAGCTCCTCAGGAATCAATATGGACCCCAAAGAGAACCTCTCATGCAATGGCAGGAAAAAGGAGGAACAAAACCAACATTAGGCCATAAGTGAGGATGCCAGCCACCAGTGAGGACTGTCGGTCACCTGCTAGCCACAAATCGACTCCGCCACTAATGTAAAATCAAGGATAAAAATGTCTTTTAGCATGTGTCTTTATATACACATCACCATACTTCATTTCTCACACACCCAAGTCCAAAATCCTTCCCTCTCTCTCTAGGTGCTTCCTCTCTCTAGGTCCGTGCTTTGTACGCATTTTCTAATGCCCCACACAAACTTTTTTCATAAACCCTCTTTGATTCTCTACACTTTGAACCAATCAGATTTTGCTTTCGTTGATTTTTTTGCATTTTCACCACTTTGGGCTTGTTTCCCTCGAGTTTCTCTTGGGTTTTGAGAACTTTCCTGGGTTTTGATTTTTTCTTCTATTTTCTCTCTCCTAGGGTTGACCTTTTCCAAGTTTTCCCTCTTTTCTCCATTTTTCACCCACTTTTCAACCACTTTCCAGATAGCGGATGATGTTCAACATGATGGTGCTCCTCCTGAGGTTCCACCTCCACCATCACCCCTTGCCAAGGTCAAGGAGCCGACGATCTCCAAGGCCAGTGAGGCGGCTAAAGGCCTTGCGGCCGACTTCGAGGTAGAGTTCGCTCCAGGACTAGAGCCTGAGCCACTACCACTGAGGATACGGCCCTTTGATCCGGTCACTTATCACCCTCGCACGCATATGCTAGCGCTTGGTAGCATGATGCATTTTGACTATTTCGCTAGTGGCATGCCAGAGGACGTTTTGCTAAGAGAGCCATACTCCCACCTTTCCTACGGTGCTTTTGAGGTACAAACTTTATTTGCATGCTTTCTTGCCTTTCATTTGACTGTATTTCTTACATTGTCTTTCACATGAATGCTCTTTTATCACTGTCTTTCATCTGATTCACTCTTTCTTTGCCACAGGGGGACTCCCGTTCTTACAGGGGGTATGGGGCAGTGACAGCGAGAGACTGGTATTATGAGCTCGCGCTCAAGGTCTGCGACCTGGTTGATGAGGCCGACTTTGGCCTATTTTGCACCAGACTCTCACGACAGATGGTGAGTCGGGCTATACTTGGAGGTTTGGTGGAGAGGTGGTGGGTCACTGCTAACTCTTTCCACTTCTCTTCTGCTGGAGAGATGACGATGACTCCATATGACTTCTCCATGATCACATGCTTAGGAGTAGGGGTGATCCAATCCCCTTTGATATGGATAAAGACAAGTGGGAGGCAGTTTGAATCTACCTACTTGGAGCACACCCACCTCTATACCGGCCAGCGATGGTGAGATACAGCTGATTCCCCAAGCACTTCCGTGGGAGTGAGCCTGAGACACCGGAGAAGGTAGAGCAGTACGTCCAGGGCTTCTTGATATTCCTACTCGATACCACTTTATTTATGCAACGTGGAACGCGTGGGTTTGTACTTCATCGAAAGCACCTTCGTGATCTTGCCCCGAGACCAGTTCTACGACTGGGGTAGAGCTGGCCTCGCCACACTCCATGGCTATTTGAGTTCCATTTCCCCCATGAAGGGGGACCAGATTGGAGGCTACTAAAGAGCCTGGGAGGTATGTACCACACCTTTTTGCTTTTGCACTTTCTGTTGACATATTGTGTTTTCTACTTTGCACTTTCTGTTTTATATTTGTTCATAACTTGTGCTTTCTGCTTTGTACTTTCTGTTTTACATCTATTGACACTTGTGCTTTCTGCTGTGCACTTTCTCTTTTATATCTGTTCATAACTTATGCTTTCTGCTGTGCACTTTCTGTTGTAGATATGGATTTATGCCTATTTCCCAGCTCTGCCTCCAGAGCCAGTGGATGAGATCCCTCCCGTCATGCCTTACTTGCGGCGATATGACAGCCGGTGCCAAAACTAGAGCCAGAGCCGTGATGATATGACATTCACCTTCTACCGCTGATATTTCGATACGGTGGTTGCCCCTGAGGTAATCCGAAACTCACAGTTATTTTTTCTTTACTACTGTTCTAATTCATATTTCGACAACTGACAAGAATTCAACAATCAGACATTCTCTATTTGCAGATCATGTGGCAGCCCTGGACAACGATGCCAACTGGAGTGAGGGACCAGTACGCCATGGCTTGGGCCACGTCTCAATTCCGATTTCTCGAGGGCCCGCCATCGCCTAGTTCTTGGGTGATCGTTTATACACTGCACTGGGCTCACCCGTCCCAATCGTTCCTATACCACCCCCAGCATCCATGAGGACAACCAATAGCCTCCTAGCTAGGGCTGTTATTCAGTTTATGGTAAGGTTGGATGCCGATTATTTCAGAGCGGAGGGCGATTATGCGACTTTCATCTAGACTCATCTCATGCCTCCTTTGATGGGCTTTTGCACGGGCGATGTAGCAGATGCTCCCTGGGCGGGTGAGGCTACCCAGGAGACCAAGGTCGATATTAGGAGGGCCCCTCCAATTGTGTAGGTTACTGGTTGGCTAGTGATTCTCGCTGCACTTATATGTTGACGGCCGATCGGGTCAGCCTATCAGATCCCAATAGAGCTACCCGAGGCAGAGCATGGATATATCAGAGCCCGTGGCGCACCTCAAGTATGAACCACACTTTACAGCTTGTAACTAAACTCTCCCTTTCCAAGTATTAATTCTTCCTAATACTGATCATTCAAATGCACTTGCAGTAATCGACTAAGTACGTAGGCTTCTTTCTTTGGTTGTTTCTTTGATTGGCATGGTACAGAGGAGGGAGATGTTGCTTGATTGACACGATATCCAGGTTTTTTTTTTTTTTTTTTCACATACATTTCACTACTACCTCACACTGTTATGTACCATACTATCACATTCCCACTAGTACACTGATATGCATACCGTAACATTCACACCACCCCATACTGCACTGATTCACTGCACTGATACTATACCTTTTGCACTCATTTCGCATACATACCCTATATCTGATATATTGACACTTGTTTTCCTGATCCCATCTATACCGAGGACACCAGTAGCAGCGTCACCTCCTCTGGCAATAGGGAAGAGGTAGACAGGCCCCAGTACGTAGCCGAGATGAGCGCTAAGGTCAAAGCAAAGGCAAGGGTGCTAGAGGCCAGAGCAGTGAGTCTGAGCCTGTATTGAGCGAGGATGATACCAGGGCTAGTGATTTTGAGGAGGCAGTGAGCTGACATTCTGAGTTGTCTGAGAGCAGAGGCGATGATGCTGGCTCGGGGTCAGGGAACGGAGATGATGCCAAGGCTGGCTTTGAGGCGGGGAGCAGAGATCATGAAACCGACTCTGGCTCAGAGTCTGATGCTGATAGTGATGTTGATGGAGACAATGGCCCTGAGTCCCCTTCGAGGAAGAGGATGAAGAGGTCCTCTCGAGATTGAGATGACTGGTGCCAATTTTGTACTTTTTGCTTAGTTTCTTTTATTTTAGTAGTTCAACAAATGTATAACTTCAAATAGGCTTTTACTTTTGCTTTTGAAAACTTGAACTCTCTTTTGTAAAACTATGATCGGGGGAAAACCCTGTAATTTTATGAAAAGAGTTATCGTTTTTGCATCATGAGCACCACATTTGCATAGAATGAAAATGAAGTTGAATTTGAAACCAAAAAATAAAAACTTGTATTAGCACGATGTTCTTAATCGGGTAATGAGTCGACCAATGACCAAAATACAACATACAACTCGATAAACAAAGCAAACATAACTCAAATACAGATATGCACACTTGCTAAAACCAGAAGACTCAAAACAAGACCTCAAAACACAAAGACCAAGACAAAACCAGACTGCCAAGACTACTAGACCCACAAGTGGACGATAGGCCAAAAAAGGTGGACGGCCGGCCACTAAAAGTGGGTTGCTGGCCACTTGTGATGAATCCACTAAACAGTTGACAGCTGGCTTCTACTCACAGCCCTATCTTCTACCAAAGGTCTTTCTTTGTGATTTCTTAACCAATTACATTTTTTTGCTGCTGTTTCTTCCACAAATGGAGATATTTCTTGCCAAGAAGGTCACGGATTGGATAGCCATTTTAGATGGCATGGAAAAGGTAAATTTCTGAGGTTTTGGCATAAACACGCTTTTTCCGTTGAGCCATACTCCACTTTGCTTTCTGTTCCTCCATGCCGCAGCCTGATGCTAGGTCCCAATTATGTATGTATTTTGCTTCGGAACACTGGAAATGTGCCCAACTCTTGAAGAATTTCGAGTATTGATGAAAACTGGGTGTGATGAGGAAATCATGCCTCAGTCTCATTTTGGCCATGCCCAAGCTTTGGGACGAATTTGTGGGCTCATTTTGCATGAAGCTTGATCTTTGGCCCATGACGGAGAGCTAGAAATACCCAGCTTGATTCATCAGTTTTCTGACATCAGTAACAGAGGCGACCCTCTCTGGTAAGGTTTTCAGTAGCATGCCCTTTATTTATGTATGCTTGCGCATTTCCTTCTTGCCCCTAGTTACAATGAAACCAGTATTCGGTTGATCGAAGTGGTCCAATGTCTGAAAGAAGGTAAGAGTTGTATTGGTTTGGCGCTGGCCGAGACCCTGATGGGCTTAGATGCTTTTCATCAGCAAGAGATCACCAGATTTGCGGGGAGTCCACTCCTCTTTCAGGTATTGTTTCCCACTCTTTTTGATATATGTCTTATACATCACTCAGCACTCATGCTCTATTTTCTCTCAAAGTCCTTTCTTTACTTTTCTCTCATCGTACATCTCTCTATTCTTTAAGCTCTCTTATTTTTCATCCTTTCCCAGGTATGCCTCATAAATAAGCTGAAAGTAGTGGACCCTTGCCCCGAGTATTCAGCTCGAGCTTATTTCTTCCGCCAGTAACTAGTGGACTTACCCAATGAGAGATGGTGGTGCAACTGGATGTGCAGCAGGTTTGCAGCTGACATAGCTTAGCGTTGCCCCTGGCTCAATTTGACTGAGATAAGTTACAGCATGACCCGACAGCTTGGCATATAGTTGATTGGCCTCACGCACTACGTGTTTTACTTTCCTTTCCGGTTTAGACGCCAGTTTGGACATGATTAGACCTGCCCAGAGGAGGGTGTAGAATACCCGACTTCATTCCCAATTCGTGGTTCACACCTGGTTAGGTACCTTGCTTCCTGGAGGACAAGAGAGCTTTTGGCCCCCTACCCCTAGTTTCAATCATGCCATTTCTGGCGAGTGCTTGGCTTGGGTTGAGGATGAGAAAGAAGCTGGGCCCACTTTGGCTACAGAAGCTTCCGCAAGCACGATCAAAGGATGCAGGAGCACTTAACTCGACTATGTCCTAAGTTTATTACTTTGACCTTTCTTTTCAAGTTTTATGATGTAAAAGCAACTTTGACTTGTATCAAAGAGTTAGAGAATGTACCTATGTTGAAATCAATGGAATTAACGTTGTGAGTACTAAAAATTTTCCTTTTGGTCCCAAAAATGGTATACGTTGTAAAAGGTAAGATTTTGAACAAAATCAACTTTTATTAAAACTTTCCAAAACCATTTTTGAAAATGATCACTGCTTGACATGCACAAAATTGATCCTCAAGATGTACAACCTCAAATCAAATGATCATAATTGCCCCTGATTGCATACCACTTCTGCTATGCTTTATAACCAACTTTTCTTCTTAAAATAAAGATCACAACCGAACTAACAGATGATAAACAAAGATGACCTAATCAGGAAAACAAACAGATATTGAGTTAGAGATAATTACGACCGAACTTCAGGATGAAGTTGCCTAGGTATCCCAAAAATGGGAATCATGCCTTATGTAGTTCGATTTAGGTTCACTCGAGTATTAACTCTCTCCTTTTGCACTCTAACTTTTGCCAAAGTCGGCCTTTAGGGTTTTTAACCTTGCGAGCTCAATTTTTCTTTATTTCTAATTTTTCATGCTCTAACTTTTTCTTAAGTCACCCTTTCGAGTTTTCGGCCTAGCGAGCCTCTCAGGGGTAGTATTTTTTCAACTTGTCCATATTGATTGGCTGTGAAAATTTCAGGCCATCTAAGTCCATGAGAATAACCGCCCCACCTGACCAGATAACTTTAATGATGTAAGGACCAGTCCAATTGGATTTGAACTTGCCCCTAGGGTAATGGATGGGAGCTCAATTGTCTTTCAGTACCACATTTCCTTCCTTAATATTTCTAGACTTAACCTTCTTGTTAAAAGCTCTGGCAATTCTGCGCTGGTAGCCCTGAACATGATACAACGCCTTTAGCCTCCTCTCATTAAACAGTATTAACTCCTCAAATCTGCTTTGTTGCTAATTCGTCTCTGCTATCTGACACTAGGCTATAACTCGCAACGACGACACTTCGATTTCAATTGGCAAAATAGCCTCCATCCCGTAGATGAGAGAATAAAGGGTTGCCCGAATAAAGGGTTGCCCCTATACATGTCCAGATCGAGGTTTTGTAGCCCTAAAGTGCGAATGGTAGTTTATCTGGCCAGTCCTTGTAGGTCTCAACCATCTTCTGAAAAATGTTATTGATATTCTTATTGGCAGCTTCAACAGTTCCATTGGTTTGTGGCCTGTATGTGGATGACTTATGAAAAACCACATTGTATTTCTCCAACAAGTCTATCACCTCTTTCTTGAAGTGGGAGCCGTTATCTGATATGATCTCGTTTGGGACTCTGTACCGACAGATGATATTGTTTCTGATAAATTTGGCCACATGTGATGCCTTCAACACTACATAGGACTAAACTTCCACCCACGTTGTAAACTAATCAATTGCCACCGAGATATATTTATGTCCATTTGATCCTTTTGGCGAGACAGCATCGATAACGTCGATTTCCCAGACCGAGAAAAGTGATGGCGAAGTCATGTTATAGAGCTTTGACAGTAGAATATTCATATGATTGGCATGAATTTGACATTTATGGCATCGCTGCACAAAACCAATACAATTCTCCTCCATGGTGGACCAGTAATAGCCTTGTCTGAGGATCTTCCGGGCTAGCATCACACTATTCATATGCGCCCCACATTCTCCACTGTGGATAGCCTCCATAAGGCGCTTCGATTCCTCTTGCTCCACACACAGTTTATGTATTCCTAGATGGCCTCTTTTATACAACTTACCCCCATAGATAAATTGGACGGCCATACGCCATATTCCCTGTTTATCTGTGGCATTTGCCCCTAGTGGATACGTTTCCTTTTCCAAAAAGTTCCAAATATCGTAATACTAGGGGTTTTTGTCTTGTACTTCATCTATCGCAACAATTGTTTCATAAGCCGGCGTGTATTTCTGTTCGATAATAATCAGACGCATCTAGACCCCGAGTGGGATGTCTACCATAGAAAATATAGTTGCTAAGGCATCAGCGAACCTGTTGTTCTCTGGTACATTACCTGCCTTATTCTCTTTTAATCATGTTTATTTTCTCATATTTGGGATGTCAGAAACTAATCTGAGGCCTCGTCGGCCGTTTAAGTTCAACACTCCTGAAGTCTTCCTCCAATTCACATCTCTATTTTTGTTTTTGGAGTTGAGTTTTCTTGTTTTGAGAGCGTAGTTGGAATCGAGATTAGGGAAACCATCTTGAACTATAATCTAGAGTTGTAGAAAAACTGCACATGTGAAGGTTGGAGTCGCACGTGCGGGAGAGGTGCCGCACATACGGAAAGATGAGCCGCATATGTGGTCAGTGCCATACATGTGGCAGGGGTACCCTCCGTACATACAAAAAGAGGCGCGCACGTACGGGAAATGTCCTAAATTCAAAAATTCTTCTTCTTTCCTTGGGCTAAGTATACACACCTCACTTTTCCCCCCATCTCTTTGTGCCTCTAAAACACATTTCTTTCCCTTCTTTCTTCATTTACTCTTATCAAACTCCATTAAATCATTGATTTCTATAAATGTATTTGAGTTTTGACCCAAGTTCCTTCATCAAAGTTGGAAAGCTCATCAATGGCTACATTGTGTGCGGTGGAGATTGGATTTTGACACTGTTAATTTTGGAGTTTTTCTCATCTTTTCTTCTGCAATCTTGACGTATGCAGTTTGTTGGAGTTATATATATGATTTTGGCATATTCTAGTTATTTCCTTGATGAAATCTTTGGGGTATGAGTTGGGTTTTAAGTGAGCGTTTCGAATGTGTTTTAAAAAGAGGTACTTTTCTTTCCTCTCATGAAATTCATTCTTATTTATGAAATGTGTGAATCTTGGAAGTCCATTGGCAAGAACACTTAAAAAAAATGAAAGAAAGAAATTCATTTGGATGGAAACCCTAGATTTTTAAATTTGGGGAAAGATTGGTGTTATTGAAGAAAAATTATGTGTTATTATGTGGTTAAATCATCTATGAAATGGATGAATTTTCGTTGAGAAATTGTCATAAAAAAATTTTAAAATTGTAAAGCATTGTGAATGTGGATTGTGTCATATGTCAAGTGGGTATGGTTATTGATTATTAAATTGAGAATATTGAGAGATGTTGATAATTGTATTGTATTGAGGACATAATATTGATGAACAAGGGAATTGTATATTTTCATCTACATACCTTCATTTGTATAGCTTTGAATATTGATTATTATGGCTATGTTTAGAAATTGATTTATTGTTTTGAGGAAACAATTGATGATCTTGAAAAGGTTTTGGGGTAAATACATTGGTAAGTCCGAATAGGGGGTGTAGATTGGTACTGTTTAAGTTGGCCTAAGTGTCCAAGGTAAAAGTCTGAAAACACGCGCGGAGTAGGTACCATTTGCCTTTCGGCTCGGAGCTGGTAAAGTGGAGATTGGTTGCACTTGATATGCCTACTTGTAGATACCAGCCTAGAGATTACTTGAGTCGTATTTACCACCTCGCTGTGTATTATGAAACAATTGAGATAATGTATTTTTGAAAAAGTATTGCATATGATTTTCAAAAAGGAACAAAGATGTGGATTTTTGGAGCATGACATTGCAAAACATGCACATTGTGAGACTACTTAAACATATATACTTTGTTAAGATCTTCCTATTGAGCTTTGTGCTCACCCCTAGTGGATTTGTGCAGGAAAGGATATAGTGATTTTGCCTAGCTAAAGGCGAGGAATGTGTTTTAAGACCACAAGGCTCTTTTATTTTTATTGTATATTTTGATAAGTCAAGGGCTTTATTTGTATGGGTTTTAAATAACTATCTTTTTTATAACCGAACTTAAGCTTTGGAACTTGTAACCTTTAGAGCATTCATTTTATGTTTATTTCTTTTGTTTTAATCATCATACATGCTATGGATTTACATTTTAAGAAGTTTGAATATTGTACGTGGAACTCCTTTTGTAAATCTCTCACATGAGCAGAATTCAAATATAGAGAATTGACCACGTGAGTTGAGATTAGTGTAATTGGATGAATTAATTAGACTTATCATTATATCATATATGTGGGGGCGTTACAGAAATTGAGAGGATAAAATTCCACATCACTTGTTTGGATGATTAATTAGGTGAGTAATGCTGAGAAATAAAGAGAAGTTTTATTTCTCACTATAAGTAGTGAGATTTGGTGAGAAACCAAAAGTACTCTTTATAAAAAAATTTATAATGCCTAAACTATCCCTCTACATACAAAGCAAATAAAATAAAAAGACATATGTATCATCTTATAATCATAATTCATCCAAAGAAGAAAGTGAGAAATTACAATCATTTCTTTTTTCTTTTTTTTTTCTTTTCTCACTTAGATGAGAAACTCTAATCATTTATTTATTTATTTATTTTTGTTCATCTCTTGATCCAAACGGAGTGCAAGGTTAGGTGGGAGTGGAGCAAAATATAACAGTTACAGTTAGAAGCATCCTTAAATATTTATTTTAGAAAGTGAGTTTTTAAACATTTAAGAAAAATCCACACACATTTTTTTCATTAATGATGATTTCTAACTTTAATTTGATTTTATAGTAACATGTCTTTTTAATTTAAGAAGAAAATACTTATTTTTAGGTCACTGACTTAGCATCCTACTCTAGGCTTGTTTTAAGTATGGCTTATTTTTTGATTATTTTTATTTATTACAAAAAGATACACGAACAAATAAATGTATGTTTAAATATAGATTTAAAATATTGAATGCAAAAAATGATATACAAAAATTTCATTATATCATTCATTAGATACGTTAATTATATATAAAATGTGAAATACCTATATTAGTTTAAGACTAAAATACATATTTATTTTTTATTTTTAGGAAAACTACAAAAAAAAAAAAAAAAAAAACCCTCCAAAATTTGAACCTTCTAACAAAATAAATTTTTAATTTTTAATTTTATCAATTTAAACTCTAAACTTTTGATATGTTTTCAATCTAAATTATTTGTTTATTTTCATTAAGTAAAATAGATATAAAAGTAGATATTTTAGTCATTAAACTCAATAAAAATGACATTTTAAACATTTTTCGTATATTTATATTAAGTTTAATGACTAAAATACTTTTTTCATGGGTTTTATTTAAAGAAAATAGGTCAATGATTTAAATTAAAAATAAATCAAAATATTATGATTTAAATTAACAAACTTAAAAATTCATGATTTATTTTGTTATAAGGTTAAAATCTTGAATTGTTTTTTTTATATTTATAATTATCCCTTTATTTATTTATTTGTTTTATTTTTGTGCATAACACGAGTGTAATGTTAATTAGTTCAAATTTGTTTTACAAATATTCATGTGACAAACATGATGCTCCACTTGTCATGACTCGAACCTGCCCTTATGTCACGACCCAAACCCGGCCCTATGGGTTTAACACCGTAATCGGCCAGTAATCCGAGATTAGCAAAGGCCTGCTTAACAGTAATACAATAAAACAGAGTAGAGGGCCTGGCGGAAGCCAATACAGTAAATAAACAATGTCCAATGAGCTGTGATAGTCTGTATGCAAAAAGATTTTCCATACCTATGCATATTAACAGTCGGTACAGAACAGTACATACAATATTTACAAACACTCAATATAGGGACTTAATCCCTACTCAACAGTGTAGTAAACATTTAGTCTATACATTCGATTCAGTTATTACAAAACAGTAAGACAGTACAGTAGGAGAAATACTAAAACACCCCTAAGCCTTGGCAAGGTAGGCTCGGAACCTCACAGTGAGGCACATATATCTTTGGCTTGAAATCAAGTAACCACGACGTTTCTAGCAGCGATGCGGTGCTGACACCTACATATATATATGAGCAGTGAGCTAAAGCCCAGTGAATAATATAATGCGTAAAGGGGTTAAGAATAAATGTCCTTCAAGATAAAACCAAATATTTCATCGGTTTATCAATCATTCAGTTTGTGGCTCATATTTCAAGCCATAACAGTCATTCAGTTAAAATAGTGATATGTAGTACATCCCTTGGCGTAACAAGATAAGATGGTAGGTCTTAAAAGACCGGTCTTATGCATCAAACAAGAAATGATGGCCATCAAGAGCGATGCGATAGCAGATAGACCAATTGAGAGAAACGATGATGCTTGTGGATTCAAGAGGTGGCTCCCACGTAGCACTTAGTTCCATAGATTCTAGAGGTGGCTCCCTGTAGCACTTTGCTCCTTATCGATATCTGGGATTCAAGAGGTGGCTCCCCTTGTAGCACTTAGCTCAGTAGATTCTAGAGGTGGCTCCCGATTAGCACTTTGCTCCATATCGGTAATACCGAGTGGCCATCACAACGAAATGAGTGGTTCCAAACTTGGGAACCGACAGAGATCTCTCACACAAGATATGTGATTCAAGAGGTGGCTCCCCAGTAGCACTTAGCTCCGTGAGATTCTAGAGGTGGCTCCCGGTGTAGCACTTTGCTCCAAATCAAGAACAAGAGGTGCCAAGGATGCCATAGCGATTCGTAATATAACTCATACGTTCATTTAGTACACTGATGTCGATTCGATGGGCAGTTCAATTGATGGCGATGTCAATTGATAACGATTGATTCGATTCGATATGATTCGATAAAATAAACTGACTCAATAAGGTAAGCGATTCAATAAAGTAAGCGATTGAAGATAATCATTTTTGGACATATCTTTACATTGTTACTCACGAGTTACGGCTCTGAGATGCTAGAGCGTCTCCTCGGTAAGCCAACCCTACACAGTATACAGGATGAACACACACTAAGCTATACAGTTGGGGGAAGATCAATAACTTACCCTAATTTGCCTCGGTGTGTTCTACATCTATATCCTCATTAAGATGTCTTAAACTAGGCCTAAGAATGCTTAGAATGAGATGAGGATGCAAAGATGCACTTGGAAAGCATTTTTCAAAAGTTGCTGAAAACAGGGGTCTCGCTCGAGCGAGCTTCCAAAATCAAAGGCTTCGCTCGAGCGAGAAATCCTTCGCTCGAGCGGTCTGATGAAACAGTAAAAGTACTGGATGCTCGAATTTTACGCTCGAGCCACCAATCCTTCGCTCGAGCATGGCTCAGAGTAAACGTTGGTCGCTCGAGCGAGGAATCCTTCGCTCGAGCGAAGAAGCCAAATCTGGAATTTCCAAATTTGCCTTCCAAGCTCAAACCAAGCATTCTTTCACTCAAAACTCGACCTCTTGGGCCCAAATTCTGGGAAACACACCCAAATTCAATACACAATAAGTTTCAAAGCTCAATTTGTGACTTCAAGGCCCAAGGGTGAGTCAATTAAAACCATTCTTCAAACCCATTTTCAAGAACAATTTCCAAACATGTCTTGCAAGAAATCTAAACCAAATCAAAACCTCAAAATTTGTTCAAATGAACTCCTTTCTTTCAAAACAAGATGAAAGCATGGATTTAAACATGATTATGAACATGCATGTGGCATTTGACCATGAAATCAACTCCAAACTCAGTAAATTCAACATGCATGCAACAATTAGGCTTCAATCTAACATGATAAACTTAAAACATGACTTAGCTCATTAATTTAGCGTGAAACATGCAAGATGAAGCTTAAAGACATAATCAAGAGAATAAAATTCATACCTAAGTCTTCAATCACTTGTCTAGAGATTCAATTTAGCAATCTATGTTACAAACCCTTCAATTCCCAAGCAATTCACAAGATGACTTCAATTTTCTCTTAACTCACCCTCTCTCTAACTTCTTGGTCGATTTTGAGGCAAGGAATGAGCTGAGCAATTGTTGATTCTAAGTGTTGCTCAAGTCTCTAAGTGTGTAAGATAGTGGCCACTAGGTGGCAATTCCGTAATTAAGGCGACAATGCAAGTTTACCAATATTTAATCTAATTTAATCATACCTAATCACATTTTAGATAATTTTACCATAAAATCAGATAAATTCTACTGATCATGAAACACTAAACGGTTTCTAATTCGGCCGCCGATAAGGCCTTCGATTAGCAGTTTAAGCATAAACTGCGAACAGACAAATCACATAATCAAACAGATAGAATATGCAATTCAATAGGTATATTCGATCAATTCAGTTTCAACTTTCGGTCAGTCAATCCAGTACTTTAATCAGTTCAATTATCAGTCATGTTCAGTCTCAGTAAACGGAAATCAGTAGGAAATCAGTAATCAGTGACGAGGGTTGTTACAGTCTCCCCTCCTTATAAAGAGTTTGGTCCTCCAAACTCGAGGTAGCATATAATAACAGAGATGGTGCCTAACACAAAGGTAACTCTTACTCGATAACAGGAGCATAATCATATTTATAACAGGTTCATGGCCCAATCTCAATCTTAGCAATGCACGTAAACTAATCGGATATCACGTGAGGAGGATTGGGGCTTATATTAAAATAGAATCTTATACACAATCGATTTCAAATCGATGGTGATTCGGATACATGTTCATTTTATATTCTTATCTACGATACATAAATGCCACGATTCTTACTTAAGCATACATGATGCACTCATTAGCACCAAAGGCCGTCTGAAATAGATACTGATGACAAGATGACTACGGCGAAACAGATATACGTTCCATAAAGGAACTTCCGATGCCGGGAAGCTAACATATGTTACATAATACTGAGAGTCACGAATATATGTATCAGAAATCAACAATCATTCAGTATACAGTATACAGTATATAGCATTTCCGAGACAAAACTTATTTCGTGACCCGGAACATGAATACAGTTATCTGAAAGAGTACAAAGAGTACATAACAATGTCAAGATAAAGGATAGTACAAAGATAATATCTGATAATACAAGAATAAAGATGAGCGATATAGTAGTATTCACACTACTTATCTCAAGTACTTATCGGGGTTATAGATTTGCGATGGTCTCCGTTTCATAAGTAATTTCCTCCGTTAAGTTACAGAGATACGACCTATTCGATTTCAAGTCTTTCATTCGGCCTTTGTTTAATTCAGTTCTCGGTTTAGTAATCCATCCAGTCAGTCCAGTTCATTCGGGAGTTATTGGGGACATAAGGCGAATTTGTACATTACTCCCATAGCAGTAGGCAGAGTTCTGAAGTAAGTATCCATTTACTATTCATCAGTTCCAGTCTTCACAAATTCAGTCATAGCACATGTCAGTACGAAAACAGTCACATAGCTTACATATACTTCCAGACAGTTAGAGTTTATGGTCATAATAGTAATACCGGGTAAGTCATCACAGGTTACATACCCAGTTTTTTTCCACATCGTAAGCAATCTGATAATAGCTTTCTCAATGAGGGTTCCCTCAGGTCAATTCAATGAAAATTCGATCAGGTCGTGTCAGATGCAAGTTCTGCCCAATCGTTTCAAGTAGGAGTTCAAAGCACAAGCATCCAACAAAAATTTCTATCAGTTACACAAAGGGTTTTATCAACCCACGGTTTTATCATATTAGATCGGATAACAGTTCCATTCCTATCATTCCATTCATTCAGGTACATAGTCAGTAGTTTCACAATTTGTCAACCGACATCAGAATCTTGTGACCTTACAATTCATATCAAAGCAGTACAGGGCATATACAATGTGTTCCTCCCAATAAGTTTACAGGAAATGCACAGGCATGCAGCTATTCATATCGAGAGGTAAGCATCACAGTCAATATAGCAATTTCCCAATAAATCTTCCATAAAGGTATATGGTACACAGTAATACATCACCCAAGGTTCTTGGTGACACATAATAGTGAGTTGCCCTACGAGGGTTCCAGATCGGTCATACAGCCACTAAAGCATAGGCTCGCAGGTTTACTCAAACAGTCATGTCAGTTTTCTACAATCACAATTCACAGTCTAGAGTTTATCAGTTGGGGTTTTTATTCGGTCATGCAGTTCCAGGGTCATAGTCCCGACGGTTAAATCATTGAACAAATTTATCAATCATTCCGGGCAAGGGTACAGTCATATATGTGTATGTTCAGAATGTTACTAACACTTCCAATACAAATTCACAAGTTCGATGTACAAAACGGTTTCTCCAAATACGATAGTTAAAGTAACCAGTCATACGTCTATTCAGTCTAATATCATCCTTAAGCAAAGGTAAGCAGATCTGTACATAAGTCTAAACAGTTTCCATAGCACAGGTAATGTTAGCATAAGGTTTTACAGTGTCGCACATATAGTCCGCATCAACGGTAGATTTCAAAAGATTCATTATTCACGGCCCATTCCTCTCAGTCTTAACAGTATTACAAGCATGGAAACATATATATACAGGTGTGAGTTCAAAATCAGTCTTCTTGTAGGCATTCGTTCACAAATTCATAAGCGGAAGTTCATCTCTACAAACCAATATGGGTCCGTAGTTTTAGCAGTCTCACACACAAACAGTTAGCGTGTATAATTCGAGTTCAAGGGTCCGTTCATTCAATAATGTCTGTTAGTGTAGTACAAATCATAGTCGTACAAATTTCTCGAATTACAGTCAATCATAAAGTATTCCCATGTTCAACAGTTCTAGTACAGTTCAAAAGGCCATGCCTAACAGTTCACATTCAGTTTATGCAATACGATATAAGGACCTAACTCAGCAAGTTCTCGCTGTTCACCAGTCCTAACAGTTCTCATAGTACATGGTTCATAATTCTAGTAATTCAATCGGTTCAGTCAATATGTTCACAGTCTATACCAAATTATGGAATATACGATTCCTACACCAACGTTCGTATATAAGCAATTTCATCTATTTAAGGTAACACCTGTGTCAGTCATTTCAGTGTTCCGAGCATTCTCCGTTTACGGAGGTCATTGATTTACCGGTCATTTTCACTTTTTGTTACTTCTGTTTCATTCTTTCTGATTCAGTTGACGATGTTGATTTGGATATTTCAATGCTGCTACGTTATTTTAGACATTATACTCTATCCAGGCCATAGATTTCACCTCATAGTTGAGCACAGTCTTGTCACCTTCCAAGCTGTTCAAACCTAGGTACTTTCCTATCTCGGATGCATTGGAGAAAGTATTTTATTTTTTTTTTGGAGAAAACTTCACATATTTTCTCAACCTCTAAACCCAAGTCTCAGTTTTCAGTGGTTCGTTACTTCCCAGAAATTCCGGTGGTTTCAGTTTATTTGGGTTTCTGTATCAGTGTCATCAGTTCATATTCAGTTGGTTCAAGCACGTATGTCGGCCTTTTTATCTCCTCAATTTTTCAGTTAAGACGTCAACCATTCCTTCTAGCCTGTTAACTCTAACATCAGAAGATTCGGTTTCGCCTACGTTCCTCATCCTTTCCCTTGTTTCGCACAACGGGGTGGTTATCAATACAGGAGAGGTTCTTGCTGATTTCACGTTTTATCTCATATCAGACGTGTGTATACTTTCATTTCAGTTCAGGTACGGTCACATGACCCTTCACTTTCACACGTTCATTTTCTTATAGATTTCCATAGTCAGTAGTAACATTAACATTACATACTAGTCTATTTAACTTCTTCAGTATGCATATAGGCTTCGTTTCATTTCACTATAAGCAGTGGTAGCAATTATAAACATAGACAGTTGCATACTTAAACAGTTTAACACATTAGCATATAATCAGTCATGTCATAACCACACACACACTTTTTATGCTCATGCAATGCCCTAACTTTTTTTTTTCTAGGACATCCTATAGCTCATTTGGACACGTGTGTGCGGTATAACTCGTGATTAAGTATCGCTCTAATACCACTCTGTCACGACCCAAACCCGGCCCTATGGGTTTAACACTGTAACCGGCCAGTAATCCGAGATTAGCAAAGGCCTGCTTAACAGTAATACAATAAAACACAGTAGAGGGCCTGGCGGAAGCCAATACAGTAAATAAACAATGTCCAATGAGCTGTGATAGTCTGTATGCAAAAAGATTTTCCATACCTATGCATATTAACAGTCGGTACAGAACAGTACATACAATATTTACAAACACTCAATATAAGGACTTAATCCCTACTCAACAGTGCAGTAAACATTTAGTCTATACATTCGATTCAGTTATTACAAAACAGTAAGACAGTACAGTAGGGGAAATACTAAAACACCCCTAAGCCTTAGCAAGGTAGGCTCGGAACCTCACAGTGAGGCACATAGGCTGGCTTGACAAAACTGAAGTAACCCTGACGTTTCTAGTCATGATGCGGTGCTGTATACCTACATATATATATGAGCAGTGAGCTAAAGCCCAGTGAATAATATAATGCGTAAAGGGGTTAAGAATAAATGTCCTTTCAGTATTAAAACCAGTCATTTCAGTCAGTTTATCAGTCATTCAGTTTGTGGCTCATATTTCAGGCCATAACAGTCATTCAGTTAAAATAGTGATATGTGGTACATCCCTTGGCGTAACAGTACAGTAAACGGTAGGTCTTAAAAGACCGGGTCTTAACAGACCAAACAGTAAATGATGGCCATCAGTAGCAGTAACAGTACCAATTCAGAGAACAGTACAGTACTTGTGGATTCAAGAGGTGGCTCCCACTGTAGCACTTAGTTCCGTAGATTCTAGAGGTGGCTCCCAGTGTAGCACTTTGCTCCTTATCAGTAATACCGGGATTCAAGAGGTGGCTCCCACTGTAGCACTTAGCTCCGTAGATTCTAGAGGTGGCTCCCAGTGTAGCACTTTGCTCCATATCGGTAATACCGAGTGGCCATCACAACAAGAAATGAGTGGTTCCAAACTTGGGAACCGACAGAGATCTCTCGTCACAAGATATGGATTCAAGAGGTGGCTCCCCTTTGTAGCACTTAGCTCGTAGATTCTAGAGGTGGCTCCCATGTAGCACTTTGCTCCAAATCAAGAAACAAGAGGTGCCAAGGATGCCATAGTGCGATTCGAATATAACTCATACGTTCATTTAGTACACATGTCGCTCGATGGGCCATTCAATTGATAGCGATGTCAATTCAAGAACTGGATTCGATTGATTCGATAGCAGTTCGATAAAATAAACGACTCAATAAGGTAGCAGTTCAATAAAGTAAGCGATTGAAGATAATCATTTTTGGACATATCTTTACACATTGTTACTCACAAAGTTACGGGCTACAGATGCTAGAGCCTCCTCGGTAAGCCAACCCTACACAAGATATCTGAGATGAACACACACTAAGCTATACAGTTGGGGGAAGATCAATAACTTACCCTAATTTGCCTCGGTGTGTTCTACATCTATATCCTCATTAAGATGTCTTAAACTAGGCCTAAGAATGCTTAGAATGAGATGAGGATGCAAAGATGCACTTGGAAAGCATTTTTCAAAAGTTCTTTGAAAAGCAGGGTCTCGCTCGGCGAAGCTTCCAAAATCAAAGGCTTCGCCGGCGAAATCCTTCGCCGGCGATTACGATGAAACAGTAAAAGTACTGAATGCTCGAATTTTACGCTCGAGCCACCAATCCTTCGCTCGAGCCTGGCTTAGAGTAAACGTTGGTCGCTCGAGCGAGAAATCCTTTCGGCGAATAATAAGCCAAATCTGGAATTTCCAGATTTGCCTTCCAAGCTCAAACCAAGCATTCTTTCACTCAAAACTCGACCTCTTGGGCCCAAATTCTGGGAAACACACCCAAATTCAATACACAATAAGTTTCAAAGCTCAATTTGTGACTTCAAGGCCCAAGGGTGAGTCAATTAAAACCATTCTTCAAACCCATTTTCAAGAACAATTTCCAAACATGTCTTGCAAGGAATCTAAACCAAATCAAAACCTCAAAATTTGTTCAAATGAACTCCTTTCTTTCAAAACAAGATGAAAGCATGGATTTAAACATGATTATGAACATGCATGTGGCATTTGACCATGAAATCAACTCCAAACTCACTAAATTCAACATGCATGCAACAATTAGGCTTCAATCTAACATGATAAACTTAAAACATGACTTCGCTCATTAATTTAGCATGAAACATGCAAGATGAAGCTTAAAGACATAATCAAGAGAATAAAATTCATACCTAAGTCTTCAATCACTTGTCTAGAGATTCAATTTAGCAATCTATGTTACAAACCCTTCAATTCCCAAGCAATTCACAAGATGACTTCAATTTTCTCTTAACTCACCCTCTCTCTAACTTCTTGGTCGATTTTGAGGCAAGGAATGAGCTGAGCAATTGTTGATTCTAAGTGTTGCTCAAGTCTCTAAGTGTGTAAGATAGTGGCCACTAGGTGGCAATTCCGTAATTAAGGCGACAATGCAAGTTTACCAATATTTAATCTAATTTAATCATACCTAATCACATTTTAGATAATTTTACCATAAAATCAGATAAATTCTACTGATCATGAAACACTAAACGGTTTCTAATTCGGCCGCCGATAAGGCCTTCGATTAGCGGTTTAAGCACAAACTGCGAACAGACAACTCACATACTCAAACAGATAGACTATGCAAATCAATTGCTATATTCCATCAATTGATTTCAACTTTGATCGATCAATCCAAGATTTTAATCGGTTCAATTATCGGTCATGTTCGGTCTCGATGCGAAAATCGAGGGAAATCGATGTCGATGTGAGGGTTGTTACACCTTAGAGGTTTGGATCATAACTGGTCAGTAATCATGAGATTGCCTACGATCTCAAACAGAAATCAAATCATAACTAAGTATATTGGGCTAGAAGCGGAAGCTGAATAATAAAATTTTGTCCAATGAATGTGCATATATGGCATAAACAAAAACATTTCATACATTAACAAAAACATTTCTCACATTGATCAAATAGATAGAAACTCATTCACATTTGCAAAATCATAAGTTCGGAAAACATACCACAATAGGATATACAGAAAATAATATCTTTACTAAGATATTGCTCACAGTGATTCAATTGTTGACTCGTCCTCGTGGATGATCCTACACAATTCATAGACGTACACACATTGAATTACATTGCTTAACCGGATTATTCTTTAACTTATTCAATTCTTTTAGGCTTCATTCTAACTCTTTAATTCATTTAGTGATGCTCAATTCATGCCTAAGAATACTCAGAAAGGAATAAGAATGTAAACTTGACTAGAGCACTTCGCTCGAGCGCAACATTGGTCACTCGAGCAGACCACTTGGTTAGCAAAAGTACTGGATAGTCCAAATCTAGGCTCGATGTTCATTCGAGCCAAGGTGCAAAATAAAAGGCAATCGCTCGAACCAACTGCAAATGTTTGCAAAAATGCTGAATGCTCGAGCGACATATTGTTCGCTCAAACGGTGAGGCAGAATTGTGGAATTTCTAAAACAGAGTTGAACTTCAATATTCATAGTTTCAAATCATGATTTTGTATGGCTCATTCACAACTTCTCAAACACTGAAAACTCTTCTATAAATATGGATTCAAGACCAATTCTCAAGCCATATGGCTAATCTTCATGAATTCAACTCAAATAATCTTGCATATATGATTAAATTTCAAATTCCTTTCCAAAGTTTACAAAAACATAAAATCTAATTTCAATCTCATATGAATCATGAGTACATGTATAAGATAGCTTTAAAACTCAACATGGATGACCTGAATCATGCTCAAACTTATGGAAACTCTACCAAATTATTCATGTATGTATGAATTAACCTCCAATTCTTCATCCTAAGCTCAATTCTTACATTTAAATACATAATCTTCTTGAATTCACATAATTGGTGTTTAAACTCATGAATTAAGGTGTCGTAGAATCTTTAAGAACAGAAATCCTAACAAGAACTTGAGTTGTCTTCCTTAATTCTTCAATCCTTAAGCAAAATTCCAAGTTCACAAGCTCTTCTCTCTCTAGATTGAACTCTCTCTCTCTCTCTATATATATATATAAACTCCTCTCTTAAGATTTTTGAGCTCAAAAAGATAACCTAAGCTCATTACTTATCATATATATACTAATTAGCTTAATTATCACTAATCAAGGATTAAGTTAGTTAATTGTGCTTAGGTTAATTAATCAAAAGCATAATTTAATTGATTTATTCTAATTAATTTAGATTGGATCAAATTTTAATTAAAATTCTCATTAGGTTCTAAAAATTATGCCAATCTCAATAAACTAACCAATTTCAGTTTCTGACGCCATTAAGGTCTTCAATTTTCAGATCATATCAAAAATCATAACAGATATTCCTGCGATCAACAGATATGAAGTCACAACCACATTAATCACATAATTAACATACAAATTTACACTTAGCACATAAGCACATGCATAATTAAAAAAGTAAAAGCATAATACATGACAGGATTGTCACAATCTTCCTCTCTTTAAGGAGTTTGGTCCTCTAAACTTGCGTTAACTTGGGTTGAAAACAATTTGGGATACATTTGCCTCATTTCGTCTTCTTCTCCCAATCGTTTCCATACTGTAGTGTTCCTTCTATTCTACTTTTACCATAGGAATTTCTTTATTCCGTAATTGTTTCACTTGTCAATCAATGATTTGGATCGATTTTTCTTTATACTCCATATTCTCATCGAGAGCTTTTCAGTGGTAGTCAATAACATGGAACAGATCCCGAAGATAGCCCTTAACATTAACACATAAAACACATTCTGCATTTGCTCCATCCCTGGCGTCAGAGAAAGTCGGTATGCAACTGGACCAAGTCTTTCCAGAATCTGAAACGACCCAATGTATCGAGGTGATAATTTTCCCTTCTTACCTAACCTTGATTGACCCTTCATCGGATTTACCCTTATGAAAACATGGTCACCAGCTTCATACTCAAGAGCCCTTTTTCTATGATCCGCAGAACTCTTTTGTCAGCTTTGTGCTATTTTGAGCCTTTGCTTAGTGACTTTAATCTTATCGGCAATTGTTTGCACAATTTCAAGTCCAAGCAAGACCCTATCCCCAACTTCAGTCCAATATCGGAGATTTACATTTCCTTTTGTGCAAGGCTTCATATGGTGCCATACCAATGCTAGAGTGAAACTATTGTTGTATATAAATTCCACCAATGGCAAATAAGTTTCCCAACTCCCTTGAATGTTCGGTACACACATTCGGAGCATATCCTCTAAAGTCTGAATATTTCTTTCTGATTGCCCATCAGTTTGCAGATGGAAGGTGGTGCTAAACTTCAATTCCGTTCCCATTGCTCTTTGAAGACTTTTTCATAATCTAGACACAAATTTTGGATCTTTGTCCAATACAATAAATATCGGTACTCCATGTGAACGGATAATTTCATCAATGTAAATTATAGCCAATCTATAAGCATCATAGCTAGTTCTCACAGGTAAGAAATGCGTAGATTTAGTTAACCTATCCACAATAACACAAGTGTCCGAGGTAAACCAACAATGAAATCCATAGTTATGTGCTCCCATTTCTATTTCGGAATAGGGAGAGATTGAAATAGCCCTGCCGATTCTTGATGTTTGACTTTAACTTGCTGACATTGATGGCATTTAGATACATACTCTACAATTTCCTTTTCTATATTAGGCCACCAAAAACTTTGTTTCAAATCCTGATACATTTTGTTGTTGCCTAGATGCATCACAAATTTTGACTTGTGAGCTTCTTTTGAAATTCTCTTCTTTAAATCAGAAATATTCGAAATACACAATCTTCCTTGAAATCTCAACACTTCATTTTCAACACTGAACTCCAGTTTCGAATTCTATTCAAATTCATCAATTACTTTCTTGAGGAACTTATCCTCTTTTTGCTTCTTTTTAATCTCATCAATGATTGCTAGTTAAGCTAAAATAACGACTATCAACCTGCTCTGATCATGTAACACCACTTCAATCTTGATTCTTTCTATGTCTTTCAATATCTCTTTTTGTTCAATCAGCAAACATGCCAACTTCCTTGTTGACTTTCTACTCAAAGCACCAGTTACGGTGTTGGCTTTACTTGGATGATAATTTGGAGATCATAATCTTTAATTAGCTAAAGCCATCTTCTCTGTTGCATATTTAGCTTCTTTTGAGTGAAGAAGTACTTCAAATTGTTGTGATCAGTATAAACTTCACATTTTGCTCCATACAAATTGTGGCGCCAAATCTTCAAAGAAAGCACAACTGTAGCCAATTCTAATTCATGGGTTAGATAATTCTTTTCATGAGATTTTAGTTGTCGAGATGTATAGGCTATCACTTTACCATTTTGCTTCAAAACACAACCCAGACCCTTAGAAGAAGCATCATTATAAATCACAAATTTTTATGTACCTGAGGAAAATGTCAAAATTGGTGTTGTGGTTATTCTTGTTTTCAGTTCCTGAAACTCGGATTCCCTTTCGTCAGTCCATTCAAACGGTTGTCCCTTTCATGTAAGTTGGGTAAGTGGCACAGCTATCTTTGAAAAATCTTTCACAAGCCTTCTATAATACCCAGCTAATCCCATAAAGCTTTAGATTTCCGTCACATTTGTCAATGTAGGCAATTCACAATCGCCTCAATCTTTTGCAGGTCCACTAAAATTCCATCCTTGTTAATAACATGCCCTAGAAACACAACTTTATCCAACGATAGTTTACATTTCTTCAATTTGGCATATAATTTCTTCTCCCTAAGTGTTTGTAAAATAGTTCTCAAATGGTGTTCATGTTCTTCTTTACTTCTCGAATAAATTAAGATATGCCCCAAAAGTACGATAACAGACTCCCCAAGGTTTCTTACCACATTCATTACATGTCGGTACGAAGTCCCTTGAGGTATTAGAAGTACTAAACGTTTCCACATTCTACTTCTTTAAAGATGATGATCTCTTATTTGAATAAGATCCATGCCATTTTCTTTTCCATTCAAATGGCTGGTTATGAGAAGCTAAATTCGTTTCACACATTAAAGCTCGGTCAAGAACATCCAAGTACTTTGGTAGTTTCAAAACATTTACTTTCTCTTGAATTGTACATATATACATAGGCACAATAGTTCATATTCCATATATTCACATGTTCTCAATGCACACAAACAGATACTGAATGCTATAACACTCTAGAAATTTTTTCTTCTTCTTTTTGCTTGAGCAACAGATTGTTTGCTCGAGCGGGCTAGCGGGTCATCCAGTACTTTTGTATGTTTAGGATTCTGGAGATGTTGAAGTTTGCTTGAGCGCATGATTGGTTGCTCGAGCGGTCTGCCTTTGTTCAGTCTGAACTCTTGGGAGTTTGTAAGCTGCGCTCGAGCAAAGGTTTCATCGCTCGAGTGGTCTGTTCGAGGATCATCTAGTATAAAACCGACCTTTTGCTCTTTTTCAATCATATTTCTCTCTTTTCTCTCCCTTCCCTCTTCATGTCCGAAAATCTAGCCACAAAACCTTTGATTTCACCTTATTACACCAAGGATCCACCTTAGATAATGCAAGATTAGTGAAAGAGGAGTGAAGATCTTTCTCTTGACTGATTGGATTGCGAATTCATCGAAGTTCTTGCTTAGGTCTTCCTTGTTAGCTCTCAGCCTTAAGGTAGGGAGTTCTCTTAACCGTGAATATTTATGATTAAATTTGATTATGTGACATTTTGGGGTTTTGAGTTGATTATGTGTTAGAAAACTTTAATGGTAAGTTGTTTGTGTACAAATGGCGTTTTCACTTAAATTTTTAAAATGAGTTGAATGTTTGGGTACATTGATGGATAATTATTGGTGATTTGAGGATTTAACAAAGAAATGAGGAAAACCCCTAATTTTGTGGAAATATTAAATTTAGGATTTTTAAATTAAAAGAGGGTTTAAGCTAATTAGTACCTTATGTTGAAAATTAAATTGATTTTACATGTTGATAAGTTTGTTGGATCAATTTATTACGTATGATGATATTATTGGTGATTTAAATATGTTGAATTGTGTGAACACTTGGAATATTGGTGTTAGGTTAAATATTGAATTATTTAAAGGCGTGGGTGTGGTTTCGGAGATGCATTGTGTGTGGTAAGGTGCCCAATTACCCTTCCGTGCTCGATGGCTAGAAAATGTGGGGATGCCATTAGTATTTTGGTAAAGGTGCCTAATTGCCCTTCCGTGCTAAGTGCCAGTAAATGTAAGGGGAAATGTTGAAATGATTGATGGGTGTCCAATGGATCCTCTGAGCTCGGTGACCGAAAAATATGGAGATGTTTGAAATGAAACGGGTGTCCAATTACCCCTCTATGCTTGGTGGCCAGTAAATGTGGAGGTTTTCAAAAAGTAAGATGTGCCTACTTGCCCTACTGTGCTTGGTGGCCAATAAATGTAGGAAGTATTTTGAAGTACCTTACGTGGAGGTTATTATAAAATGAAAGTTCTTGGTTGTGATAATGGTTCATGTGTTGGGTCAAACATAGGTTACAAACTATGCATTTCACAAGCTAGTTTCTGAAACAAAGTTAAGTTGCATGAATGGCATGGCATTGCATGAGCATAATTACATTGTACATTCACACATGTTGTTAAGTTTACTTCTTACTAGGCGTCAAAGCTCACTCCCTTTTTATGGACTGGACGTCCAAAAATTCCAGGTGATGAAGGTGAACCATGATATTGTTGAAAAGTGAATGAAGTTCTACATGGAGTGCTGAAGCTTCTTGAATGTTGTTTGTCTACAACAATCGAGCTTATTTGTCGAGTTAGAATTTTATTTGTTGAAATCAAGGCTCGTATAGTCTTCAAAGGTGTAACCCTTGTGGCAATTTGGATGTATTTAATTTTTCTTATATGTATTTTTGTGTCTTCTAAATCAATATGGAGAACTTGGAAGAGGAATCTAAAAGAATGTGATGGATTTCAATTTATAAAATTCTTTATTTTTATTTATTGTTCACATGGGTGCCTTGAAATTTGACTATAATAATGGATTGGTAATAAAGGTTGTGGTATGATTATTGGGGCGTCACAAATGCACCTTAAGTCTTTTCTGGACACCTTATTACTCATTTGGACAAGTATGTAAGTTATTAACTCATGTTTTGATACCACTCTGTCATGACCCAAACCACCCTCTAGAGGTTTGGATCATAACCAGCCAGTAATCATGAGATTACCTACAACCTCAGACATAAATCAAATCATAATTAAGTATATGGGGCCAGAAGCGGAAGCCAAATAATAAAATTTTGTCCAATGAGATGTACGTATATGGTATAAACAAAAACATTTCATACATTAATAACTCACATTCGTACATACATAGTTACATATACAAATACCATACATGGAGTACAGGTCATCATCTTCTTACAGAAACTCAAAAAGCTTATATACAAAACATGGTCATACAAGACCAAACAAAAACAAAGGTAATCAAAAGATAAAAGCCTTATGCATGAGGCATCATTGGCTGACTTCACAAAAACTTGATAATTCTCTATATGTTCACTAGGGCTGGGGTTGGACATCTCACTTCTCATCTATATATATATATATATATAATAGAGTGAGTGAAAACCTAGTGAATAACATCAGAGTAAACATGACAAAACGACTTTGGGTCTAATACATGACAGAACGACCTTTGGTCCAATATAAACAGAGATTCAGAACAAAAACAGATCTTACTTATAGAAATGACCTCGGGTCAAATAAATTACAGCTGTATAATGTCAACAGATAAGAGATACTCAGATTTATCAAATAATCGAAATGACCTTGGGTCCATCTTGTCAAATATATGGAGTGACCTCAGGTCCATTTCAGATATACAGAACGACCTTGGGTCCATCATACATATTCATGTCACATCAATCACATTTATAGATCTCACGTTGATCAAACAGATAAAAACTCATTCACACTTGCAAAATCATAAGTTCAGAAAACATACCACAGTAGGATATACAAAAAATAGAGTAACTAAGAAAATATCTTTACTAAGATATTACTCCCGGTGATTTGGTTGTTGACTCGTCCTCGTGGATGAGCCTACACAATTCATAAACGTACACATATTGAATTATATTGCCTAACTGGATTGTTCTTTAGCTTATTCAATTCTCTTAGGTTTCATTCTAACTCTTCAATTCATTTACAATGCTCAATTCATGCCTAAGAATACTTAGAAAGGACTGAGAATGTACATTTGATTAGAATATGTCTTTTTAAACTATGCTAAAACAAAACACTTCATTTGAGCGCAACATTAGTCGTTTGAGCGACCCACTTGGTCTGCAAAAGTACTGGATTGTCCAAATCTAGGCTCGATGTTTGCTCGAGCCAAGGCGAAAAATAAAAGGCGATTGCTCAAGCGGTTACTTGGTCGCTCGAGCCAACTACAAATGTCTGCAAAAATATTAAATACACGAAATGTGGGCTCAAGCAACAAATTGTTCGCTCAAGCGGTGAGGCAGAATTCTGGAATTTCCAGAATAGAGTTGAACTTCAAAACTATTAGTTTCAAATCATGATTTTGTATGGCTCATTCACAACTTTTTAAAAACTCTTCTATAAATATAGATTAAGGACCAATTCTCAAGCTCATAGCCAATCTTCATGAATTCAACTCAAATAATCATGCATGTATGATTAATTTCAAATTCCTCTCAAAAGTTTACAAAAACATAAAATCTAACTTCAAACTCTTATGAATCATGAGTACATGTATAAGATAGCTTCAAAACTCAATATGGATGACATGAATCATGCTCAAACTTATGAAAACTCTACCAAATTATGCGTGCATGTATGAATTAACCTCAAATTCTTCATTCTAAGCTCAATTCTTACATTTAAACACATAATCTTCTTGAATTCACATATTTGCTGGTTCAAAGTCATGAATTAAGGTATAAACACTTATCTAGAATATTCAAGAACTTGAGTTGTCTTTCTTAATTCTTCAATCCTTAAGCAAAATTCCAAGTTCACTAGCTCTTCTCTCTCTATTTCTCTCGCTAAACTCATCTCCTCAAATTTTTGAGCTCAAAAAGATGAGCTAAACTCATTACTTATCATATATATAGTAATTAGCTTAATTATCACTAATCAAAGATTAATTGTGCTTAAGTTAATTAATCAAAAGCTTAATTTAATTGATTTTATTCTAATTAATTGAGACTTAATCGAATTCCTCATTAGGCTCTAAAAATTATACTGATCTCAATAAACTAATCAATTTTGGTTTCTAACGCCATTAAGGCCTTCAATTTTTAGGTCATATCAGAAATCATAACAGATATTCTTACAATCAATAGATATGAAGTCAAAACCACATTAATCACATAATTAACATACAAATTCACACTTACCACATAAGCACATACATAATTAAAGATGTAAAATCATAATATATGACAAGATTGACGCACCACTACTCCAAAGATGACACGTAGTACATAGTTTAGTGTAAACAATTGAATTTGGTTTATTTAACTAAGGATTTGATCAACATAAAAACAAAAACAAAAAAAAAAAACAAAAACAAAAACAAAAACCAAAAAAGAAATAAAAACAAGTTGACCCTTTATTTTCGTACCAAAAATTTAGAAAATGTACATTACAGACATTTTCTCAAAATTAATTATCCAGCAAGCATGTAGATATTTTCAACAGTGGTATATAATACGAAAATTATATTCAAATTTTTTTTAGATGGTGAAAATTATACATAATTAATATTTAGAATGATGTGTTATATGCCCTATTTTTATGAATATATGTACAAATTTTCCAATATCGTATTGTGTGGGTGAAAATCCGACCACACTGCCAACTTAGTATTCAGTTGAAGAGCACTGGTAGAATAGATGACACCTATCTAACCTGCAACAGAAAGAGAAGATTCCGACGGTGGTTCGTCTACTCGGGGGCACTCCGACGATCAAGTAAGTATATCTCTCACAGATACTCAATAGTGCAAACTCACTATTCAAAATATAAATTGCGTACCTTAGACCCACCGGGGTGCTTCTATTTTATTGTCAACTCAATCCTAGTCCCAATAGAAGCCTGACTTCTATGGACTCCCATTCAGTGCTTACTTTGGACTGCTCAAGAGATAAGGATAGACTCCCTAAGAACATTATCCTTATCCATCTTGAAGTCTTTCCTCATTCTAGGACTCTTGTCCCTTATCCGCTTATCTCGGATTCCGATATCTTCGGAGATAACCTCGGCCACGCCAAGATCATCTCGGCGTTACGACCAGGACACGTGGCACCTCGGCTGATACATTGGTGTCACCTTGCCACGTGTTGGTACTCAAAAATATATCCCCACAACTGCCTCCTAGGTTCTATTACCTCGGCATTCTGAGGTGATGGAACCTATATCGATACCTCCTTCCAGTACGTCAGCTTAAATCATTTTAGCCGAGATCATTGTTTAAGGCCGACACGTCTCCCTTAAAGAACAAGAATTCTAGTGAATTCCTTCACTCGTATGAGCTGTCATGCATCACTATTCAATCGTTTCATTCACGCGTCTTATCCTTATTGGATCGTGCCTGTGACGTACCTGTAAGCCGTCTTGCACCTGCGTGCGCCGTCTGACACATTCGCTGCTTTAGGCGCGTTAACTGCCCTTTTTTGCCGTTGTTTCAAGTTTTAACAAAAACTTTTCCCTCTTCTTTCATTTCTTCACTTTTCATTCGATACTCTTGCTTTTTCTCTCTCTTACTTTTTTCTCTTGAATCCGCCATTGTTCCAGACTTCAAGCTCTACAACTGCCTTCATTCCTCTCTCTTGGTGAAGCTTTCGTTGTTCTGTTACTTCTATAACCGTCGCCTGACTTCGGCGATCTTCATATCGGCTTCACTTTTTCTGGTAAGCCACTATTCCTTTCGTTTTCAATTCTTTGATGCTCTTTACTACTTGTTTCCATTTAGTGCTTTGTTTAAACATTCGATTTGTGAATCTTGTGGGATATATTTTTGAGTACCAACACGTGGCAAGGTAACACCAACGTATCAGCCGAGATGCCACGTGTCCTGGTCGTAACGCCGAGATGATCTCGGCGTGTCCGAGGTTATCTCCGAAGATATCGGTTTAACTTCAACTTGTAAATTGTCCACAAATGTTAAACAAGTGTTAAACAATGATTTCGGTTTAACTTCAACTTGTAAATTGTCCACAAATTTCAACAAGTGTTAAACAATGATTTCGGTTTAACTTCAACTTGTAAATTGTCCACAAATTTCAACAAGTGTTAAACAATGATCTCGGTTTAACTTCAACTTGTAAATTGTCTATAAATTTCAACAAGTGTTAAATGATGATTTCGGTTTAACTTCAACTTGTAAATTGTCCACAAATTTTAACAAGTGTTAAACATATTCTTCTTCTCTCTACCCCCCCTAATGTGAACCTAAGTTCCACTTGGGTTTTCATTATGCATGTATTCTAGAGACAATGTCAAGTATCTTGAAAAGACAACGTCGGTCTTCTGGCTCGTTGAATTACAGGTTTGGTCGACCTGTCAACATTCAGTTTGTGGCAAGTGACCTCGGGGTCAATGCCAGGCATTTCGTAAGGTGTCCAAGCAAACACCTCAATATTTGCTCTAAAAAAAGCTTCCAACTCTTTTTCCACTTCTTCGGTTAAGCCCAAGCTGAGAAGAAAAAAGCGTTCTTTATCCCCATCCTAGATGAGGATTTTCTTCAGTGCCTCTTCGCTCTTCTCGGCTAGCTCCTTGCCGACGTCTTCTAGGACTTCCACATCCTCATCTTCAATTTCTGCCTTTTCTAGCTCTTGTATGCTGCAGGTAGATTTCATTGCTGCCATGGAGCAATTCTTTACCTGCAGCTGATCGCCTCTGACTTCCTCTATCCCATGCTCTGTTGGGAATCGCAATAGTTGATGCAATGTTGAGGGAACTGCCCCCATCGCATGCAACCATGGCCTTCCCAAGATGATGTTGTAAGGAGAGGGTGTGTCGATGATGGTGAATTCTATCTTGATCTTCCTGGTGCCAGCCTGCACCTCCAAGCTTACTGCTCCCAGTGGCCATGTCGGCATTCCATTGAACCTAACCATTGGGCCATTGGATTGTTCCATATCATCTGGGTAAAGGCCGAGCTCCTTGTAATATCGGACGTACATGATGTCACAAGAGCTGCCTTGGTCAATCAGGATGCATTTCACTTGGCACTCCCCAACCTGGAAAGATACTACCAAGGCATCATTATACGGATGCTGGACCATCTCTAGGTCGGCTTCAGTAAAGGTTATCATTGGTCCCTGGCACTCTTCTGGCCGATGTCTTTTCTCCCCGACTTGGTAGACATGTTGTAGGTGTTTTACCTTCTGGGTCTCTCCTCGGATTTCGTTTTCGTTGACCTTCGAGTGGATTACGTTAACTACCCGAGGTCCTCCTACTCTATTTCTTTGTCTTTGGGGAGGTGGGGTTCTTTGGTGCCTGAGGCAATCTTGCCTGTTCTTCTCTTGTCCTGGTCTCATCGACAAGGTCTCTCAGATGTCCTTGTCTCACCAGGTCTTCTAAGTGTGCTTTCAGGGCTCTACAACCCTGAGTTGTATGTCCATCTTCATTGTGATAGGCACAATGCCTGCCAATATTTCTTCCCATGAATACTCCTGGTGCCCTTGCTGGTGCTCTGAAATAGGGTTGATTCCGAATTTGTTCCAGGACTTTGTGAATTGGGATTCGGAACACAGTTGTCACTGCCTGTGCAGCCCTCAGTTCTGCTTCTTGTTTGCTCGATCCGTTGTTACCTCGGCCTTGCTTCGGCGAGCCGTTTCGTTTCTCTTGCTTTATCTCCTTAGTCCCCGACGTGTCTTCCTCGGCTCTGGCATACTTCTCGATTCTCGCTATGAGCTTTTCTATGCTTTTTGGCAAAGTCTTTGCCAAAGACTTCCATAGTGGACAGTTGTCTTTTAGGCCGTTCTTGAATGACACGACCGCCACTTCTTGATTACACTCTGGTATTCGGTTGAATACCTCGTAGTATCTTTTTGCATAGGCCCTAAGGCCTTCATCCTTACTGATCTTCAGAGCCATCAATGCGTTCACCCTTAATGGCTACAGCTTGTTTGTCACGAACCTACCCACAAATATCTCGGCTAGGCCTTCCCAGGTCTTCACATTTCCCTTTGGTAGTTTATGAAACCAGTCTGATGCAATCTCCCCGAAGGACGAGGGGAACACTTTGCAGAGCAATGGCTTGTTCCCACTATACAATGCCGTCGAAGTTGAGGTTTGACTTACCATCGTATATTTGGAACCTTGGCATACTGAATCTCTTTGGTGCCTCGAATTTGTCTAATTCCTCCGAGAATGGTGTTGTCGGCTTAACAGGTCAAGTTACCTCGGCATCGGCGTTCTATTGCTTCCTCTTGAGGTAATCTCTCAAGTCTTCTTTGCTCCGCCCAGGAGCTCGGCTATCTTTCGACTTCAGTCTTTTCAGTATACTACTCTCGGCCTCGTAGTGAGCCCTTTTCGATCTTTCTCTATGAGTTGTGTCGAAGCATAGTGCCCGCCCTTGAACACGCCGATGTTCTTTGGGGTCGGCCTCCTTGGTGCGTTGTGTCCTTTGTGACTCTTCCTTCCTTGACTCCCCTCTTCTGACCTCCCTTGAAGGTCGGTGAGAGTGTCTTTCGCTCCTGGTGTGCTGGGGGGCTTCTGGGATTGTTTTCTGCCCTCCCTTCTGGGCATTGGCTGCTGGAATCGGCGTGTCCTACAGCGGGTATGGTGGCTGCATAATGTTATTTTGCATCATAAAATTGACGACCGATTACAGGTCTGCCAATTTGATTGCCATCTCTTTCACCTCTTCGTCCCTTCGTAGGCACATGTCCTTCCATACCTGGAGGTCGCTTTCGTTGTAGTACCCGCTTCGATCAGGTTTCTTTGGTACGTCGCCAGTCTGGCCGACGTCTTTTACTCCATGAGTTTACTCATGAGTTTCTGCGTTGGACCTGTCTCCTTTGACATCAAGGTCAATAGGTCTCCCACTCCCAGCAAGAGTGTCGTACCCAATCTTTTCCTTCTGTCCGTTACTGGCCGTCTATTCTACTTTCTTTCCCACAGACGGCGCCAAATTGTGTGGGTGAAAATCCGACCACACTGCCAACTTAGTATTCAGTTGGAGAGCACTTGCAGAATAGATGACACCTGTCTAACCTGCAACAGAAAGAGAAGATTCCGGCGGTGGTTCGTCCACCCGAGGGCACTCCAACGATCAAGTCAATATATCTCTCATAGATAATCAATAGTGCAAACTCCTTATTCATAATATAAATTGCGTACCTTAGACCCACGGGGGTGCCTCTCTCTTATGGTTAACTTAATCCTAGTTCTGATAGAAACCTGACTTCTATGGACTCCCATTCAGTGCTTACTTTAGACTCCTCAAGAGATAAGGATAGACTCCCTAAGAACATTATCCTTATCCATTTTGAAGTCGTTTCTCATTATAGGATTCTTGTCCCTTATCTGCTTATCTCGAATTCCGATATCTTCGGAGATAACCTCGGCCACGTCGAGATCATCTCAGCGTTACGACCAGGACACGTAGCACCTCGACTGATACATCGGCGTCACCTTGCCACGTGTTGGTACTAAAAAATATATCCCCACACGTATCATTCTAAAATTAAATTCAATACAAAAAAATTGATGATATATTTTTTTATATATATATTTTATATTCATTAAAGAGAATTTGTACAATCGACCTGGTTCAACTTGAACCAAATAGGGTGCATTGAAGGGAATTTGAATTGAGTAATCCTAGAAATTCTAAAAATATTATCCTTAAATTTATTTGCAGATGTGGCAATAGGTTGAGTCGTAGACTTTGTTTGGCTGTGGCTAAAAATAAAATAAAAAATAAAAAATAAATCAAAAAACCAGTTTGTTTGGTTTGGATTATTAGGATTCACTTTTCAGAAAATTAAAATTTTTTATTTTTCATATTTTTTATTTTTGTTTTCACTGATTTTTTTTTAATATTCTAAACAATTTTTTTAATTTTTAGATACACCTAACATAAATACACTTAAAAAGTATAATATTTATGAATTTTTTTTAAAAAAATTCACTAAATACCAAAAATACGGAAAAATAATAAGAATTCAATATATTTTTTGTATTCTTGTGTATTTATTGAGTTTTTTAAAAATATTTTTTTTACAAATATTTTACTTTTTAGATCTATCTAAGTATGGTACATCTAAAAAAAAAAAAATTTGCTTAAAATTTTAAAAATATTCCCAAAAAACAAAAAATAAAAAACTCAATTTTTAAAAAATTGAATTTTGAAAATTGAAACTAAAAACGCTAATAAGTTTCAAAAAACAAAATCTATTACCATTTTACAACCTCAGGTTGGATCTAAAAGGGTTGAGTTTTTTTCAAATTTACATCACAATTTGAAAAAACTTGAGGGGCTGTGGGCCATCATGAGTTATATTTTGATAATTTAAACGGTTCATTTTATTGCATTTGTCTCCGAAATAAAGGATGACAGCTATATTTTTTTTAAATAGATCATTCATTTTTTTTAAACAATGCGATAAAATGAAAATGTTGTGATTATCAAATCGTTCTAATTTTTTTCATAGATGATATATACGAAGAGCCATACAGATGCACTGCTTAGATCATCAAAATTGGACTTCTGATAAACTTCACGGGCCTTCAAATTCTTTCAAAATGAGATGTGAACTTGAGAAAATCTCACCCTTTAAAAAATCTCAATTCTCCATTAATAATGGGATGCATGAATAAAAGAGAGTGAAAAATAATATTTTTTCATTAACTTTACATTATTTGCTCTTTTTTTTTTTTTTTTTGGTCTCCTTACTTTCATCCGTAAATTATTAATTTTATCTATTTACACCTTAAAGTTCTAATTTCAATGATGTGGTCCAATTGAAAATAATTATTCAAATCAGTAAGTATTACATTCTAATTCAATAGACAGAAAAGTCATTTCAAAATTTAAATAAGTTAAATCATATAACCAATTGCTCATTGTTTTTTTTATTATTATTAATACGAAATGAAGAAAATGGACGTCGGGTTTTGTGGCGCAAGTTATCTATAATATAAGCAAAATTGTCCCAATTGAACCTCAAGGGGTGAACTTAATGGATGTAACTTGGAATTTAACTCTTTTTAGATTTCAAGTTCAATTCTTATTAGGAGTAATCCACTCTTTGGAAAATTATCCAAATTGTAAAAATATCATGTTACTCATTCAGTTAGACATTCACTATTATTGATTTGGACAATATATCTCCGCCAGACCACATGAATTGAAATTAAAAACTTCATAAGTCCACTAAAAAAATTGATAGTTTAAAAATGAAATAGAAATAATCACAATAATTTAAGAAATAAAATATATATATATATATTGCTACTATTATAAGTTGATATGATACAACTTTTTATAGTTTTTATTTTACTTTTTATTTATTTATTTAATGTGCCAAATGAGATCAATAGAATAAAGATATCCCAAGCGAGCAATTGGCCCAGTAATTCATATAATTATTTTTTGGGATAGTGAGAAGATTAGAGGTTCATGATTTATCTCACGGAGCGATTTAAACTCTTGCATTATAATCTAACTTACAACTCACTAACATCCAATCATTTGTCAAAATTATGAGAAATTCTATCGTACACATTCCTCAATGTTGGGGTTGTGAGTTATAGTTGAAGTTGTCAAAAGTTCATTCAGTTAATAAATCCTATTATTTACGATATGTGGATAGAGTCTGACTATTTCCTTAGTCATCTAAACGCGGGTTGTTTTTCTGTTTCAATCTGATCTCTTTGTAAGGCTATATATAAGCCAATAGCTTATTTTGAATAAGATGACATTTGCCAGATATTTTTCTCTGAATTGCTTTGTGTTTAGAGTTTACAACAATCTGGTATCAGAGCCCCATCACATGGCCTGATTGTGAGAGAAGAAAACCCGCAGTTTTTTCTTAAGAAGATAAAGAGTGGGAAGAGAGAGAATTCAAGTATGGTAGCTGAAAATAATTTCGTACAACCTGCAATTCCTAAGTTTGATGGCCATTACGATCATTGGTCCATGCTTATGGAAAATTTTCTTCGTTCAAAGGAGTATTGGAGTTTGGTGGAGAGTGGAATTCTTGCTGTAGCAGAAGGAGTGGAGCTCACTGATGCACAATAAAAAACCATTGCAGACCAGAAGCTGAAAGACTTGAAGGTCAAAAATTATTTATTCCAAGCCATTGATCGAACCATTATGGAGACGATCCTCAACAGAGACACTGCCAAGCACATCTGGGACACTATGAAACAGAAGCACCACGATTCAACAAGAGTCAAAAACCTGCACACTCAAGCTCTTGAGAAGAGTTTGAGGTTCTACAGAAGAAAGAGGGCGAGAGTGTTGATGCGTACTTCGCTCAAACACTCATTATAGCAAACAAGATGAAGATTCATGGTGAAAACATGCAGCAAGTGGTGCTCATTGAAAAGATCTTGAGATCAATGACCTCAAGGTTCGATTATGTTGTGTGTTCAGTTGAAGAGTCTAATAATTTAGACACTTTAACCATTGATGAGTTGCAGAGCAGCCTACTGGTACATGAGTAGAGGATGAACAGGCATGGAGGAGATGAACAGGCATTAAAGGTGACCTACGATGATAGAATTGGTAGACGAGGAGGCAGTCGAGCTCGTGGAGCTTTTCGAGGTAGAGGTAGAGAAAGAGGTAGATAAGCATTCAACAAAGCTACAGTTGAGTGTTATAAGTGTCATCAATTAGGGCACTTTAAATATGAGTGTCCTAAATGGGAGAAGGAAGTGAATTATGCTGAGCTTGAGGAGATAGAAGAAATGTTGCTGGTGTCATATGTGGAGCTTAATCAATCAATGAGAGAAGATGTCTGGTTCCTTGACTCAGGGTATAGTAATCATATGTGTGCAAATAAGGAGTGGTTCTCTGATCTTGATGAGGAATTCTAGTAATTAGTGAAGCTTGGGAATAATTCCAAGATGGCTGTGTTGGGAAAGGGTAACATTAGATTGCAAATTGCTGGAATTACTCAAGTACTCACTGATGTTTTCTATATACCTAAGTTGCAAAATAACTTATTAAGTGTTGGACAATTCCAAGAAAAAGGCGTAGCAATTTTGATACAACATGGAGAATGTAGAGTCTATCATCCCAAGAAAGGGCTTATTATGAAAACAGCTATGTTTGCCAACAAGAAATTCATATTGCTGGCAAGAATTTTGCCGAAAGCTTCCACTTGTTTCCAAACAATTCTTGAAGACAACACTCACCTTTGGCACTGCAGATATGGGTATTTAAGTTTCAAGGGTCTAAGAACATTACAATATAAGCAAATGGTGATAGGGTTGCCACAGTTGAAGGCACCATCCAAAATATGCACTGATTGTATGGTGGGAAAACAACACAGGGATGCAATTCCAAAAAGGAGTTTATAGAGAGCATCACAAAGACTGTAGTTGGTATACGCTGACATCTGCGGGCCCATCAAACCTGTTTCAAATAGTAAGAAGAGGTATTTCATGAGCTTTATTGATGATTGCAGTCGTAAGGTGTGGATATATTTCCTTGCTGAAAAATCTGAAGCTTTTACTATCTTCAAGAATTATAAATACCTTGTTGAGAAAGAGACAAGAGCTTTTATTCACTGTCTGCGCACGGATAGGGGTGGAGAGTTCACCTCTCACGAGTTCAATGTTTTTTGCAAAGCTAATGGTATTAGCAGGCAGCTCACTATAGCTTACACTCCCCAACAAAATGGAGTGGCTGAGCGCAAGAACAGGACAACCATGAACATGGTTGGAAGTATGTTATAGGAGAAACAAGTTCTAAAGAATTTCTGGCCAGAAGCAGTAAAATGGACAACACATGTGCTCAATAGAAGTCCTACATTGGCAGTGAAAGATATGACTCCTGAAAAGGCTTGGAGTGGTGTCAAACCCAATATTGATTATTTTTGGGTTTTTGGATGCATTGGCCATGTTCATGTGCCAGACAACAAGAGAAAGAAGTTGGATGATAAGAGTTTTCAGTGTGTATTGCTAGGGATGAGTGAAGAATCTAAAGCATATAGACTATATGATCCAACATCCAAGAAGATAATTATAAGCAGAGATGTGGTTTTTGAGGAAAATGAGTGTTCGGATTGGGGGAGAAGTAATGAAGAAGCAAGACTTGATATCCTCGAGTGGGGAGATAGTAATGAAGAAGGAAGTGAACATGATCAAAGTAAAGAAGAATCTGAATAGGAGATGGCAGTAGAAGAAGAAGGAGGAGAGGTTAGCTTATCTTCAAGTGAGTCACCTGGAGAGAATTCTCCAACATCTGAAGAAAGCTCACCAGAAGGGAGGAACAGAAGAGTACCGTTCTGGATGGAAGATTATGTGAGTGGGAGAGAATTTTCAGAAGAAAAAATTGAGCACAACAATTTGATTTTATTTACCTCGGCAATGATTCGACTACCTTTGAAGAAAGGCGTTCGAGTTCTAAGTGGAAGCGACCATGGACTTGGAGATAGAAGCGATTGAAAAAAATGGGACTTTGAAGCTGACAGATCTGCCTAAAGGAATGAAGAAGATTGGAGTAAAGTGGGTTTTCAAAACTAAACTCAACGAAAATGGCGAGGTTGACAAGTATAAGGCTCGGTTGATGGCAAAAGGGTATGCACAGCAGCATAGCATAGATTATACTGAGGTGTTTGCACCTGTGGCTAGGTGGGATACGATTCGAATGGTAATTGCTTTAGCAACCCGAAATAGTTGGAGTGTGTATCAGCTTAACGTCAAAAGTGCTTTCTTGCATGGAGAGCTAAATGAAGCAGTGTTTGTTGAGCAACCACAAGGTTATGAGAAGAAAGGTGAAGAGTATAAGATGTACAAATTGAAAAAGGCATTGTATGGCCTTAAACAAGTCCCTCGTGCATGGTACAGCCAGATTGAAGCATATTTTGTCAAAGAAGGATTTGAGAGGTGCAGGTGTGAACACACCTTATTCATAAAACCAGGAGATAAAGGTAAAATTTTGATTGGTATCTTATATGTTGATGATCAAATTTTTACCGGTAATGATGAAAACATGTTTGATAAGTTCAAGAATTCTATGAAACTTGAATTTGATATGACTAATTTGGGAAAGATGAAATATTTTCTTGGTGTGGAGGTTTTACAAAATCCTGAAGGCGTTTATATTAGTCAGAGAAAGTATGCAAAAGAAGTTTTGGAGAGATTTAGGATGGAGAAGAGTAATAGTGTGAAGAATCCCAATGTTCCTGGTGTTAAACTAATGAAGGATGAAAAAGGAGTCAAGGTGAATGCTACCATGTATAGACAATTGGTTGGAAGTCTTATGTATCTAACTGCAACAAGGCCGGATTTGATGTATGTGGTGTCTCTCATTAGCAGATTTATGGCAAGTCCAACTGAGTTGCATTTGCAAGCAGTGAAAAGGGTGTTAAGATACGTAAAAGGTACTGTGGATTTGGAAGTCTTTTATCGAAAGGAGGGTAATGGAGAGTTGATGGCATATACAGACAGTGATTATGCAGGAAATGTAGATGACAGGAAAAGTACTTCTGGTTATGTGTTTCTACTCAGTGAAGGAGTTGTGTCCTGGTCCTCTAAAAAACAGCCTGTAGTTGCTTTGTTCACTACTGAAGCAGAGTTTGTGGCAGCAGCCTCTTGTGCTTGTCAAGGTGTGTGGATGAGGAGAGTATTGGAGAAGCTTGGTCATTCTCAAGGCAAGTGTACCACTGTGTTATGTGACAACAGTTCTACCATTAAGTTATCCAAGAACCTAGTCATGCATGGATGCAGCAAACACATTAACGTATGGTTTCATTTCTTGCGTGATTTGACCAGAGATGGAGTTGTTGGGCTGAAGCATTGTGTCACACAAGAACAAATTGCAGACATTATGACAAAACCACTTAAGCTGGATGTGTTCTTGAAGCTGCGTAAGTCAATAGGTGTGTGTGTGTAGTACCACGAGTAAACTGAAAGCATTACTGTAATCAGTTTATGGGAGAAATTGTTGGGGTTGTTAGAGTTATAGTTGAAGTTGTTAAAAGTTCATTTAGTTAATAAATCCTATTATTTAGGATATGTGGATAGAGTCTGACTATTTTCTTAGTTATCTAAACGTGGGTTGTTTTTCTGTTTCAATCTTATCTCTTTGTAAGGCTATATATACGCTAATAGCTTGTTTTGAATAAGATAACATTTGCCAGATATTTTTCTCTGAATTGCTTTGTGTTTAGAGTTTACAACACTCAAAAGGTATATACCATATGTATCCTATTACATATTTTTATGGGGTATGTTATGCATTTTTACACTAAATATTACATAATTTTTTGGTAAAATTACGACAATTTATGATTTAAAAATAAAATATTAAATTTTATAATAATATTATATATTTTGTGATAATGTTACATATTTTACTATTAAAAAATCTTTAGATAAAAAAGTATGTAAAATTAAAAATATATAACATTAATACAAAATAAATTATAATCAGTGTGTTTGGTTTGAATTTTCTGGATTAAGATTTTGAAAACTGAGTTGTTTGGTTTTCTTATTTTTTTGTTTTTAGTGAATATTTTTAAAATTTTAAACATTTTTTTTACTTTTTTAGATGCACCTTACTTAGATGTATCTAAAAAATAAAAAAATTGTGAAAAAATATTTTAAAAAATTAATAAATACATAAAAATACAAAAAAAATATACTGAATTATTGTTTTTTTTTTTTTGTAATTTTGGTATTTAGTGAATTTTTAAAAGATTTTTTTTTACAAGTTTTTTTACTTTTTAGGTATATTTATGTTAGGTGTGTCTAAAAAGTAAAAAAATTGCTTAAAATATTAAAAAAATTCAGTAAAAACAAAAAAACACAAAAAATAAGAAAGTAAAATTTTTTGAAAAGTGTTTTTTGAAAAATGAAAACAAACAAGCTGATTATTTTATAAAAAAACATAATATTTATATAGTAGAGCACATGTTTTTAGAAATATGTACTATGATAATAAATAAATGGAAAATAATTTGGAGCCCTAAAAAAGCCCCTCTAATCTCCCTAATCTCCAAAACGACGTCGTTTTGAGAAAATTTTTTTTTTTTAATTTTTGCCTTAGTTTGAAAGTTCAGAAGATTAAGAGAGGAGGAGAAATTACGGGGGACATAACACGGTCCTAAATAAATAAAGACTGGCCGTCCATATAAGATGATGAGGTGATGGCGATGTAAACCTACTACTGTGGCGGACGTACACCATCACGATGTCTCAACTTACCCATCCACCCCGCTTCTAACCACCACCCAAAAAAAGAAGAAGATAAGTACATACTCATTTGCTTGATTTGTTCTCTGTAATTTTAAATGTTATATCTCGTATTTTAAAATTTTTAATTTCATAATTAAATTGTTATTTTTATTAATAAATTATCAAGTTAATTAATAATTTTTAATGATATTAGAAATTTTTTAATTAATAATTTAAGTAATTTTATTATCGTATAAGAGAATAATTATGAATTTTATTTTTTTCAATTAATTCTATTAAATAAAAAATTTTGATTTATAATTTTTCAAATCACAGAAGATAATCTATATTTTAAATAAATATCAGAATGTGTATTTATAATGTATCCAAAAAAATTTTTATTCATTCTATTATATGTAACGGTTGAGTTTGTATTGATATTTTTTGTCACATAATTTTGGGGGTAACTAATATAAAAATAAAATAAAAAAACTTAAGATTTGATTCTTATAATAAAATAAATCCTAAATTTTTAATTTTATTAATTCAAATCCCAACTTTTTCAATCTAAACTAATTATTTATTTTTGTTAAGTAAAATTTCAAAAAAAAATATACTTTAGTCATTAAATTCAATAGAAATAAGTATTTTGGACATTTTTCATACACTTACATTAAGTTTAATGACTAAAATATATTTTTTTTCAATTTTATGTAACGAAAACAGAAAATTGTTTAGATTAAAAACAAATCAAAATATTAGGGTTTAAATTAATAAACTAAAAAATTCAGAATTTATTTTGTTACAAAACTCAAACATTTTAAATTTATTTATTTTTTAATTTCTCCTAATTTTTATTCACTATAATTACTAAGGGTTGGTTTGGGAAGTAGGTTGATTTTTTTGGTTTTTTTGACTATTTTAATCTGGGCTAAAAAGTCTAGTTTGAGAAGGACTTTTTGACTTTTTGATTTTTTTGACTTTTTTTGTGAGAGAAAAGTGTAATGATTATGAATTGAATGTGATATTTTATTTTTTATAGCTAAAATAATCTATTTTATTTTTTGTGACTAAAATAGCCAAATTAATCCATCCCAAACGGACCCACGAAAATCACATTTATCTATTCTATTACATTTACATAATGCAAAAAGAGGTTGAGCTGGTGTTGACATTTTCCGTCAAATCTTTATTCCTAAATTATTCTTCTGTAATTGCTAATTCAATCTGGCGGCAGACTTCTTTCCAGTCTGATAGGATACTGTTAGGCCTATGAAAGTCTATAACGGGTTTTATTTTGTTAGTTTGAATCGTTCAATATGTAGAACTCGTCGAATACTTATATTTATAAAAAAATCATGTTGATCGGATATCGATAAGGACGTAATCAAATCAGTTTTGTATAAAAAAAATTAAACGATAAAAAAATAAACTGTTGACAGAAATATAATCCGATCAGACAGCTATCGATATCCGATCAACTTGATTTTTTACAAGTATATAATACTCGATGAGTTCTACATATTTAATAATTTAAATTATCGAAACGAAATTTGTGATGAGCTCCATTAATTCAACAGTACCCTACGATGCGTCCAACCCTTCAATCTGTAACTATCAAATTCAAGTACACAATAACAACGTTTAATATATATATATATATATTTCCCACCATGCCCTTCTTATCTTGTCTTTTTTGTTTTGAACTTTTTTGGTTTTTTAGATAGAGGACTTATTGTTTTGAACTATGGAAGAGACAAATGGATCAAAATCTACTCTATTATTATTTCCAAATTTGATACTATGATTGACCGTAGCTTTGGTAGATTTTGGAGACGGAGTACTTTTGTTTGACATGGCTACCTAGTCACCAAAAATAGGGGTGGATTTAAGAATTTTATGTAGTATGGGCCAAACTAAAAGAATTAAATAATTTTTAAAGTCTTGATTAAATTTTATTAACTTTACGATGCAATTAATTATTATTATTATTTATTTCGCAAATCAAGTACATGAGTTTTTAGCATCATTGGGGGTGGTGGCCCAGTGGAGAATGCCTTTGCCTCCACTTGCCCGAGTCAAGTTCGACTCTTGGGGGGCACGAAAATTCCTGGCCTTGCCAGGGGCTTTCTTTGAGACCTCGTGCTGTACTCCGGTCGAGACTTGTCTGTAGGCTGGGGAGGTTCAGGAGCTCCACTGGTACCTCAGTGATGGGTCCCCCACTTGGTGGGGGTTAATTCCTGACTGACAACCGACTACTTTGGGGTCGAGCCATTGTGATGACACCTGACCCTTTTCGATCAAAAAAATAAAGTACATGAGTTTTTAGCGATTTGTCAAATTTTTTTATTGAGAAAATTCGAACAATAATAAATATGAATAAAGCTCATTTATGATTTTATATTATAGCACCATTATTATTGACATAATTGTTGTTGAACAATTCAGATTAAAATCTCTGCCAAATTGGTTAAGAGATAGAGAGAGTCCGAGAAAACATAAATCAAATTAAATTTGAACAGCCTACAGGCTATGGATTTTTGTTAAAATTGATAAAAAATATATATATATATATATATATTTTAGTCATTAAACTTAATATAAATATATATAAAATGTTTAAAATATTATTTTTAATTAAATTTAATGATTAAAATATATTTTACTACATATATTTTATTATATTTTTATCAAATTATTGAAATGATAAGATTCATAGAATAAAATTTCACCGTATTAACATACTAAAATTTAGAAAAGCACATGCATCTCTTGGTGTGCCTCACCATTATTGTTTATTTATATAGTGTTCGGTTAATTGAAATTAAACGCGATAGAATGGGATGATTATTCCTTAGTCTCCTCTATATAGAATGACTAACCCTTTACAATAGTGAATACTGATTCTAGTTGTTACATATATTTTAAATTTATTTTTGATGAATCAAATATAAGAATTGTTAGAAATTGGGCATCCATGTGACATGACCTTTTAAACCTTTTGAACATTATCTAAATAAGTTTGAATTTGAATTCAAAACCTATTTTGATAACCACTCAGGATATCTATATCTATCATATCAACTGATATGGATAGATGAGATAGATATCTTATATATCTGATATGATATGGGATATGGTTAATTAGAAAAACAACGTATGTTTTATGTTTTTCCCATATACTGAATCTCTCCCAAAAACAACGATCAAGTCGTTTTGCACTGTGATTTGTGTGGGTGATATTCATTTTGTAATATCACTCCACTGCTGGGTTGGTTGTTCACTTTCTGGAAACACGTGATTTACCCACGAGATCTTTCACTTCAGACTCTACTTAAAGGTATAGCTTTGAAATTAATCATCCGTTGCGTCTTATACTATGATTTACATTGGTATCAGAGCATGAATGGGTATTTTCGTGTTTTCTTTAATCATCTGTATATTTTATATATATATATATATATATATGTACACATTATATACATGAATGTTTATAAAGGAGGAAGATGTCTACCCTCATTACATTAAGAGCATAAAATACCTCTTTTTTTGAAGTTCATTAATGTCATTTTTAATACCATAAATGTGTTTATTTTGGAAAATGAAGTCCGGCAGTACCGATATTGGACCAAAAAACACCCTGAAAGGCAGTGCGTAGGCCACACACACCACCTGACCGTGGCAGAATGCTACTGTATGCACGAGCCCAGCGCCTCCATGCGCCATCACACGCCACGACGTCATTGTTCAGACTTAAGCCGCTCGATGAGCCGTGCGTTGAGCCGCGTGATGAGAGCCGCCGTTTTCCTTTCATGACTTAGTACCCATTTCTTGGTACTAAAGCTCTGTTTGTTTTGTTTTAAATTCTGAATCGCGTTAAATGGTCATAATTGATTCATTATAGATTTGTTTTATACGTGGTTGGTACCGTTAGACTCAGAATTAAATTTTTGATACTCTGTAAAATTTTGAAAATTTTATGAAAATAAAAAGTATTTTTTCTGTGATAATAATTCATTATTTATGCTTTAAAATGCTTCTGGTATTGCATAAATAATTTTCTAGGGTTGAAATTTTTATTGTAGACTTCTGAAATGTTTTAATATTTACTGGTATAATTTTTTTCAGTTTATCAGATTCTAGAATTTTTTATTTCTAATTTTATGTGTGTTTATTAGTTATTTAGAATTACAGAAAATTTTAGAAAAATTCTAGAAAATTTCAGAATGATGTACATTTTATTATGGCATAATCTGAATATTGAATACAGCATATTTTTTTAGGGTTTGTAATATGTTGCAATTAAAGAAGCATGATTAGTTTTTTATTTATTTATTTGAATTCCATTATTAAAGGAATATAGCATAAGTTATTTGTAAATTTACATTAAGATGCTATTGTATGTAATTTATTATGCTTTGTATATGCCATAAGTAGTGGGAGATTGATTTTTTTTTTTTTGCTCATGGAATTAAGTTAAATTAAATTTTGATAATTATCACTAGAGGCGCAAGAGATGATTCCGAGCATAGCAAATTTTCGATCTTGAGACATGTATAATATTATCATTATTTAATTTAGTTTTTTTGCTGTAAAATAATTTTTTGTGTTGCTATCATTAATATCCCCTGCGCATTTGTTTATTATGTATGTAGAAATGGCTGCTAAGATAATGGTGGCAAACTTAACTAAGGGAGAGAAATTGGATGGCGACAATTATGATATATGGCGTCGTAAGATCCAATACCTCCTCAATGAGCAAGAAGTGTTGACCACACTTGAACAAGTGATGGTTGAGCTAGAGCAGGGCAATACAGCTGAACATCGTCGTGATCTTTCTTTCAAACTTGGCGTAACAAAGATCGGTGTGCGCGCTTTACTATGTTGAGCAGCATGCACAACGACTTGATTAGTGAGTTTGAGCATTGCTCAACTGCATTTGAGATGTAGGAAGCTCTCAAGCAAAAGTTTGGCATTACCTTCTTGGCAAAGCTACGTGAGCTGACTATGAAGTTTGACTCCTATCAGAAAAGGACGCATCACTCGATGAAGCAGCATTTGAGGGTCATGTCAGCCATGATAATTGCGCATTTCTTTGACAATTTGACTCAAGAGCAGCAAGTACAAGCTGCGATTCGCTCTTTGCCAAATTCTTGGGAGCAGATGAAGCAGAACATGATGCATAATGAGAGTGTGAAAACATTCGAAGACATATCTCGTCATTTAGAGCTAGAGGCTGAGCGCCTTAAGGCGACTAAGTCTGATGGTTCTTCTATGGTGATTGAGTCAAGCTTACGTAGGACTTCTCAATTCAAACGTGGAAAAGCAAAAGGTGCCCCTAAGAAGCAAGCAGTAGCTGTGCTAAAGCCCAATGGCGCTAGAAATTTCAAGCGTGGGGGTAAGAGAGGTGGCAAGAAGGTAAAGGCAAAATTGACATGCTTTAACTGTAACAAAGAAGGACACTTCGCTCGAGATTGTCCTGAGCAGAAGAAGGTACTCCCTTACTTAATTTCTTGCATTCAATGCTTTGTGTCTAGTCAAGCATTAATTGCTCATTCTTCTCATTTTTGGGTTGTAGACTCCGGAGCAACAGACCACATCGCGAGGGACAGAGTAGGGTTCGTTGAGTATCGCCGAGTACCTACTGGGAGCAGAAAAGTTTACATAGGGAACTAGACCAGTGTGGAGGTGCTTGGCATTGGCACATACAAGTTCGAAATGCGACGAGGGCGTACCTTGTATCTTCATGATGTTCTTTATGCTTTGGATATTCGGCGAAATTTAGTTTCAATTATTAACATGATGAGCCTTAGTTTTAGCTTTTGTTTTGAGAATAATGGTGTTAGCATTTATTTGGGAACAATTTTTTATGGTTTTGGTTATCTTTCCGATGGTTTTTTAGTTTTGGATGTGAATGATTCTAGTTATAATAAAAATGCCAATGGCTCTGTTTTGAATATTGCATCTTTGGCCCTGTTTGGTAGAGCTGTGGGAAAGTGCTTATAGCTTATGCCTAAACAGCTTATAGCTTATAACTTTTTAAACTTGGTGATTTCCACTTATTCTTAAAGCATCTCTCACCACTCAAAGAAGAATAAGCTGATTTTTGACTTCCAAAAAGCTATAAGCTATAAGCTATAAGCTAAACCAAACACATCAAAATAGCTTAAATTAAGCTGAAAGCTGAAATAAGCTGATTATAATTTCTGCTAAACCGGCACTTTTTGTGATAATGATTCTATGAGATGGCATGCTAGATTAGGCCACATAGGGCAAGACATGATGACTAGATTGGCTAGAGAAGGTCTTTTAGGCCTACTCGCAAGAGTTACTTTGCCTGCTTGTGAGCACTGTCTTGCTGGTAAGGCAACAAGGAAACTATTTGGGAAAGCCAAAAAGGCTTCTATCCCATTACACCTTATTCATTCTGATATATGTGGACCAATGAATGTGAGGGCAAGGCATGGAGCCCCTTATTTCATCACATTTATAGATGATTGCATGCGTTTGGTCATGTCTATTTGATTTCTCACAAGTTAGAAGCATTGGATTGCTTTAGACGGTATGTTAATGAAGTTGAGAATCAATTAGACAAGAGCATTAAGGCTCTAAGGATTGACCGAGGCCGCGAGTATCTATCTGAGCAATTTAAAGTGCTCTGTGAGAAAAAAGGAGTCATCAGGCAATTGAGAATTCCTAGGACTCCGCAGCAAAATGGTGTAGCGGAGAGAAGGAATCACACATTGCTTGACATGGTTAGATCAATGATGGGGCAAGCTAATCTTGCCATTTCTTATTGGGGAGATGCTTTGTTGACTGCTGCCTACGTCCTTAACCGTATGCCCTCCAAATCAGTTCCTTCCACCCCACATGAGATGTGGACTGGCAAAAAGCCTGATTTGGGCAATTTGCGGCCTTGGGGTTCGGTAGCTTACATACACAATGCTTCTCATAAGTTTGGGAAGTTGGGCCCTAGAGGAAAGAAGTGTATCTTCATTCGCTATAGTGAGCATTCTAAGGGCTATGTATTTGTTGGGGAGCATCCGGATGGAAGTGTGACCGAAATTGAGTCACGAGATGTGGATTTCCTAGAGGAGGATTTCCTTAGCAGAGGTGAGATAACTAGAGAAGTAGAACTCTATGAGATGGAGGATCTACTTGAAGGCGCACCTAGTAGCCTAGTAGAGAATGAGGAGATAATTCCTCAAGCTCCTAGGGACAGTGGGAGCGATCTACCTGCCCATGGATTAGATCCAATGGATGAGGATTCTCAGGATTCTCAACTACGTAGAAGCAAACGTGGAGCTATACCCCGTCGTCGTTTTGAGATTGAAGGGGAAGCATTCATGATTAATTCGAGTGATGAGATGGAGCTTAAGAATCTCAAAGAGGCTCTCTCATCCCCTGCTAGTAAAGAATGGAGTACTGCAATGGATGAAGAAATAGAGTCTATGAAGAAAAATCATGTCTGGGACTTGGTTGATTTGCCACCAGGGTGCAAGACTATTGGGAACAAATGGGTTCTCAAAATCAAGCGCAAAGCGGATGGTTCCATAGAAAGGTATAAGGCTCACCTAGTGGCGAAAGGTTACGCCCAATGAGAGGGTGTGGACTACGAGGAAACTTTTTCACCAGTTGTAAGGTTTGCCTCTATTTGCCTAATCCTGGCCATAGTAGCTCAGTTGGACTTAGAGCTATATCAGATGGACATTAAGATTGCATTTCTCAATGGAGAATTGGATAAAGAGATCTATATGGATCAACCAGAAGGCTTTGTGGCAGTAGGTCAGGAGCGCAAAGTTTGCAAGCTTCAATGATCTATTTATGGCTTAAAGCAATCATCCAAACAGTGGAATCTAAGATTTCATCGAGCCATTGTTTCCAATGGGTTTACGATGATTGATGAAGATCACTGTGTGTACATTAAGCGGTCCAAGGATATTTTTCTGATATTGTCATTATATGTAGATGACATATTATTGGCTGGAAATGACAAGGAGATGATTGTCGCCACTAAAATGTGGTTGTTCTCTACATTTGAGATGAAGGACATGGGTTTGGCGAGCTCTGTGCTCAGTGTTAAGATCCTTAGGGATCGCTCTAGGAGACTTCTTAGTTTGTCTCAAGAGACTTACATTAAGACTATCCTAGAGCGATTCCAGATGCAGAGCTGCAAACCCATTGACACTCCTGTTGCAAAAGGCGAGAGCCTAAGCCTTGATATGGGTTCTAAGACTCAAGAAGAGAATGAAAAGATGGCCCATGTTCCCTATGCAAATGTTGTTGGAAGCTTGATGTATGCTATGATGTGTACGCGTCCTGACATTTGTTATGCAGTCGGATTGGTGAGTTGTTACCAATCCAACCCAGGACCAGCTCATTGGAAAGCAGTTAAGAGGATATTATGATATCTTAGAGGGACTGCAGATTACACACTTTGCTACCAAAGTTTAGATCTACATCTAGTTGGCTATTGTGATGCTGACTGGGGAGGAGACTTAGATGAGCATAAGTCCACTTCAGGATATGCTTTCATACTTAGTGATGGTGCTATTTCTTGGAGCAGTAAGAAGCAATCTTGTATCACCTTATCGACTATGGAGGCTGAGTTTGTGGCTTGTTCATCTGTCGTTCAGGAAGCCGTTTGGTTGAGGAGATTCTTTCAGCATTTGGATGTTGTTACACACACTTCAAACCCTGTGACTATCCATTGTGACAGCATGGCTGGACTCCCTTACGCTAAGGATCCTAAATACCACGGCAGAACCAAACACATTAATGTGAGATTCAACTTTATCAGAGACATTGTGGCGTAGAAAGAAGTGATCCTGGAGCACATCCTTACGAGTCGCATGGTTGCGGACCCTTTGACTAAGCCCATTGCTAGAGATGTTTATCTTACTCATGTTAGGGCTTTAGGACTACGTAGGTGGTGATATATTTATGTGTATTCAGTTGAACTCTTTTTTTTGGGGATATTTATGCCATTAGTATTCATATTTGTTTCTATTACACATTTATGTTTACTACTTTTTGCAATGGTTTGTGAATTAGCATACACAAAATAATTAAATTGATGTTAGCAGGCAAGATTGGCTCACTCACACGAGCAATCACCCTTAGCCCTAGGTAACGAGTAAGGATGAGACTAGTGGCTCATTGTATTTGGAGCAAATAGAGAAGCCAAAATTATCCACTAGCTATGTCGCCTTGGTTGGAGCCAAGATGAGGTCTTGTTAAAGACCGACCATGGATATAAGAGTACCCACGTTTCCATGGCGTGCTGTTATGGATAGCGGATCACGAGATCTCATTTGATGCCTGAGAGGCGAGCAAATAGAGAACTCGAGTTAGATGCTAGGAAGCGACTTATGCGCTTAAGAGCGACTAGACTAAGATCTGTATGATGTGTGAGTTTAACATCACTCTTTGGAAAAGTTACTCCACTATAACATGCATTCGTACTGCATATACTTATCGACCCGTTAGCGAGGTGAAAGAATGGATCCCTGCTTCTTCACCGTGTGAGTCCTAAAAGTCATTTTTTCCCTAAATGACTTCACTTTGTGCCTTTTGTGACCTTTGACTATGTCATAAGATGAGGAGTTGATGTTCAGCTACTTTGGTATATTGCCTGCGGTCATGTATGATTCGACTTTAAGGGACATTACTGGGAAAGAGGTCAATTTCAAATTGAATGATATGAGGGTGAAGGGAAGATCATCTAGTTCTACATCTCTGGTCTATATTCACTGTCGATAACTCACATTGCTCTTTATAGGATGCTGATTGGATGTGAATATAATGCGGGACCTAGGAGAGTCAAACATGCTCTTTGAGGGATTAGAGATGTTTTTCGACTGATGTAGCTAGATGGGTCTGGGTACATGAGACACTATTTCTGTTCATTTTGGGTTGATGTCTCTATGCTGACTCATATTGAGTTTCTAGTATAGAGCTCCCACATGCAGTGTTCTCGTGATGTGCAGTGCATTGGCTAGTATGAGATTGTTCATTTTTTAGGAGAATGAGATAGAGATGTGGCAGTGTCATGCCAACTCATGTACGAGTGGGAGATGTTAGAAATTGGGCGCCTATGTGGCATGACCCTTTGAACCTTTTGAACCTTATCCAAATAAGTTTGAATTTCAAATTCAAAACCTATTTGGATAACCACTCAGGATATCTATATCTATCATATCAACTGATATGGATAGATGAGATAGATATCTTATATATCTGATATGATATGAGATATGGTTAATCAGAAAAACAATGTATGTTTTATGTTTTTCCCATATACTAACTCTCTCCCAAAAACAACGATCAAGCTATTTTGTACTGTGATTTATGTGGGTGATATTCATTTTATAATATCACTCTACTACTGGGTTGGTTGTTCACTTTTTGGAAGCACGTGATTTACCCACGAGATCTTTCACTTCACACTCTGCTTAAAGGTATGGCTTTGAAATTAATCATCCGTTGCGTCTTATACTATGATTTACAAGAATGAAATTACAATGAAATGATCATTTTATTTGAACTTAGTTCAACCAACCAAATCCTAAACCAAAGAGAATATTAGAGTGTTTTCTTAGATATGTGTATGAAGACTAGAGATGGGATACGTAAAGATACTAGTCGATGTGTAAAAAGATTGGGATAAATTACCAATAATTTCTCATAGTTAGACTTAATTCTTATAAAGTCCTATTGAAAATAAGTCTTAACAAAATTGTCACTAAAATTAATTTTTTGTGACGATTTTTTGCATGTATCGCTAAAAAATAACAATTAGTGACTTTTTTACGGTTTTTATAAATTATTGCTAAAACTTACAATTATTGACGTTTTTCAGTGATGAAATTTTCAAACTATAGTTGAAAGTTAAAAATTAGGACTTTGTGACCATTTTTTTAAATTGTCATTAAAACTTATAATTAGTGACTTTTTTATGACAAAATTTTCAAATTGTCGATGAAAATCAACAATTAGTGACGTTTTTTAATAATGTTTGATGAAAAGCGCTATTAATTATCATAGGACCTATTGGACAATAAGTGCATTTATTAGGATTTATACATAAGTCTCCCAAAAAATTGTTAATAATTATAACATATGTAGAAGGGTGTCCTTGAACTCTAAGGCCCCGTTTATTTTTAGTAGTAGGATAGATGTGATTGTTAACAAGGCAATTGTTGGTGAGGAACTTGTTAGTTTGGAGATTGTCAATGGGAGGATTAAGTAAAATTGTATTTGTTTGATGATAGTTGTTAGTGTGGAGATTATTAAATTATTTTTATATAAAATAATAGAAACCATTAACCCAAAAAAAAAATAAAAATTGCACTTGATTGGACCGGGCGAACGTCTGCCCGGACAACCAGTTACACTCTAATCCATTCTGACTCTCTCTGAAAACCATCTCCACTGGGTTACTTGTAGTCTGCTCGTCCAAGACCTTTTATAGTCTAAACAGACTCCCAATCTAGACCTCCATTTTGCAAACAAACTTGATATTGCTTCTCTCCAACGAACTAACAGTTCAGTCCAACCCTCCACTTTAGAAAACAAACAGGCTCTAAAAGAATATTGAATTTAGAGTCGGATCTCACTTTTTTTAGAGGCCTAAGATGAACAAAAAAAATGAGGCTTCCATACATTATTTACATTTTTTTTAATCTATACAAAATTACTTAATTAAACACTATAATTACTAATGTTTTACCCACTTTTCCATTAAAGATTTATATTGAAGTTCTTTTGGCCAACATTCTCATTTTTATTTGATAAATGGGAGTGGGAGAGAGAAATGGGTGAAAATCATATTACCAAAGCAGGTTTAGATAATATTATTCTATTAAAGGTGAAATTCTAGGTTTTTCTTTTTTTAAAAAAAAAAAAATTTATTTCATTTTTTGGCCAAACAATAGAATAGTCAACTAGCAGTAAAGAGACATTAAGAAGAGACAACACAACCATCCCAAATCAATAAAAAGTACATATTCAAAAAATAACTTATAGTAGGGCACTTGGTTTATAAATTCAAATCTCATTTTTGTTTGGCTAAATATTCAGGCACTGAAATATTTCATTCAAAGGACAAGCTTAAACAAAATAACCAAAATCTCTCTCTCTCTCTCTCTCTCTCTCTCTCTCTCTCTCTCTCTCTCGTAATCGCCGGAGGTCGGAGTTGCTGCTCGACATCTCAATTGCTTCATATTGTCTTTTCGCCATCACTATCATTGCTGCAGCCGCCTCCAACTGCAGGCATTATTGTGGTCTGATCTTGGAGCCTGAGAGCTTCTGTTCATTTTTGTGGAAAAATAAGAAATAATACACATCAAAAAAAAAAAAAAAAGGATTCGAGCATACATTTTACACTCAAACTGAATCCATAGATCATGTGGGTGAATCACGTGCCTTCATTGATGTATTCAAACAATTCCCAACAGTGAAATAGAACTACTAAATAACTATCTACACTATTCACAGTACAAAGGATATTCTGTGTTTCTATGGAGAGAGAAAGAAGAGAGAGTCTATGAGAGAGAGAGAGAGAGAGAGAGAGACAGAGATACTGATTACCTATCTATTTAAATTCTTACTCTCCCAAATATAATACATATATTATATAAGAGAGTTATAACCACCCACAACTCTATCTCCTCAACAGATGGGATAGTGGGTTAATCACACTTATCTTTAGAATAAGTTAATCCAAGTTCACTTTGAGTTGGTCTCTCCTTATGGGTCTTGGGTCATGCCATCATCACGACCCAATCAAGTATGGGTTCTAAATCCGACCCAATTTCCAACATTTCCCACTCGAACGTGCACTGGCATGACACCATGTTTTCTTTATCTCTATCTATTTATCAAACACGATCATACTAGCCAATGGACTATGCAACCGCTGAGAACACCTGCGTATGAGAGCTCTACACTAGAAACTCAAAAAGAGCCAGCATAGAGACACCAACCCGAAAATAAAAATAGTGTCTCATATACCCCAGACCCATCTAATTACACCGATCCAAAAAACATCTCTAATCCCTTAAAATAGCATGTTTGACCTTTCAATTTTTGCAATATATTCACACTCAATCCGCCTTTCATACAGAGCAATGTGAGTTACCAGCAGTGAATATACAATAGTGGTGTAATACTAGATGATATTTCCATCGTCCTCATGCAATTTAGTTTAGGATTGACCGCTTTTCCAGTGATGTCCCTTAAGGCTAAATCATATATGACTACAGATAACATACCAAAGTAGCAGAACATCAACCCATTCCTTTATGACATAGTTAAAAGTCACAAAAGGGTACATAAGTGAAAGTCATATCAATAATGACACGTAAGATTCACACGGTGAGGAAATAGAGATCCATGCTCTCACTTCATTACTCGGTTGCCAAGTACATATAGTATGAATACATGCTACAGTGAAGTAACTCTTCCAAAGAGTGTCGTCATACTCGATACACCATATAGATCTTAGTCTAGTCCTTTCTAGCGCCTAACCCGAATTCTCTACTTGCTTGTCTTCCAGGCACCAAATGAGATCTCACATTTGGCTAATCATAATAGGCACAACATGGAAAATGGGTACTAACATCCACATTTGGACTTTAACATGACCTCATATTGATTATAACCAAGGCGACATACATAGTGGATAATGTAAGCCTCTCTTGGCTTCAAATAAAATAAATCACCAGTTTCATCCTTGCTTGCTCCCAAGTGCCAAGGGCGATTACTCGTGTGAGTAAGCTAATCTTGCCTGTTGACACCATCATCTGCTAATCATTATGGCACAAGCCACAATAGCATCAATATCCCACGATCTCACAAAAATAAGTGATCGATTATTAAAAAAAAAAAATACAACCACAGTTTGCGCAATTCTAGATTCCAAACATAAGGCGTATTAGCACCTCTTGCGATAAACATATATAACAGAATCCACCATGTGCGCCTCACATGAAGTGGTTCAAGATTACTACCTCTTGCGCAATTACCTCTCCAAAGATATTTTGGTGACTAATTTGCATTAATTCGCCCAACAAGCGCATTGACTCTTACAAGGGGCAAATTTATACACTACCAGTAGAGCATTCTATCCATAGTCTAATGAGCAAGGTCAAGGTCTAAACTAATCAGTTGACCATTTTAAAAAGATAACACTCACCATGCCGAATACACCCATGTAGTGTACTTCAGGCTCCCACAACAAAAATGATTCAAGGAATGTAGGTCATCTGTTTCTCCTAAAGACAATCTAAGGATTCACTCAATAGCTGAGGCTCTAGCTTTTACTGATAGGTAAGTCAATGGATTTGCAATTTTGCATCTAAAATCATTCTAGGATAATCCTTATGTAGGTCATCAAAGACAAATCAATAATTTTCCCAGAACAATCCCTAAGGATCGTACATCTGAGCATATAAATTACATCACCCATGTTCATCATGTCTAAAACAGTGGATTGCCAACCCTAGGTAGGGACAACCTTATAAATTCTTGGCTCATAATGACTAAGTGAGGAAAAACTTCTTTTGGACCATGGATCATGCCTCAGTGGTCTTCATCGATCATCGTTGGCCCATCATAGCTCAATAAAATCTAAGAACCATTATTTAGATAACTGTTTTAGGCCATAAAAGATTTGTTGGAACTAGCAATCTTTTTTGCTCCTATCTTTTCACCATAATAGCATAAGGTAAATCCCTACGGATCTACTTATCCAATTCTCCAACGAGAATTTAGGTCACAATGTCCATAAAGTAAAGTTCTGAACTCATGTCAATCATTGCCTAAGTCAAAGTAAGCCTCACTAGCAAGCCTTATGCCTAAAAAGTGATTATCCAAATCGCGTATAACTTTAGAACAATTTCGCGTCATAGCAGAAAGTCAATCAAATCCTAGAAATGATTAATCTTCAAAAATTTTGTCTTAAAATGCGCAACATTCATCAACTTTCTAAAAGTAGGGGACTAGAGTACCGTTGGCATTATCCTAGGCTTTTTTTCATCTTGTGAAGCAATCATGAATGTTTCCCTCCCAATCATGAATGGAAAATTTTCATATTTGCTACCACGCATCTAATAATGTAGAGTATTCTTCTCTAATGGAGTAATCCACTAGTAGGCATGTTGCTCTCACTGTCTCTAGGATATTGAAAATTTCTTTCCATTCTCAACTAGGCTATATAAAGCACCATACTTAGAATTCTCTATCTCATAGAGTTCGAAAACTCTATTCATGTCACTTTTACAAAGAAAACTTTATGTGACTCAGTTACACTTCCATAAAGCTACTCACCTGTAAGCACATGACCCAAAGGGTTTACATGACAACATACAATAATGCACCACATGATCCTAAGCATTTACAAGACAACATATAATAATGTGCCATAGAACTCTAGGTCTTAACTTTACAATCTTATGAGAAGTAAATTAAAGATAAGCTGCTTGATGGTTATAGAATCGCCCACAAATGGCTCTCCGCTAACCCATTACTCAAATGGAGTATAAAATCTGATATGGAGGACACTTAGTTAGAAACATAATCAACAAACTAAAGTGCAATTCCCAATTGGGAAACATATTGCGCAATCATCCACTTAACATAAATAATACTTAATTCCTTATCTCTACTACACCATTGTGTTGCTGAGTACTAGGAATAATTAATTTTTTAAGCATCCATTTCTCTTCACAGTGCTTTCTAAAAACGACAACTCAAATAGATACTCACCACCTCGGTCAAAACTTAAAGCACGAAAGCTCTTATCTAATTGATCTTGACCTATGTGCCATATCAAGAATCATCTCAAAATTTTTGACTTATGGGAGATCAAATAGTTTTGACTAAGATGCATATCACAATCTATAAATGTATCGAGATTGGGGTAAGCTATCATACCCTTACACATATCCAGTCATAAATATCATAGTGGACTAAATGCACCAATACAGATGCCTTTTTGCGGCTTTCTAACTTACTTGTGCGCAGCCATTGCGAACAAAGTTACACATTCACATGAGAGTAAGATGCCGCAAGTGAGTGGGCCCAAGAGGGCTTACTCAAACCATCCATGTCACCTTCTCGTCAATGTGATTAAGAACAATAAGGTGCCATTTAGTAACACTTACGTTTTCAGTTTATATTTACAAAAATTTTAAAAACTCAAATAAAAACTTGTTTGGTAAATTTTTGATTTATAAATCAGTGGTCTCAGTTCATAAATTTGGCCAAAAAATGTGTTTCCATTTTGAGTTTTGAGTTTTTTTTTTTTTTACCACCCAACACTAGCCACTACCCGCCACGATTTTCCATCACCGTCTTCCGCCACCACCACCCACCACCCACTCACCACCACCACTCACCACCCACCTACCACCACCACCCGCCTACCACCCATCTGCCACCCACTCGCCACCACCACCACCACCACCACAACCCACCTGTCACCCACCCGCCACCTGTCACCCACTCGCTACCACCACCCACTTGCCACCCACATGCTACCACCACCCATCACCATCACCACCACCACCACCCACCACCCACCTGCCACCCACTACCACCACCACCACGATCACCCACCACCCACCACCACCACCACCCACCCGCCACCCACCCGCCTCCACCACCACCACCACCACCACCACTACCACCACCACCAACCTGCTACCACCACCCACCACCCGCCACCACCACCACCACTACCCACTCGCCACTACCTACCACCCGCCAACGCCACCCATCCACCCACCACCCGCCATCCACCATCCACCTGCCACCACCATCCATCCACCCATCACCGCTTTCCACCACCGTCTTCCGCTGCCACCACCCGCCACTTGCCACCACTTTCCACCTCCATCTTCCGCCACCACCACCCACCCACCCGCCACTTGCTACCACTTTCCACTACCGTCTTCCGCTTCCACCACCCACTATCATTTTCCACCACCGTCTTCCGCCGCCACCACTCGTTACTACCCACCACCCGCCGCCACTTGCCATTTCTCACTCTTTTTTATATTTTTAAAATTTTTAAAACATTTTGTCTAAACCAAACGCGTTTGTAGTTTATGTTTTTCTAAAAATAAACAAAAATCAGTTTGTAAAATTTTTGTAAATATAAACTGAAAATGTAAACGTTACCAAACAGGCCTTAAACTATCGGTTCATGACCAGTGTCATAAACTAACTCTAATCATCCTAATGTGTGAGTTTTAAAAGACAAGTGTAAAGATGTAGGCCCAACATTTAGGCCCAACTAGATAATGACTCATGACTAACTAATATTCACTAGATCATAAAAGGATGTCATGAAGATATTAAGTGCGCCTAAGTCGCAAATTTAACTAGTAAGTGCTAATCCCCTCCACCTTCAAGTCAATTTCATTCTCCATACACTTTATCGATCTCCGTTGAAACAAGACGATACTTCTCTTGCCATCTCTGTTTCTCGCTTCATAGTTAGTTGCAATTAATTCTACTATCCATAAGAAGCAGAGAATAAGCTATCAATAGTGCTGTTTGGTAGAGCTGTGGGAAACTGCTTATAGCTTATGCCTAAACAGCTTATAGCTTATAACTTTCAGCTTAAGCTGATTTCCAGCTTATTCTTAAAGCATCTCCTGCCCCACTCAAAGAATAAGCTGATTTCTGACTTCTAAAAAGCTATAAGCTATAAGTTATAAGCTAAACCAAACACATCAAAATAGCTTAAATTAAGCTGAAAGCTGGAATAAGTTGATTATAAGTTGTGCCAAACAGGCACAATATATGACAGTTCCTGAGCAACTTAAGTGTGAATTAGGCTAAAGAGTCTAATTCAACACAATGCTCTCACGAGCAAAGTGCAAAATTCTTAATGTTACGCCCTAGATTTACATGGTCTGGCTCACGTGAATAAACCACCCAACAATGAACAATGGGCCAACTCTCATGCAAACGAATATAATATAGTCACACAATACATGTGTTTATGCGATTTTATATATTCTTAGATACAACATTTAAGTCGAATGGAAGTTCTGTAACTAAAACCATACACAGATGTTATAAATTAAGTTAAACGCCCTGAGGCTGACATCATACACAAGGGAGTAATCCTTACAAGAATGGCATAGGGCCAGTAGATAACATAAATGGCCCCTGGCCTACAAATAACTGAACCACCCTACATGGTTGCGAACACAACTTTACGTCACAATCCACATCCTCATATGTACACTTGAAAAACATTTCAGCCACGTAAGGTGAGCATAAAGGCCAGTAGAGAATATTTCAAAAACTAAACATGTTCCGCCAACATAAATGATCATGATGCAATACATACATATAATATGCCCAAATGCATTTTCAAAGCATTTGATTTCTCAATGAAATCCTTTCTTTCCAATTACCAAAACCTTATGTTTAATCAAAAGGTTTTCCTAGTTCAAATCATCAGTTTGATATAAAATTCCATTCGAAAAACCAATCTCGGTACCTCAATACCAACCAAAGAAATACATTACTAAATCAAATGCTAATACATTGCTAGACAACAAAGAAAAACGTTGTTAAAACCATTTTTCAAACATCTTGTTTCAAACCAAAGATAATAGTAAATAAAATGGGTAAATCTCCAAAACAAATACAATCTTTCACGGAAATTTTGTCTGCAGGAAACCGTAAACTGGCACCCATGTAAACGTAGGCTATACAGGCACTACTATTGCCATTTTAAGGATATTTTGTTTGCGAGATAGGCACCCATGTATACGTAGGCTATACAAGCGCTACTATTGCCATTTTACGAATGTTTCGTCTGTGGAATTGGCATCCATGTATATGTGCGATTTTTAGGACTTTCACCACGAACACTCAGGCCAACTTATTTCAACGAGACAATACTTACTTCCCAGATTCACCATTTTATTTATCCTTTTCAATAGCACAATACATGTAACTCTAAATATTGTTTTTTCAAAACAATGCAAATGTTCCAAAACATAGTATGAGAATTTCCAAAACCTCTTTCCAAAACATACAGTTTGAATTTCCAAAATCCATTACATGCTCCATGATATGAATGATTTCAATTTGCCTAATCTATATGCAATTTCTAACACATGGCAATACTATCTTCCGCCGATAACTAAAACAGTTATCTCTAATGCAATAATCAAAAGATATCAATATGGATATATTTTCCAAAAGTGTAACAACACCCATTTTTAAAATCCCACAACCATTTCCTTCCCATCTCTTTCCAACCAAACCATTTACCAAAATCAATCTAACTCCAACTCCTAAAACAATATCTGTAGACATCCCATTTTTGACCGTCCTCAAGACTTGGACGTCACCGCTTGAACACTCGGTGATTATCCATGTTCGTGTTTGTTTGGAGTTCCCGGAGTTCTCGGTTACGCGCCTTGCCTCAGGACCTCCGAACTTGACTGTTTTGTGTTTGGTTTTGCATCAAACACTTGTGCTTTGCCTTGGAGGGGCAGGGAATGCCTTTTGAGGCATCCCCACACACCACCGGCAGTGGCTAGAGGCCACCGGCTGGTTGTTGTTGCCACCGGCACTACTTTCGGCAAAAAGACCATTTTGCCCTGCCGACCACTTTACAACTGCTGTTGGAGATATTTTCAGACAGCTTTCTTGCATTTCTTTCCCCTCCATACACGTGTATGGAGGGATGAGCCCCTTTGGTGACTTAGCTTGTAAGCTTTGTTGCCTATAAGGAGAAGCTCTCTTCTCTTGGCTCAAGGGTTAGAAAAATTGGAGAGTTAGACATTTTAGGAGAAGGAGAAGCTCTGGTTTTAGGTTAGAAATCCTATATCTATTCTATCTCTCTTTTCCTTGCTTATTTTGTGCACTAGGTGTTTGTGCCTTACTATTGCACATCAACACCTAGTGTTTCACCTTCCTCTTGGAACTGAGGTGCTAAGGGCTTGTTCTTGAAGTTCTTGACTGGTTTGGAGCTCAAGGAACCAACAACTCCAACCTTTGTGAAGTTGATCATCAAGGGTAAGAAACTTACTTTATTTACCCCATTTTTGCACTCCATTTTTGCATAGCTTAGAATAGTTTTTTTGCTTAGTCTATAACACATAAAAGTTCTGTTTTTTAGGCCTCTTTATTGTTTGTTAAGAGTGTTTTGTGGTTTGAGCAAGTTTGACCACTCTTAGGCCTTGAAAAGACCATTTTTTGTGCTATTTTGTGAGGAATCCGAGACTTTGGTGTTAGGATCTCTTCACCATTGAAATCTTGAGGGATTTCAGTGGTGAAGATGATGCCTTGAAGTCCCAAGAAGGAGAGGCCCACCCCCTCTCCTTAATGTCCTTGAAAAGGGCAAGTTTGGCCTCTTGAGAGAGCATAACGTTTGATTGTTTGTTGAGCATGTCTTGGCTGCATTTTATGTTTATTATGCCCTAATATGACATTGCTAAGTGTTGGTTTAGGTCCCTTATGCATGTTTAGCATAGTTGCCTTGTAATGCCTTTTGATCCTCTAACATGCCTAGGTTATATGCCTTAGCTTCTAGCATGTTTTAGGCTTGCATTTGTGAATGATTTGTGCTTATTTTGACATGTTTTAGCTCTGTCCATAGTCGCTTGGGTTGATCTTGGCATGCATTATATAGCCCCTTTGCATTTTAGGCTTGCTAGCCTTTGAGTATGCACGTGTAGCATGTGTTGCTTACCTCGTTTTGATGGTTCGAAACCATTTTGCATGCTATTTCAGTCCTTCATACATGTGTGTTTGATTGCTTAGCATGCCTCTTTAATGCTTTAAGAGTATGAGTTAAATGCCCCATGTTTTGGCTTTAATGCATGCCTTTGGATTCATGTCATCTAGATGCCATCTAGGTGGTCCTTTAGGCTTAGTTTTATGTGTTAAAACTCTGTTTTTAAATATTTTAGTATTGCCATGTGTGGTTGTGCTAAGTGTGGTTCAAAGCCCCATTGATTTGCTTTTGAACCTTAGACCATTCGCATGCTTTGTTTGGCTTGTTTTGTTGCATGATTTGGCATCATGTTTCGCATGATTTTCAGAGCTTTACAATGTGTGTTTATCGTCCTTGTTTGGTATCTCCAAGTGTGCTTGGGGGTTGCCATGTTTATGCCTTGGGTTTGGACCATAACACTTGCATGTGTGTGTGTGTTTAGTCTCCATTTCTAGGCACTTTGGCCACTGATTTTAGGACTATTTGAGTTTCCTAATTCATGTATAAGACCACCCTTCCATTGGTTTGCATGCTTACCTTGCATGCTTGCTTGAACCCTTTGCATGAACATATTGCATAGTCCATGTTGCATGCCTAGTTTACATGTTTAGGGTTGCATTTGTATTGTGCATGTTTGGCCTCTTGAAGTGAAGTATGATGGAGGTTGAGCACCCTTGTTTGCTTGTTTGCATTGCATACATTTGAAATCAAAGTTGCATTCTTGGTTCTTAGGGCCATCATGCATGGAAATGCGCGATTGGTGGTCCGGGAACCGAGGCACATGCCCCTTTGAGTCAATAACATGATAAGGGGTGTGTATAGTGCATAAATACCTTGAATCATATTGCCCTGCATGTTGTTGTCCTCTGCTGCTGTGGGTTGCAGGTTCTGCAGGTGTTAAGTGCCGGCCGGCACTATTTAGTGCCGACCGGCAGTCATTTGCCAGCTGATAACTTCATTTAGTGCCGGTGGCCTCCTTCTTTAGCCGGTGGTGCTCTACCCCAGCCGGTGGTGATCCCCAGTGCCCTGAGAGGCACTCCTGGGACTTTGGTAATTTTCTGAGGAGGAGAGCAGAGGAAACAGAGGCAAATCATGCATGGCAGTGCGATTCCGAGCCAGTCCCGAGCGCCAGACGTGATTGGGCCCTCATCCCGAGGCGATTTATCGCTTAATTAGATTAATTATTTTATTTAATTAATTTAGTTGATTTGTAATATTTTAATTAGCGTGCGTAGTTAATTAATTTGTATATTCTTTCGGTCCCTCCGAGCGAGGGCAAAGTTGTAATAAGTGTGTGTGAGTGGGTGTATGTCTTCCAATCCCCATTTCTTTCTATCCCTTTTATTTACCTGCTTATGATGGTAGATTAGGGCACATCTAAATTAGCATACCTTATGCAATGCATGCGTGCATTCATGCATTTGTTTACATACATCGGGCTCGGTACATCATACAAACTGCATCGTACTTTCAATTCCAAATTGAATACGTGATAGTTGTTGCATTTCATGTGCCATGCTTAGGATAGCCGAGCCTGTCTAGATTACATTCCGTATGCGATGCATTAGTCACTTAACATAAACTAGATCATGCATGTTTTGCTAACTGGTTTCTTGTTCTGGCACGGAGTACGATGTAAGTTTTATGCTTTAGCATGTCGCATGCGTGTGAATGTTAACATGATAGTATGCCTGCCATGCGGCTAAGTGCTTATGTGAGATAAACTGTTTGAATGCCTGTGGGTGGAGGTTGGGTTGTTTGAGTTGGAAACACTCATTGAAATCCGTGTTTTAGCCTACTTGCGAGTAGCAAATTCCGAAGCATTTTCAAAACAAACGGATATGCAATGTTTATTTCCAAATTAGGCGATCTAGTCTATACTTGTTTGCTGTGCGCATAACATAGTAATTCTAGGATAATAATTGGAATAAGAACACATAACGTTTTCAAAAACGGATATCACGGTTAGTAGAGGCCGGTCTTGAACGGCGAAGGTGCTCATAAATGACCTTCCCGATCGTACCCAAGCTCGAGCCAAGACACTTTGGTGATGGCGGACCGTGGCCTTGCACCGAGTCGGGGTTTAATTTCCCATTTTAAAATATTTTGGTGGCGACTCATGTCTGGCAAGCGATCCATGTTTGGCACTACTTTTTCAAAAAATCTGTTTTTCTTCAAAACGATTTGCCAGAGTTGGACTCTTTGGTTCAGATTTAGAACCGCAACAAACAAAAGGGAGTCCGAACTATTAGAGTGAAGCCCACGTGCGCGTCTACAGTTTCTGGCGACTCTGCTGGGGATTTTAGAGAGCTTGACTCGAACTCGTGATATCCTGTTTTGATTCCATTTATGTGTCTCTTTGCATTGCATGTGCATTGGTGCGCCTAGGACACCGTGTTGGCCATCTGCTATTCCTGAGCCGTTTGCCGGAGGCTTGTCTTGTCAAGGCATGTCCGTAAGGCTGACCGGTTCTTGCTCTGCCGATATGGGAACACAAACCGGTTTTACGGGCACCCTTTGACCATTCGACCTAGTGCATAGTCGAATCCATAGTGACCATTCCAAACTAGGACAAAGTTGCTTACGATATAGGTTGTTTGAAACATTGCGTGCGTAGTGAAACCCTAGCTCGACGAAATAGGGGGAAACCCTACCCCAACATAGGGGTGTTTTGGCTCTCTTTACTTGCTATGTGCTTTTAGAGTGTATCTCTCTGAGAACACATATCGGTTGCAAGATTAGTATCGAACCGAGGCGCCCGATTTGATATTGTTGAGAATCACCGTGTCTGCGGATGTCGATTCGATTTTGAATAGTGATTACGAGAGCAGTGTTGATAGTAGAGTGCGATTGTTCGACTACACCCATGTTTGATCTGTTTGAAATGAAATCTTGCTTGTTTTCCGTTTCAGTTCAGAGGTTCAGTGGGTTGATCCGGAACAGTTAGTATCTTCTTCTTGCTGAGACAGGACTAAACATGACACAGAATTCAGAAGAGATCGTGGTCATGACGCGTGAGTCAAGGAACCACCCTACAGAGCTCTTTGTTGATATGCCATCCACCAGTGTCGCCGCATCAATCTGGACCCCCAACTATATCGAGCTCATGAGCCTACTACATTTGAATTAATGGGAATGATAGGTGATCTTCAAAGGTCCGTGGCGGACTCGCCTATGGGATGTCTGCTTTAGCCACCAGCACCATATCTGGGAGGCTTTATGCCCCAAGAGCCCCCCATCGGGACAAATTTTAATTGAACTCAACCAACAGGAGATGGCCTCTAACTATGGCTGACGCGAAACCAAGTTCTAGACAGTGGAGGCCGAGACAAAGGTAAGATGAAGGCGAATCTGACCCTATCGAACAACTGCTGTGGGCAGTAGAGGCTTTGAAAGCCGGGGGAATGAACAAGCAACAGATATCCACAGTTACGACAAAAGCTGTGGAGGATGCTTTCCCTACTCCACGAGGCGATTCGATCAATCGAAGAATCGGGACAGCCCCGTCATGCCGTATCAGTTCTTCCTCGGCCTTGCATCCGGAAAAGATCAGAAACCCAAGGCCGCACCCGCCGATCCGTTCGCTAGTGCATCTAGCAAGACTGCTCAGGCACCAAAGTACCTACCCCGGGGGCGCAGGGTCTTCCATGCTCTCTACATGCCATTGTCCAAGGCACTTCAGATCCTTGCCGAGAAGGGACACCTTAAACCTCTGGAGCCTCGGCCTCTCCCAAAGAATCTCCCCGCCACGCATGATGCTTCCCTGTACTGTGCATACCATCAGCAGATTGGCCATGCCACTGATAATTGCTTCCGCCTCCGTCATGAGGTACAAGACTTGATTGACAACGAGGTTATCCTCCCGCCCACCTCAGCGAAGTCCGTCACCACTCAGTTGTTGGATTTCGAGGACAGAATCTTTGCAAGTATGTAATCGAAGGTAAACCGCTGTGAAGGTTATCCGTACATTTTTGGATGTGGCGTTTGGCACGCATTTTTGAGCACCTGCCAATGCTAGTTTTATAAATCCTGACTTGGGTGTCGAGTCGATCTTTTGTTTTGTTTTGAGTCTGTCTCATTGTCTTGAGTCAGTCCTTTTGCTTAAGGGTCTGTCTAATTGTAATGAGTCAGTCCCTCTTATGTAGAATACAAGGTGATTTCGGGGTTGTCGCCTCAAATACCGTTTTGTTTCATAAATAGTTGTTTTGCTTTTTAAGTTTGTTTCTCCCGAGGAGCCAGTTATGCCAACAAATCTGAATGAAACAGCTGCGGCTATCATGGGCCGAATTTGTTGCTATTCGAGCCAGCCGTGCCAGAGATGTGAATCGAACGACAGTGCATTTCGCCTGCTCTCTTGTGCCTTAAACATCGTTGTAATGACCTAAGCTTTTCATAAAACCCTTTTCGAACACTGTGGTGATGAAAACGAAGAGAAAATAATTCCTCAGGTTTTATAAAATTTTGATCATTTTGAGAGAAAGAGAGGCCTGCTAAGCTTTTAATGAATGAAATCATGCTTGTCGGCGTGGGTACTGAGAAGGACCACGGCACGATCGGCGGTTCCACACTATCTTCAACACGGCGATTTGTCGCTTTCTTAAAAACTTTCAAAACAAAACATTTTTCTTGCATCTTGCGAAGACACAATGGAACCGCTCTTGAGATAGTGCAGCCAGGATCGCTCGATCTCAAGATTTGTTTTATCTGTTGCAAACCTAATCCATTCAAAGCGATCGGTGTCATGAAATGCTGTGTGGCCCAATTTGAAGCGACCCTCGAGCAAGGCGTCAAAGTCAAGTCGGAGATCGAGATCCCACCAAGCAAAGCTCGAGAAGTAACCGTGATGGACTTTTCCTACAAATCACTACACGATCGCTCTCCGGATCTGGGAGGCTTCAATCTCAAAACCATTTGGCATGGACAAAGCTACACTTTTACCCTTTGTGAGGCTCATTTGGGCGAAAACCGGAAGGCGGCCGGAGCAAAAGTTAGAGCAAAAAAGAAAAGAAAAAAGAAAATGCAAAAGAAAAGCAAAAGAAAAAAAAAGAAGAAGAAAAATATAGCAAAAGAAGAGAAAAAAGAAAAGCAGAAAAAAAAAAGAGAGAAGAAAAATATAGCTCGCAAGGTCGAAAACCTGCAACAGGCGCCTTGGCAAAAGTTAGAGCCTAAACAGTGAAGGTTAAAATACCCGAGTGTACCTTAACCGGAACTACGTAAGGCTTGATTCCCATGTTTGGGATACGTAGGCAACTTCATCTTGAAGTCCAAATAACTTCCATAGCGTCTCAGTCCATGTCATGGTTTTGATCACTTTTGCCTCCTCCGAATCCAATATCTTGATTGCAGCGACCTGGAACTACGTGATTAACTTCCTCTTGAAGTCCAAACCACCAACACCTTCCAGGTGACTGTGTCCATATATTGATTCAAACCGTCATCGATTCCTCTGTGCCCGAGGGTCCGATCGTCATCAACGAAGACTGGCTTACAAAATGCCGTGGCATCATCCAAACAAGGGGCAACTTTCCGTTGCCATGCATTGCCATAAGTTGCCCTGAGTTACCGTCTAAACTAGGGGCAACTTTCCGTTGCCTTCCCCCCCTTTAAGCCAGGGGCAATTTTCCGTCGTCTTCGATCCGAGGTTGCAGATCTCGAGGGTAAGTTCCGCGCTCGTTGAGCGTTTATTGTTTGCAGAAATAGTTTTTGAAAATTTTCATTGAGGTTGATTTATTTTCTTGAAAACTGTTTCATTTTCAAAATTGGACCATGTTTGGACCCAAAAAGGAGAATTTTCAGTGCTCACGGCCTGATTCACATGATTTTCAAATCAAAAATCGAATAAGTGTGTTAATCCAACTCTCATTTTTTATCAAAACTGTTTTAGAAAACAAAAAATGGTCAAAATGACGAACTAGGGGCGCGTTTGAGTCAGGTCTTCTGTCTTCCCCCCGTTAATATGCTTGCCAGCAAGGCACCCTATCCACCAGAAGGAATAGCCGTGAGCTAACAGTGTTGGGCATGAACCCGCGACTTCCTATTCATCTGTCATTCACCCCGGGGAGGGATGAAAAATGAGAGAATAAAGAATAGAGAGGTGTAAGCTGAGAGAAAAGTGAAGAAAAGGGTTTTTGAGAGTAAAACCGAGCTTGAGGGCCGAGCGATGCGAGTATCACAAATCAGAAAGGGTGGGAATAATACCCGGAGAAATTGGCTCCTCGAGATTTGAAGTCTTTTTGTAAACATGTCCGTGTGTCGTGTCTTTTGATTTATCGCTCTCGATTTTCGCTTTGAGTCTTTTCCAAGGTGTGTCACGTTGTGTTAGGTCGTGTGCCTTTTGTTTCTTTGTTTGAGTCTGTCTCGCCGTGTTTTGTGGTAGGCTCGATACCCCGGTGGAAAACCCATCCTCTTCCAAAAAGTAATCGCTTATGCTCAGAATGCTGTGCCATTCTCTACATCCTTGCAAAGCAAGAGAAGGAAAGAGAAAATTTGGGACATCCAAGTGTGTTTCAAACTCAACCGTGTCAGCTTTGTGATCCGTCTTTTCAGATTGGGGCTATTTGTTCAGGATTTGCTGTGTGCAGAATGAATCGAATGCTGTGTTATGGGTTGTATGCAGATCGATCCCTAGTAGAGTATAAGTTGTCTATTCAGTATTGAGTAGTGGCTTGTATGAGTTGTTCTGCTGTTAATTGGTTGGTTATCCGACTATCATAGTACAATTGCTCAGTTTTCAGACAACAGATCAATGTCATTTACATTCGAGGTGTAACATGACGCCATGCAGTGCAAAGTATGAAAGATGCAGATATGTACAAATATAACATTCTTTTCTGACAAAAAAGTTTGTTTCATTTCATATCAACTTTTTCAAATACATGGTTTTGGAAAAAAAAAAAAAAAAAAAAACCTGTCTGCGGCAGTACATAGTACTCTATCTACCAAAAAGAGAAAAGTACAAGAAAAGAAAATGAAAGAAAAACAGCAGAAGTCTGTAATCATCATCAATGGCCTCGTGCCGGGGGATCTGTCCTCGCCCTCTTCTGGGCGAAGCAGAGCATCGTCGTCGAAGTGTCATTTGTCGGGCCCGAGCCAGTGTCCCGCCTCCTCCTCGGAGGCCTCCGCCTCGACTCGCCATCCCTCGCTTGGAGCTCGCGAGTTGCTCCCCACAGCCACGCCTCTGGTGCGGGGGAATATCTTGCCATTCCGTGTAGAAATGCGAGGTCCAGATGGAGCGCCGCCACTCACGGGAGGAATCAGGAAGGGAGGCTGAAAAGTACAAAAGGCAAATGCATCAGGATACATAAGCAGTTTATCGGTCACGAATGCAGAGGTATGAATCTGAGTATGAATGCCGTGAAGCGGTTTATCGGTCTGCGAGAATCACGATGTATGAATCACGTATGAATGCCGTGAGCGGTTTGTCGCAAAGAATCACGATATATAGTCTGATGTGTGAATCTGGTAAGCGGCTTATCGCTGCAAAGTGCGATATGTGAATCTGATATATCAAGCGCCGTGAGGGCTGGGTATCAAGTGTTGTGTTATGCATCAGATTATGCGAGGCAGTTTGTATATGGTTTGAAGCTATGTCAGAGAGAACATACCGGAAGGCCATAAAAGGCTAAGAACTCAAAGGTCCGCTGCAACATCCCCGCCATGGAGGCATTCAGCTCCAATGACTGCCGGGTGTACTCGGAGGAAGCCTGCAAAAGTATTAGATGCATCAATATTCTGTGGAATATCGAATGAACTGAACTGAAATGACAATGCAAGACGTAGAAATGCAGAAATACATACCGGAGGCAAGTCAGGAATGCCAGCAAACTCATGACCAGCCGGGGGAGGAGCAATAGGGATCTGGTAGGTCTCCCCACTCTGCCTGCGTCGGCATGGTAGGTAGGCGGCCACCGCCCTCGTCCTCTCGTGACTCCTCCTCACGAAGCTCGAGCTCTGTGGCGATCCCGCTTACTCCTACCTCTGCCCTAGCCGCCCGGCAGTCTCTCTGGCTCAGCTCGGCGACCACCACTCGGCCCGCATGATGAAGGTCCGACGCATCGAGTAATCGCCCTCACCTCTAAAGCCGTCTGCCTCCCAGCCGATGGTATAGTCCGCCATCTGCTCAGCGGTGAAACGCTCGGTGTCCCTCATATGCTCAGGAGGATGCTCCGGGACTATCTGCTCTGGTAACCACAGGTCCGACGCAGAAGCGCTCACCATCGCATTAAGCGACGGCCAGGGCCCTCTAGCAAAATCCGTACGCGAGGTCTCGATCGCACCGCAAACCGATCGCACTATCGCCGCAGAGGAGCCCATGGTCGCCAGTGATCCAAATTGAAATACGTTTATTGCCCTCATGGTATTGTAAATATACAGTGAAAAGTGAAGCTTAAATGAACTGCAAATAAAACATACCTTGGCGGGGGTGATGGTGTCAAAGTAACGGCGGAAGAAGCTAAAGGTCTCCCGCGGCCGTCGTGTGCACCTCCCATCATAGCGGCGCGAGAAGGGAATGACCAGCGGAGTCTCCGTCTCCGGTACTGGCTCCAGCCTGAGAAAGTAGGCATAGACCCACAACTGCAAGACAGATGTCAGAACATTTATTAGAAAAGCGTAATGCAGAAGAAAGCGTAGATAGCGAGTCGTGTGTTGTGCAAGGTGAATTGAGCGAGTGTACAAGTGAGCGATTGCGGTCGATTAAAGCGAGGAGTATGTGTGTGCCGTGTGTACAAGATATCTGAGAAGTGTAAAGCAAACTACGATTATTGTGCGGTGTGCAAAGTACATAAAGTCTGAATGTAAATGTAAAGCGGAAAGAAGATGTACCTCCCAAGCTCGCGGAACCCCCAAACAACCATTGCCACCGAAACTCATATAGCCGTGAGAGTGGCGAGCAGCGCCACCCTAGTCATAGCGCCAAGATGTCCCGGACGTCCACCGGTCTTGTTGAGTAAGCGAAGGCACGGTGTTCGCCCGGTCGGCGAATAGGGTGGTCCCTAGCAAAAACATCAAGAAGCCGCGCGCGTACTGCTCTACGGCCGCCTCGGTCATCGGAGCTGCGTCGACAAGAAGAGGCTGCACCCGGAACTGCACCTCGAACCAGGAATAGCGGACAAAGCCTGGACGTGCAAGAGGCGGAGCCGCGCCAAGTAAATGGATCTGAGCGGCGGTCCACTCATCCATGTCGGTGTCGAAGGGGAACGGATCACCCCCTACCCCGATGCCGGTGAGCACCGAGAAATCGTAGGGAGTCATCGTCATGTCCCCCGCCGCGGATAGGTGAAATGAATCGGTGGTGTCCCACCACCTCTCCGCCAAGCTGACTAAAGAGGCTGCAGCGAGTGGTCGGACCCTGCAGAAGGAACCGAAGCCCGCCTCATCCACGATGTGTCGAACCGCCTCGGGAAGCTCCGAGTACCAATCTCGAGCCGAAACATTCCCATACCCGCGGATGGTATGGGAATCTCCCTGTTTACAAATAAATGGTTGCAAAGCAATATGAAATGTACAGTTCTGAGGAAACATGTTAAAGACGATACAAATCTAGCATGCGTGCACGTTTTTCAGATTCAAACAGAAACCGAGTGCCGGTGTGCTTACAGTAAACTACAACATGTGATGCGTCAGTGTGTTTTTGAGTGGTGCAGTGTAAACATGGTGCACGTGTGTACGTTTTTCAGAATGCAAGCAAATGTCAGGTTTCAGTGTACTGCGGTGGACTACGGCCTGTGATGTGTCAGTGTGTTTGTGAGGGTCAAGATCTGAGATATGGTACATGTGTGTACATTTTTCAGATTCAAGCAGATATCGGGTTATAGTGCACCTACGGTGAACTACAACGTATGATGCGTCAGCGTACTTTGTGTGGTTCGGTTTAAATACGGCATGCAATATGTTTTCAGATTCAAATAAATACCGGACATCGGTGAATTTGCAGTGAAATACGGTGTGCCGTGTGTTTGGGTGATTGAGGCTAGTGCAGTGTGTGTGCATGTGTGTCGGTCCCAAGCGGATATCGGTTGTGAAGTTGTCTACAATCAAATACAAGATGATGTATCGAGCTAAGCAATTAAAGGTTGTAATCACTATGGCGATTAACGGTTCTGATTCTACATTGCAGAAAGTAAAACAGAGAAAAGGGTTACCACGGAAGAGCCGAATGAGAGGTGAGAGACCGGCTCGCGCAGCAGAAGCTCCGGTCCAGAGCCCTGTCAAAACTGCGGAAGTGGCGGAGTCCATCTGGCGGAAGCACGTGAATGGCCGGGCGGTAGGTCGCCGGGTCGAATGGGCGCTTCGCCAGGAGGAGTCGACCGGGATCCATCTCGTGATCCGGGGGAGTCCCGACATGTGGAATATCGTCTGCCATAGTAATGGTGGTGAGAAAATGGCCGGAAAAGCCGGAATGTGAAAAGTCAACTGAGAAGGTCAACCCCGAGAGGGCCGGAAATGGCCGGAAAGGTCGGAAGATGAAAAGACACGAAAAGGAAGATGGGATCGAGGGCAACAAGTCCCGAAAAAGCGGAAATAGCAAAGGAAATCCCGAAATGAGATTTCGATCGGGTGGAAATGTCCAAAACGCGAAGAATATCGCGAATCGGACGACGAAAGTGGCGCGAAAACTCAAAGAAACGGTGAAAAATCAAGAGAACAAAGCTCTAGAGAGAGAGAGAGAGGGTGTTTTCGGCGGAGGAGGAAGTGGGAAATATGGTTTAGAAGCCCTATTTTATAAAGCTCGAGGTGAAATGGCAGATCTGCCCCCGATTAGGCATTTTCTGCCGGTCGGCACTATTTTGTGCCGGTCGGCACATTATTGTGCCGGTGGAGGACTTTAGGCAGCCGGTGGCAGCCGGTAGCCTTTCCACCCAGCCGGTGGTGTTCCCAAGGCCTTGTTTAGGCAAAATGAGTAGTTGTTGGTCTTCATAGCTCAAGAAAGTGCAAGAAAGTGCATCCCCGATGCTCAACCGGCCTCCGTTTTGACTTCGGACCGTGTCTACTGTGCGTAACACTCAAATTCAAGCAAAGATTGTATCCTTTTGTATCCTTTTGTCATTTATAAAGATTCAAAAGTTTCCCCGTGTGCGTCGCGCGCATCCATCACATTGTCCGGCGCATCGTATCGCGCCATCTTGCACGTCCCTTGCGACTGGCACCGTTTTGCATTGTCATGTGGCATGCGTGTCATACCTTCATTTTGCATTTCATTTTGATCCACGTGAGGTGTACTACCTCACGTGCTTCATTTTGCATTTCATTTTGATCCACGTGAGGTGTACTACCTCACGTGCTTCATTTTGCATTTCATTTTGATCCATGTGAGGTGTACTACCTCGCGTGCTTCATCCTGTATTTTGTTTTGCATTCTTGCATCTACGAGGTATGTATGCCTCGTCTCGTATCTCATTTTGCGTTTCATCGCGCTATTTTGCGCACCTCATTGTTTTTAACTCGGGTCTGGCGAGACCTTAAACACGTGCGGTCTAGGAGACCTTAAATCTCGGGAGGTGCAAAACCTTCGGTGCATTAAGATATGCACTTCATCGCATTTGGCATGCATTCGTATCGCACTATTTTGTGCACTCGCGTTGTCTAACGCGCGCGCTATTTGCGCGAAGGCACTATCTCGTGCATTACATTTCATTCGCTATTTATGCGACGCGCGTTGGCGCACCCCCATCGCATTTCATTTTGCATTTCATTGCATTTCCAGGTATGCGTGCCTCATGAGCATTTCATCTTGCAACCCGGGTCCGGCGAGACCTTAAACACGCGCGGTCTAGGAGACCTTAAATCCTCGGGAGGTGCAAAACCTTCGGTGCATTAAGATATGCACTTCATCGCATTTGGCATGCATTTGTATCGCACTGTCTTGTGCACTCGCGTTGTCTAAACACATCGCGCTATTTTACGCATCGCGCCGTTCGGCGCACCCTCATTGCACTTCATTTTCCATCCTTTGAGGCACGCGTACCTCATTGCACGCACGTCTCATTTGCCCCATTTGCATCCGCGTGCGTGTCTCATTTGCATCGCATGCACTTAAAGTGTTGTGTAACAGTTGCCCCGCCGGGTCTGGCGAGACCTTAAACACGCACGGTCTAAGAGACCTTAAATCCTTGGGAGGTGCAAGACCTTCGGTGCATTAAGGTGTGCACCTCATCGCATTTGGCATGCATCGTATCGCACTGTCTTGTGCACTCGCGTTGTCTAAACGCATCGCGCTATTTTGTGCATCTCATTGCATTTGGCATGCATTCTATCACGCAAACCCGCACATCGTACTGTCTTGTGCACCGCATCTCAATTCATTGTTGCCCCATCATGGTCTGGCGAGACCTTAAACACGCACGGTCTAGGAGACCTTAAATCCTCGGAGGGTGCAAAACCTTCATTGCTTTGACACACTCAACTCATGCATTGTCATGCATTCGTAAAGCCGCGCGTTGCCGCGCATTTCAAGTTCATGCATTGTCATGCATTCAAAAATCGCGCGTTGGTGCGTATTTCGGAAACAACATGCATTGTCATGCATCGCACGCACGGTCTAGGAGACCTTAAATCCTCCAAAGGTGCAACTCCTTCGGTGTTTGTCGTGCCCGAACGACTTTCGGTGGTCTGGTAAAACCACCTGCCTATGCTCGCGGTGAGTTCCTAGAAGACCAATGGGGACAGTGAAAACTAGAGTTCGAACGGCTTATGCCTAGAACGCAAAGGTTCGAGATTTCCGAGACTAAAGTCTGGTTTAAATACCGGTGTACCCTCGGCTTGAAATCAGATGGAAGCCCCATAGGTTGAGGCGGCATGTTTACGCCTCAATTCGGATCTGAACCAACCTAGTATATCGCCCTGTTGGGAGAATAGGGAAAGCTGCAATCATAGCCATTGCATCATACTGCATTAACATGCATCATTCATTATTATTGCATGCATCATGCATTTCAAAAAATTCAAAAAACAAAAAGCGCATCCGCGTGTCATGCATTTCAAAATCCAAAAAAAACCATGCATATGTCATACATCATCATTGTAGTATAGTGCATATGCCATGCATTTTTCTGTAAACATCCAGTACATATTGCATTGTAGCTTGCATGCATCCACTGCATCATCTTCCATCTATGGCTTGCGCCTTTCCTTGTTGAGCTTGGTCTGGTATGTGCCCTTACATTTCACGTCGAAGCATGGTTCATGTGCATCGCGCCTATTCCTTGATGAACTTGGTTTGAGGTTGCGGCACCTTTCCCGTGTTAGACATGGCTTGTATGTGTGCATGCCTTTCCTAAGCGAGATACGGTTTGGCCCGCGCGCCATAATCGCATATTACATTGTAGTATAATTATTGCATCCGGCTTAAGGATCATTGTTCTTTCCTCAGCGGGTTGTCACCCCACTTATGTCATTCCACCCAATACTTGTTCTTGTGTCCGTCTACATCACTCATAGTTCAGACATTGTTCTATGGTAGACGGACTTGTTACTTCCATCAATCTACTTGACATACGTGTGGTTTCGAACCGCTCATGATTGAATCATGATTCAATTGCTTTGTATGTAGTTTGCATTGTTTCAATTACATTGCATTATCATTTGCATTATTCATACATCACTTTGTACATATTGCATGTCATTTTTGCATTTCGCATTGCCATGCATATGGCTAACGATATTGTACCTGTTAAGTTTGCTTTCTTTGCAGGCATGATATTGTATGTACGGCTCATTTGAGGCCTGCGCAACCGGACGAGCTGCACAGGTATTGTATCCTCCGCGTGAGACGTTTTGAGAATTGCATAATTCTCTTACATCCTTTCTGCATCGTAGTGTAGATTGACATATGCTGGCTTATAACTGTTGCATGCGTGCTTCATTACAGCTTTCTTTGCATGATCATAAGTTATGCTCGGCTTCTTGCATCGTCTTGCATTTTGCCCCTACCTTTGGGCGAATACCTTGTTTTATCTTGCATGTTTGTTCAAGTCTTCGACCCTGTCAAAAATGGGTCGTCTCTGGGCTTTGACATTCACTCTCGTCACTGTTATGACTTTCGAGTTCTATCAAAGAGGGGCAACTGTAGACACCCCATTTTTGACCATCCTCAAGACTTGGACGTCACCGCTTGAACACTCGGTGATTATCCATGTTTGTGTTTGTTTGGAGTTCCCGGAGTTCTCGGCTACGCGCCTTGCCTCAGGACCTCCGAACTTGACTGTTTTGTGTTTGGTTTTGCACCAAACACTTGTGCTTTGCCTTGGAGGGGCAAGGAATGCCTTTTGAGGCATCCCCACACACCACCGGCAGTGGCTAGAGGCCACCGGCTGGTTGTTGTTGCCACCGGCACTATATTGTGCCGGTCGGCACTACTTTTGGCAAAAAGACCATTTTGCCCTGCCGACCACTTTACAGCTGTTGTTGGAGATATTTTCAGACAGCTTTCTTGCATTTCTTTCCCTTCCATACACGTGTATGGAGGGATGAGCCCCTTTGGTGACTTAGCTTGTAAGCTTTGTTGCCTATAAGGAGAAGCTCTCTTCTCTTGGCTCAAGGATTAGAAAAATTGGAGAGTTAGACATTTTAGGAGAAGGAGAAGCTTTGGTTTTAGGTTAGAAATCCTATATCTATTCTATCTCTCTTTTCCTTGCTTATTTTGTGCACTAGGTATTTGTGCCTTACTATTGCACATCAACACCTAGTGTTTCACCTTCCTCTTGGAACTGAGGTGCTAAGGGCTTGTTCTTGAAGTTCTTGACTGGTTTGGAGCTCAAGGAACCAACAACTCCAACCTTTGTGAAGTTGATCATCAAGGGTAAGAAACTTACTTTATTTACCCCATTTTTGCACTCCATTTTTTCATAGCTTAGAACAGTTTTTGTGCTTAGTCTATAACACATAAAATTTCTGTTTTTTAAGCCTCTTTATTGTTTGTTAAGAGTGTTTTGTGGTTTGAGCAAGTTTGACCACCCTTAGGCCTTGAAAAGACCATTTTTTGTGCTATTTTGTGAGGAATCCGAGACTTTGGTGTTAGGATCTCTTCACCACTGAAATCTTGAGGGATTTCAGTGGTGAAGATGATGCCTTGAAGTCCCAAGAAGGAGAGGCCCACCCCCTCTCCTTAATGTCCTTGAAAAGGGCAAGTTTGGCCTCTTGAGAGAGCATAACGTTTGATTGTTTGTTGAGCATGTCTTGGCTGTATTTTATGTTTATTATGCCCTAATATGACATTGCTAAGTGTTGGTTTAGGTCCCCTTATGCATGTTTAGCATAGTTTCCTTGTAATGCCTTTTGATCCTCTAACATGCCTAGGTTATATGCCTTAGCTTCTAGCATGTTTTAGGCTTGCATTTGTGAATGATTTGTGCTTATTTTGACATGTTTTAGCTCTGTCCATAGTCGCTTGGGTTGATCTTGGCATGCATTATATAGCCCCTTTGCATTTTAGGCTTGCTAGCCTTTGAGTATGCACGTGTAGCATGTGTTGCTTACCTCGTTTTGATGGTTCGAAACCATTTTGCATGCTATTTCAGTCCTTCATACATGTTTGTTTGATTGCTTAGCATGCCTCTTTAATGCTTTAAGAGTATGAGTTAAATGCCCCATGTTTTGGCTTTAATGCATGCCTTTGGATTCATGTCATCTAGATGCCATCTAGGTGGTCCTTTAGGCTTAGTTTTATGTGTTAAAACTCTGTTTTTAAATATTTTAGTATTGCCATGTGTGGTTGTGCTAAGTGTGGTTCAAAGCCCCATTGATTTGCTTTTGAACCTTAGACCATTCGCATGCTTTGTTTGGCTTGTTTTGTTGCATGATTTGGCATCATGTTTCGCATGATTTTGAGCTTTACATTGTGTGTTTATCGTCCTTGTTTGGTATCTCCAAGTGTGCTTGGGGGTTGCCATGTTTATGCCTTGGGTTTGGACCATAACACTTGCATGTGTGTGTGTGTTTAGTCTCCATTTCTAGGCACTTTGGCCACTGATTTTAGGACTATTTGAGTTTCCTAATTCATGTATAAGACCACCCTTCCATTGGTTTGCATGCTTACCTTGCATGCTTGCTTGAACCCTTTGCATGAACATATTGCATAGTCCATGTTGCATGCCTAGTTGACATGTTTAGGGTTGCATTTGTATTGTGCATGTTTGGCCTCTTGAAGTGAAGTATGATGGAGGTTGAGCACCCTTGTTTGCTTGTTTGCATTGCATGCATTTGAAATCAAAGTTGCATTCTTGGTTCTTAGGGCCATCATGCATGGAAATGCGCGATTGGTGGTCCGGGAACCGAGGCACATGCCCCTTTGAGTCAATAACATGATAAGGGGTGTGTATAGTGCATAAATACCTTGAATCATATTGCCCTGCATGTTGTTGTCCTCTGCTGCTGTGGGTTGCAGGTTCTGCAGGTGTTAAGTGCCGGCCGGCACTATTTAGTGCCGACCGGCAGTCATTTGCCAGCTGATAACTTCATTTAGTGCCGGTGGCCTCCTTCTTTAGCCGGTGGTGCTCTACCCCAGCCGGTGGTGATCCCCAGTGCCCTGAGAGGCACTCCTGGGACTTTGGTAATTTTCTGAGGAGGAGAGCAGAGAAAGCGAGGCAATCATGCATGGCGGTGCGATTCCGAGCCCGAGCGTCTTGCATTGGGCCCTCATCCCGAGGCGATTTACTGTTTAATTAGATTAATTATTTTATTTAATTAATTTAGTTGATTTGTAATATTTTAATTAGCGTGCGTAGTTAATTAATTTGTATATTCTTTCGGTCCCTCCGAGCGAGGGCAAAGTTGTAATAAGTGTGTGTGAGTGGGTGTATGTCTTCCAATCCCCATTTCTTTCTATCCCTTTTATTTACCTGCTTATGATGGTAGATTAGGGCACATCTAAATTAGCATACCTTATGCAATGCATGCGTGCATTCATGCATTTGTTTACATACATCGGGCTCGGTACATCATACAAACTGCATCGTACTTTCAATTCCAAATTGAATACGTGATAGTTGTTGCATTTCATGTGCCATGCTTAGGATAGCCGAGCCTGTCTAGATTACATTCCGTATGCGATACATTAGTCACTTATCATAAACTAGGTCATGCATGTTTTGCTAACTGGTTTCTTGTTCGCAGCGCAGTCTGATGTAAGTTTTATGCTTTAGCATGTCGCATGCGTGTGAATGTTAACATGACAGTATGTCTGCCATGCGGCTAAGTGCTTATGTGAGATAAACTGTTTGAATGCCTGTGGGTGGAGGTTGGGTTGCTTGAGTTGGAAATACTCATTGAAATCCGTGTTTTAGCCTACTTGCGAGTAGCAAATTCCGAAGCATTTTCAAAACAAACGGATATGCAATGTTTATTTCCAAATTAGGCGATCTAGTCTATACTTGTTTGCTGTGCGCATAACATAGTAATTCTAGAATAATAATTGGAATAAGAACACATAACGTTTTCAAAAACGGATATCACGGTTAGTAGAGGCCGGTCTTCGGACCGAAAGAGGTGCTCATAGTGACCTTCCCAATCGTACCCAAGCTCCGAGCCAAGACACTTTGGTGATGGCCGGACACGTGGCCTTGACACCGAGTCGGGGTTTCCTAAATTTCCCATTTTAAAATATTTAGGTGGCGACTCAGTCCGCAAAGCGATCCATGTTTGGCACTACTTTTTCAAAAAATCTGTTTTTCTTCAAAACGATTTGCCAGAGTTGGACTCTTTGGTTCAGATTTAGAACCGCAACAAACAAAAAGGGAGTCCGAACTGTTAGAGTGAAGCCCACGGGTGCGTCTACAATATCATTTAGGGTTTTTCTCTTTTAAAAAATCAAATGAAAGTTTGTTTATCAGAAATAGATTTTATAACAAAATCATAACCAAACAACCCCCAATTTGTACAAATACTCAACCCACAATAACATTTCAAGACCAACCAAATGACTACCAAATATAAATAACAAGATACGTCACAAATATGCTACCGAACTCATATTAAGTTTAGGAAATAGACCCTACCTATTAAAGTGAAGTGGAGACAAGAGAGAGAGAAAATGGAGAAACCTCAAGGACGCCAAAAACCAACTTTACTCCGATCAAAAGAAAGCTCTCGACGTGCTCTACCTTTTTTGTCAAAGAGACTAGGGTGAATAAATCAATGGATCTAGTTGTATTTATAGAGAGAATGTGAGTTTTAGAGAGAGGAGCTCTAAATCTAGGGTTTTTAGAATGTTTAGAGAGAGAGAGAAATGAAAAAGTGACTCAAAAAGGTGACTCTGCGATCAAATATACGCGCAGACTGCTCGAGCGTAAAAAGTGTCGCTCGAGCGTCTAGACACAAAAAGTGTGACCGCTCGAGCACACGAAGTGACCGCTTGGGCGTAAAATACAAACTCTCAGAAGTTTAGCAGACAGAAGACCACCACTTGAGCACAAAAAGCACCGCTTAAGCGAACACCACTCAAGCGTAAGAAAGACCGCTCGAGCGAAGAATGCCAACTTCCAATATCTCTGCAAACCTGCAAAAGTACTGGAAGTTCACAAAGACCACTTGAGCACACGAAGTGTTAGTCAAACGAAGAGGCAAAATTTTGGGTAACAACGGTTTTGAAAAACAAGCTACCAACCTGTTCCAAAGGCAACCAAGACACTCTAATAGCCAAAGTCAATGAAGACTAATGAGAAACCAGACTTGAACAACCATATGAGATAATGAAATCCGAATCCAAAATGTCAACAGGTCGAGTCTAAACCAGAATCACTATAATCTCTCCCTCTTAAGGAATTTCGTCCGTGAAATTTAAGATAAGGTCGAAACAGGGCAACTTAATCACAACCGAAAGCACAACCACCAACTCAAAGCTAGACCCAAACTTGGGATAAATTCCCGGATCCCAGTTCAATATTTCGGGGCCCTAAAAACTCCTGAACACCCAAAAAACTAAGAACAACTCATGGTTGCCCCTTCGACCCACATAACTCGTTGTGGTCTACGAGACAAGAACAACCACCACCTCAACAACCACTCGAACTCAAAGACGTCAACCACGCCTAAACCACCTACAACACCGAAATCACCACCGAGTACTCAAACGCCCAGACACAGAGGAAAGAAAACTCCTCGTATACAAAGCTCCCAGTCAACTCTCTCGTAACTCAAGACATAAATAAAACATGATTAATCAACAATGTTATGGCACATCAATGCCCAACATTCTAAGTCCTTGCAAAAAATGAGACATACAACATGTAACTAGCAACTTAGGCTAGATCAGAACGCGACTTCTCAACACAAGATATAAGATACTCCGTTCAAGTCAAAGAAAATGATTGTTTTTTTTTTCTCCTCATTTGTCTCAAAACACTTTTTTTTTCCCCAAAAGATGTTCAAACCTACACCGTCACAATTCAAATACATTTTCAACTGTCCACAACAATACTCAGAGATTTCCAAACTATTTTTTTGAAAACCAAAAGTGTTATTTATAAAACCTTTTTTATTTTGTTTTTGATTTGTTGGATTCAGCTTTTTGTTAAACCGCAAACTTACATTTCAACCCAAAACTGTTTTAGTTCAAGAAAAGTACCCAAGGCCACAATACCAAAAAGGAGAGCTTTGTTTTTCTCAAAATCATTCATCAGCATTCCTTCGGTGAATCACAACACAGTCACCTAACAGAACCTGATCACTCACAGTGATGCCACAATACCAAAACAAAATTTCTACGATGAGAATCCCTAGAAATTTTTTGAAATGCCAACAACGCAATAACACAGGAGAAGAAATTTCACACCCACTAATCACATAATGGCATAAAAGTGCTTGTAAGACCAAAGTTACCAACCATAATCCCAAACCGATTACCACAACTCAAAACAACCTTCCAACTGTCCATATGGGACTTACATGCCATACCAAGACACCGTTCAATTACACAACCCTCAATTCCAACCTATTTCCGAGGTGACCATATGTCAACCAACCTAAATACTAATCAATCAACTGTCCAACAACACTATCCCGCACTAGTCTCCAAACACCGACATACCACTTAACTTCACATAACCCAACACCAACACCAACACCAACACCAACACCAACACCAACACCTTGCCCAATCTCACTAACTCCGAAATAGAGTTCTATGCACAACCTCTCATATTTGTTGAATCACTTCGGATTCTTCAAAGTTAACCCACGGTACTCTGATTCTCCATTCACCCATTGCACGTATGCCTATGTGGCATGCACATCCTCACTTCACATTTGAGTTCGAATTGGACTGCTCAAGTTAAACACAATACAACCTCTCAAGTCAACGCACACACCAGTACCTTGCACTATGCACACAAGGACCAAATAGGTCAAAACAACTCTAATAGAGCGCACCAATCACTCCACACAATCATACTACTTCACTCGGAGTTCCACTATCCAAACTAAACAACAAACACTCACACCAAAGTGACCTAGTACTATCGAATATTAAACTACTCAATCCAATCATTAACCACACTATTGCCTTGCCAAGGCACTCTCCTAGGACCGCCTTATGACCAATCCCCTTCTACACATCATCTAACAACAATACACAAACCATACTAGCAAAATCTCATTACTTACTGCACAACATCCCACCCTTAACCCCAAATAGGTTATCTCCGCACTAAATCCCTCATTCTGCCAATGTACTCACAACCTCGACCAAATTAACAATAATGAAATTCACATACTTATTCTCTCGTACCAAGTCAACTTACAAAAGCCTACTACGCTATAATGCCACCATTACCACGTAACAACCCAAACCCAACAACAAGCAAACACAACACAACACTGCCATCCCTCAGTGACCAATAAGGTCAACTCTTTAATCCGCTTTCTATTTGTCACTCATTACAAGAGTACAACCCAAATACTAAGTCTTCTAGTCAATTCACCAGCTGTTGATACTTACTGAACAATTACACTGAACCAACCCCGACACATACACATGACACCTACAAGGCTTTCAAAGTCATACCATTCTAACTCCACAAAAGAACAAAAAAAAAATTTCAACCTCCTCCACCCGAGTCGTAGAACACTACATTCCCAACTACTCTCTCAACCAACCTAGAACGCTATATGAGCCAAAACACGGCCTATCTTCGAAAACAATCACCTCATTACTGTCATTCCAAACCTCGACCAATAAACACTAAACCACTATGACTCTACACATAGATCATGTACCAACCATGGGTTACATATCCAACCAACCCTTCCAAAAACATCTCTTAACTTAACTAGAATTGAGGTACATATCTCTCGCACCCAAATATAATAAATAAATGCTAGACCTTCGAAAATGTCCGCAGCACCACTGCTTGAAATACAACACAAGGTGTTCAAAACACACCGTCACTAAACACTAATAACCAATACTATGATAACGGACTAATATCCCTTCACAAGAAACAACCAACCAGATAATACCAAGATCCGCTAACATTACTACCATTAAGGTGCAAATCTATACCCAACGAAACTATATGCTATTATCAAAACACAAGTAATCCTAAGTCTCTCTATACCCAAAATAAAGGAATACTCCACCTTTGCATACATCCCTACACTACACCGTACTAGTTCACTAGGTCAACCCTAGACCAACCCACCATGACAACCTAGCGCCAAAACACTAACTCAAAACCAATCACACCATCCACGATCTCCTAACACACCCCGTGCCTTACCGAATTGTCCATAACAACGATCACTCTACCTGGTATTCAACTAATTGCCTTACCCAACTATAGGAAATAACCACTCCTATTCCAACCAATCATACATCATCTACAAAGAACAACTCATGGCCTAAATGGCCCAACTAACTTCACCAACCCCGAGGGAAGTCAAACCACAACACTGCATCCTAACTAACCACACCCCACAACACAGGTTTCTAGGTTACCAATACTGAAGTCGAAACCATATACCACCACTACCAACACTGAAGTCGAAACCATATACCACCACTACCAACACATACAAATTCAAACCTAACTCTTCATGTTCTGAAAATTTTGACACCACCTGTATTCCTTACACCTAACCCGCCGAGGTCATGACTAACTCCAAAACCGTACCATTCCAAAGATTACCAACTAACGCAAAACATACATGATACCACCCAAGTGAGCATCAGAACTCAACCCTCACACGGTGTCACAAAGGACTTGAAAACACTACCGTCTCTTAAAGACGTACCAACCACCACCAAGGTGACCAATGCCAATTCACAACCAACGCTAATACATAACCGATATAGCACACACCGAGGTACCCACTCTGAGAGAATACCCACAACCTAGGATACGTAACACTGGTACCCTTTCCCAAAATACTAACACAATCACATAACGATTATTTGAACAACCACATTAAGGGGTTGTTTGGGGTGTCCTAAATAAGTGCACTTTTTGTCTTTTTGGACTAAAAAATTGAAGAAAAAAATATAGATGTTTGGGTTAACTTTTTGACTTTTTATGAAAAAATGTGTATTAAAATATTATATACATTTGCAAAATTACAATTTTACCCATATAAATCTACGTATATGTCAGTACGGACCTGTGCGTCTTGAAAAAGTTGATATATATATTTTTTTCGTTCTTTTCCACCGTGGTCCAATACAATATTTGAAAATTTGTTTTTTTTATTTTGTTCAGACGTGTGTAGCAGTACGGAATGTCAACATCAATCATAGAAAAAATTGGTTTTTAATTTTTTTTTTTTTTGCTTTGGACCCTTGATGCGTACGGTTCTGATATAATATTTTTGTTTTTGTTTTTTACCATTAAAATATTGTGAATAGTGTTAACTTTTTGACTTTTTGAGTAACTTTTTGGCTTTTATAGTGTATGCCAAACCAAGCCTAAGACTCCACTCAAATCACACATCACCTACCACATAACACATTACATAATCATGCTAAGTCTACAAAGATAGTTATCTGTTCTAGCGCTTGCTTAGATTTCCCATTAGAAACAACATTGATCAAGCGTGTTTCCAACAAGACCTCCAAGTTAGTCAACTAGACACTGAAAAATATCTATGAGTCTGAAAACTATACCCACATAAAATGCAACACATAAACATGTTATCACTTAGCACACAACATACAAATGTCCTCACCAAGCATGATAAACACACTATGGCTAACCATTTCCCACGAGCCCAAGGTCTTCAAACTCGGTTAGCTCTGATGCTAAGTTGTCATGCCCCAAATTTACACGGTCCGGCTCAAGTGAATAATCCACCCAACGATGAACAATAAATGACAATTTTCATGCAAATGAATATAATATAGTCACACAATACATGTGTTTATCCGATTTAATATATTCCTCGATACAACATCTAAGTTGAATGGAAGTTCAGCAACTAAAAACATACACAAATGTTATAAATTAAATTGAACGCCCTGAGGCTGACATCATACACGAGGGTGTAACCCTTACAGGAATGACACAAGGCTAGTAAATAACATAAATGGCCCCTGGCCTACAAATAACTGAACCACCCTACATGGTTCTGAACACTACTTCACATCATAGTTCACATCCACATATGTACACTTTAAAAACATTTCAGTCACGTAGGGTGAGCATAAAGCCCAGTAGAGAATATTTCAAAAACTAAACATGCTCCGCCAACATAAATGATCATGATGCAATACATACATGTAATATGCCCAAATGCATTTTTAAACCATTTGGTTTCTCAATGAAATCCTTTATTTCCAATTACCAAAACCTTACGTTTAATCAAATCGTTTTTCAAGTTCAAATCATCAGTTTGATATAAAATTTATTTCCAAAAACCAATCTCGGTACCTCAATACCAACCAACAAATACACTGCTAAATCAAATGCGAATACATTGCTAGACAACAGGAAAAACATTGTTAAAACCATTTTCCAAACATCCTATGCCAAACCAACATAATAGAAATTAAAATGGGTAAATCTCCAAAATAAATATAGCATTTCACGAAAATTTCATCTGCGGGAAACCGTAAACTAGCACCCATGTAAATATAGGCTATACAAGCGTTACTATTGCCATTTTACGAATATTTTGTCTACGAGATCGGCACACATATATACGTAGGCTATACAAGCGCTACTATTGCCATTTTATGAATATTTTTCCCGTGGAATCGACATCCATGTATACATGCGATTTTTAGGACTTTCACCACGAACACTCAGGCCAACTTATTTCAACAAGACAATACTTACTTCCCAGATCCACCATTTTATTTACCCTTTTCAATAGTACAATACAAGTAACTCTAAATATTATTTTTCCAAAACAGCGCAAATGTTCCAAAACATAGTATGAGAATTTCCAAAACCTCTTTCCAAAACATACAGTTTCAATTTCCAAAATCCATTACATGCTCCATGATATGAATGATTTCAATTTGCCTAATCCACATGCAATTTCTAACACATGGCAATACTATCCTCCGCCGATAACCAAAACAGTTATCTCTAATGCAATAATTAAAAGATATCAATATAGACATATTTTTTAAAAGTGTAACAACACCCATTTTCAAAATCCCACAACCATTTCCTTTCCATCTCTTTCCAACAAAATTATTTACCAAAATCAATCCAACTCCAACTCCCAAAACAATATCATTTAGGATTTTTCTACAAATTGGGGTTTTTCTCTTTTAGAAAATCAAATGAAAGTTTGTTTATCAAAAATAGATTAAATTACAAAATCATAACCAAATAACCCCCAATTTGTACAAACCCTCAACCCACAATAACATTTCAAGATCAACCAAATGACTACCAAATATAAATAACAAGATACGTCACAAATATGCTACCGAACTCATATTGAGTTTAGGAAATAGACCCTACCTATTAAAGTGAAGAGGAGACAAGAGAGAGAGAAAATGGAGAAACCTCAAGGACGTCGAAAACCAACTTTACTGTGATCAAAAGAAAGCTCTCGACATGCTTTACCTTTTTGTCAAAGAGACTGGGGTGAATAAATCAACGGATCTAGGTGTATTTGTAGAGAGAATGTGAGTTTTAGAGATAGGAGCTCTACATCTAAGGTTTTTAAAATGTTTAGAGAGAGAGAGAGAAATGAAAAAGTGACTTAAAAAGGTGACTCTGCGATCTGATATATGCGGAGACCACTCGAGTGCAAAAAGTGTCGCTTAAGCGTCCAGACATAAAACCTGTGATTGCCCGAGCAAAGAGGCAAAATTCTGGGCAACAATGGTTCTGAAAACAAGCTTCCAACGTGTTCCAAATGCAATCAAGACACTCCAATAACCAAACTCAATGAAAAATAAGAAGAAACTAGACTTGAACAACCATATAAGACAATGAAACCTAGATCCAAAATATCAACGGGTCGGGTCTAAACCAGAATCGCCATACTTAAAGTCATAACAACCTTGTCGACCTTGACCTTCTCATTATTATGCTGCAACTTTTGCGTTTAGTGGTAAACACCATTCAAAAGATTTAGCCTAGCTAAGAAATCATACAAAGAAGCGCCTCCTCATGTCTCACACTCAAGTGTGGAAATAGTAAGTGTCCAGACTTAGACAAGTTGGCAGTGTTAATAGATTTTACAGCCATTAGGCGTTAGTCTTCTCACTTAGTGTTAATAGATTTTGTAACTTTTAAGCACTAATCTTTTAACTCCAAGTGATATACTTTAACGCACACTATCATAGTGTGTGAAATTTTGCCATATTCATTCCCATCAGTTGGGAAGAGAGCAAAACACTGCTCATATTCACTGCTCATCTTACACTTAATGACTAACTCATTTAAGCTCACATTTCTTGGATGATGTGACTCTTGAATGTTGCTTCATCCAATGATGAAACATTATTACAAGTCAAATTACAAAGTCAATACACGCAACTCAACAGTCAGGATCGTATCTAGATCAATTGAGGGCTTACTAGTTTCAAAACTCTAAACTTGTCAATCAAAGTTATTTAGCATGCCGCTAATCATAGCGCACACATCAATTTTTATTGTGCCAATCAAGGCAACAAAACCACGATGACGTTGAGTCATGTTTCTTTGCTTTGGCTCTATTAAGGTCTGACCTAAAGTCTCAAAGACTTTCTGCTCAGCTAAAGAATATGATTACATTGTTCACATTTGAACATCCCTACTAAGTTTAGGTCAACTAAATTAACTTCCATAAGCTAAGTCAATTAGAAGAAAAAATAAGCATTGGGATTAATTTGATTAGCATTTCATAATATATTTTGTCGCAAAAATCTAAATTAAACAGTAACAATATTACACAAGTCACAAGATCAAAAATCCGCTATTCTTGTAATCACCTCTTGCGCCACAAGCTACCATTATCCAAAATTTAATTTAATTCATGCGCAAAATATTGGTTTTCGAGAGTAAATCTACAAAAATTTCTATAAACCAAACAACCTGCCACTAACTATGACATGTCTAAAGCATGATAAAATATTTAACTATACATGATAACATCTCAATGTAATTTATAAAAGAAAACATATTAGAATATTTAATCATAAAATTAAAATTCACCAATATAAATAAATCATACTATTTAAAATAACAACATACTGCAAGTTCTAATCATTTAAAAGAACTTAACATGTTGTATACAGTATTTAAATAATGTCATAACATATTTCTATAATTTTTGTAATTTTCTAGAATTTTTTGGAATTACAAGTAATTAATAATTACACAAAAAATCAAAAATAAATATTATAGAATCTAAAAAAATACAAAACTCATACCAGTAAATAAGATTACATAGTAGTAGTCTACTGTAAAAATTCCAAGTCCAGAATCCAAGTCATGCTCCCCCAAGAGCAATTTAACGTAAAAATATTGAATTATTCATTAATGAATAACATTTTATTTTTGAAATAATTCTAAACTTTTAGCATATTGTAGAAAAACGAATTACAAGTCCAACAATATAACCCATGCTTCAATCAAAATTATAACGAATAATATAAAAGTAATTAAAATAGTTTTTAAATTAAAAACAAGTAACCAAAGCCTTAATAGTCACATCGCCTACATTAGCGCTGACATCATCGTGCATGTCAGCGCATGTCAGCAATTGTGTCACCGCGTGTTAGCACGTAAATGCAGCCTTCAATGCATGGGGCCCACTTGCCACATCCTAGACTCCGTTTTGGCTCAATTTTGGCACTATTTGACTGGATTTTTTAAGAGAAATCCAATGGTGGTCTCGGTTTTTTTTTATTTTGACAAGTCTAAAATAAGGAGTGTAATCCACTCTCTTTGTGAGAGTGGGAGTGCAAATTTTACGCACTTCATCTTCTATGATGAACCACCAAAAACACAAACGAATCCAAATTAGGATTTATGATCTCTCTTAATTCGTAAGTTGGAATCAGGCCCATAATATACTGTTTCGAAGGTCTTGAAATAAGGATTTTAAATATATAATTTTCACAACATGAAGAAAACCAACATGCAGTCAAAGTTACGAAAATCAAATATAAATCTCCATTTTTCTCAAAACCCAAGCGTCTGGTTTTTTCAATACTTTGCAGATATGATCTAAATAATATAGACTACAACATATAAGAAATTCAAGACAATCGGAGATAGTACAAAAAACATCAATTTTCATGCATAAATCATATATATATATATATATATATATTCATGCACAAAAAACACGAAAGTACCCAATAATGGCTCTGATATCGATGTGAAAAAAAAGAAAGAAATAATACACAGCAAAAATAAATGGATTTGGGCATACCTTTTATGCTCAAACTGAATCTATAGATCATGTGAGTGAATCACGTGCTTCCATTGATGTCTTCGAACTATTCCCAACAGTGCAATAGAACTACTAGAGAGCTACCTACACTATTCACAACACAATGGTTGTTTAGTGTTTCTATGGAGAGAGAGAATAGAGTATAGGAGAGAGAGAGAGAGAGAGAGAGAGATACTAATTACCCCTCTGGTTAAATTCTTATTCTTCTAAATATAATACGTATATTATGTGGGAGAGTTATAACCACACATAACTTTATCTTCTCAATATATGAGATTGTGGGTTAATCACACTTATCTCCAGGATTGGTTATTTCAAGTCCACTTTGATTGGGACTCTCCTTATGGGTCATGGGTCATGCCACCATGGGCGACCCAATCGGGTATGGGTTCTAAACCCGACCCAATTTCCAACAGTTTTCATCGTCTCCTCATCATCGTCATCTTCATCATCATCATTATATTCAAATATGGCCACGGTGGTTGGTTTCTTTTCTTAAACCTTTCTCTCTCTTTCCGTTTCTCTCTCTCATCTTCCATCATCTCCAGATCTAGGGTTTCTATCTCCATTCTGTCACCGCAACGGAGGCCACTAATCCACTGTCAAAGGACTGAAATCCACCATCAGAGCTTGAATTAGAGGAACTCAAGCTCAATCTGGAGCCAGAGACTTAAACCGAAGCCCTCTTCATCTCTCTACAAGCTGTCATGGCATTGATGATCGAGATCTACAAGTCAAACACCTGTATCCACAACCACAACCTTTTCATTTCTATGTTTACCAATTTTGGATCTTGGAGATTATTGTGAATGGTCACTTTTAGTGCATTTTATTCTTTTTGAAGTTGATTTGGTGTTAGTTTAGAGCTTTTGCTCTTAGAGAAGCAATTGTTGATGCCATACACCTAGGCTTCATTCAATCTCACCAAGACCTCTTCATCACCTCTAAGCTGTGGTGTTTTGATGCTCATCATGATCATGTCCTTCCTGCAATACAAAAGTCACTCAAGTAAGTGAGGGTCGGGCTAGAAGAGTTATGTTATGTAATGTTGCATACATCATTCTTTTATTTTAGTTTATGTAATTTATATATATATATATATATATTTTAGGAATCTTGGATTGGAATATCTTGATATGTATCTCATTCACTAGCCAGTGAGCTCAAAGCTAAGGAAATATAAGTTGCCTACAAATAAGCAAGAGTTTCTTCCCATGAATTTCAAGTCTATTTGGGAAGCCATGGATGAGTATTAGTCTTGGTCTCACAAAATCCATTGGAGTCAGTAATTTCTCATGCAAGAAGCTCCAACTATTACCATAAACAACAAAGATCCCTTCAACTGTCAACCAAGTAAGCATTCGAAATAGACTTTTGTTGTTGATTATTATTATTATGATTATTGTTGTTGTTGTTGTTGTTGATGTTGAAGATGATGATGATTGTAGACGTCCCCGAACGCCCCGGGAGGATGAGTCCCGTTCTGTTCATTTTGGGCTCACTACAATTCGGACTCAAATTGTCACGGTTCTTAATCTAAACCAAAGAGTCCAAATCCGGCAAATCGTTTTGAGAAAACAGATTTTTTGAAAGAAGTGTCAAACATGGACTGCTTTGCCAGATACAGAGTCGCCACCTAAATATTTTATTTTTGAGAAATTTAGGAAACCCTGACTCGTGCCTAAGGCCACGTGCCTGTCATCACCAAAGTTGCTTCGGCTCGGAAACTTGGGTACGATTGGGGAAAGTCACTTCGTGAGCACCCCCGCTCGCCCATTCAAAGATCGGCCTCTACTAACCATGATATCTAGTTTTGAAAACATTGTGTGCTCTTATTCCAGTTATTAACCTAGATTTACTATGTGATGCGCACAGCATAAAAGTATAGACTGGATTGCCTGAATTGGAACAAAACATTTTATGTTTGTTTTTGAAAGATGGTTTGCTACTCGCAAGTAGGCTTAAAATGCAAATTTTGCTACCCTCAGGTGGGCTTAGAAAAAGATGGTTTTGCCACTATCTAGTGGGCTTAAAACTCACAGTGAATGAATTATTCCAATCCAAATAACCCAACCTTCACCCGCAAGCATTCAGGCAGATATATCACGTAAGCACATAGCCTCATGGTAAGCATGCTTTCATGGCAGCCACTTACACACATGCAAGGATGCTAAAGCATAAAAACTTACCGAGTACTCCAAGCCAAAACAGAAGCTAATTAGAAATCATGCATGATCCTAACCATACAGAAATGCCTAATGCAACACATGCAATAATGCAACTAAGATAGGCTCGGCTATTCTAAACATGGCATATGGAATGCTACAGCTAACAAATATTCAACTTGGAATTGAAATACAATACAGTGAGTTATGATGCGTTGAGCCCGGTGCATGCAAGACAGATGAATGGATGCAAACATGCTATCATACTGTATGCTAATTGAAACATGCCCTAATCTAACCATCATAAGCTGGTAAATAAAAGGGAGAGAAAGACGTGGGGTTGGAAGACATATATCACACACAGGTACACTTATTACAATTGTGCCCTCGCTCGGAGGGTCCAAATAATATACAGTCCCAAATGAATAATTACAGTCTGAATAAATACAAAATCCTAATTAATTAACAAATTAATCTAAGAAAGCAGTAAATTAGCATGCAAGCTAGGGACTGCCTCAACTCTGCTCCGGATGGTGAATGATGCATGTTCGGGTTACTTGCGCGGAAATCCATTGCGATGCCCCAATGAGTCTCTGTTTACAATTAAACCCGGAATATTGTGCAAAGCTCTGAAAGGCTGTTGAGTCTTGATTTGCTGCAACAGAGAATAGGAAATGGGCATGGCAATGTATTTTCACATATGTATGCTTGACTACTCTTCAGGGAGTGTAGTCATCGATCCTCGTGCCACCAATCACGCATATCGATGCACGATGGCCAAGGAGTCGAATTGCACGACTTAATATGAAACGAATGCACATATAAACATAACAAGACCGAGACTCCATCATGGTTAATCCGGAGTGTCGGCGACAAGGAATTGAGACACGTTCCGCCACTCGGAGTACGAAACGTCCCTCGTTTCCCGTGCTAGGGCTAACTCCTATCCCAAGCACAATGCAATATGCATGACATGCATGAATGCAATCCTAACATGCAACCTAGCATATGCAATGCTATGAGATGGCATACACAATGCACGATGTAACATGGCATACACAATGCTCTAACATATAACCTAGCATACGCAATGCTATGAAATGAAATGGCATACGCAATGCATGATGGACTTACACCAACATAAGTGGACCTCAGCCACACCCACATCAGTGGCCATAAGATGAAAATGAGACACTCGAGATGCGTGCACGCATACACGCAAACCGAGGACCGATCCTAAGGCACAAATGCCACTCTAACAAGGCATGGCAATGCATGAAGTATGGCATACAAACATGCAAGTTCCAGCACTGAAATGTGATGCAAAATGATTCCGAAACATGGAAACATGGCACCCGATGCATGGGATGAGCCCCGAAACACAAAACTAGGTATATGCATTGACCTATAGCTATACAAAGCATGCATTATTTGATCATGGAGCATGAAGACAGAACCAAGGCAGTCCCAAAACATGAACATTTCTAGTTCAAAGCATGACCAAAAGATGCTAGCAAGATGGCCTAACATAGCATGCAATTTTGACTAGCAAACATGGATCACATGGCATGTACATAATACAAGTGAGAATTCATCAAACCAGAAAAAATCAATGAACAAAACATGCCAAAATATGCCCACATAAACATGGAAAGGCAGTCAACACATGCACAAATGAGGGGCTCCCTTGGAGGGCATACAAAGGGGTTATTAAGCACATGCATCAAGGACACTTATCATGGTACAAACAACTCTGAAAATCAAATATGATAGCTCCAAACTCACCAAATTGATCCTGAAATGTGACTTCAAAGCATGTAAAGAGGGGTCCCTTTGGAAGGCCAAAATGACCATCAAACAAAACAAGGTGAGAGGCGGTCACCCCCCTCTGATTTTGAGGCTCAAAGTAGTGTATTAGCCACTGAAAATCCACTGGATTTCAGTGGCTAGATGGCCAAACAAAGCATGCAACAAGAGCTTAGGTGTAGGGCTCAAAATAAGAGACAATCAAGCATACAAGGAGGCATATGATCTCAAAAAAAAAATGGGACCTCAAACAAACTTGAAAATGAGATTAAAACAAAATATTTTTCAGTTTATGACAACTCTCAAAAATGAACACAAGTAGGGCTAATCTATCATGCAAAAATGGCCCTAAAAGAGGGATTAGAGACAAGGGACAGTAGCTGGCCCCAAATAGCAAAGAGCCCTTCAACGAAGTTGAAGAGGGGCTAAAAAAAAGGCACTTTACAGTTTATATAAAGTCTCAAAAATAAGCACAAGTAGGGCTAAACTATCATGCAAAAATGGGCCTACAAAGAGAGATTGGAGACAAGTGGTAGTAGATGGCCTCAAACAGAGGAGAGTCCTTCAACAAAGTTGAAGAGGGGCTAAAAAAAAGACATTTTATAGTTTGTCTCGGAGCCCAAAAATGCTCAAAAATAAGGCTAATATATCATGCAAAAATAGGCCTAAAAGAGGGATAGAGAGACAAGAGGTAGTAGGAGACCTCAAACAACAAGCGGTCCTTGACCAAACATGGAGGGGAGCTCAAAATATGACTATTTACAGTTCAGGTCGGAGCCCAAAAATGTAAGTAAATATGGCTTATAGATGAAGCAAGAAAAGACTAGAAAAGGGAAAGAGAGAACTCACCCTTGAAGAGCAGCAAACCAGCAGCTTTTGGACCAAATTTGTGAGCTTTCAACCTCTTCAAATGTCCTCCAAAGTGCTAGAATGGAGTGTAGAGGTGTGGTGCTATGGGTTGTGGGATAAAAATGGCCAAGAAATTAGGGTTTTGGAGCTTGGATGAGAGAGATATGGAAGTTGTATGTATAATGCTCAAACCAAGTGTTTTAACCCTCACAAATGAAGGGGAGGGGCTGGTTATATAGAGAAGAGGGGTGGAGAAATGGGGGGAAAAATCAAATTCAAAATTTCCCCCCAAAATGGCAGATCCCCGGGCAGGGGTCTGGGGGAAAATAGAGAGTACAGCTGTAAGGAACCAGGATAGAGAAACATGGCCGGCCAGGTTCAGAAGGTTCAGGTGGCCGGCCGGCCAGCCAGGTTCAAAAGGGTCAAGCAAGATTGTTGGCCGGCCACCCCAGAAAAGTGGCCTCCCAAGTGTGTACAACACAGCTATGTGGAGGAAAACCAGGAAATGTAACCCAAGAGGGAGAAAACCAACTTTTTAGAGGGGTTCAAAAGGGTCAGGAAGAGTTGATGGCCGGCCTATCCATATTGGTGGCCTCCCAGGTGTGTCCAACACAATGGTGTGGAGGAAAGTCAGAAAAAGTGGCCTGGGGATGGAAAAAGTCAGCTTTCCAGTGAAGAAAACGGGCGATAAAGAGCGATGAAGGAATAAAGCTGGTATCCAGAACAATTGCTGGCCTCCCACCCTTCTACGACCTTCATAACAATGAAAATAAGGTCTCCACCAAAAATGAACCCAAACCGATGCAAAACGAAGGTTCGGGGGCCAAAACGCGCAGCCCGGGGCCCCGAAAACTGACTATTAAGCACCGGAGGTGGCGTTCAACCACGAAGTTGATCTTTCGAGACACAGTGTCCCTCAAAAGGGAGTAAATAAGGTGTATGCCAAAAACCGGAGCAAACGGAAGTGGTTAAGCGGTGCCGAACCGAGGCACACGACCGACGGCTCCGAAAATCGAAAACCAGGCTCCAAACGGGAAAAATGGCCTACGACCACGAAACGTAGTCTATGGCCACTGAGAGATGATCTACGAGACCTCTCTCTCCCTTCGGGAAGGGAAAACGGAGAAAACAGGGCCTGGTTTGCAAACCGAGGCAAGGCACAAAAGAGTCCGGAAGTCCGGAGGCAGGGCTCACAGCCGTGATTCCGCAACCTCAGAACGAGCACAATATACAACATCACCGAGCGCTCAGTTGAGGACGTCTGAGTCTTAGGGTCGGTCAAAAATGGGGTGTCTACAATGATGATGATTCAAATTGCAACAAGTTTGTTGGTTTGTTTATTTGTTTGATTGTTGAAACTTCAATCTTAAATCTTATTTGATTGATGCTTGTAAGGTTTTGATGGTTGTGCATATGAATTGAGATCAACTTACTAGATGGTGTGTGTTCAAAAAAAAAAAAAAAAAACTTACTAGATGGTGGAAAAATTGCAATTGTTTTATTTTGTGCCCTTCAATAACTTCATGTGATGCACATATATTCATATTTGATAATATTAATATATTGATGTTATGATGTTGTAGAGCAACAGAGGATGAAGATGTGAGGTTCAAAGTAAGATGTGAGGCAAGATCTGTTATAATGGATGAATATATGTTTTATTTTATTTTTTATTTTTTTTGATCTTAGATTTAAATTTTTTTGTTATTTTTGATCTTGAGGAGAGAGATGTTGTTGTTGAATTTAAACAGATAGATTTTGAAAACATAGAGATTTTTTTTTTTTGTTGAATTTAAATTTTATTTGTACAAATAGTGGGAAGAGAGATAGAGAAAATTTGAACAGATAAAATTTATTTTTTCAATAAATAATTTCAATAGCTAGATTTTTTGAAAATGATAATTTTAGTAGATAGAGAGAAATCCATATATTTCAAACAAATAGAGAGATAAACCCACTGAATTTGAACGAATAAGGAAAAAATTGAACAGATAGGAAAATTTTTAGAACAGATAGTCAACAAAAGTCAACAGATAAATTAAGGGATAAAATTGAAAATAAAATGTCTTTCAAAATAAATAAAAGGACTTTTCACCAAACTATTTTGACAAAGGGTGGACTTTTCATCAACAAAAAATATCCACTAGACCTAATCCCTTATACCCTCAATTTGGATTTATAACCAATATACTCTTAATAATGCTAGGTATAGATAATTTTTTTAATCAAAAAATACAAATATGCATTCAATATACATGAATGAATGTATTTTACTTTTATGAGTGGAATTCAAATTCTTTACCTAAGATATCTGATCTAGACCCATACATGTTATTACTATTATTATTATTTTTTTTTAAATTAAAATTTAGGCAAAGATATGACCCATAACCCCCCATTGGCTCCTCCCTGACTACTAAGGACAAAAGGTTAATTTTTTCAAAATAATTTATGTTTACTGTGTTTAAGAATGGAATTGCTCTTGTTTGTCTGTACGTTAAAATAGTAAAAAAGTCTCTATTTTTACGCGTATTTTTCATATAAAAAAAATCAAAAAATCAATTAAAATATCTAATTTTCAAACGAACGAATAATTTCTTATGACTCTTCGATTTTATTATTATTATGATTAATTACACTAATAGTCCCTATAGTTTAGGACTTGTGTCATTTTAGTCTTTGACTTTTCAATTGTGACAAATATCATTAGATTTTTTAAGGATAAAATCGTCAATTTGATAAAATATAAATTAATTTGACAAAAATAAATCTCAAAAAAATATTTTTAATTTTTAAAAAATTATTTTTATCTACTAATGATAAAATTATGTAAAATTAATAAAAATTACATGATTAATTTTTTAAAATTAATTTTACATGATCATCACCCAAACATATAATAAAAATTAATTTGATAAAAAAAAATAAATAAATGTCTAAAAGATTTATCAATTTTACATAATTTTATTTTTAGTAGGTAGAAATAATTTTTAAAAATTTAAAAATATTTGTTTGACATTTATTTTTGTCAAATTAGTTTATATTTTATCAAATTGACAATTTTACCCTTGAAAAATCTAATGATATTTTCAATTATCCTTATTTGAAATAGGATTCAAAATTCATGTTCAAATGTGTCACAATTGAAAAGTTAAAAACCAAAATGACACAAATTCCAAACAATAGAGATTATTTGTGTAACTTGTCCTTATTATTATTTATTATCATTATTTTCTAATACAAATTTTCCTTTTCACCGCACCCGTGTCAACTCTAACCCCACCCACGAGCATTAACCGCCTCACTACCTGTTCCGACCACCTTTGTTTGCCCCTCTCTAGCAACCTTCGCCACTCCCCCGTCCCTCTCCAGTTGGCTGCCACCTTCCAATCCTTTTCCTGTCCCTCGTCCACACATTGACTTTACCACCACGACTTCCACCCTCATTTCCCTTCTCTAGCCCAGCCCTGCCATTACTGCCCATCATTTCTACCTCCGACAGCCCTTCTTCTTCTTCTTTATATCATTACATGCCTTCTCCTCCCACATTGAGATTGCGTTCTGCCTTCCTTTTCCTCCCACGCTACAAATGTGAAATCCTAAACCATCACTACCTCTGTCAAACCCCAGCTGCAAGCATTGATCGCAAATGAAAGAGAGCAAGAGAAAAAAAAAAAGAAAAAGAGACAAAGAGACAAAGAGAGATCATGAGAACATAAGAAGAAAAAGATGAGGAGGAGGAAGGGGCAGGCCTATTGAGGAAGAGGATCGTTAGAGAAGATGAGGGCTATGAAAAGTCATTAGAGGTAAAAGTGAGGGCCGGTTGGAGTTATGTGCAATAGTAGGGGTCCAAATGGTATAAATGGAATTATGGTGGATGCTCAAAGAAAATGGAGCGAGGAACAATTTTGAGATGTGGTGATCCAAAAATGGAAGGTTTTACAAAATTATGTAACAGCTTAAGCATTGGATTGCGGAGTACACTTTAGCAGAAAAATCTGTAGATCGCAAGAAACTCTATCTCATTAATGACCGAGAAAAGTTAGGGATTATAAAAAACCTTTCATGAAAATGATCATGAAAGATTTATGACCTTTGAATTACCTTGATTAGTGTGTGATACTTTATTTTAAGTGTAATCTAAGGATCATAAATCTCTCATAATTATTTTTATGAAAAATTTTTCATGATACCTAGCATTGCTCTTAATGACCCCTTTTGTTAGGTTTCTTTGCTTGCAAGTTGATTTTTTGTTTTTTCTCTTTGTAACTTCATTTCATGTCTAGTCTTATTTCTAATTAAAATTTAATTATTTTTTTAAAATTATGTCTAAACTAGACAATCTTAGAATATTTTAAAATTTCAAAATTTATTATTCTTATTATTTATAAATCAATTAAAACACAAAGGAGCCAACTTTTGTCAAAAAGCCTAAAATAGTTATTTATTTTTAGTGTACTTTTCTTTTGAAAAAAAAAATTAAGATTATCTAATTTAGATGAACCTAAAAAATAATAAAATTACTTTTAAAAGAATTACTTTACAAAATAAAAAATAAAATAAAAATAAAAAAAGAGTCAAACTATTCAAAGTTGGGAGCCAACCTCAATAGTATCCATGTTTATAAGCAATAATGTTGAAAATGGTTAGACTTCGCTTAAATTTAAATATAATTTTGACAGAAGTTGAGGGACTCATGTATAACGCCTCGATATTTTAATACAATTTATCCAATACAATTCTTAATGACGATAAAATACGCATAAGACCTCCATGCAATATACTCTTTCTCAATGAACTATTTCCCCATCAAATACATAATTGTTACAAAATGAGCATTTGATTTATACAATACAATTCAAAGAGTTAGAGTGAAACAAAAAAAAATACCCTAGTGGCTCACAAATTTCAAGACATGTGTCTTGATTACACAAAATGAATTTCAATCCCAAAACATTTAAGCTCAGTAGGTTGAGCACAATCAATATCCAACGAGCATTCCATGCTCCATCAAAAGTAATCACCACCGTTCATCAATTTGGTGGAAATACATCCCCTGTTCCTGAAAGATTAATGATTGGGATGAGCAAATTGCTCAGTAGGAACACACTTAACAAAATATATGTATGCTTGAAATGAGTACGATCATGCTATGCACATGCTTAGATAAAACTCTTGTTTTTCCTTTCTTCATGAAACAAGGTGAAAAGAATTTCTAGTTAATTTCAACAATTTGCATATCCAATTACTCAAACTTAATTAAATTACTCCCACATTTGCCGGCTCATAGTACGGCAGGCGATGGGCACCTCAATCTCACACAACCTTTCCACATTTGTCGGCCCATGATATGACAAGGTCAGTGGACACCTAAACACATTTCTTTTTTTCACATTTGTTGGCTTGATACAGCAAGCCCAATGGACACCCATATCATTTCTCACATTCGTTTGGAAATAACCTCAAAATAGGGCAATTGGGCACGTAGGCTCCCTGCGCGGTTATCAATACAATACTTGACTTAATAACACCTAAGGGTGTGCAAAAATCTAAATAACTCGCATATCCAATCCGACCCACCCGACCCATTCATGGTACAGGCAGTTTCGCCCAAAATTCCCCACTTTTTTTCAATTTTAGTCAAAAATCAAATTTAATAATAATAAAAAATCAACCAAACCGATCCGACCGAAATATTCCCTTATATATATATATATATATGCTTTAACTATTATGAGATTTACTTGACTAGAAAAACCAAACAACAGCAGACCATCATTACTTTTTGTTGCCAAGGAACTTATCTTCCCAATACAAGTTTATCATCTTCCGAAGTCACATATATCTAACTTCCCAACTACCCTTTTGTCTCTCCACATCAATCCTCACATTTTCATCTTTTCGTCTCTCTCATTTCCCATCAACCCTTTCGGCTCCCCCTCTCTCTCCCTATCATTGTTTTCAAACCCGGATCGGACGGTCGGATCGGTTGAACCGGGAACCGGGTCTTGTTCTGGTCCGGTCAACCCCCTAAACCCAGATTGGGGCCAAAATCGGGAAAAACCGGTGACCCAGTGGTCAAACCGGCCAAAACCGATCTGTCTTTTTTTTTTTTTTTTTTTTTTTTGGTTTTACTTTTTTCTTTCTTTCTTTCTTTCTTATATATATATATATATATTTCAAAATTTTGACTAAAAATTCTTATTTCAAGAGTCTCCTCTCATAAGAAAGAGTCTCATTGAAAGCTTGAGAAGATTATGAAAGTCTATTCCTATTTATAGGAAAAGATTTTTCAAAGAGAACCTACAAAATTCTATGTAGGATTCAATCAAATTATTTGAAACATATTGATTGGAGGAAGAGTTGAAAATTTCATTTCCCTCCAAAATTAAATCTAACATTCAATCAATTTATTTGGAGGGAATGTTTAAAAAATTTAATTCTTTGAAATAAGTGACTTTTTTTTTTTTATCAATTATAACTTTATAAAATATTATTTATAAATACTATGCAACAATTTTTATTTTTATTTGATTATTTATATATATTTTTATTTATTTATAATTTATAATTATATTTTTTAATTATATAATATTAATTATGATGTCACGGTTCGACCGCTTTAACCTGACGGTTGAACCGGTGACCCTTCCACCCGGTCCCTTTTTCAATTCACTCACCGGTCCGGTTTTGAAAACATTGCTCCCTATCTCTCTCTCTCTCTCTCTCTGAGAGATAAACCCATCTATCTTCCTCATCTCTACCGTTTCTTTTTTTTTTTTTTTTTTGCCTCCCTATTTCGTCTCTGTTTTTCTCATCTCTATTTTCTTTTCTTTTCTCCTCCCTCTTTCGGCTCTCTCTCTCTCTCTCTCTCTCTGTGTGCGTGTTTTGATAGACAACCCATCTTTCTCTCTCTTCTTCATCTTAATAACAACGGTGGTGGTTATGGAGCTGTGACGAGCGACAATTGTATGGCCTGGATGATCAGAGAAGGTATGGTGAGTCTTCACTTTCTCTTTTTTTTCCCCATATCCTTTCTTCTGTTCTATGTCTCATAGTTCTGTACATATATATAAGTTTATATTTGTTATTTTGCAATTTTATTTTATTTTTCATAATATGTTTTTATTAGATATTCAATTTCGACCCAACCGACCACCAAACCAAACTCCTTGATTTGGTCGATTTCGAACAATAATTCAGTCAATGATGGATGGCTGATTTCCTAACCTGAATGTGTCGGTTTGGCTGGCAGGTCATGGGTAAACCCAAGTCAAGCCGACCCATGCACACTCCTAATAACACCCTCTAACTTTATTGTCAAAACTCATACACCAATAACTCCTCTTCACATTCCTCAACAAGCAACAAATGCACCATCATATGGATAATCATGAATGTTATGCCATGCATGAGTTTTGAAAATGTTTCATGTCAACTAAGCTTCAATTCAATCATAAGAAAATCCACGCTATTAATATGAATTTCATGAATAGAAATCGCAAACACCAACTTCAACCTATTTTTACAAACCTCTACAATTATACCAACATTCCAAGGTTAGTAATAATCAAGTATCCCTTACATAACAATACCAACTCAATCTCAATTTCATAATAGGAAACCAATTTATCCCAAAACCCTTCATAAATGAACATTTTGATTCTAGGATTTTCAAGAATTTGGGGCTTTCTCTCATTTCATTGATAATCATGAAGTCTTCAAATATCATCTTCAAATATGTCAAAAACATTCAAACATTTCAAGGGTTTGGAAGAAATCACCATTTTTAATATCAATTTTCATGGTAAAACATGTAGTTCATCTCATACATCAATATAATTAGGAAAATACCATATACACATATCAAATCACATATATATTAAGTTAAAGGCATCCCTACTTCAAAAGTTAGAGCAAAAAGGCAAGACCCAAGAAGAAACCTTCATGAAAACACAATCCAATCGGTGGAAATAGTGATCTCTATAAGGGATCTAAACTTGATTTTTAGTGAGACAAGAGATTTCTAGAGAGAGAATGTATGGTTTTTCAGAACTAGAGAAAAAAGAGAAAAGAGAGAAGAGAGAAGAGGAAATGAAAAAGTGAAAAGAATGAGTCAAAAATGGACTTTTAAGTTGGCTGAACCCGAACTGACCGCTTGAGTAGTCAATCCACCGCGTGAGCGGTGTGAGAGCAAGAATTGTTCAAGCGGTAACTTGGTTGCTCTAGCAGAAAAACCTCTCCTCTTAGAAATTCAAACTTGCAGAGGATATTCTTAGAGTCTCGATTCACTGCTAGAGCGGTAACTCCATCGCACGAGTTGTCCCTCCAAACTCAGAATGTTACATCATGAGACCCGTCATGGTTCTTATTTCAATGATTTGAATCATTTATTAGATATATCATCTATGAAAAAATTTAAGTTGATCCGATAATTGTGACATTTTTATTTTATCGCGTTTGTATTCAAAAACCAAATGATCAATTTTAAAAAACATATTTGTCGTGTATTTTGTTAGAGACAAACTCGATAAAATAAAAATGTTATGATTGTCAGATTAACTTAATTTTTTTCATATATGATATACACTGAAAGTTTTACAAAATGAATGATTCGAATCATTAAAATGACACTTGTGATGTGCCTCATAAGCCAATCAAATTATTTCAAATTCATATTGGTAATAGTATATGTTTTGAATAACATTGTTCCCTTTGTGAATTTTTTTTATACATTCAAGTTTCACTTGTCACCTGTCAATTTTTTTTTTTCTTTTTGGCACATCATGGTCCCACTTCGTCACTCTAAAGGAATTTTTTTTTTTTTTTTTTTTTTTTGAATGAGGGTTTCAACTCACTTCACCAAAATCTTGAACAATATATCAGTAATAGTATATGTTGTTAAAAATATTTCTGTCTAAATAAACTTATCTTTCGTTAATCACATAAAATAGTTTTTTGTTAATTTTATTTTTCATTATATCATTTGTTAGAAAATGTAAAAAATATTTTTAAATTTTCCTTTGACTGAAACAAATGACGCTCACATATAAAAACAAATATAGTCATTTTAATTGATTTATAAGGTGTCATCTGATAACGTTGTTAATTTTCTACTTTCTATTTATCAAAAATAGAAAACAAATTTTTTTTTTTGGTAAAAATAAAAGGGCAAATTATACATGTGGTCCCTAGAATTGTTCTCTTGCATCAATTTAGTCCTTGTAATCTTAATTATGTCAATTTTGCCCCTTCATTTTTCATATTAGGTCAATTTAATCCAATTGATAACATTTGTAAGAAATTGAATAAAAGTCAAGGGCAAAATGATCAAATTCAAAAACAAACTGATTGTTTCAAATTGGACATCAACATCTCAGTCACTTCAAATAGAGTAAATGAATTATTGGTGGAATATCAAAAAAAAATAAGAAGTAGAAAAATAATTTTAAACTCATGACAGTACAAATGATTTCTGTATTAAATTTGTGCAAATGAGTGTTGTACTTTCATAAGTTTGAAATTATTTTTCTTATATTCCACTTTTTCAATATTTTTCCTAAAGTATTTATCTCTTGATTTTAGTCCAATTCTTTGAGGGATGTTATAATTGGATTAGATTGACATAATATAAAATTTCAAAGGTAAAAATTGATGAAATTAGATGTGCAATCACTAAATTGACACAAGAGACAAACAATAGGGACTATAAATGTAATTTTTCTAAAATAAACATAAAACCTTCATTGCTATATCAAAATATTTTGAAAATATAGAAAAACAAAAATAAAGAAACATATTTGGTAAATTCCTAGAGGTGATGATCGGAAATGGCCACTGAAGTGTTGTAAAGTGGCTAGTGGTTAAGGTGGTGACCGACCGGTTGTTGAAGGGTGCTTTTAACTTGACGGCAGCCAAAAGTAGGTGGTGGTTGATAGCACTTGTGGGTTGTGGTCATAGATGTTGGAGAAAGGAGGAGAGAGTAAATTTTGTTTTCAAAAATTTTGAAAATTTTAAAATTAATTTTAATTTTTTGAAAACAAAAGTGTATGTTAAACAAATTTTAATTTATAATTTTAAAAAAACAAAATCATTACGGTTCGAGGTATAAGGTACTATTTGGTTTAGTTTTTAAATTAACATTTGGATCAAAAAATCAAAAACATGTTTGGTTAACAAATTTTCAAAACTCTAATCCAAATAATAAAATTTGTGACCAAATAATAGAATGTAAATCCCATGTTTTAATAGTCTCAATCTTAAACAATTCCTAAAAAAGAAAATTGTTGAAAAGTCCAATCTAATGAGGTTATAAGATATTAGGTTCAGTAGATATTTTTTGTTGGTGAAAAGTTCACCATTTGTAAGTTTGGTGAGAAGTCCTTTTGTTGATTTAAAGGACATTTTATTTTCAATTTTACGTCTTAATCTATTTATTGAATTTTTTGACTATCTATTTAATATTCAAATTTTTTTTATTTGTTTAATTTTTTGACTATTTGTCCAAATATTTTTTTTATCTGTTTATTTTTTTGACTATTTTTTCAATTTTTTATCTATTCACATATATATCCAAATTTTCTTATCTACTCAATTTTTTCCCCTGAATTCTTGTTAAATGTTTTATCTATTCAAATCTTTCTCGTTGAAATACACCAAGCCACTATCTGTTCAAATTTTGAACAGATATTGTCGCGACCCAAACATGCCTCTATAGGTTTAGCGTCATAACCGACCAGTAATCCTGGGATTATCAAAGGCCTCTGAACAAATTAGACAAAATACAGGGGCTAGCAAAAGCAAATACAAATATATAATGTCCATAGAGCTGTGCAGACATACATGGGACTGAAAATTTAAAAACTCATATTTACATATGATGTCATCAGAATGTCAGCCTTATGTCATCTTAGATATAGATAAACTAAAAGCTTGTCCAAACAAACAAAGAAAAACAACTTAAACTTAAACTAGCATCATGTCCACAAAACTCGACCACATGACATTTCGCAACGTCCTCGGGAGGCACACTGGTTGGCTGACACAAATAGATCTCTAGGCAATCATCACTGAGCTTGGTCTCGCACCTAATCACCTACATACATAAATAATATAGTGAGCTGGAGCCAGTGAATAACAATAGAGTAAAGGGTTTATGGATGATGTCCATCAAAGATTCAGAAAACATATTTTATATCAGAAACAGATCCAGATTCACATATTTATATAGAATTCATAAGTAGTTATATGTGGTACATCCACTAGCTATCAAATCAGATTGGTCATAAGACCCACATGCACAGTCGGTACCAATGACCATAAGGTCAACATCTTTGTGCACAAATAGTCATGGTATTGTTATCCCCAAAGTAGGATACGTAAACATATATTTCGATATTATTACCCCTGGGCAAGGGCCATATGAACATAGACCACGGTATTGTTACCCCCGGGCAAGGGCCATCTGCATATTGGCCACAGTATTGTTACCACTGAGTGAGGGCCACATGAACATAAGCCACGGTATTGTTACTCCTGGGCGAGGGCCACGTGAAATAAGAATGCCACAAATACATTTTAGAAAAATGGACATTCATTCATGATTCATAAAATATCCTTTCAGAAAAAAGATCATATCACTTCAGTTAGAAAATACTTATAATCAAACATAGTTTTACAAAATTGTTACTCATAGATAGCTCCAGTAGCAGAACAGGTCACATGAACACAATAGATTGATCAGGCGGGAAACAACACGTGACTTACATAAACACATAACGGATATACATTGAAGCACACACGAAAAATACTTAACTCATTTCTTTTCTATCTTGGTGTGTTTCTAATCCTTATCCTCATTATTATGTTTTAATTAAGGCTCAGGAATGCGTAAGATGCAATGAAGATGCCAAAATGCAATTTGAAACACTTAGTCAAATTTGTTGAAAACAGGATCTTTGTTCGAGCGCAACTTTGGTCGCTCGAGCAGTCTACAAAACTCTACAAAAGTACTGGTTGCTAGATTTTTACGCTCGACGGTCGCTCGAGCCAAAGACTAAGTAAACGTGGGTTCGCTGGAGTGTACACTTTGTCGCTCGAGCCACCATGTAATTGAGCGTAACTTGTTTTGCTGGAGCTAACCCCCAAACTCTGCAAAACTACTAGGAACTCGTATTCTTCGCTCGAGCGCAAACTCCACCGCTTGAGCGAAGCCTGCAAATTTTGAAATTTCCAAATTGCACTCCTAGTTTCAAAACTTGATTTCAAAGCACCAAAACACATTCTTTTGGGCCAAAACTTAAGAAAAACACTTGTAAACTTGTAAAAACATATGAATTAAAGATCATTTCACAAAATCAAGGCCCAAAAACAAGTGAATTGTTCAAAGTCAAACTTAAAATTTTGGAAAGATAACATGCATGACTTGTTATGAACTCCACCCTTCCAAAACATGATCAAATGAGATATTTAGCTTAAAAACATGTTGAATTCTTATAACAAAACCAAGATAAGAACGTGCATGTGGGAATTCTTTTGAAAACACTCCAAAATGCTATGAAATGTGCATGCATATAGGAATTGAGTTATAATACCCCAATCTTAGCTTAATTCTCATGTTATTCTACTTAATTCTCTCAGATTCATACATTGAATGAGTCAAACACAAAGCTTAAAGATTGAATTTCTTACCTAAGGTTCTCAATTTCTTGAATTCTAATGAGCTCTTACTCAATTTCTCCAATTTCCCTTTAATTCTCTAGCAATTCCTCTTTGCTTTCTTGAATTCACTCCCCTCACTCTAGCTTTCACTCTCTCATGTTTTCTCCTCAAGAAAATGATGAACAAAGAAAGTTCTAGTGTGTGTATAAGCCTTATATAGGCTTGGTTAGTGGACTTAATTAAGCTTGGCTTCACTTAATTTAATCTAATTTATTCTAATTATTTGTTGCTAAATAGAAATCCAATTAAAGTTACCATAAAATTCTAAAAACTCTAAATAACACATAAACAGAGTCAATTTCATATTCGAACGTCGATAAGGCTTTCAATGCGCGTAATGAAACAAAAACATAGATAGATATTTCTACGACCCATAGATTCAATAGCATATAACACATATAACACACAATTAACACAAGTTTCCATCATAATTACTTATTAAGAATTCTTAAGTAAGGTTGATTAGCTAATCACAGGTTAGGGTTGTTATAGACTTTCCCTCTTAATGAGTTTGGTCCTCCAAATTCGAATTACCTTCATTTTGAAAGAATATTGGATCCAAAGGGAACAAATCAGGATATCTCTTCATCATATCCTCTTCGATCTCCCAAGTCGCATATGTCCCTCCATGATTTTGCCAATCAACCTTGACTAACGGAATCTCTTTGTTTCTCAATCTCTGGATTCGGCAGTTTACAATCTGAATTGGTTGTTCCTCAAACATATAGTCATCATTCAGAAGTACATGTGTTGGCTCAATAACATGATGCGGATCTCGTAAATATTCCTGAAGCATCGAAACGTGAAAAACATTATGCATGTTCTCCATAATCGAAGGTAAAACTACCTGATACATCACCGGATTGATTTTCTCAATAATTTCATATGGCCCAATATCAGTGCCAATTTTCCTTTAACCCTAAATCGAGTTTGTCCTTTCATTCAATTTCTCCAATTTCCCTTTAATTCTCTAGCAATTTCTCCTCTCTTTCTTGAATTCACTCCTCTCACTCTAGTTCTCCCTCTCTCACATTTTCTCCTCAAGAAAATGATGAACAAAGAAAGTTCTAGTGTGTGTATAAGCCTTATATAGGCTCAGTTAGTGGACTTAATTAAGCTTGGCTTGACTTAATTTAATCTAATTTATTCTAATTATTTGTTTTCAAATCGAAATCTAATTAAACTTACCATAAAATTCTAAAAATTCTAAATAATACATAAACAAAGTCAATTTCGCGTTCAGACACCAATTAGGCTTTCAATTCGCATAATGAAATAAAAACATAGACAGATATTTCTTCGACCAATAGATTCAATAGCATATAACACATATAACACACAATTAGCACAAATTTCCATCATAATTACTTATTAAGCATTCTTAAGTAAGGTTGATTAGCTAATCATAGGTCGGGGTTATTACCGATATGTCCAAATTTTATTATCTATTCGAATTTTGGATGGCTCTCTCATCTTTATCTTCTATCTCTTCTTCAAATTCTCATATACATAGAGAGATGTCTTATCTGTCAATTTTTTTTTTAATTTGTTGTAATCTGTTTAATTATCATCATCATCAACAACAACAACAACAACAATAATAATAACGATCAACAACAATAACTACAACAAGAGAGAGAGAGAAAGAGAGAGAGAGAGAGAGAAAGAAAGAAAGAAAGAGAAGGACATTTTTGATCATCGAGGTTAACCAGCCACACAGATCTCAGATCTTATCTGAAATTGTCGACGGTCACACAGATCTGAGATTGTCATCCATACAGATCTCAAATCTGAGCACTAGGAAAATCAACTTTCTTTTTATACAAGCACACGCACGCACATACATACACACACATATATATAACCTATAAAACCCTAGTTCTAAGCATAAGGCTGAGAATCTGTGCCATATAGATTTGAGATTTGAGGTTGCTTCCCAAAGCCAAGCATTTCTAGAAGAGAGAGAGAGAGAGAGAGATGACCGGTGATCGAATTTGAGAGCGAGTGGCAACAAAAGCGGTAAAACTTGAAAAATTGATGGAATCCCATGCGATGGTTTTAGAGAAAGAGAGAGAGAAAACAAGAGGATTGGAAGAGAGAAACAAAGACATAAAGACATACAGAGTCCAGAGGGGGAAAGCGAGAGAGAGAAAGAGGTGCTACAACCTCCTCTCGGTGGTGTTTAGAAAATAGATAAAGGCGGGGGCAAAGGAGATCGACGGCTAAAGAAGGTAGATAAGGGAGATCGTCGGATAAGGAGATTGACATATGAGAGAGATGGAGCGTTGTGTGTGTGTGTGTGTGTGTGAGAGAGAGAGAGAGAGTGTGTGTGTGTGTGTGTGTGTGTGTGTGTGTGTGTGTGTGTGTGTGTGAGTGGTAAGAGAAGATGGAGAGAGAACGGTTTGCTTAGGGTTTGGTTTGGGAAACTATATATACATGGGTAGATTGGTCATTTTACGATAACTTATCCTTATAGACAAACTATTTTAAAGAAAATCCAAAATTGGATTTATGAACCGAGTGCCCTTCTTAAAATCCTATTTAATTTGTGAATTAATGGTGAGGAAATTAATGATTCATGAGAATATTGTAAGATTAGTTATGCAGTCAGATTAGTGAGATAAATAATTTTCTTTTATTTATGTTAATTTTGCATTATTAGTTGTAGTATTAAAAAATTCATCAATTTTGTTAGATAAAATATTCATTAAAATTTAATTTGAATGATAAAAATTACAACCAAACACTAAAATATAAATTTCATAAATTAATAATTTCAATATTATGTTACGATACTCTAATCAAATACATGCTAACAGTTTTTTGATTGGCCCATAATCTGTCAAATTAATTGTAATGCCCTACTATATGGCCCCACGAACAGAGGCTGACCAATGGGAATGATGTAGATGCACCTTAAGTTCCCTTTTGGATCAAACAATAATTTTTTGGATATGGATTTTTTTAAGTTGGCATCTAATTTGAGAGAGTATTTAGATTTGGTAGACTCAATTTAGAACTGATTTTGGTTATTTGAATTGTTCATTTTTTAGGAATTATTGAGTAGAATATTAATATAAAAACTCTATCTAATCAGACATCAGTAGTTACACGTTTGAATCACATTTATTTTTTAAAAAATAAACGATAAATATAATTTGAAGAATAATCATTTATTTTTTATAATATAAAAAAATTCAAACATATAATTATTTATAACTCTCCTTCAAGATAGTTAGATTAGTGGTTCATGTAACTGTCTTTTGGGATTGTGAGAAAGTCAAAATTTTAGGATTTTAGTAGATGGAATGACTGCGACCATTTCGTTGTAATTTAACTTCAGGGTAGTTTGAGATGATCGAAATAAGTGTACTTTTTGACTTTTTGTGAAATATGGGTTGGGTATAGATTGAGTTTGAAGTAATGTGATAGAGAGGTGATATGACTTAAATAAAATGATGTGACTTAAATAGAATAGTGATCTTTTGACTTTTTGATTTTTTTAAGTTATAACATATATGACCTTGGCCCTGTTTAGTAGGGCTTATTTCTAACTTATTTCAGCTTTTAGCTTAATTTAAGTTATTTTGATGTGTTTGGTTCAGCTTAACAAATACAGCTTATAGTTTTTTGTAAGTCAAAAATCAACTTATTCTTTGAGTGACGAAGGAGAAACTTAATTTATAAGTCAAAAATCAGCTTATGTTCACAGTTATAAGCTATAAGTTGTTAGGCTATGGCCCTGTTTGGTAGGGCTTATTTTCAGCTTATTTCAGTTTTTAACTTAATTTAAGCTAGTTTGATGTGTTTGGTTCAACTTAACAATACAGCTTATACCTTTTTGTAAGTCAAAAATCAACTTATTCTTTGAGTGAGGGAGGTGAAACTTAATTTATAAGTCAAAAATTAGCTTATGTTCACAGTTATAAGTTATAAGCTGTTAGGTTATAAGTTACAATCACTTTCCCACAGCTCTATCGAACGGGGCCTATAAGTTATAATCACTTTCTCACAGCTCTACCAAACGGGACCCTTATTAACCTCCTAACATCTCTATTATACAACAAAAAAATAATAATAATAAAACTAAAACAATTAAAATACTCTTTGGAATTGAGATGACCCATTCGAAAGAATTCAAATCCTAATTTTTCGTTTTTTCAGTAATTATTTGCACATGTGCAGCAGAAATGTCAGAGGCTTAAATTTGGCATAGAAAGCCACACAGATCAGTATGCAAGCAGCGTCGCGTGTAACTTGTGTTTCATGAGTTCATAGCTCGTGTTCTCACTACAAAAAAACCAAGATTTAGTAGCGGCCAAAACTGTCGCTAAAAGCAGGAAAAAACGTCGCTAAAAACTAAAACACCTTTACCCGCGGTTGCAATAGTGGCAGCCAAACCACCGCAATAGCCCCGTTGGCATATCCTTATAGTGACGTTTTTCGCAAACGCTGGTATAGTTATTTTTATTGCGACGGTTGATGTAGTGGCAGTTACAAATGTCGCTATATCTTGAATTTACCAATTACTTGTTAACTTTATAGCGGTCGAATTATTTGCTACTATATCCTTCACTTTTGTGACATTTTGTAAACCACTGCTATATTTTGACTTTATTTCATCAGTTTTACACTGTCGCTATAACCATAGAATTCGTTTCGCATTTTATTTACAGCGACGGTTATTAACCGCTATTGTAGGCTATGTTCTCTTTTTTTTTTTTTTTTTTTTTTTTTTTGGGAGGGGGGTGAATAAAGTCATAAATAAAACGACAAAAAACTACAAGATACAAGGGGTATACCCTAAGAGCTAACCAACTATACAAAGATACATAAACCAAAAAACAAAAGACAATCTAGACAGCAAAAACCATCCTGTTCACACACCACATAAGCAAAGAGCAAATGAAGGCAAGAACAAGGCAAACAATATAAAAAAAAAAAAAAAAAAAAAAACCTAAGAGCAACATAACCTTGTTACATTGAAAAGATCCAAACAACAAAAGGAATTAGAAACAAAACCTAAAAGGCCATATTACAGGGACAATTTGATTACAAAATGATCAAAACAGACACTACAGCCCTGCTCACATTATATATCTATAACAACACTATTTTATTCTAATGGCTCAATACTCAATAATTGTAAAAGGTAAAAGAGTCTGCATTTTCATAATCCCAAAATATCCAAAACACCTTAATTAAAAGGTTCATTACATAAGCCTGTAATACAAAAAAGATTCAATGTTTCTAGCAAACTAATAGCCCACACCATAATCCAAAAGAAAAACTTGTCACATAACAATAGTACTCAAAAGTATTACTCATGACACCATTTTATAAAGAGCTCCATGAAAAATGTTCAAATCGAGAAATGACATCCATTGTTTGATACTTCATATTATCTTATTTCCTGCAATAAAAATAATTGAATGAGCATAAGTATGATTTTCAATTTTAAAATCTATAAAGAAAATTTAGACTACAAATAATTCTCGACAAGTCTTATTATTATTATTATTATTATTATTATTATTTTTTGGTAAGTATATGGTTTACATATCAAAAAATAAAGATTACAATGAAGTTGAAGATCATAAAGCCAAACATTGGTAGCAGCCACCAAATCAAGCAACCACTAGCAACATCCAAGGGTCTATTTTTAATTGTATATTACAGTTTGATACGTTGCTGATATTCAAATTTGTTCGATTGCCCAATTCTCTATTTCATTGGTTTGTTTGGTATTTTTATAGATGCCAATAAAGGAAGCAAAGTAGAGAAGTCAACCTATCAAACCCCAATTTTGTCCAAACTAACTAACTAACAATTTATTGGTAAAGAAGTCATTAACAGTGGTTCTAAATTTGTGTCAATGTATGTGTATTGTAATGATGACTTACCTCGATTAGAAGGTTACATTTCATGACTCCCAAAGAGAATCTTTGATGTGTTAGGTGGAGAAGCTTGGTCTAGAATGCCACTAGATCCATCATCAGCCTAATTTATACAATAAAATTTACATAAGTATGCATAAATTTAGAAAATGATAACATATGATAAATACATCATATAAAAGAATATGTTTTATGTAATTATACCTGCAAACCACTAGAACTATGTCTCTGACTCATCAAAAATGCTACTTGCTCTTTTAAAGAGTTTATTACAGCATCTTGAGCTTGCAACTGAATACCTTGAGTTTGCAACTGATCACCTTGGGTTTTTAGTTGTTCCTTCAACTCAATTATAGTGTCTTTGTCTCTCATTCTCTCTTCATCAGAAACCATTCTTAAGTGGTCAAAATTATTACACATGAAGCCATGCTTGGAAGGAGTAGGCCCAAATCCTAAAGCTCGAACACAACCATGATGCTCTTTACCCATCACTTGAGAATAAATATCATTTGGTGACCAAGATATACGTCAACCAACATTTCCTTCGGAGCTACTTGGTTGTGAGCTCATCAAAGCTTCTAGTTTTTCCTATAGCATAAATGGGGAGAAAAAAATAAGAAGACAAAGAGCGAGAGTGATTGTTTGCCACAAACACATTAGAATTTTGAAAATGTAACTTATTAAATGGGCATACAATTTTTGTAGCTGTTGCTTCATTGACTAGTGTCCCATCCTTCCTTTTGTGAAGCGGTATATATAATTTTGCTCGATCTAGTGCAATCTTATCTTTTTGCTCCTATGTAACAATCATATCGTTTGAGAATAAATTCATAATATAATACGCTAACCAAATTCAAAATATAAAACAAGGAATAAAGTTTGAAATACCATATCATATGCATGTTGTGCATAAGTTTTAGATCCTCCTGTATGTGCACTTGTTTGCTCTCGCCTGCTTTCCTTATTGGTTGTACTAAGTTCCTTCACTCATAAATGCATAACAATATGTTAAAAAAAAAATGATATGATGACATTGTATTATTTGATAGAAAACATACATCTATGCATACCTGTCCTTCCTTTGAAAACCAATACACGACAAGGTCAGCATAGTGCTCACAGTTAACTGTTAAAGGCGCACTAGCTACTATCTGTGCTACTGTCTTTGTCTCATCATAGTACTTTGCTTTTAAACTACATTTCCAATTTCTCCATTTCTCTCCCATTGACTTCAATGTTCGATGCCTAATCATATCCCTTCTCTCATCTTGAGGAATGGCAAACTTGGACTACAATTGTATGAACAACATATTTGATTTTGGATTAATGGTAATGATATGATCAACAATGTGTTATTTGTTGTGCAAGAAAATTGAATCTTTGATTGTGCTTTTTGAAGGTCATTTGCAAATAAGCAACATATACATGCACATCTTTGGTACTAGGAATAGAAACCAAATTAATGATTCAATTATAACTTAAATTTGTTATAAAATCTAAGATTGTAGTTGAAGTTAATAAAATTTTCTTTACTACTGTAGTAGAATTATCACAAAATACTTGTAGTTAGAAAATTACCTCGATAATATTCCAACAATCTTCTTTATACGGATCTGGCACTTCATGCCAATTCTTGTATAATTGGGCATAAGTGTGGCTTCCTAGCAATGGTGCCTATGAAGCGGGAATATACCACCCTCTGTAAAGCGACACTGCAAATCCTTGTTGAAGGTGAGCATAATCGTTCTTACGGAATCAAATTCCACACTTCAACCATACGTGTAATTCCGCGTGTTTAAGCAGTCGATTCATCTATTACAATACAATAATGAAATATATCATGGAAGTTAAGGGTGACTTGTAATTTGTACCTCAACTAAAAATCTAATAATACCTGTACGTTGCATTTCTTCTTCCCTTAACCAGTCCTCATCTAAATCATCTTCAAATTGAGGGTTAACCTCTGATTCTTGAGGTTGAAGATGTGGAACATGTGATGGAGCATGTGAGGAGGGATGTGACCAACTAGGTTGTGAAGAGCCATTTGATCGACTAGGCTATAAAGTTCCATTTGGCCGATTAAGCTGTAAAGAGGCATTTGAACGACTAGGTTGTGAAGTTCTATTTGGCCAGTCCAGCTGTGGAGAGCCAATTGAGTGACTAGGTTGTGAAGTTCCACTTGGTGCGTTAAGCTGTGAAGGGTTATTTGGTTGGCTAGGTTGTGAAGAGTTATTTGACTGGCTAGGTTGTGAAGAGCCATTTGATCGCTTATTTTGGGACTCATTCTCAAGATTGCAAGTTCTAAATCGTTTCTTTGCCATATCTACTAGATAAACAATAGATGTAATTAATCAAACACAAAGATATTAATCAAATTAAATGAGCATTTATCATAGTATACTAAAGATATTAAAGAACATAAGCCATAGGAAAAGCTCATATACACCTCACAAGATTAACACAAGACATTTATTCTGTTTTAAGTACACAATATGCTCTCTTTTAGTATCTGATGAAGTCTACAAATCTAACTACCGAAACAGATCAAAGTACAGAACATTAGCACTAAAAAAGTGCACTTTTTAATTTTTTTACTTTTTGGTAAGTAATGGATAGAATTTCATTACCTCTTTCAGATTGTTCGGGTTCCGGCAATTGGGGAGGCAAAGGCAATAGATGCCACTAATGTTTCATGAGTCAATGTTATTTGGCATTAATGATAGGCCAAATCAATTAACTAACCATGAACTAATCAATATTTTCACAGACCATAAGATTTAAAGACTGAAGCCAAGAAAAACTGTACACATTTTGTGCCTTTCTTCACCAATAATACTAACCATTTAGGTTCAAAGTATGAATCCAGGTGTGATCAGTAAGATAGATAAAGAGACATGCATACGGATAAAGAACATAGCATGACAAGGTTCAACATAAGCAAATATAGCATGACAAGGTTAAACATAAGAATTTGCCTCTGTTTTGTTCATGTAAAATTGGTGAACATTGAGAAAATCCTCAAGGTACTTTAAGTGGCAAATGTAGGGCCTATCCTGGGACCAATACCTTATTTGTAAGTAATATTCCTTTTAGTGGGACCTTTTGGTCATTTAAAAAATATTTATAAAAACTGAGGGCTCTCTCATAGGCTCTTTTGATGTACATGGGTGGCATCCCCTTGATGCTAATTAATGTAGTTATTATTTACTAAATAAATAAATAAATGGTGAAGGAATTTACATAGGCTGTAATACATGTAAACAAATATGTATGTGCATATATACATATATTTATGTCTCAGAAGTTGTAGAAGTTCACTCTCAATTAGATCATAATTTTAACCACCGATGGTTATATTCAGAAGATGCCCAAACAAAATATGAGGTAAATAGGGATCTGCAAATGTTAACTACACAAATCAAACCCATGCATATGATGAGAGAGAGAAAGAGAGACAGAGAGACCTCAAACAAAGTTAAATCACTACCACCAGTTATGTTCCAAACAATTCCAGTGGCCTTCTCTACGCCAATATCTAATAAAGGTGATTGAACGGCATTTAATGCAGCATCTCTTGCTCTGGACTTTCCTACACAAGAACAAATACCACAAGATAACTTAGAGAAGTTTGGCCACTCATCCTATTTCATCAGACTAAAACAAAGCCAAAAGCAAAATGCAGAAAAAAAAAAAAAAAAAAAACAAAAATATATCTATCCAGTAAACAAACAGACTACTGCCAAAAAGCCCAACCTATCATAATCAGACCGACCACAAAAACAGAATACATTAACTGAGTAGCCATCAACGATAAACAAAATTGAAGCGGAGACCAACAAAGCTAAGCGGACCAACCACTACAAGAGACCAAAAGCAGGCAGAAATGACTAAACATAAACATGGCAATGACAAAGCAAGCCATCTGATGGCAAAGAGAGATTCACTCTGACAAAAACCTCTATTGCATTGAGATTTCATCAGCAAAAACAGTACTCAATTAGTACTCTATCACCCCAAAGCAAAAGGCCATCACTACAACATTCCACTCAACAGCACCAAGGATCACCACTAAACATATCAGGACAACACTCAACAAATCAGTACTCACCCTAGTAGCAAAGAAACCTATATTGCATACAGCAGCAAATAATCACCACTAAGCACCATCCAGCAGCAGCAGAGGTTCACCACAGTAGCAAAGAAACCAGCAGTATACAACTAAGGAAACAGAACTGGTGCCTTGAAGACCAGTACTAGACAACTAATGAAACAGAACCAGTAACCTGAACCACACTAGCTAAGAACTTTGCAGCCTGATGGTAATGCACACTCAAAACTGGTGCCTAATATTCTAGCAGAAACAGCAGCCTTATCCACACTAGCAGACTTCTACCTTACAAACCAAGACTGGTGGTGCCTTGAAAACCAGCCTAGACCTGAAACACAACAAACCTGCTACTAGCAGACTAGAAGCACCAATGCAAACTTAGAACTCTGTAGCCTGAAGCTAATGCACACCCAAATTGGGGCCTAGTATTCCAGCAAAAACAGCAGCCTTACCCACACTAGCAGACTTCTACCTTACAAACCGGCTAATCTGGTGCCTTGAAAACCGACCCAGGCGAAACATAACAAACCTGCTACTAGCAGACTAGAAGCACCAATGCAAACTTAGAACTCTACAGCCTGAAGCTAATACACACCCAAACTGGGGCCTAGTATTCCAGTAGAACAGCAACCTTACCACAATAGCAGTCTTCTACCTTACAAACCAGCACCTGAACTGTTGCCTTGAAAACCATCCCAGAAACAAACCACAATAACTCGGATCTCACACCAGACCACAATAACACAGATCAAACAATACAGGGACAGATCAAAAAGAAACAGAAATTAGCTAGACAGTAACCTTAGCCAAGGCAGACTAAAACCTGTTGAAGATGATGTACAATGTCATTTGACTAGAATTTTGAGCAGGCTGAATGTAATCATATCAAAATTGGATAGTACATAGTTCAAGTTAGGCAAGCACAGCACCAGCATTATGGTGCAGATGCCCAGAGGCAACACATTAAACTGCTCTGTAAGAAAAGAGGCTCCAACACATCCACATCATCCCAAGTGTTGTCAGTAAACTCCTTAGTTCATTAAACATAACATGACACAATAATAGTACTACATTCAGACAGGTGCGAACATACATGACTATACTCACCTCTCTTAGATAGATGCAGACTTCTTTCTTCTCAAGATATGATATACCTAGATTCGCCAACTAAAAGTTAAAACCAGAGAGAGCAAAAAAACATATTGTCAAGATGCTAATTTGACAGTCCAAGTTTTTAATAGCTATATTTAACAACAAACATTAAAATAAATAAAAAAACCATCAGTTATCTATTAGAACAAATATAGATGTCCTCATTAATAACCCATACAATATACTTCAATGTCAACTAGACAAGTGCCTATTTAAGAGTTCACACACGAGACAGAGAAGAATTATAAAGACCAGTGGAATATAAGATCTCTAAGTAGAGTTACTGCAAATAGGAATCTGTGTGATTCATATTTGCTATCACTTTTTGCACCAGCTAATAAATGGTTGAGTTTAAACACAGTTTAATTTCATATTTTCATTCAAATGCCTATTTAAGAGTTCCTTAGGCTAAAATTGTTGCTCAAGTAAATAGACATTAGAAACTAGTTTTTCCTCAAAGCAGGACAAAAATCCGAAAAAAAAAGAAAAAGAAAAATGCAAAACATGGGTTGCCATAAATATATGAAACTAAGAAATTTGAAATTTATATTCAAAACTAAATAATGTTTCAAAGATTAACATGAGAATAAATAAATTAAAATCAAACTAGTTGAACTCAATAGCTAGATGTAGACGTCCCCGAACGCCCCGGGAGGATGAGTCCCGTTCTGTTCATTTTGGGCTCACTACAGTTTGGACTCAAATTGTCACGGTTCTTAATCTGAACCAAAGAGTCCAAATCCGACAAATCGTTTTGAGAAAACAGATTTTTGAAAGAAGTGCCAAACATGGACTGCTTTGCTAGATACAGAGTCGCCACCTAAATATTTTATTTTTGGAAAAATTTAGGAAACCCTGACTCGTTGCCTAAGGCCACGTGTCCGTCATCACCAAAGTTGCCTCGGCTCGGGAACTTAGGTACGATTGGGGAAGGTCACTTCGTGAGCACCCCCGCTCGCCCGATCAAAGATCGGCCTCTACTAACCATGATATCTAGTTTTGAAAACATTATGCATTCTTATTCCGGTTATTAGCCTAGATTTACTATGTGATGCGCCTGACATACAAGTATAAATGGTCGCTGAATTGGAACAAAACATTTCTGCTTATTTTTTAAAGTGATTTGCTACTTTCATAGTAGGCTTAAAATGCGATTTTTGCCACCCTCGGTGGGCTTAGAAAAAGATGGTTTTGCCACTATCTAGTGGGCTTAAAACTCACGATCGATGATTTGTTCCAATCCAAATAACCCAACCTTCACCCAGGCACTTTCGGTAGATATATCACATAAGCACATAGCCTCATGGTAAGCATGCTATCATGGCGACTCACACACATGCAAGGATGCTAAAGCGTAAAAACTTCACAGTACTCCAAGCCAAAACAAAAACTATGTTAGAAATCAATGCATGATCCTAACTATACGAGAGGTGCCTAATGCAACACATGCAAAAATGCAACTATAGCGAGCTCGGCTATTCTAAACATGGCATATGGAATGCTCTGACTAACAAGTATTCAACTTGGAATTGAAATACAATGCAGTGAGTTATGATGCGTCGAGCCCGGTGCATGCAGAACAGATGAATGAATGCAAACATGCTATCATACTGTATGCTAATTGAAACATGCTCTAATCTAACCATCATAAGCTGGTAAACAAAAGGGAGAAAGACGTGGGGTTGGAAGACATACATCACAAGCACGCACACTTATTACAATTGTGCCCTCGCTCAGAGGGTCCGTATAAATAATATACAGTCCCAAATGAATAATTATAGTCCGAATAAATACAAAATCCTAATTAATTAACAAATTAATCTAGGAAAGCAGTAAATTAGCATACAAGCTAGGGACTGCGTCGACTCTGCTCCGGATGTTGAATGATGCATGTTCGGGTTGCCTTGCATGGAAATCCATTGCGACGCCCTAATTAGCCTCTGTTTACAATTAAGCCCGGAATATTGCGCGAAGCCCCAAAAGATTGTCGGTTTTACGATTTCGCAGCGAGAGAGCAAAAAGGGGGCATGGCAATGTATTTTCACATATGTATGCTTGACTACTCTTCAGGGAGTGTAGTCCTCGATCCTCGTGCCACCAATCACGCATCTCGATGCATGATGGCCGAGGAGTCGATTTGCATGACTCAATATGGAATGAATGCACATGAAAACACAACAAGGCCTAAACTTCATCATGGATAATCTGGAGTGTCGACAACTGGGAATTGAGACACGTTCCGTCTCTCGAAGTACGAAACGTCCCTCGTTTCCCGTGCTCGGGCTAACTCCTATCCCAAACACAATGCAATATGCATGACATGCATGAATGCAACTAATATACAACCTAGCATACACAATGCTATGAAATGGCATACACAATGCTCGATGTAACATGACATACACAATGCTCTAACATGCAACCTAGCATACGCAATGCTATGCAATGAAATGGCATACACAATGCATAATGGACTTATGCCAATATGAGTGGACCTCAGCCACACTCGCATCAGTAGCCATAAGATGAAAATGAGACACTCGAGATGCATGCACGCATGCACCCAAACCGAGGACCGATCCTAAGGCACGAATGCCACTCTAACAAGGCATGGCAAGGCATGAAATATGGCATACAAACATGCAAGTGCCAGCACTGAAATATGATGCAAAATGATCCCAAAACATGGATAAATGGCACCCAATGCATGGGATGAGCCCCGAAACACAAAACTAGGCACATGCATTGACCTATAGCTATACAAAACATGCATTATTTGATCATGAGGCATGAAGACAGAACCAAGGCAATCCCAAAACATGAACATTTCTAGTTCAAAGCATGACCAAAAGATGCTAGCAAGATGGCCTAACATAGCATGCAAGTTTGACTAGTAAACATGGGTTACATGGCATGTGCATGAAGCAGGTGAGAACTCATCAAACTAGAAAAAATCAGTGAACAAAACATGTCAAAATATACCCAAACAAGCATGGAAATGCAGCAAACACATGCATAAATGAGGGGCTCCTTTGGAAGGGCATACAAGGGGTTATTAAGTACATACATCAAGGACACTTAGCATGGAAAAATTAACTCTAGAAATCAAATATGGTAACCCTAAAACTCATCAAATTGGCCCTGAAATCAATCAACAAAGCATGCAAGATATGGCCTCTTTGGAAGGCCAAAATGACCATCAAACAAAACAATGTGAGAGGGGGTCACCCCCCTCTGATTTTGAGGCTCAAAAATGCATCAAAGCCACTGAAAATCCACTGTATTTCAGTGGCTAAGAGTCCAAACCACGGCCAATGCAAGTGCTCTAATGCATAGCCCTAATCATGAAAGAATGAAGCATGCATAGGGAAAGATGACTCCAAACAAAGAATAGACCTTAATCAAACATGAATATGATGTCAAAAAAAGACTTTTTTCAGTTTAGGTAGAGGTCCAGAAAGGCTCACAAACAGGGCTAATATATCATGCAAAAACAACCCTAAAAGAGAGAATGAACAAACAGGGTAGTAAATGACCTCAAACAGAGAAGAGCCCTTCAACAAAGTTAAAGAAGGGATCAAAACAAGATACTTTACAGTTTATTTCAAGTCTCAAATATGCTCACAAGTAAGGCTACAATATGATGTAAAAATGGCCCTAAAAAAGAGATAGAAAGCAAGAGGCAGTAGATGGCCTCAAACAGTGAAGAGCCCTTCAACAAAGTTCAATAGAGGTTCAAAATAAATCACTTTATAGTTTGGCTCGAAGCCCAGAAATGCTTACAAATAGGGCTAACATATCATGCAAGAAATAGTCCAAAAAGAGAGATAAAGGGAAAGGGGTAGCAGGTGGCTTCAAACAGAGAAAAATCATTGATCAAACATGAAGATAAGCTCAAAATAAGACTATTTATAGTTCAGGTCAGAGTCCAAAAATTCAAGAAAAAGGAGCTTATAGATAAGGCAAGAAAAGACTAGAAAAAGGAAAAAAAAAGAACTCACCCTTGTAGAGCAGTAAACCAGCAGCTTTTGGACCAAATTTTTGAGCTTTCAACCTCTGGAAATCAGTTTCAAGGGGCTGGAATGGAGTGTGGAGGTGTGGTGCTATGGGTTGTAGTGCAAATGGTGCAAGAATCTTAGGGTTTGGAGGGTTAAAGGAGAGAGAGATGGAGGTTTGTATGTAAAGGCTCCAACCACTTTTTTGTAACCCTTCAAAATGGAGCTGGGGGGGCTGGCTTTATAGAGGAGAGGTCAAGGGAAAATAGAGGGAAAACCAAATTCAAATTTCTACCCCAAAGGCGGATCCCAGGCGAGTGCAGGTCAAAATAAATGCAGTTGTAAGAACCGAGAGAGGAGTTTGGCCGGCCAAGTTCAAAGGGTTCAGGTGGCCGGCCGGCCAGGGTCAAAAAGGTCAAGAAGATTTAGTGGCTGGCCACCCCAAAAAGGTGGCCTCCTATGTGTGTACAACACAGCTATGTGGAGAAAAACCAGGAAATGTGACCCAAGAAAGAGAAAAACCAACTTTTTAGAGGGGTTCAAAAGGGTCAGGAAGAGTTGATGGCCGGCCAACCCATATTGGTGGCCTCCCAGGTATGTACAACACAATGGTGTAGTGGAAAGTCAGAAAAAGTGGCTTGGGGATGGAAAAAGTCAACTTTCTAGTGAAGAAAACGGGCGATGAAGAGCGATGAAGGAATAAAGCTGGTCTTCAGAACAATTGCTGGCCTCCCACCCTTCTACAACCTTCCTAATAATGAAAATAAGGTCCCTGCCAAAAATGGACCCAAACCGATGCAAAATGAATGTTCGGGGGCCAAAACGCGCAACCCGGGGCCCCAAAAACTGAATGTTAAGCACCGGAGGTGGCGTTTGACCATGAAGTTGGTCTCTCGATCAATAGTGTCCCTCAAAAGGGAGTAAATAAGGTGCATGCCAAAAACCAGAGCAAACGGAGGTGGTTAAGCGGTCCCGAACCGAGGCACACGGCCGACGGCTCTGAAAACCGGGAACCGGGCTTCAAACAGGAAAAATCGCCTACGACCACGAAACGTAGCCTACGGCCGCTAAGAGATGGTCTACGGGACCTCTCCCTCCCTTTGGGAAGAGAAAACAAAGAAAACGGGGCCTGGTTCGCAAACCGAGGCAAGGCACAAAAGAGTCCGGAAGTCCGGAGGCAAGGCTAGTAGCCGAGACTCCGCAACCTCAGAACGAGCACAATATGCAACATCACCAAGTGCTCAATGGGTGATGTCTGAGTCTTAAGGTCGGTCAAAAATTGGGTGTCTACACTAGACATCCTCATCTAAATCATCTTCATCGATGAGTTGGTTATCAAGTGGAAGTGGTATATTGATTGTCGTTCCATCTGTATCATTTCTAGCCCAATTGAGGTTTTCATTTGCATCCACATGAGTGTCTTCAACTATCATATTATATAGCTCGTTATCATAGTAATTGTCAACATCACCATCACCCAATTCAGTAGTACCAACATCAAACACATCCCTCGCTTTTGTTTTAACAACAACCAACCAATTTTCATACCTTACATCTCCCACATAATAAACTTGTGTTGCTTGAGATGACAAGACAAATGGTTCATCATTTAACCGTTCTCCAGTATGTATCAAATGCGAAAAATTTACAAGGTTAAAACCATATTCATCTATCTTGTAGCCTCTACTTGTGTTCACATCAGTCCAATTGCATTTGAATAGTACTTATTTCAACTTGTCAAAATAATTCAACTCAATGATATAAAATAAAACACCATAATACATGGTGCCTCCTTCAGTGGCCACACAAACTCCACTATTCTGAGTTTTCTTTGCCTCCTCGTAATTTTTAATTCGGAACTTAAAACCATTAACAACATATCATTTGAATCTTCTAGCTAGAGTGTTTGGGCCTTGAGCAAGCCACTTGATTTCATCAGTAAGTTGTTGCTTTCTTGTGTCATCCATAGCTACAACCTGATATATTATAGAATCCATTAAAATGATTACATTAATCTCTACGCTAAAAATTGTATATGGTAATAGTATTATTTAATAGCTACATACTTACATATGATCGAAATCACTCACAAAACTTTTTCATATGCATCTTATTAAGAACTTTATCAGTTAGACGACGCGGACGACTTTGTCTCTTTATATGCTCCTTGTGTTCTCTGTATGTTGATTCCTAACTTGTGTTACTATTGCAAGTATTAAAATGGGAAACTCAAACTTATTTATATACCATAACTCATAAATATTGCTTACATCCGATATGGTTGAATTTCATCATTGTTAAATAGCACATAACGATGTGCTTGTATCCATGACTTTTGATCAAGTTCGATATTCATTATTGCCCCTGTAGAATCTTCAACATTTCTTAAGAATTCGATTGAATCTGATTTCAATAGATTCCAAATACCGCGAACAAAATATTAAGCACTCTTCAGCTATGTATCCTTCTGCAATAGAGCCCTCTGGATGGGCTTTATTACGAACATAAGATTTTAGTCGTTGGAGATACCTACATGAAAAACAGTATAATTATAGATCAACTAAATTGGATGTCATTGTGATGTGGGTTAAAAACACAAATGGATACAAGTCGTCACACCTAACCTCTCAATGGGATACATCCATCTATAGTGAATTGGGCCAACAATTTTAGCCTCAGTGGCCAAATGGACGACTAAATGCACCATAACAGTAAAAAAGGAAGGAGGGAAGATTCTTTCCAAATTGCATAAAGTCAATACAATTCAAGATGCAAGTCAGTCAAGCTCTTCCACTTGCAAGACTTTGGAACATATTTCCCTAAAGAAACCAGATAACTCAATTAGAGGTGAAGCGACTTTTTTTTGGTAATGTTCCTCGTAATGCGATAGGAAGAAGTTGCTACATCAAAATATGACCATCATGACTCTTCAAACCTATAATCTTACGCTGTCTAAGTTGGATACAACGTAAAATATTTGAAGCATAACCATCTGGGACTTTTAAACTTTCAAGAAGTCATCTTTCTCTTTTAAAATCATTGAGAAGCAAGCTGGAGGCAAATATGTCTTATTGGAACTGATCTTTTGTGGGTGAAGTTCACGTCTTATACCCATCTCTTGTAAGTCAAGACGTGCCTTCAAGTTATCCTTTGTCTTCCCATCTAAATTCAACAATGTTCCATATACATTATCAGTTACATTTTTCTCTATATGCATTACATCAAGATTGTGACGCAATTTTTTATTTGCCCAATATGACAATGTAAAAAATATACTTCTTTTCTTTCATGGTTGTATCTCATCACCATCCGCTTGTTTCTATCCGCTTGTTTCTTTCTTTTTTTGTTTTTTTCATTTGCCTTTGTCTTCCCAAATTTGTAATCAAGGTCTTCCGTTTGCATCATGATCTCAAAGCCAGATAGTATATCAAGAGCTGATTCTATTTCTTGATTGCCATCAAATGATGCTCTATCTTTACGAAATCTATGATCTTTATCCAAGAAACGCCTATGGCCCATAAAAAAATATTTCCCTCCATGTTTTAACCATCGAGAATGAGTCTCATAATTACAAGAAGGACATGCAAGAGCACCCTTAGTATTCCAACCAGACAAATCACCATATGCGGGAAAGTCATTTATAGTCCACATTAGAGCTGCATGCATTTGAAAGTTCTCTTTGGAAGATATATCATAAGTTTGTACTCCAACATCCCATAATTCCTTCAATTCTTCAACTAAAGGCTGCATATACACATCTATGTCATTCGAAGGGGAGCTTGGACCATGAATAAGCAATGATAGGATGAAAGAAGATCTTTTCATGCACATCCATGGAGGCAAATTATATGGGACCAATATGACCGGCCATATACTATAACTAGTACTCATATTCCCATAAGGGTTAAATCCATCTGCTGCCAACCCCAACCTAACATTGCGAGAGTCAAAGGAAAAATCTACATATCGAGAGTCGAATGTTTTCCAAGCCATAGAATCGGCAAGATGCCTCATTATGCCATCATTTGTACGACATTCAGCATGTTATTTCATAGAATCAGCTATTTTTGAAGACATGAACAACCTCTGCAATCGAGGCTTCAAGGGAAACCACCGTAAAACCTTCGCAGCCTTTTTCTTTCTCTTTTTAGATGAAGTACTCATATTATGCTGCAAATCATTCTCATTTGTTGCCCACCTTGAACCACCACAATGACACACTTCATCATTTGCATGTTCTTTCCAAAATAACATACAATCATTAGGACAAGCATGAATCTTTTCATAACCGAGACCTAAATCCTTAATAATCTTCTTGGCATCATAAGAGGCTTTCGGCAAATTTGCATCTGAAGGAAGCATATCTCTCAAAATTTGAAGCAACATTGTGAATGAGTGGTTGCTCCATCCATTAAGACATTTCAAGTGATATAGATGCACAATTGCTGACAACTTGCTAAAATTCTTGCACCCTTCATACAAAGGCTTCTCAGCATCTTTCAGTAAGTCGTAAAATTTTTGTGCCTCTTCATTAGGATCTTCTTGAGGTCGTTGCATGCTTGGACCTTGATCAGATAGTTCTGGTAAATTACTTTCTTCTGCATATTCATCTATATTTTGGGTGTGCATGGGAAACACGTCCCGCAACATGTCACGTATATCACCATACTCAGGTCGTATTTCTTCATGTCTTTGACTAGTTGTACTAGAAGTCGTTGCAGACATAATTTTCCCGTAAAGATACCAACAATTATAACCCCGACTAATTCCATAGGATACCAAGTGATCATGTACAACTTCTAGGGTCAACATGTATGAATTCACACATCTCATGCATGGACATTAAATTGTTCCATCATTAGATACATTGTGAGAAGCAAACTCTAAAAATTCTTTAATCCCTTGCATATAATCTCTTAACAATCTACTCTTCTTCATCCAACTCTTATCCATTGATAATTAACTAAATTGAAGTACCACGAAACAAAATTAAAAGTTAAATATATTATATAAAGAGTTATCTATACTAATATAAAAAAGCACTACACAATTTAGTGTAGGACATATATGTACATGAGTATCAGTTATGTCACCATTGTTGTTCCAGAAAGAAAACTCTTTGTGCAAAATTGTAACTTTTTTTGTTTGAGAAAAATAGTGGTTTTGGCTGCTATAAGTTATTCCATGTTAAGTGTTTCTACAAACTCTCTGTTGTAGTTGACTTAGTGGTGATGCATTCTCCTCAGTATTCTCTTTTTTATCATTCGTAATTTTATTTCCTTTTTCTTTTTTCTTGGTTTATTTTTCCCCTTGACTCTCCTTAATGGAGGTAATTAAATGGGATAATCTGCCAAGGAGTTATAGTGATTGGGTTGATCTCTGTGGCTGGTTAATCTCAATCTTTGAATTTTTGTTGAACATACTACTGATTAATCTCAATCTTCGTCGAATTTTCATTGAACATACCATAGATGAACTGATTATCAACATATAGTGTTAGCATTTTATATTTAAAGGTTCTCTAATATCATACGCATCTATTTAATAGATATATAACAACAACCATGGGAATTCCCCAAAACAGATAGTCAGGGGATGTCCTCTGGGCTCATTGCTTCCCAAAGGGCTAGTCAAGGGATGTCCTTTGGGTTCATTGCCCCTTGTAGATTTCTGATGTGTGACTCGGCACATGGAAATCCAGGTCGGGGTCAGTACATACATATATTTAATACCAACAATTTTTTTTTCTATTTTCTAAATTATTTTCCCAAATCAAAATCATTCAAGATGTATAGGAAAAACATAAACAGAGATAGTAGAAGAAAGGAAGAATGGCAGAGAGATAAACCGAGAGACAAGAAGAAAGAAAGGGATAGAGAAAGCGAGAAAGCAAATGACCTTGAAATCACGTGGGAGGATGATGAATCTTTGCGGAGAAGGTTGAATGCCGAATCGTCGCCATGGAGGAGGATGAACTCGATACTTCGCCAAACATGGGTGGTGGACTAGGGCACAAATTGTGAGTTGAGCGGTTTTTTTTTTTTTTTGGGACTAAAATTCGATATGTTATCCACTCCCCAACAAAAAAATCTGATTTGTAATCGAGTTTGATTTAATGGCCTCTATTTTGATTGGCTTTTTAGTAACGGTTGTGTACAAACCGTCACTATTAAAAAATATATTGCAGCGTTTTAGGCAAAAAATGTTACTAAAAATTTAATTTTTAGTTGTGGTCAATAACCGCTACAATAGCCCATCTATAGCAACATTTTTAAGGTCGCTGCAATAAAAAACGCTGCTAAAACCTAATTTTCTTGTAGTGTCTAGTGTTTTATTTTATTTTATATTATTTTTTATTTTTTATTTTTTGGAAGAGTGTCCACTTTTCTTTTATTGTGTTGAGATTCTTTTAACTAACAGAAACTGATTAAAATATAAAGGTTTTTTTTTATATATACAAAAATTAACATATAAAAAATCTAGAATAAAGTCATAACAATATTTTTTAAAATTTGAAGTCAAAATTATGGGACTATTTTGATATGAGATGAACGGAGCATAAAAAATCATATTATTTAATATAAAAAATTTATACCATAATTCCATTTGTATATCATTAATCTTCTAAAATGTTGCAGCAAGTTGTAAAAGGAAAATTGTGTTTTAGCAACTCCACTCGCAAAAAAATAATAAAATGTTGAAATGCTAGGTAATTTGAAAAAAATATTTAGAAAGTGATGTGTAATGTAAATTTAAATTATGGAAATTGCTTAAAATAAAAGACGAATTATACTAACAATCATTATAGTTGGCACTTGTGTCACTTTGGTCATCAACTTTTCAATTGTGATACATTTGATCTTAAATTTTAAATCTCATTCCAAATAATGACAATAAAAAATGTCATTTCCTTTACAAACAAAAAATTCTTTATTTCAAGTTGAAGTCGTTATGCAACTTATTTTGTGTTGATTGACTTGTATTTTGTTTGAAATGTAAGGGCATCTTCAACACTGTATCAAATATTTCACCAAATCTGAGTAAAAATTTGAGAAATTCCTTTGTCTGATATCCAGCTATCAGCAAAATGCTGGTCGACTGGGAGGACGACATGCCGGAAGTCCAACAGGTCAACCGGTAAGGCAATCCGAAAAATCTGTTTTCTTTGTTTGCTAAGAACAGAACTGTTTTTACCATATATATTGAGGAGCATGTGAAGTGTGAAGTGTGAAGTGAAGCAAATGTAGCAGAGAGAGAAAGAAAGAGAGAGAGAGAGAGAGAGGACTATGTGTTGTTGCCAATCTATGAAATCGAAGAATCTCTTGGTTGGTAAGAGAAGAGGAAGGTGAAAGTGTTTGTGGATTTTCGTTAGATTTTCTTTTTCTGCATAGAAAAAAGGTACGATTGAAACCACCCAACAAATTTGCTGTGATTTTACCATTTTTTGTATGTGTTTTTTTGTGCGTATTAGATTGGAATCTTATACTTGAATTGCTTGATTTCATCTGGGTTTTGATGTACAGTTATGGAATCTGCAAAAACTTTAATCTTTTGATTTGCTGTTTGTGGGAAAATTGGGATTTTCTTGGAATTTGTTTTCGCACATTGTACCTTGAAATGTTTGATTTTGTGGGTTTTTGTGGATAGATGTGAAATTGTGAAAGAAGAGAAGTTTTTCTCAGTTGGGTTTCTCTTGAATTCTCTTTTTTGCTAACGGGTTTGCTTCAATGGGAGTGTTTTTTAGGTTTTCCTTTTGGTTTTGCCAGTTCTTTTCTTTTGCATTCATGGTTCTTTGAGTGCTGGATTGATGTATGTGTTTCGAAATGCTTATAGCTTTTACATGAGGAATTTTGTAGAAATTGGTGTTACATTCAACGCAGGTAAGAAGATGGAAATGGAGTTTCAATTAGTAAAATTTATGTTAGACTTGCTAGTTTAAAAACAATGTGGAACTCGAGAAAACCAAATACTACAGTAAAAGCAGATTTTGTGGATGAATAAAGAAATCAATATATTTGAGAATATGAGTTCATTGTTGATGAAGATTGATTTTGAAGATTTGGGTACTTGTAAACTCATTGTTGATGAAGAAACCAAAAACGAATTCAATTTCAATTCGTTCAACTACCATGTTACTGAAGCCTCTTTTGGAATAAATTTTGCATTCACTCAGAAACTAGTTTGAACAACCAAATATACGAAGTGAATCACCACCAGGTAAAGAACGTGTTTCCACCCAGACACACCTCAATTGGTGTTCGGAGCCCATCGCAATTTAGGCTCAAAGTTAGCTAAAAGTCATGGTTGTACAAACCATTTTCCCAACACTCTGTGTTACCTATTTTTGTAGGAATTGTTCAAGAAAGAAGATGACCTGGGAAACATTTGACCGGTCGTTTGGTGGGTCCTACCTCAACGATCATGCACAATAAAATGATGGAAGGTAGTCCAAATCCTCTGTTGGTTAAAATATTTTTTAGATTCTCAATTTAATACAAGTATGATAAAATCATTGGAGTACAAGAAAAGTGATTCTCTTTTCACCAAATTTGAATTTGGTAATAGATTTGGTGTTGGAGATGGCCTCAGGCCATCTTCAACCGTTCACCAAATCCAACATCAAATTCAAATTTGATAAAAAAAGCTATTTTTTGTGCTCTAACGATTGCACCAAAACAGTATTAAATTGAGAAAATATTAAACGTTTCACTAAACTGAGGACGACTTGCTCCTTTCACCAATTCACTATACATAGCCGTTAAAGCAGAAATTTGTGAAAATTTTACACTACGGGGTCGACCACCCGGTTGACCACCCAATCGACCCCGTGGTCGACCACCTTAGTATTTTTTCAAGCAATAGAAATGAAGGCAAAAACTGGAAATTTGGTCTTACTGATTGACTGACCGGTCGACCGGCCGGTCGAACCCCCGGACGACCCTCTCTGTTTGATGCACGTTACAGTGAACGATTGGAGCTGTTGGTATCAGAATGTGAAAATTGGCATTTTTTTACTCAAATTTGGTGAAAATTTTGTTCAACCGTTGGAGGTGCTCTAATGGCCTTTTTTTTAATGAATAATTGATTATAAAGTTTTGTTTGATTTGGTTTTCAGAATCTATTTTCAAACATTTTTTCTAAAAAATTAAAAATTAAATTGGTGAAAAAAAAATTAAAAGCTCTTAGTATTATTTTTGTGCAATTTTATCTTTTGAGAGAGTAGAAATAATTTTTTTAAATTAAATTTTTTTGATATTTATTTTCATTAAATTAGTTTCTTTTTCTTTTTTTTTTTGTAAATAGTCTCAAAAACTCAAGTCAAACATGGTGACAACTTTGATGTTATTATTAAATCAATCTATAAATCAAAAAATCTAAGACTAAAAATATTTCATATATTAAACATATTAATTACACATTAAAATCCTAATAACCATCCATCACATAATAACCATCCATTATATTATAATCATCTACAAATATCTGTTAACAACGAAAACAATCATCAATTATATGATAACCATACAAAAATATCAACAAAAATGACCATTCATTACATGATCATCATACAAACGCATACTAAAAATTAATTTGGTAAAAATATTTAAAAAATGTAAAAAAATTTATCATTTTATATATAATTTTATCTTTGGTAGGTAAAAATAAATTTTTTAAAATTCAAAACTATCTTTTTGATATTTATTTTTGTCAAACAAGGTTATATATTATCAAATTGACGACTCTACTCTTGAAATAGAGCATTTTTCATTTGCAAAGGAAATTGCATCTTCAATTATTCTCATTTAAAATAAAATTTAAAATTTATAGTCAAATGTATTTCAATTAAAAAGTTAAGAATTAAAGTAATATAAGTTATAAATTACAGAAACTGTTAGTTAGTGTAATTTACCTTCAAATAAATCGTTGGGCAACTTTACATGCAAGAGTGTGCCGTCAATTGGCCTTACTAATTTTAAAAGACTGAAAAAAAATTATTTGTTTTTAGTTGAAACAAAACTAGTAATCTACAAATGTTTGAGAATTAATTCAACTTGAAGATAAAGTAATAGTGTTGTCGTCCTTGTAAATGAAAGATTATATTTTTGAATTTTATTAAAGTGTGGTTAGGAGATATTTGATAATTTGATTCAGCACTTAAAACTAAATGCATTAATGGATAATTAAATAAGCCCGTTTGATAATCAAAATTGATATGACTTAAAAATTGAAGTGTATCTTAAAATGTAAGTTAAAATTGAAGAAAATTTTAAATCATATGAAACTTACTTAATTTTAAATAAATTTATAAATATTAAATATAAATATTGATATACATTATTATAAGCTCACTATCACTACCATTACTACCACCATCACCACTACCACAACCACTACCATCATGCTATTGCCGCCATTACCACCACCATCACTATTACAACCACCACTATCATGTCACCGTTGCCACTACCACCACTACTACCACCGCTATCGCTGCCACTGCCATCATCTTCATCACCGTTGTCATTATTGTCATAAGTACTACTATCATTTTACTACTACTACTATCACTACCGCTATCTCTACCACCACCATGCCATCGCCACCTCCACCATCATCATACCATCACCACCACCACTACCACCACCATCACAATATAAAAATTAAAATATATAATTTAAAAAAAATAAAATCTAAATTTGATCTTATACATATCAAAAAAACTTATTTTTACTTCAACACTTCAATTTTTATCAAATAATTTTTTAGCTTAAAAAATTTAATCTTTAATTTTTAATACTTAATTTTCAATTTTTAGTTTTCAACTTTATTAAATACCACCTTAAGATATATATATATATATATATATTAAGCAAGTGTAAAATTAATATGTATTTTTTTATTACACTCATTTTCATATAACATGCTCTCTTCCATATAAAAGGGATGAACTAACAATTGTCAGTATGTTTGTTCATTTATTTTGACTAACCCAATCATCACTCAGAAAAGTTCTTAACTAATAAAATCGAAAACTTCGGTGAATTGTTGAGAGGTTTGATAGGTCGATCATAGAAGCGGATTAAATATCCAAAGATAAGTTTAATATAATGTAAAAAGAAAATATTAAAATCATTAAATATAAATGATAAGGTTAATATAATGCATCTTCTATAGCATAAATGATAATAATTTTTATTAATGACACAATTCATAAAATGGTCACTAATATGATTTTTATGAAATTAAACTTTTAACTTTTTCTCCAAACAATTTGATTCAACTAACAAATTAAATTCACTATTTTACTTTAGGGTAAACTACTAATAGGTCCTACTTTGGAGACTTATTACCCAATATGTCATACTTTGGAGACTTATTACCCATTAAGTCCTATTGATAAATTTATTAAGTGATAAAGATAAATTTATCAGTCTCTTTGTTTTTATGAATAAATTTTTAGTGATAAATTTATCACTCTCTTATTTTTATAGTGTTAAATTTATTAGTTAGGACCTGTAGGTAAATAAGTCTAGTTAATAGGACTAATTGGTAAGTAGGCCAAGTTTGGGAAGTTTAGAATAAGTGTACTTTTTGACTTTTCTTGTATTATGTGTAGAAAAAGTAGAGAGGAGATGTTGATTGATGTGACCCAAAAAAGATAAAAAGATGAAATAAGTGCACTTATATTTGTTTCCCAAACAAAGCCTAAAGGGAAACCAAATTTTCAACTCATATCCAAACAATTTGACGAAATCTTGAGACATTTGGAAATGGAGTTTCTAGTCAAAATTTTATGTGTATAAAATAAATAAATAAATAGAGCTTGGTATATAATTGAGATAAAATTTTACACAGTTTTGTGACTATGATCGCAACTATTTTAAAAATAGCACATTTTAAATTTAGGTACAAATGTTTGCTATATTGATTGAGGTCAAGTTTGGCATGTGTCCAAAAAGTAAAAAAGTCAAAAAATTACTCAAAAAGTTAAAAAGTTATCATTATTCACCAAAAGTCAAAAAGTACGGCTGCACAACTCACAATCCTAATTTTTCCCTGCACACTAATTTATACAATTTTTTAATACATATTTTTTCATAAAAAGTTAAAAAGTTAACTCAAATAAACTTTTTTTTTTCCCCTCAACTTTTTAGTCCAAAAAGTCAAAAAATACACTTATTTAAAACATTCCAAACAACCCCTAAATTTCTCTCTACATTTCTATTTACAAATATATTTTGATAAGGTGCAAATTCATTATGATAGATGTGTATAGAATCCTCAAATGAAAAATGTTAAAGACTCACAATTTGTGTCCTCATAATTTACTCACAATAACATGACAAGGGAATTGGACCTTACATTATTGAGTTTATAACAAATCAAAAATTGACACATAACCTACATAAAATTATGGGTGCAATTGTGAGACTTAAATTAAATTATAGATCTTAATTTTTTGGGACTATTACTGTTCAGTGTAAATTTTTAAAAATAATTTCAGATCAGTAGTAAAGTTTACGTACATTAATAATTAAAATCTTAAATTTTTTCATAAATTTATAATTATTTTTGTAAAATCACCACGAATTGTAATTTCTCATAATTTTTCTTTTTCATTAAACACTGCTCAACCCTGAAACTTCATTAGACCATACAGATTGGGTTGGGTTGGGTTGGGTTGGGTTTTACAAATAAAAGTGAGACAGATTAGCATCTGTGGGTCAACTAGGCTTATTAGTCTTTGAACTTCCTTAGTTTAAGCCCATGTACATAGTATATTTCTACTAGGCCGTCCACAAAATGTCAATGGGTAGGACTGAACCTTTGTGTAACTGAAAAGAAACTGGATCGAACAAAAACATTTAAAGCCGAAAACTAATTCAAGTATTATAGAATTTCACATTGATAATAAATGAAGAAAAAGTATAAAAGTTGGTCTATAAATGTCTGCCTCTGTAATTTTTATTACAAAAAGTGCAATATATTGGTCCCTTTTCTTTTAATGCTCAAATAATTAAAATATAAAAATATTTAAATATAATATTTCAGTCAGTTCGATTTGTATCAGTGTAAAAATTTTTAAAACAAAAACAAATCATGCGTTATGAAAAATAGACTGAAAATCAAAATTCCAATTAATTTTGAATGGTCAGTTTAGTTTATTAGAGTTTTTTTTTTTTTTTTTTTTTTTCACATTGCTAAAATGCAAACTAACTCTCCTTGGCGAAATAATTTGTAGAGAAGAAAAAAACTTATATCCACTATGATTAGAGAAAAAAATAACATAAAAATCAATTTTAAAAAAATAATAATAATAACAGAAGAGTGACAAGCATCATGTGCTTGCATTTTATTTATTTATAGTATTTTCGCTTTTATTATTTACATTAACTCCCTACTTTTTTCTTCCTCAACTTCTTCATTTCCCCCCTTTTTTTTTCCATTTATTTACTTTTTTAATTCGGAAAGATAAGTGCATTTATTTAGTTCATTGAATAAATTGACACAAAAAATACATCTACATTGAAAGTTTTTCATTGTTTACTAACTATTTCATACCATACGAATCAATACGACACCTTTTAAGTGTCAAAGAAAGAGTAACATAGAAACAAATATATATATATATATATACCTTCACTTTGGGTTTTTGCTTTCCCACTTTGGACCTTTGATGGTTAACTCCTTCATTTTGTTAAAAACACAAAACAATTTTACATAATAAAATACATAAATTAGACAAAGGACAAATCTACATAGACAAAAAAGTTTTACGAACAAAATTCAAATCAAATAACAATCAATTAAATAATCTCAACACATTAAATGAATGACAAGACATATGTCACACTACGAACCAAATGCAAAGATAGTAGACTTCTTTCGGTTCATAACTTGGACTGGAGGGTGTTGTTTGAGTTTGTGGGAATTATCAGGAATTATCACGGGTTCTGTTTCGATGATCTAAACTGTTTATTTTTTCACGTATTATGTGTATTTATCTACATCCTCAATTTATTGCTTTTGAATCTGCTACGATTATTATATTTGACCTAATTATTTTGTAGATAAATACACGAATTAGCTGACATAATAAACTCTTTAGATTATCGAACTGAGACTTGTAATAGACCCTAAGAGCCTAAACAATACTTTCCAATCCAGGTTATAAACATTAGGAATCTGCCTCCAAATGAAAATAGCGTCACACAGTCCAAATCTTCTACATTTAGTGCAACTGTGTGGTACAACTTATATGCATTGCTTGTAACTTTCTTTTCTTTTCTTTTCTTTTTTTCTTTTTTTAATTTTATTTTGAAAGTTTGTGTCAAATTATCAAACCTCGTATGACAGTGTTGCAGGTTGTTTCCTAAATTTATTTTGATGATTCGAACTATTCATATTATAGGGTTCATTCAGTAGATCATTCATAAAAAAATATGAAATCAATTAGACATTTGTAACTCATAACAAGACCACATTTAAGTTTTAAAAAATAAATGGTTAGTATGATTTAAATAATTTTTTAAACAACAATTAGAGTATGATCATGGGACTATGCATGTCCAATCAATCACATTTTTTATATGGATGATATGCTTGACAAATCTTATACTATGAACGATTCAGATTATTAAAATAGAATAGAGACAAACTTTAACCAAGATGTCACAACACGATACTGTGACAACACCCTCCCTTTATCTCAAATTATTTAACACAATTTTTTTTTTACAATTTATTAAATAAAAATAAATTAAATAAATTAAAAATAATTTGATTATCACCATTTACTTTACAATGGACTACACCAAATAAATCCATTCAAACTTTATTATGAATTAGACATGTGCTAGACAATTGGCCAACATCAAATGACTCATAAATTTCTCCTAAACTCGAAAAGAGAAGACTACTAGACAAATGATAAATGACAAATTACAAATGACAAGAAAATGATATCTGGCCTACATAAATGACAAGAAAGCAATCCTTTGTTATGCATAAATTTCACCCATTTTACTACTAGTGTATGGAAATATTTATTAATTTCAAAAAACTAATTCAAAAAGTATTGTTTAATGTGGATAGTGTTGCAAATAAGTAAAGCCAAATTTTAGTGTTTGAGCTTATTTCAATAAAAGTAAACCTAAATTAGAATGCTCAAATTATCAGTTTCATGATTCAAATATGCTAATTTGCACAGAGACCAAACATAAACTAAAAAATTAAGCTAATTCAATAGAAGTGTAATATAATTGAGATATTATTAAAAATAAAAATAATTTATATATTCTTGTGTTCATGAGTTCTACTCAAACTTGATTCAATTACTAAACAAACAGAAAATTTGGATCGAATTCTTTCTTTAAACAAACAAGTTGAGCTCGAGCTGTTATGAATAACTTAATTTGTTGATAGTCCTTAATTGAGTTACATCTAAAATAAATCTGATTTACATTTTTCAATTTTGAAATAATTTTCAAAATACTTTTTCTATGTAAGTCCCATATTTCACCATTTCTTTTTTGTTCCTCCGGAAGTGTATAAGATGAATAGCTAGCCATACATAGCTCAACATTAGCCTTACCATTTATTGTCTGTAAAAATTAAATAATATCAGTGTGTTTGGTTTGAGTTTTTTGGATTAAATTTTTTGAAAATTGAATTTTTTTGTTTTCGTATTCTTTTGTTTTTAGTGAATATTTTTTAAATTTTAAACATTTTTTTTTTTTACTTTTTTAGATGCGCCTTAGTTAGATGTACCTAAAAAGTAAAAAAATTGTGAAAAAATATTTTTAAAAATTAATAAATACAGAAAAATACAAAAAATGTACTAAATTCTTGTATTTTTTTTGTATTTTTGGTATTTAGTGAATTTTTAAAAGATTTTTTTTACAATTTTTTTAATTTTTAGGTGTATTTATGTTAGGTGTATTTAAAAAGTAAAAAAATTGCTTAAAATATTTTAAAAATTCAGTAAAAAAAATATGAAAAACAAGAAAGTAAAATTTTCTGAAAAGTATTTTCTGAAAAATGAAAACAAGCAACTTTAGGATTTCAAAGGAGTCGTTTAGGTGTTTTGGTTAAGCTTGAGCTTCTCAAAAATTTGACTAGTCAAGTTTGAGTTCGATTTTTTAAATTTGAGTTGAGTTGAGTTTGAACTTAGGTTTAAAAAGAAAAAATCAAATATAAATTAATTTAAGATAATTTACATCAATAGTTTTTGCATTTTGTTTCTTATGTCATTTCAATGAGCTCGATTTTGATGACCCTTAATTTTAAATTTTGTATCAATTTGATCTAATTAATAACGCCAATTAAGATTTTTGAAAGAATTGATCACTGAGTTAGTTGTGGATAACTCATTAAGTTGAACAAATTTACAACTTTATCTACAAAAATATGACATATAGTGCTTATGCGAGCATTTTTCATAAAAAAGAAAACTAAAAATTGTTATCAATTAGATCAAAATGAGGTAAAATTAAAAATTTAGGTCAAAATTGAGTCAATTAAAATTATAATGATTAAAATGACATAAAGGTCAAAGTTTAAGGACTATCAGTTTAATTTGCTCATTAATTTACATATTAAGAGAAAGAAGAATGCTTATATTTATAAGTAAAATATAAAAGAATGTTTATATTAATAATAAATTTCATCAATCAAATATATAAATTTACACAAACACAAAATGTAAATAGAAAATAAAATAAAATAATATATATTTGTTATATTATTAAAATAAATATTATTTTATTTTATTTACGTTGACAAGGCTTGTCAAGGCATGTTTGGATCGAGCTCTACACGATTATTAAACGAAATAAAAAATAGCGCTCAAGCTCATTCAATTAGTAAACAGATCGAGCTAAAATGAGCTTTAAAATGAACTAAGGTCTCGTTTGGGAATAGGCTAATTTAGTAACTTTTTGGCTATTTGGCTAAAATATGAGCTAAAAAAAACTAGTATGCTTGTGATGACTTTTTAACTTTTTAACTTTTTACGAAAAGATGTGCAAAAAGTAGAGAGAAAAGAGAATCTTTGACTTTTTGGTATGGGTTGTTGGCTTTTTGGCTAATTTAGTAACTTTTTGACTTTTTGACTAAAAAAGAGGGTTCCCAAACGAGGTCTAAGCTTGAGTTGTTCTGCAACTCTACTCTTTTGTGATTAATTTTGGGTTTAGTTTACCGTAATAATTTAAGATCACTTGATTCTTTTTCTGCTTATATCTCTATCCTTTCACATCTTATTAGTCTATGAAATTATCCATGCTAACGAATGCTGATATTATAAAACAATCAAATTCAAGAGGACAGAAAAAGTTACATATGGATGGGCATAAGTGACTTGGATTATACCCTAATATTGTATTAATTAGTTTGAAAGCACCATCTTCTCCAAATTACACAAATGTCAGCTTTAAATATATGGAATATAAACATATCGAATATAGCTTCTATCTATAGTACAATTGAGATATTGGGAATCCAAGGGATTGTTGGCCTAATATGCAAAATTTGAGGTTTAGGAATGTGTTCTTTTCGGATCTCAAATTCAATACTTACTTATGTATAAATTGACCTGAATACTTAATTATAAAAATAAATGAATAAATAAAGAGATATTGGGGATTCATATACTGTTATTATTATTATTCAATTAAAAAACATGAAGTTGCTAATAGAACCTACCTCGGGTGAAAAGTTGTTGGGATGACCGCATGAAGGCCAGTTGCTAATAGAACCTACCTCAGGTGGAAAGTTGTTAGGACGACCTACCCTAAATTAAGGATTATTTTTAGAGGAATACCATTCAAGATTACCGTAATCTTCTCCCTCTCCGTCTCTTTTAATAATGTTAAATCAAGGAAACGTACGTAATCAAACTACTATTCTTCTCTTGATATTTTCATTATAAAAAAGTTTGTCCTATGTGGGTGTATTTTTTTTGTTTGAATTGCGAACATTAGAACTTGAGAATTAACATAGGTTGTCTTCAATTCAGAGTAATAAAAGAATTATTGTGGAGTAAAAACAGTTAATGTAAAATTATTTATAAAACACTTTGAGCAATTTTTTTTCTAAGATTCAGTTAATGTAAAAACACTTTAAAAAATAAAATATTTATAAAAAAAATTTAATTTAGTAAATCTATACTATATATTGTAACAAAGTAGCTTTTTGCAAGGAGCCTTATGGAGCTCCAAAACTTCTACCAATATTTGCGAATTATTGAATTAAAATATAATTTTAAAAAATGTTATTGGCTAACCCATTAAATCAATAATTATAAAAATACTAATTACCCCATGATATACTCTTTTGAGAAAAAGGGAATACTTGGTGAATCTAAGTAGGAGGTGTGGTTACAAATGTTAAGTTGGTCTGTGTGTCCTTAGTGAAAGACTAAAAAACCGTACGAATAGATGTCGAGCATTTCGGTTAATGTCGATAAAAATGGCAAAGAGTAGTGCTTATATAGCTTGCTAGCAGACACGTACCTAAAGATTCACGATGTTGTATTCACAATATGGTTTATAGTGAAAAGAGAAAGGATGTTATGAATTGTTTTATAACCTGACATTACATCGTTTGGAAAGAAAGGTAAAACGTTTTAGCATGAGCATGGCATATGCATTTATCCTATAATTTTGTTGAGATTCATATATTGTGTTAAACTATTTCTACTAGGCTTTAGCTCATCATATGTGGGAAAAACATTTCAGGTACTGATGAAATGCTTCCGCCAAGACAATAGCTTGGAAGGACTTGAAGCAAGAGCTTCATTTTGTTCATTTGTGTATTTATTTTTGTACAAGCCTAGGCTTTATTTGTATTGAGTTTAAACTCACTTTTGTTGTAACCAAGCATTATCTTGGGAAGTTGTAAGCCTGAAGGGCATTTCTTAATTGCTTAACTTATTTTCAAATCTTTAACAATATAACATATGCTATAGATTCAAGGTTAGGGCTTATGAATGTATAACTGAATATGTTGTCCTTTGTAATATGAGATCATATGCAATAGAAGAGACCGTATAATCCGAATGATATGTTTAATTATAAGTGTTTGTGGATGGTTTTATTGTAATTATTTCGGGACATTACAACTTGGTATCAGAGCGTATCGGGTTTCAATACTTTGGGTACAACAATGGGTTTTTACCAATGTGGCCGAACCAGTGGATTGTCAGGCCATAGACGCTTTGGCTCGTGAAATGGCCAGAGCTTTGCAGGAATCTATGGACATTCTTAGAGCTGAGAATCAAGTTCAGGCCCAAGTTGCTGAGGCAGGGCCGTCATTCTTGAAGAGGGAGTTCTTCCGGTCGAATTCGGATGAGTTTTTAGTTGTTTCGAAGGAACCACTGAAGGCAAATGAGTGGTTGGAGTAAATGGTGAAGACATTTGAAATGCTTGACATTGAAGACGATGGGTTGAAAGTGACCTTGGCATCTTTCAAATTGAAGGGAGATACGGGTCAATAGTGAAAGTATGCACGTAGGCACATTGAAGTGACCTAGGAAACCTTTGTCAACACCTTCCATGACAAGTTCTTGCCTCCCACTACAAGGGAGAAGTTGAGGGATCAGTTTCTGAAACTCAAGCAACTCAACTTACTTGTAGCCGAGTTGAGGTAGCTTTCACTAGCCTTTCTAGATTTGCACCGGAGCTTGCAACGATGGAGGAATGCCATTACATCGAGTTCAAGAAGAGGTTGAAGACCGATTTCTTTTCAAAGCAGCTGGGTCAATGATTAGGGACTACAAATGCTTTGTAGAGGCGGCAGCTCACTTGGAGACTGTCGTTCAAGCGGAGGAAGAGCGAATGAGGGGCTCTAGGAGAAGTCAGGAGGTTCAGGGAGAGACTCAAGACACTAAGAGACAGAGGGGTTCCACCCCATGGGAGGTCAATCTAGGTCCACTTTTCCTATACCGACCACTGGGTTAGAGAGAGGTGGACATGGAGGGATTACCTATTTCAAGTGTTGCTAGCTGGGTCACGAGTCTATAGTTTGCCTGAAAAAGAGAGGAGGGCAACAGTTTGCACCATCAGTGACTTGTTTTCAGAGCCAGAGTCAAGAAAGAGGGCAATCCCCTACCTATTATCAATGTGCGCAGTTAGGGCACGTGAAAAGGTTTTGCCCTCAGTCGGGTGGCACATCTGGTGCATTTGGCTAGAGCCAAACACAGAGCCATCAGCGTGCACAGTCAACTCAAGTCTCGAAGGCCAATCAGAGAGCCTCTTTGGCTTAGTTCGTGCATCAGACTTATGCTCTAAGGGGTGAGCAGGTAGAGCAGAGACCTACAGGGTATGTGTATGCTATTACCACGCCAGATATAATACTAGTGCCTTCAGTAGTGAAAGGTAATTTCTTGTTGTGTAATTCTATTTCCAATGTATTGATTGATACATGTGCATCTCATTTTTTTATTTCGTCTGCATTTGCATTGGCGTTGGGATTAGAATTGACTCGGTTAGCATCTCCACTCAGTGTAGAGTCACCTGTTGGGGATGAGATTGTGTTAAAACAGGGATGTCGGATTTGTGAGATAGAGGTTGCCGATCGTCAACTTTTTTCTGCATTTGTATTGATTGAACTGTCAAGTTTTGATGTTATATTGGGTACAGACTGGTTGTCATCTTATCAGGGCTGTTATAGACTGTTACTATCAGAGGGTTACTGTATGTACCTCGAGTGGTGACTGTTATTTCTTGGGAGATCAGATTGATAGAGCCTTGTTGCCAGTATGTGATCCAAGTGGTCGGGGTGAGCTTAGTCTCCTACTTGCTATATTCATGGGTGTTAAGAGTGATACAATCCTAGTTGAGTTGCCGAGGGTAGTTTGTGAATACCCAGACGTCTTTCTTGAGGATCTCACTAGTTTACCTCCTCACCTTGAGATTGAGTTCTTTATTGACTTAGTGCCTAGCACGACTCCAATTTTTATGGTACCGTATAGGTTTGCACCCGCCGAGTTGAGTGAGTTGAAGATTCCACTCCAAGAATTATTAGATAAGGGTTTTATCCACCTTAGTACATCACCTTGGAGAGCACCAGCTCTCTTTGCTAAGAAGAGGGATGGTGCATTGTGACTTTGTATTGATTACTGGAAGTTGAACTGGGTAACTGTTATGAACAAGTACCCATTGCCTCGTATAGATGATTTGTTTGACCAGTTAAAAGGGTCTAGTTACTTTTCCAAGATAGACTTGAGATCGGGTTATCACTAGTTGAGGGTAAGGGAGGAGGACATCCAAAAAACGACATTCTGTACGCAGTATGGCCATTATGAGTTCCTAGTGATGCCTTTTGGGTTGACCAACACACCGGCCTTGTTTATGGATTTGACAAATAGAATCTTCCGCAAGTTCTTAGACCGCTTTGTGGTTGTCTTCGTTGATGACATCTTGATTTACTCGCCCTCTAAAGAAGAACATGAGGAACACTTGCGAGCTATGCTTGAGTTGCTTAAAACCCACAAGTTGTATGCTAAGTTTGGGAAGTGTGAATTCTGGTTGAAAGAAGTTCTTAGGCCATGTAGTGTTAGGAGAAGGGCTGACTATAGATTCCTCTAAGATCGAGATAGTCCAAGACTGGGAACAACCTAAGAATACCTTTGAAATCTTTAGTTTCTTGGGGTTGGCCGGGTACTACCGTTGTTTTGTGAAAGATTTCTCTAGATTAGCCTCTACTTTGATTAGATTGACGAGGAAGGAAATCAAATTTGTGTGGAGTGAGACTTGTGAGAAGTCATTCCATGAGCTTACGGTTAAACTTACCACCACTCCAATGTTGATTATTCCGGAGAGAGGTTTGGGCTATTCTGTGTATTGTAACGCATCTGGAAGGTTTGGAGTGTGTCTTGATGCAAGATGAGAAGGTGGTAGCTTATGGCTCACATCAGTTGAAAACACATGAGAGAAACTACCCTACACATGACCTAAAGCTAGCAGTGATGATCTTTGCTTTGAAGATTTGGAGGCATTACTTGTATGGTGAGAAGTTTGAGGTATTCTCCAATCATAAGAGTTTGAAGTGCCTATTTTCACAAAAAGATTTGAACTTGAGGCAGAGGAGGTGGATGGAGTTTATAGAGGACTATGACATTAAGTTGTATTATCAACCGGGAGAAGCCAACGTAGTGGCTGATGCCTTAAGTAGGAAATCCATTAGCAGTGTAACGAGTAAAGATATCAGGGAATGGGATATGCTGAGTGCTATTGGCGAGTTTAACTTGCATTTTGGCAAGTCCGATGAGTCGGCAGCGTTGTTTTCGATGGTTGCACAACCTACACTTGTGAGCCGGGTTATAGAAGAACAAAGTGGTAATATTAAGGTAGAGACCCTCCGAAAGAAGATAACTAGTGGAAGGGTAGAGAAGGGCTTGAATGTGTATTCTGACTCGAATGTTAGATACCTTGACCGTCTTTTCGAGTCGAAGTCTTGTCAAGAGGAGGTACTCCAATAGTTTCACCATTCACGCCTTGCGGTACATCCGGGAGACATAAAGATGTACCACGATCTTAGTTGCTAGTTTTGGTGAAGGTGTATGAAGAAGGATATAGCTGCGTTTGTATTAAGGTGCCTTACTTGTCAACAAGTAAAGGCTAAGCATCAAAGATCAGCAGGTTTGTTGCAACCCTTACCTATAGCCGAATGGAAGTGGGAGCATGTCATGATGGATTTTGTTGTGGATCTTCCGATAACTCAATGGAGTAATGATGCCATTTGGGTGGTAGTTGATCGGTTAACTAAGTCAGGGCACTTTGTACCTATGAGCACGAGTGACTCGGTAGATTATATTGCCGATCTTTATATTAGGGACATAGTTCGACTTCACGGAGTCCCTATGACTATTGTTTCGGATAGAGATCTACATTTCATGGCTTGGTTGTGGCAAGCCTACAAAATGCCTTAAGCACTAAGTTGACTTTTAGCACTACTTATCATCTTCAAACTAACAGACAGTCAGAGTGTACCATCCAGATCCTTGATGATATGCTTCGGGGTTATGTTCTTGACTTTAAAGGGTCGTAAAAGAGGCACATTATAATGTTTTTAGTTTAAACCCGACCTATTGGACTTTTGAATTCAAGTTTTTTTTCCTTATATAGTTGTTCTTTCCTTATTTATCATTATTTCTCCTTGAGTTGGGCCATTAGGTTGTTGCATTTAGAACAGGTTGGTGGCTTTTTTTTCAAACTTTTGTTGCCCAAAATTTTGCTCATATGCTCGAGCGTCACTTCTTGCGCTCAAGCAGTCTTTGTGAGCTCTCAGAAGTTTTGCAGGTCTGCAAAAGTATTGGGAAGTTGTATTCTACGCTCGAGTGAAACTTCTTATGCTCGAGCGGTCTTGGCTCGAGCAGCCCTTGTTGCGCTCGAGCATTGGTCTTCTATTTGTAAAAGTACTGGGAGTTTGTATTTCACCCTCGAACATCAACTTCTTACGCTCAAGCAGACTACGCGTATATTAGTTCATAAAAGTCACTTTTTATATCACTTTTTAAATCATTTTTCATGTCTCTCTCTCTCTCTCTCTCTTTTAAAATTTCAAAACCCTAATATCTCTCACTCTCTCTCTCTAAAACTCACCTATTTCCCTCAAATACACCTAGATCTATCGATCTTTTCACCCGTGGGCTTTGTTAAAAAGATAGAGCTCGAAGAAGGCTTCGTTCTAATCGGAGTAAAGTTGGTTTTTGGCGTCTTTGGGTTTCCATCTCTCCAATCATCTTCTAAGTTTGAGATAGGGATTCCTCACACTCTTGTATGAGTTTTACCTTAGCTATTTGCTATTCCAAAAGATTATGGTGTTTGGGGGGTTTTTTGTCAAAAACCTAGGGTTTGGAATCAAAATATAAAAGAGAGATTTTCACATGGTTTTAAGAAAAAGGTTGTGATTATGAATTTGGGGTTGATATATGTTGAAATGAGATATTTCTTGCATCGAAATGGATTTTCAAAAAGAAATGAGTTTTTGTCTAAAATGAGAATGTTTGAGATTGTAAAGATAAAATGGAATTGGTATGGAAATTGTGAAATTGAAATGATGATGATGATAAGGGTAGAGTTTGATATGTGTTATCACTCCCATTTTGAAATTTTGGAAAAGTGTATCTTTAATGAAAATTATCTATCTGTTTTTGGTTATCTGTGAAGGATAGCTATGATTGTTGTAAAAATTGCATGAGGATTAGGTGAATTAAAACTAATTTCTCATTCATGTGCATTAAACATTGTACCAATTCCCGCAGCGAAATATCAGTAAAATGGCAATAGTAGTGCTTATATAGGCTACGTTTATATGGGTGTTGTTTGACGGTTTCTTGTAAATGAAATATCCTTGAAAGGTTGTACTGGTTTGAGATTTCCTCCTTGTTTTTCTATTGTAAAGGACATGATTTGAGAATTGTGATATAAACTTGGCATAACATGGTTTTGGAAAGAGATGTAAAAACGTTTTAGTACTAGCATTGCATATGCATACAACCTCATGGCTTTGTTGAGATTTATACATTGTGTTGTAGTCTTTTTACTAGGCTTTGGCTCTTGTAGACACCCCATTCTTGACCGTCCTCAAGACTTGGACGTCACCATTTGAACACTCGGTGATTATCCATGTTTGTGTTTGTTTGGAGTTCCCGGAGTTCTCGGCTACGCGCCTTGCCTCAGGATCCCCGAACTCGACTGTTTTGTGTCTGATTTTGCACCAAACACTTGTGTTTTGCCTTGGAAGGGCAGGGAATGCCTTTTGAGGCATCCCCACACACCACCGGCACTAGCTAGAGGCCACCGGCTGGTTTTTCTTGCCATCGGCAATATATATTGCCGGCCGGCACTCTTTGTTGCCGGCCGGCCATCAATTTTGTCAAAATGACAATTTTGCGTGGCCGGCCACTGTTCATCTATTTTTTGTAGATATTTCTTGCCAACTGTGATAGCTGGCACCCACCCCATTCCCCTCTATACACGTGTATGGAGGGATTTTCCTCTTGGATGGCTTGTTTGGTAAGCTTTACAAGAGGGAATTGCCTATATAGGAGAGAGCCTTCTCTTGGCATTAGGGTTAGACACTTTTGAGACATTTTAGACAGCTTTGGTGAAGCTTGAGTTCTAGAGTTAGGGTTAGATATATTTTCTATCTCTATAAGTGTGTGTTTTGTGCCATTTTTGCTCACACACACACACTAACACACCATCTCTTGGACTTGAGACCCTTGGAGGCTTGTTTGAGTGTTTTGGAGGTGGATTCAAGCCAAGAAGGGTTGTTGGAGCATCATTTGTGAAGGTGGTCTTCAAGGGTAAGAAACTTCCCTTTTATTCCCCATTTTTGCATCCTATTTCTACCTATCTTAGAGCTGTTTTGTGTTTAGTGTATAACATAAAAAAGTTCTGTTTTTAGGCCCTCTTGATAGTTTATTAAGAGTGTTTTGTGCTTTGGGGAAGTTTGACCCCTCTTAGGCCTTGTAAGGTCTTTGTTTTGTGATATTTTGTGCAAGTTTCGAGACTTTAGTGTTTGGGCCTCTTCACCACTGAAATCTTGAGGGATTTCAGTGGTGGGGATGGTGCCTTGAAGTCTCCAAAAGGGGAGGGCCACCCCCTCTCCTTGTTGTCCTTGAAATGGACCATTTTTGGTCTCTTAAGGAAGTCTTTGTTCAAGTGTGTGTTGAGCATGCCATGGCTGTATTTTATGCTTATATTGCCATGTTATCACTTTGTATTAAGTTGGTTTTGGTACTCCATGCATGTTTAGTATAGTTGCCATGTAATGCCTCATTAATCCCTTAACATGCCTTAGGTTGTTAGCCTTTGTTCGAGCATGTTTTAGGCTTAGCCTCGTGAATGTTTTGTGCTTATTTTGCCATGTTTTAGGTCTGTCCATAGTTGTTTGGATCGATTTTGGCATGCTTAGTATAGCTCCTTTGCATTTGTGGCTTGTCGGGCTTGTATGCCTCGAGTATGTGAATGTGTAGCATGTGTTGATTGCACCATTTTGGTGGTTTGGAACCATCCAACATGTAATTTCAGTCCCTTTGGCATGCTCATATGCTTGCCTTAGTTGCCTCTTTGTTGCTTTGAGAGCATGTGTTGTATGCTCTATGTTTTGACCATTGTGCATGCCTTTGAATTTGAGCCACTTAGATGCCATCTAAGTGGTCCTTTGGCCTTGTTTTAACATGCTAAAAATCTGTTTTTAGTTGTTTAATGCATGCCATGTTTGTTGTGCTAAATGTGCTTCAAAGCTTCATTACCTTGCTTCAAGTATTTGGGCCATTTGCATGCTAATGTTAACTTCATTTGAGTCGGTTTGGCACCACATTCTAGCATGATTTTCAGAGTTAATGTTGCATGCAAATTATCCATGATAGCCTCTTTTAAATGTGTTTTAAAGTTGCTAGTTTAATGCTTAAAGTTTGGACCATCATGTGTGCACATGTGCGTGTGTGTTTAGCCTCCATTTTTGAGCACTTTGGCCACTGATTTTAGGCCTAATTGGAGTTGCCTAAGTCATGTTTAAGTCCACCCCTTTGCTTGGTTTGCATGCTTGCCTTGTATGTGTGTTTGCATACTAGCATTCTTGTTTGCATCCCATGTTACATACTAGTTGGCATGCTTAGGATTGCACACATAGACATGCATGCCTTGTCCCTTGATTTGGTGATGGGAATTGGGCTCCTTTATTTTGTTTGATTTGCATTTCATTTGAAATTAAAGTGCACACTTGATTCTTTGGGCCATCATGCATGGAAATGCGTGATTGGTGGTCCGAGAATCGAGGCACATCCTCCTTTGAGTCACAAACATGATAAGGAATGTGTTTGGTGCATACATTGCTTGAATTGAACTGCCATGCAAGTTTTGCCCTCTGCTGCTGTGAGTTGCAAGTTCTGCAGGAACTTATTGCCGGCCGGCAGTATTTAGTGCCGACCGGCAGAAAGTTATCAGCCGATGGATTCATTTTGTGCCGATGGCCACATCCTTGTGCCGGTGGTCATCCTACTTGGCCGGTGGGATCCCCAGATATCGAGAGGCATTTACGAGACTTTGGCGTTTCGAGGAAAAGCAGGAAAACAGAGGCGACTATGCATGGCAAGGCGATTCCGAGCAAATCCGAGCATGCGCCAAGACGCCGCCTGAGGGCTTTACTGTTTTAATTAGATTAATTAATTTGTTAATTTAATTGATCTGTAATATTTAATTAGCTTGCGTAGTTAATTAATTTGTATACTCTTTTGGTCCCTCCGGGTGAGAGCAAATCTGTAATAAGTGTGTGTGAGTGGTGTATGTCTTCCAACCCCCACTTCTTTCTTCCCTTTTATTTACCTACTTACGATGGTAGATTAGGGCACGTTTATTTTAGCATACCTTATGCTATGCATGCATGCATACATACATTTGTCTTACATGCACCAGGCTCGGTACATCATACAAACTGCATTGTATCTTCAAATCTAACTTGAATACGTGCACCGAATGATTGCATTTCATATGCCATTTTAGGGTTAGCCGAGCCTATCCTAATCACATTCTGTATGTGATGCATTAGTCACTTAACATGAACTAAGACATGCATGTTTGCTAACTGGTTTATTGTTTTGGCACGGAGTACGATGTAAGTATTTATGCTTTAGCATATCGCATGCGTGTGAATGTTAACATGACAGTAGGCTTACCATGTGGCTAAATGCTTATATGAGATAAACTGTTTGAATGCCTGTGGGTGAAGGTTGGATTGCTTGAGTTGAAAAAACTCGTTGAAATCCGTATTTTAGCCTACTCGTGAGTAACAATTTCAAAACTGTTTTCAAAACAAACGGATATGTAATGCTTATTTCCAAATTAGGCGATCTAGTCTATACTTGTTTGCTGTGCGCATGACATAGTAATTCTAGGCTAATAACTGGAATAAGAGCACATAACGTTTTCAAAAACGGATATCACGGTTAGTAGAGGCCGGTTTTCGGACCGGGCGAAAAGGGGTGCTCATAGCTGACCTTCCCCGATCGTACCCAAGCTCCCGAGCTAAGACAACTTTGGTGATGACGGACACGTGGCCTTCGGCACCGAGTCAGGGTTTCCTAAATTTCCCATTTTAAAAAAATATTTAGGTGGCGACTCTGTATCTGGCAAAGCAGTCCATGTTTGGCACTACTTTTCAAAAATCTGTTTTTCTTCAAAACGATTTGCCGGATTTGGACTCTTTGGTTCAGATGTAGAACCGTGACAAATCGAGTCCGAACTGTAGTAACCCCAATATGAACGAAACGGGACTTAACCCTCCCGGGGCGTTCGGGGACGTCTACAGCTCTCCCTATATAAGAAAATCATTTTCAAGTGTTAGTGAGATACCTCCAGCCAATACAGTAGTTTGGGAGGATTGGAGCAAGAGTTTCATTTTGTTTATTTGTTGTAATTTTTTTTTTTACAAGCCTAGGGCTTTATCTGTATTAGATTTAAATCCATTTTGATGTAACCAAGTATAGTCTTAGAAAGTTGTAGCCTTCAAGGCATTTCAATTATCTGTTTAGCTTCTATTTCATATCTTTGTTGTTGACACATGCTATAAATTTAGGGTTAGGACTTATGAATGTATATTCGCATGTGTCACTCTTTTGTACAACTGAGCCTTATGTAATGGAAGGACATTATACTCTGATTCATATTATAGTCATGAATTTCTTATTGTATTTATTTCGGGGCGATATAACTTGGTATCAGAACGTACCAGGTTTGAATACTTTAGGAACTTGAAAAGTGGTTATTACCACAATGGGTTTGTCTCACTTTATAGAGACATCTGTATGTAAGGTACACTATGCGATAACATGCTTATGTGATTTTATGGGTATGAGATAGGTGCCTTTAGTGGATAAGATTCCGATGTAAGAAAAAAGAGTTGGTCAGGCCAATGTGGCCAAACCAGTTGGTCAGTAGGCTCTGGGCGCTTTGGCCTGTGAAATGACCGTAGCTTTGCAGAAATCTATGGACACTCTTAAGGCTGAGAATCAAGTCCAGGCCCAAGTAGCTGAGGCAGGGCCATCATTCTTGAAGAGGGAGTTCTTTCGATCTAACTCAGACAAGTTTTTGGGTGATCCTAATAAGCCATTGAAGCCGAATGAGTGGTTAGAGCTGATGGTGAAGATGTTTGAAATGCTCAGCACTAAAGATGGTGGTTTGAGGGTGACCTTGGCATCCTTCCAGCTGAAGGGAGATACGGGTCAATTGTGGAAATATGCGCGTGGACGTATTGGAGTAACTTGGAAGGCTTCGTTGACACCTTCCAGAACATGTTCTTACCTCCCACTATTAGAAAGAAGTTAAGGGAGCAATTCTCAAAGCTTAAGCAGTTGAACACACCGGTCCGCATTACTAGTCAATCTAGATTTGCACTAGAGTTAGTAGTGACAAAAGAATGTCGTTGTATGGAGTTCAAGAAAAGGTTAAAGACTGGGCTTCTTTTCAAGGTAGCCAGTTTAATAATTAAAGATTACGGGTGACTTATAGAGTTGGCGGCTCATCTTGAGACTGTGGTGCAAATGGAAGAAGAGAGGATGAGGGGCTCCAAGAGGAGTCAGGATGTTCAGGGGGACAACAAAAGACAGAGGGGTTCTACCCCACAATAGTCCCAGGGAGCACAGTCGAGGTCCACTTTTCTAGTATCGAGTTTAAGTTCTGGAAGAAGTGGTCAATGAGATTTCACTTACTTTAGATGTGGTCAGTTGGGCCACAAGTCTCCAGTTTGCCCTTAAAGGGAGGAGGGCAATGGTCTATTTCATCTGTGGCTTGTTCTCAGAGCCAGAGTAAGGGGGAAAGGGCAGCCACTCACTTGTTATCAGTGTAAATAGGTAGGCACACCTGGTGCGTCTGGTTTGAGGCGAATACAGAGCCACCAACCTGCACAGTCAACACAGGCCTCGAAGGCCAATCAGGAAGCCTCTTCAGCTCAGTCAGTACATCAAACTCATGCCTTGAGGGGTGAGCAGGTGGAGCAAAGACCTTCAGAGTGTGTGTATGCTGTTACCACGCCAAACTTAGTACTAGCACCTTCAATTGTGAGAGGTACTTTCTTGTTATGAAATTCTATTGATAATATATTAATTGTTACAGGTGCATCCCATTCATTCATCTCGTCTACATTTGTATCAGCATTGGGGTTAAAGTTGGCTCCGTTAGCATCTCCACTTAGTACAGAGTCACCTATTGGAGGTGAGATTGTTTTGGAACAGGGGTCTCGAGGTTGTGACATAGAGGTTGCCAGTCGCTAACTTCTTTTTGCATTTGCGTTGATTGACATATCGAGTTTTTATGCTATTTTAGGAATGGACTGGTTATCATCGTATCGGGCTGTCATAGATTGTTACTGTATGTACCTTAAGTGGTGATTGTTTTTATTTCTTGGAGGACCAGGTTGATAGAGTCTTATCACTGGTGTATAATCCGCATGGACTGAGTGAGCTTAGTTGTCTTCTTGCAAACTCCTTGGGTAGTGAATGTGACGAAGTCCGAGTTGAGTTTCCAAGGGTAGTTTGTGAATACTCAGATGTTTTTCCTTAGGATCTCACAAGTTTGCCACCTCATTATGAGATTGAGTTCTCTATTGAATTAGTGCCTAGCACGATACCGATTTCTATGGCATCGGATATATTTGAACCCGTTGAGTTGGGTGAGTTGAAGATTCAACTCTAGGAATTGTTAGACAAGGGTTTCATCTGCCCTAGTACGTCGCCTTGGAAAGCACCGACTCTTTTTGCTTAGAAAAAGGATGGTGCCTTACGGCTTTGTATTAATTACCAGAAGTTAAACCAAATAATTGTTAAGAGCAAGTACCCAATGCCTCGTATAGATAATTTATTTGATTAGTTGAAGGGGTCTTGTTGTTTCTCTAAGATAAACCTAAGATCGGGTTATCACCAGTTGAGGGTAAAGGAGGAAGATATCCAGAAGACAACATTCTGTGTGTGGTATGGCCATTATGAATTCCTAGTGATGCTTTTTGGGTTAACCAATGCACCAGCCATGTTTATGGACTTGATGAACCAAATCTTCCGTGAGTTCTTAGACTGCTTTATGGTCGTCTTTGTGGATGACATCTTGATCTACTCACCTTCGAAGAGGAACACGAGGAACACTTATAAGTTGTGCTCGAATTGCTAGAGCCCACAAACTGTATGCTAAGTTCAGGAAGTGTGAATTCTGGTTGAAAGAAGTTAAGTTCTTAGGCCACATGGTATCCGAGGAACGAGTGACTGTAGATTCATCCAAGATAGAAGCCATACAAGATTGGGAACAACTTAAGAATGCCGTTGAAATTCGTAGTTTCTTGGGATTGGCCAGGTATTACCTTCGGTTTGTGAAAGATTTCTCTAGATTAGCTTTACCATTGACTAGACTGACAAGGAAAGAAATTAAGTTTATATGAAGTGAGACTTGTGAAAAGTCATTTGAAGCATTTAAGGTTAGACTGACCATTGCTCCAATATTGATTATCTCAAAGAGGGATTTGGACTATTCGGTGTATTGTGATACTTTACGGGAAGGTTTGGGTTGTATATTGATGCAAGAGGGAAAAGTAATAACTTATGGCTAACAGCAGTTGAAAACACATGAGAGGAACTACCCTACTCATGACCTAGAACTAGTAGTGGTGATCTTTGCCTTGAAAATTTGGAGGCATTATTTGTATGGTGAGAAGTTTGAAGTATTTTCTGATCACAAGAGTCTCAAATATATGTTTACACAGAAAGACTTGAATCTGAGGCAGAGAAGGTAGATGGAGTTTATAGAAGATTATAATTTTGAGTTACATTATCATCCGGGGAAAGCCAATGTTGTGGCTGATGCCTTAAGTAGAAAATCCATTGGCAGTGTGGCTAGTATTGCTATACGGGAATGGGAGATGTTGGGTGCTATTAGTGAGTTTGACTTGCATCTTGGTCAGTCTGTTTAGTCTGCAGCCCTGTTTTCTATAGTTGCACAACATACACTTATGAGCCAAGTGATAGAAGCACAAAGGGGTGACTTTGAGGTAGAAACCCTCCGGGAAAAGATCTCTAGTGGGAAGGTAGATAAAGGCTTAAACATATATTCTGACTCAAGTGTTAGATACCTTGACCATCTTTTCTAGCCAAAGTCTTGCTGAGAGGAAGTACCCCGAGAGTTTTACCACTCACGTCTTACGGTGCACCCAGGAGACATAAAGATGTATTGTGACCTTAGTCACCAGTTTTGGTAGAGAGGTATGAAGAAGGATGTTGCCGTGTTTGTATCAAAATGCCTTACTTGTCAACAAGTGAAGGCTGAGCACTAGAAGCCAGTGGGTTTGTTGCAACCCTTGCCTATAACTGAGTGGAAGTGTGAGCATGTCATGATGGATTTTGTTGTGAGTCTTCCGAGGAATCAATGGGATAGTGATGCAATTTGGGTGGTAGTTGACCGATTGACCAAGTCAGCACACTTTGTACCTATGCACACGAGTGACCCGGTAGATTATCTAGCTGACCTTTACATCAGGGACATTGTTCGACTTCATGGAGTCCCTGTGACTATTGTCTTGGATAGAGATCCACATTTTATGGCTCGGTTATGGCAGAGCCTACAGAATGTCTTGGGCACTAAGTTGACTTTCAGTACTGCCTATCATCCTCAGACTGACGGGCCTACTGAGTGTATAACAACAGTTTCCTTAACTTTAAAGGGTCCTGGGAGAGGCACTTGTTCTTATTGGTGTTTGCCTATAACAACAGTTTCCAGTCGAGTATTGGTATGACACCGTTTGAGGCCCTGTATGACTGACTGTGTAGGTCTCCTATATGTTAGGCCGAGGTGGGTGATGCGCCAATTTTGGGTCCAAGTTAGTCCAAAAAATGACAGAAAAAGTTGCACTTATCCGTAAGATGTTAGTCATAGCTCAGAGTCGTCAAAAGAGCTATGTTGACCATAGGAGAAGACTGTTATCCTTTGAGGTAAGAGATCACGTCTTCTTGAAGATATCACCTAGACGGGGTTTGATGACATTTGGAAAGAGCGGGAAGTTATCTCCTAGATTTATCAGGCCTTTTGAGATCCTAGAGTGGATTGGAGAGATAGCTTATCGCTTGGCCTTACCGCCACAGTTTTCTAGGGTTCATGACATGTTTCATATATGTATACTCCGAAAGTATGAGCTGGATCCATCCACATGTTGGATTGGACCGAGTTAGAGAAGAGATCGGTGAGAATCTTGGATACTCGAGACCAAGTCTTGTGAGGTAAGACAATTCCTTTAGTGAAAGTGTTATGGAAACATCACAGGGTTGAGGAAACAACTTGGGAACGTAAGCTAGAAGTCCGTGAGAAGTATCCAGACCTATTTTTTGGTACTTGAGCATGTTTTAAGAGTTTTGTTGTGTTAATGTAATGTAAACATTGTATATGTTTTGGAAATGTAAATTGTATATTCAATATTGAGAACTTATTTATCATGTCGATATGATTGATTAACCGGTAGATAGGTCATGGTAATGAAATTAGTTGATTATCATTCTTATAATTGGTTTAAACTTGATTTTAAATGTTTGGTTTAAATTTCGGGGATGAAATTTCTTAAGAGGGAGAGGTTATAGCGTTTCTGGTTTAAACCCGACCCGTTGGACTTTTGGATTCAAGTTTTTTTTCCTTATATAGTTGTTCTTGCCTTGTTTACTACTATTTTTCCTTGAGTTGGGCTATTGGGTTGTATTAGTTGCTTTTGGAATAGGTTGATAGCTTGTTTTTCAAACTTTTGTTGCCTAGAATTTTGCTCTTACTCTCGAGCGTCATTTCTATCGCTCGAGCGGTCTTTGTGAACTCTCAGTAGTTTTGCAAGTCTGCAAAAGTACTGGGAAGTTGTATTCTACGCTCGAGTGAAACTTCTTGCATTCAAGCGACCCTTGTTGCACTCAAGCGTTGGTCTTCTGTCTGTAAAAGTACTAGGAGTTTGTATTTCACGCTCGAGCGTCAACTTCTTGTGCTTGAGCGAACTGCATGTATATCAGTCCGTAAAAGTCACTTTTTCCATCACTTTTTCATGCCTCACTCTCTCTAAACATTTCAAAACCCTAATAACTCTTACTTTCTCTCTCTAAAACTCATCTATTTCCTTCAAATACACCTAGATCCATCGATCGTTTCACCCATGGGCCTTTGTTAAAAAGATAAAGCTCGAAAAGGGTTTCGTTCTAATTGGAGTAAAGTTGGTTTTTGGTGTCTTTGGGTTTCCATCTCTCCTCCAATCATCTTCTAAGCTTGAGGTAGGGATTCTTCACACTCTTGTATGAGTTTTACCTTAGCTATTTGCTATTCCAAAAGATTACGATGCTTTGGGGGATTTTTGTCAAAAACCTAGGGTTTGGAATCAAAATGTAAAAGAGGGGTTTTCAAATGGTTTTAAAAAAAGGTTGTGATTATGAATTTGGGGTTGATATATGTTGAAATGAAATATTTCTTGCATTAAAATGGACTTTCAAAGAGAAAGAGGTTTTTGCCCTAAAGTGAGAATGTTTGAGATTGTAAAGAGAGAATGGAATTGATATAGAAATTGTGAAATTAAAATGATGATGATGATGATGAGGGTGGAATTGGATATATATTATCACTCCCATTTTGAAATTTTGGAAAAGTGTAGCTTTAATGAAAATTATCTATCTGTTTTGGGCTATTGGTGGAAGATGGCTATGATTGTTGTAGAAATTACATGAGGATTAGGTGAATTAAAACTAATTTCTTATCCATGAGCATTAAACATTTTATTTATTTAATACATTGAAAATGTATATGATTTTAAGAAAATGGGGTAAATGTGGGAATTTGTGTATCACCAAATCAAGTTGGCATGTGTCTCTATGGTGAAAGTCTAGAAAAATGTGCATATACATGGGTGCCGATTCCCGTGGACAAAATATCCGTAAAATGATAATAATAGTACTTGTATAGGTTACGTTTACATAGGTGTCATTTCACAGTTTCCTGTGGATGAAAAATCTGTGAAAAGTTGTACTGGTTTGAGATTTCCCCCTTGTTTTTTTATTGTAAAGGACATGATTCGAGAATTGTGATATAAACTTGGCATGACATGGTTTTGGAAAGAAATGTAAAAATGTTTTGACATTGGCGTTGCATATGCATAAAACCTCATGGGTTTGTTAAGATTTATACATTGTGTTGCAGTATTTTTGCTCGGCTTTGGCTCACCCTATATGGGAAAACCATTTTTAGGTGTTGGTGAGATGCCTCCACCAAGGCAGTAGCTTTACGAGATTGGAGCAAGAGCTTCATCTTGTTTATTTGTTGTAATTATTTTGTACAATTCTAGGACTTTATCTATATTGGATTTAAATACATTTTGATGTAATCAAGTATAGTCTTGGAAAGTTGTAACCTTCAGGGCATTTCAATTATTTGTTTAACTTCTATTTCATATCTTTGTTGTTGACACATGCTATGGATTCAGGATTAAGACTTATGAATGTATATTCGCATGTGTCACCCTTTTATACAACTGAGCCTTATGTAATGGAAGGACATTATATTTTGATTCATATTGTTATTTATTTATCATTGTGGATGGCTTATTGTATTTATTTCGAGGCGCTACTCACTTGCCTTTAGTAGAGTTTGCTTATAATAACAGCTTTCAGTTGAGTATTGGCATGGCACCATTTGAGGCCTTGTATGGTCAACCGTATAGATCTCCTGTGTATTGGGCCAAGATGGGTGATACATCTACGATAGGTCCTGAATTAGTTTGGGAAATGATAGAGAAGGTTGTGCTTATTCGTAAGAGGATGGTTGCGACTCAGAGTCGTCAGAAAAGCTGTGCTGACCGTAGAAGGAGACCGTTATCCTTTAAGGTAGGAGATCACGCCTTTTTGAAGATATCACCTAAACGGGGTTTGATGAGGTTTGGGAAGAATGGAAAGTTGTCCCGTAGGTTTATTGGGCCTTTGAGATTTTAGAACGTATTGGAGAGGTAGTTTATCATTCGGCCTTGCCGCCACAGTTTTTCCGGGATTTATGACATGTTTCATATCTATATGCCGAAAGTAGATGCCAGATCCATCGCATGTGTTGCAATGGACCGAGCTAGAGGTTGATGAGGATGCCTGGTATAAAGAGCGCCCGGTTAGAGTCTTAGATACTCGAGACCAAGTCTTGCGTGGCAAGACAATTCCTTTAGTAAAGGTGTTGGGGAGACATCACGGGGTTGATAAAGCAACTTGAGAACGTGAGGCGGAAGTCCGTGAGAAGTATCCTGACCTATTTGTTGACGTTTGAACCTATATCAAAAATCTTGTCATATTAATGTAATATAAATATTGTATATGTTTTGGAAATGTGAATTGTATATTCAGTAATGGGCACGTGCTTATCTCGATGAAGAGAATGCATGACCGGTAGATGGGTCATGGTGATGAAATTGAATTGCTATCATTGTTGTAATTGGCTTAACTTCAATATTATTGTTAATTCAAAATTTCGGGACGAAATTTCTTAAGGGAGGAGTTTATAACGATCTGGGCTTAATGCTTTTGAATCTGGGAAACCATGTCCGTAGCTAATGTTCATTCTCTTTTCTTGCTTGGTTTTGGCTTTAGGGGTTGACACCATCCTTGGTGGTATTGACACTGCCTCTATTTCATTGTTTTGTTCTGCTCCCAACGTCGACACCCATCTTGGTGGTGTCGACACCTCCTGGTTGCTGTGTTCTTGGAATTTGCTATTGAAATATAGGGTCGACTCCATGGATTTCTATGGTCGACCCTTCTCTTCCTATGTTGTTCTGGATTGTCTACTAAAATATAGGGTCGGCACCACTGCTTTCAAGGGTCAACCCTTGTCTACTGCCAAACACAAGTGTCTCAATTTTTTTTTCTCGAGAGTCGACATTCACTATTGCAAGGGTCAACCCCTGTGAGTTAATCTCAACATTTTGTTCGGCTTGGGCCCTACTTTTTATGGATTTTTGACTTGTTCTTTACATTTGACTTTGGAGCAATTATTCTACTAATACCTAATCACTATAAATGGACCCCAAAACACTTTTCTATCTCTCATTACTTCTCTTTTTCCCTCTCACCCGTGACTTGCCTCTCTGTCTCTCTAAACTCATTTTTTCTCACTTAGATCTTCAAATCTACTCACCTAGAGGTACCACCTCATCTTGGTCCTTTGAAATAGATTGTAGATTGTGTCAAGGGCCTTCTTTTGATCCAAGAGATTCGTGGTTTCACTTTGAGTTTTCCGAGTTCTTCTCTTCCACTCTTCTAGCTTGAGGTAGGGATTTTGCACACCTTTTTATGAGTTTCAACTTAATTATATGTTATTTCTAAAACAATACTGTGATTTGGGGTTTTGAACAAAAATCTAGGATTTTGATTTTGAAATCAAAAAAGAGGTTTTGTTAAATGGAATGATAGGAAAGGTTGTGCGGATGTGATGATGATTGTTATGTATGGAAAATAGTGGACTTCTTCACTCGGAAGTGATTTTGAAAGAAAATGAGATTTTGTTCCAAAACTATGAGTTTTGACTAGTGTTGGAAGACATTAAAGATGATGTCGGTTTTTTGTAAAATTTTGGAAAAGAATACGGATATTAATGGGAATGGTGGAGTTAGATCTATACTATCATTCACATTTTGAAATTTGAAAAGTCTATTTTAAGGAATTAATTTATCTGTTTGGATTATCAGTGGAGGATAGGTATGATTGTTGTAGACATTGCATGAGAACTAAGAGAATTGAAAGTGTTTTCTCATCCATTTGCAATGAGCATTGTTCCATATTATCACATTGAAAATGTATACTGTTTTGAGAAAAGGGGAATACTTGGTGAATCTGGGTGGGGGGTGTGGTTACAAATGTTAAGTTGGCTTGTGTATCCTTGGTAAAAGACCAGAAAACCACGCAAATAGGTGTCGAGCCTTCCGGTTAATACCAGTAAAAATGACAAAGAGTAGTGCTTGTATAGCCTACTAGTAGACACGTATCTAGAGATTCACAATGTTGTATTCACAGTATGGTTTATAGTGAAAAAAGAAAGGACATTATGAATTGTTTTATAACATGACATTACATGGTTTTCAAAAAAAGGTAAAACGTTTTGGCACGAGCATGGCTTATACATTCATCCTATAACTTTGTTGAGATTCATATATTGTATTGAATTATTTTTACTGGGTTTTAGCTCACCTTATGTAGGAAAAACATTTCAGGTATTGATGATATGCCTCCTCTAAGACAATAGCTTGGGAGGACTTGAAACAAGAGCTTTATTTTGTTCATTTGTGTATTTATTTTTGTACAAGCCTAGGCTTTATTTGTATTGAGTTTAAACTCACTTTTGTTGTAACCAAGTATTGTCTTGGAAAGCTGTAAGCCTATAGGGCATTTCTTAATTGCTTAACTTATTTTCATATCTTTAACAATGTAACACATGCTATAGATTCAAGGTTAGAGCTTATGAATGTATAACTACATATACTATTCTTTGTAATATGAGATCACATGGAATGGAAGAGACCGTATAACGTAACGCCCTCAAAATATAACCATAGATATATACCCAAAAGCACATATAAGTAACGACATACATCAGAACATACGGTTCTTTCATTACATGAAGTTAATATTACAAAGAGTTTATACAAATAAATGCCCTTCAAGCTTACACCTTTCCAACCCTTGACTTGGTTAAAACAAAAATGGGACTAGCCCTTATAACTAAAGCCCTAGGCTATACAAAATATAACAAAACAAGAAGCTCTTGCTTCCCGAAGAGGGTGAGCCTTAGTGGAGGCATGTCATCATTACTTGAAAATGTTTTTCCCAAACAGGGTGAGCCACAGCCCAGAAGGAATAATCTAACACAATATATGTGATTTAACAAAGATATAAGTACATGTGCATATACAATGCCCAGGATAAAACATTCTTGTTATACATTGTCATAGGATACCAATTCCATATTCCATTTCATTTTCTTCCAATTCATTTCAATACATAAGTCAATTTTCATTATCTTCCAATAATCCAAATGAGACTACAACTCAATGATCTAACAATTTCATAATCAACATATAACACTTCCAATTGTCATTTTACGGATATTTTGTCCGTGGAATCAGCACCCATGTATAGATTTCAAGACTTTCACCCAAGACACTCCGATCAACTTAACTATAATGGAGTCCATCCCCTTTTTCCTCCCAAACAAACATACATATGCAATATATATAAACACATTTTCACGCATGGAGTACTTCCCCTTTCCACTCCCAAATAAACATATATATACAATGTATTTACGACATGATCATATTCAATGATAATGAACCATGGGATAGTTTCAATTCACCTAATCCATATACAATTTTTACAACAATCAAAGCTATCCTTCACCAATAGCCCAATACAGATATTTCTAAACAGATACATATATATTCTCAAGACAGATAATTTATTCAAAGTTTCCAAAGATGGGGCACATCATCTATTTCATTTCACCATCCATTTCAATACTTGTCCAATTCCAAGTTTACAACATCAATTTCATTTATTTATACAAAATAAATATAATACTCATTCTAGGGCAAACTTCCTCTTTTCCCCAAATCTCAACCAAGTATCAAAATCAACTATTTTGACACCATATAACATCATTTTCAAACCCTACCATCATTTCCTTCTCATTCACCAAAAAGCCCTTTTTCCATTTTATATCCAAACCCTAGGTTTTGTTCAAAATACCACCAAAAACCCATCATTGTTACGCAATTACAAATAACAAAGTTAAAACTCATAACAAAGTGTAGAAAATCCCTACATCAAAGAAAGAAGATGAGCCAAGCAAGGATGGAACCCCAAAAATGCCAAAATCCAACTTTAATCAGGTCAAAGAGAAGATCTTAAGGAGCTCCATCTTTTTAATGAAGGCTCAAGGGTGTAGAGATTAAAGGATCTAGGTCAAAATGTAGAGAGAATGTGAGTTTTAGAGAGAGAGGCTCCTAACTTTAGGGCTTTGGATGAAAACATATGAAAAAGTTATGTAAAAAGTGCTTTTCATGATCTAATATACGCATAGTCCGCTTGAGCGGAAGGTTTCACGCTCGAGTGTCAGACACAAATATTTGTTCCGCTCGAGCGCAAGAAGAGACCCGCTTGAGCGCGGAATACACACATCTAGTATTTATGCAGACAGCAGACAACCCGCTCGAGCGCAAGAATGGCCGCTCGAGCGTACACCAGCTCGAGTGTAAGGAACACTGCTCGAGCGTAGAAAACACCCTTCCAATATTTTGTAGACGTGCAAAGTACTGAGTATTTGCAAACCCCGCTCGAGTGCAAGAAGGCCTGCTCGAGCGCAAGACCAAAATTTTGGGCAACAAGGTTTTGGACAAACAAGCAACCAACCTATTCCAAACGCAACCACAACAACCCAAAGGCAAATTTCAAAGCCATACAAGGGAAGAAAGAGGTAAACGACAACATGAAAGCATTAAACCCAAGTCTGAAACACCACAAGAGTCAGGTCAAAACCGGGATCGCTATAACCTCCCTCCCTTAAAGAATTTTGTCCCTGAAATTGCAACTAAGCTCAAAAACATAATTAAACCATTCCCAACAAATCTTATTCTCATAAGTTCAACACCATGACCCATTCCCCGATCATCCATTCTCATTGACTCGATACACAAGTCCCAGATTAAAATGAAATTTACAATTTCCCAAAACATTTACAATGTTAAACCAACTCCACATTTTCAAAATTTATCTAGCATATACAATGTCTCCAAAAGTGATACAACACTTAATATTTCACATTCTCAAAACATATGCAATGTTTATATAGAATCCATGTTTCCAAAATGCTCATAACATATATAATGTCTGCATAATTTAAAACATATACAATATTCATACTTTTCATTATCATAATCGAAATCTCAATACAAAATCAAACATTAACAAATAAGTCCAGATATTTCTCTCGGACTTCTAATTCACGTTCCCAAGTCACTTCCTCAACTCCGTGATGTTTCCATAATACTTTAACTATGGGAATTGTCTTGCCTCGCAAGATTTGATCTCGTCTATCCAAGACTCTCACCGGTCTCTTCTCATATAAGGCATCCTCATCTACCTCCAAGTCGGTCCAATCCAACACGTGTGATGGATCTGACTCATACTTCCGACTCATACTAATATGAAACACGTCATGCACTCCGAAAAGTTATGGTAGCAACGCCAACCGATAAGCAACCTCTCCGACCCGCTCAAGGATCTCAAAAGGCCTAATGAACTGAGAGGATAACTTCTTACTCTTCCCGAACCTCATCAAACCCCGCCTAGGTGATATTTTCAAAAAGACATGATCTCCCACCTCAGAAGACAAGGGTCACCTCCTACGGTCGGCATGACTTTTCTGGCAACTCTGAGCCGCAGCTAACCTCTTATGGATAAATAACACATTCTCCTTTGTTTCCCGAACAAACTCTGGGCCCAACAAAGGGGTATCACCACCTCGGCCCAACACACACAGGATGTACACGGTCAATCATACAAGGCCTCAAATGGTGCCATGCCAATACTTGATTGGAAACTGTTATTATAGCCAAACTCCACTAAGGGTAAGTGCCTCTCTCACGACCCCTTGAAATCAAGCACACAACCTCGAAGCATATCCTCAAGGATCTGAATAGTACGCTCGGACTGCCCGTTAGTCTGAGGATGATATGCAGTACTAAAGGTCAACCTAGTGCCCAAGGCGCTCTGCAAACTCTACCACAACCGAGTTATCAAACGTGGATCTCTATCCAAAACAATCATCACAGGGATCCTGTGAAACCTCACTATGTCCCTTATATACAAGTCGGCAAGATGGTCTACTAAATCACTCACGCGCATAGGTATTAACCGGTCAACTACCACCCAAATGGCATCATTACCCCGTTGAGTCCTCGGAAGACCCACAACAAAATCCATCGTGACATGCTCCTATTTCCATTCAGCTATAGGCAAGGGTTGCAACAAACCCGCTGGCCTCTAATGCTCAGCGTTCACTTGTTGACAAATAAGGCATTTTGATACAAACACGGCTACATCCTTCTTCATACCCCTCCACCAAAACTGGCAACGTAGATCATGATACATTTTTGCGCCTCCCGGTTGCACCGCAAGGCGTGAATGGTAAAACTCTCGGAGTACTTCCTCTCGACAAGACTCCAGCACGAACAAACGGACATGGTACCTCATACTCTGGTCGGGATACACATTCAAACCCTTCTTTACCTTTCCATTTGAGATTTTCTCCCTAAGGATTTCTACCTCAAGATCACCCTTCGGCGCTTCTAACACTTGGTTCACAAGTGTAGGTTGTGCAACTACAAAAAACAAGGTCACAGATTCAACAGATTCACCAAGATATAGGTTAAACTCCCCGAGAGTACCCAACATTTCTCATTCTCGAATGGCGATACAAGCCACATTGTTAACTGACTTCCTAGTCAAGGCATCGGCCACAACATTGGCCTTCCCAAGATGATAATGCAACTCAAAGTCATAGTCCTCTATGAATTCCATCCACCTTCTCTGCTTCAAATTCAAGTCTTTCTAAGTGAACAGATACTTCAGACTCTTATGATTAGAAAACACTTCAAATTTCTCACCATACAGATAATGCCTCCAAATTTTCAAGGCAAATAACATCGCTGCTAATTCTAGATCATGAGTAGGGTAGTTCCTCTCATGTGTTTTCAACTACCACGAGCCATAGGCTACTACTTTCCCCTCTTGTATCAAAACACAACCAAAACCTTCTCATGAGGCATCATAATACACTGAATAACCCAAACCCCTCTCTGGAATAATCAAAACTAGAGTAGTGGTAAGTCTGACCTTAAATTCTTGGAACGACTTTTCACAAGCCTCACCCGATACAAATTTGATCCCTTTCCTTGTCAATTTAGTCAAAAGCGAAGCTAATCGAGAGAAATTCTTCACAAACCGACGGTAATACTCGGCCAACCCCAAAAAACTACGAATCTCGAAAAGCATTCTTAGGCTTTGCCTAATCTTGCACTACATCTATCTTGGATGAATCTACAGTTACTTCTTCCCCGGATACCATATGACCTAGGAACTTAACTTCTTTTAGCTAAAACTCACACTTCCCAAACTTAGCATACAACTTGTGGGCTCTAAGTAACTCAAGTACTACCCGCAAGTGTTCCTTATGTTCTTCCTCTGGCCTTGAGAACGAGCCGAAAATGAAGCTGTTCACTACCTTCCTCTTCTGTGGGAAACCTGGAGACTTGTGGCCCAACTGACCGCATTTGAAACAAGTTACATCTCCCTAACCACCTCTCCCAGAACCCAAACTTGGCACTGGAAAGGTAGACCTCAACTGCACTCCATGGGACTGCTGAGGGTTAGAACCCCTCTGTCTCTTACCGTCTCCCTGACTATCCTGACTCCTTGACTATCTTGACTCCTCCTAGGGCCCCTTATCCTCTCCTCCTCAGCCTGCATAATGGTCTCGAGATGGGCTGCAGCCTCCACAAGGCGTCCATAGTCTCTAATCATGCACTCGGCCACTTGGAACATGATACCAGTACTCAACCTCTTCTCAAACTCCAAACACCGGTGCTCTTCTATCACCACAAGCTTGGGTGAAAAGCTTGATAGATTAGTAAAGGTGGCTTTAAACTTTGCCATAGGTGTGTTCAACTACACCAGCTTGGAAAACTGGTCCATCAACTTCTCCCTAATAGTGAGAGGCAGAAATTTGTCCTGGAAGGCGTTGACAAAAGCCTCTCAAGTCTCTCTGATGCGCCCACGTGCATACTTCCACCACTGACTCGCATCCCCCTTCAGTTGGAAAGACGCCAAGGTCACCCTCAACTAGTCATCCTCGATGCCAAGCATCTCGAACGTCTTTACTATCTACTCAAGCCACTCATCTACCTTCAATGGCTCTTTTGGGTCATCCAAAAACTCATCCGGATTAGACCGAAAAAACTCTCTCTTTAGAAAAGAAGGCCCTGCCTCAACAACCTGGGCCTAGACTTGATTCTCAGCTCAGAGAATGTCCATAGATTCCCGCAACGCTCTGGCCATTTTGTGGGTTAAGGCACGTTGGCCTGACCAACACCCTCTTTCTGTGCTGGAATATCATCCGGTATAGGCACCTCGTGCCTTCTAGCCCTACCAGGCCTACCGCCTCCACGTCCACGTCCTGACATCCTAATAAAGGTAACAAAGGATTAGCACATTTACAAATGTGCCGAAACTAATTCACTCGCGTCGTAATACGATGGACAACAGTATTTCACTCCACGTAAGCACAAAATCACGTAAATACAGATGAATTTCATCTCCAGATAATGACTGTGCCGCGGCATTGCTAGAGTTCCAATTAGAAATAGCAATGATCAAGTGCCTTTCTAATAGGACTCCTAGAAACCCGTAGGCCCAATCAACATCCAAGAAATTCAATCCCACACCCAAATAATCACATAAGTATGTTGTCATATAAGCACATATCGTTTACACTTAAGTCTTAAGCAAGCGAGACAAACCTATTATGGTACTAACCACTTCCCATGTATCCAAAGTATTCAAACCCGATACGCTCTGATACCAAGTTGTAACGCCCTCAAAATATAACCATAGATATATACCCAAAAGCACATATTAGTAACGGCATACATCAGAATATAAGATTCTTTCATTACATGAAGTTAATATTACAAAGAGTTTATACAAATAAATGCCCTTCGGGCTTACACCTTTCCAAGCCTTGACCTGGTTACAACAAAAGTGATACTAGCCCTTACAATTAAAGCCCTAGGCTATACAAAATATAACAAAACAAGAATCTCTTACTTCCCAAATCCCTCCAATGCTATTGCCTTGGTGGAGGCATGCCATCATTACTTGTAAATGTTTTTCCCAAATAGGGTGAGCCACAGCCCAGAAGGAATAATTGTAGACAACCCATTTTTGACCGCCCTTAAGACTTAGGCATCACTGATTACTTACTTGGTGATGAAAATTGTGCAGTGTAAAGGTTCAATTTCTTCGGCAAGAGGAGCTTCAAATCTCAACCTCACACCCCATTTGTGGACCAAAGCCTTTTGACCAAAATGATTTTAGACGTTAAAACCCTCTCTGTCAAAATATTTTTGAAAATTTCTCTACGATGTTCCGAGGCTCGCATTTTGATAAATATTATGCTTTTTTGTAAACCGAGCAAGGACAAAGTGGGAATAAATGAAAGAGAGGTGAGATTTTTGAAAAATCTTCCAAAACACCTTATTTAAAGGTTTGTAGTTGAAGAAAATTGGAGAAGAGGGAAGAAACCTAGTTGAAAAAGAATTTGGGCATGAACCGTTAAGAGAGAGTCGAGCAACCCTCGCTAAAACAGGCCTATCCTCTTGTACACTTAGATTTCATCTATGAGGCTACTACCATTGGAAACTGGACTTCCGGGGCTTCATTTTTCACTCAAGAATCTCCTAAAGCCGAATCCGGATGAGGGAGATATGGTTGGTTGAAGTTAGACATCAATCCAGTTAGGACCGAAATTGAGCAGTCTTCACTAAAATGAGCATAACTTTTCGTGCACTTGGAATTTTGATGTGAGGCTACCACCATTGGAAACAAGACTTCCGGGGCTTCAATTTAGACTCAAGAAGGACCTGATAAGGAGTCCAGATGAAGAAGATATACCCATTTGAAGTTGGACCTACAGAGCAAATTTTTGCTGTCGGCCACAAATGTAGGCTATCGGCCACTTTAAGAGGCCGGTCAGCCAGAAGTGAGGGGTGTTGGCCATAAAAGTGGCCAGTCAGCCACTAGTGTCCCAAACTCAAATATTTTGCAGATATTTCTCCTCCAGCTATTTTCACATTGCTCCAGCTGTCCTAATTCAGATATTTCGACCTGAAGCTCATATATTGCTATATATAGAGGCCATATCTCTCATTTTGCAAGGTTGGAAGGTTTGGGAGCCTCCCTCTCTAAAATCTCTTTCTCTCTGTAGATTTCTCTCTCTCTTGAGCTTTTGTGCTTAGAAGCTTGTATACTTCAAAATTTAACCTATCAACCCTTAACCAAAGTGGTTCATCTTTGGGCTGAGGTTGCTTGAAGCTCTCTTGGTTCCTTTGAGCTCTAGAAGGTGGTTTGAGCTCAGATTTGTGCCTATTTTGTGCTTTGGCTCTAAGAGTTATATTACTTGCTTTGCTAGCTTGCTTTGAACACTTGTTTTGCCATCTTTTCACAGTGTTTTTGGGCTGGTTTTCAACTGTAAAAATCTCTGCTTTTTCGGTCCTAAAAATGGCTGTTTGAGCCTATTTTGAGCTAGGGGGTTGTCTCCCCTTTTTGCTCTTTGACTTGTGAAGCCTTTTGTGCCATTTCTTACCACCTTTAAATCAAATTTTTTGGCCCTTTTAACCACTGAAATTCAGAGTTATTTTAGTGGTAAAAATCAACTTTTGAAGTCCAAAATAGGAGGGATTAGCCTTCCCTCCTTGTGTCTTGCTTATATGCCTAGGTTGCTTCACATGTTAGCTCGATTTTCTAGCTTAACTTAGCTTAATTCCTTCACATGTTAGCTCAATTTTCTAGCTTAACTTAGCTTAATTCAAGTATGTTTTAGGCTCTATTTTGGCATGTTTCAGCTCTGTTTTGGGTTGGTTGGAGCACTTGAGGCTTGCTTTTTGTACTTGTAGTGCAATTGTGCTTACTAGTCTAGCATGCTTCATGATTTAGCCTATTATTCTAGCTTGTGTTAGCTTAATTTCAGCATGTTTTTGCTACTATTTTGGCCTGCTTTAACTCTGTTTTGGGCTGGTTAAGTCCTTTGAGGCTTGTATTGTATGGTTGTAGTGCAAGCTCTTTCACTAGTTTAGTGAGTTAGACTTTTAGCATGTATTGCATGAGTTGCTTACATGTTTTAATGCCATTTTGCACTCCATTTCAGCATTGAAATCTCTGCAATCTCCCTCCATTCTTCACTCTTTCATTTGTTTTGAAAGTGACTTCGAACCCCTTATTGGCTTGAGTGTGGAATTGAGATCCTCATGCCTAATGGTTTAATTCCTTCGGGAGTTCATTACCAACAGCATGAGGCATCTTTCATGCTCAAGGTACATGTGGTTTAAGCCCTCTTTCCATTAGAGGACACTCACTCTTTGGACTAATCGATTAAAGAATGGATTGGTAATCTAAAATGTGCAAACAAAATGAGTAAAATAAAAGAGGCAAGATTAAGCATCTTTGTGTTGCATTGCATGTGTTCGGATCGGACGTTAATCCGAACACAAGAAAAATGGGACGTTTCATACTCAAAGTGATAAAACGTGTCACTTTTCTTGGTCACCGTCACCCTTGATCATGCATGATAGGGTGGTGGTTATTTGGTCTTGTTTGTGCATTCATTAACCTTGTACAAGCTTGGTTCTCTAGCCATCATGCATTGAACATGCTTGGTTGATGGCTTGAAAGCCAAGAGCTACACTCCTTTGAGTTTGAGAGATGATAAGGAGAGTAGCAGTACACACATTTCTTGAAAATGCATTGCTTTGCCCCTATTTTCTCTTTGTTGCAGCAAAAGAAGAAGTCTAGAAAAAGGGGTGGTCGACCGGCCACTTGAAGTAGCCGACCGGCCAGTTGGGGTGGCCGACAGCCGCTTTTTGTAGCCGACCGGCCATGAGTGAATTTTTGCACAAATGTGTTCCTGTGTTGGAGCAGAGGCAATCTGGAAGTTGGTACAATTTTCGATGATCAAATGAGTGCAAATAAAGGCATCCGATGGCAAGGCAAAGGCATTTTCGGGTGAAGCAACCGAGCATGCATGCATCCCTCGCCCTCGAGGCTATTTAATCGCTTTTGTTAGCATAAAAGAAGTTAGCTAATTCCTTCATACATGTGTTGTAATTAACTAGCTTAATTCGTTTTGTAATATTTTAATTAGCTTAACATAGCTAGTTATTCAATTGTGTTGTAATAATTAATTAGCTAGAATAGTTAATTAGTTTCATTTTGTAATAATTAGCTTATTTTAGTGTAGCTTAGCTTATTCATTCAAACCCTCCTTCGTGAGGGCGTAATGTTGTAATAAGTGTGCGTGCATATGTGCATATCTTCCAACCCCGCATCTTTCTCCATTTTATTTATCTGCTTTCGATGGTTAGATTAAAGACATGTTTTGATTAGCATACCTTATGCTCGCATATTTTCATCCATTCATTTGTCTTGCATGCACCAAGGCTTGGTGCATCATTCAAACTGCATCGCAATTTCAATACACTTCTTTGAATACGTGTTTCAAAGCATATTATCAAATTGTATCATATGACATATTAGTAGCCAAGCCTATTAATCTCATATTGCATGTGTTGCATTAGGCATCTTGTATAGTTAGGATCATGTATTTTTTGTAACTAGCTTTTGTTTTGACTTGGAGTACTCAGTAAGTTTTACGCTTTAGCATATTTGCATCAGTGTGATTGCCATATAGCCATGTTTAGCATGCTTGCCATGAGGCTATGTGCTTATCTGCTAAACTGCATGAATGCCTGTAGATGAAGGCTTTGTTGTTTGAATTGGAACAGTTCAACAAAATGTGAGTTTTAAGCCCACTTTGCGAAGTGGTAAATCATGTTTAAAGCCCACTTGAGATGGCAAATCCGCGTTTTAGCCCACTCGAGGATGGAAACTTCAAACCATTTTCAAAAACAAATATGAGTTGTTTTGTTTCAATTCTTGCGATATAGTCTATACTTGCATGTGTGTGTCACATAGTAAAGTTAGCTAATAACCGAAATAAGAGCACATGAGGTTTATAAAACAACATATCATGATTAGTAGAGGCCGATTTTTTGATCGGGCGAGCGGGGGTGCTCATTTCAAGACCTTCCCCTCTTGTACCCAAGTTCCCGAGCCGAGGCAACTTTGGTGATGACGGACATGTAGCCTTTGGCACTAGTCAGGGTTTCCTAAATTTTTCAAAAAACAAAATATTTAGGTGGCGACTCTGTAATCTGGCAAAGTAGTCCAGTTTTAGCATTATTTGATTCAAAATTGATTTTCCAAAATGATTTGCTGGATTAGACTCTTTGGTGTTTATTAGTCTCACATTACACTTTGTGAGAATAGATTTAGAATCGTGACAGGAGTCCGAACTGTAGGACCAATTCGAGCTCTCCGAAAGGGGGGGGACCAAAAAGTCGAGCTACAATAATCTAACACAATATATGTGATTTGACAAAGATATAAGTACATATGCGTATACAATGCCCGGGACAAAACATTCTTGTTATACATTGTCATAGGATACTAATTCCGTATTCTATTTCATTTTCCTTCAATTCATTTCAATACATAAGCCAATTTTCATTATCTTCCAATAATCCAAATGAGACTATAGCTCAATGATCTAACAATTTCACGATCAACACATAATACTTCCAATTGCCATTTTACGAATATTTCATCCGCGGGATCGACACTCATGTATAGATTTCAATCTTGCCATTTTACGGATATTTCATCCGCAGGATCGGCACCCTTGTATAGATTTCGAGACTTTCACCCAGGACACTCCAGCCAACTTAATTATAATGGAGTTCATCTCCTTTCTCCTTCCAAACAAACATACATATGCAATGTATATAAACACATTTTCACACATGGAGTCTCCTTTCCACTCCCAAATAAACATATATATACAATGTACTTACAACATGATCATATTCAATGATAATGAACCATGGGATAGTTTCAATTCACCTAATCCACATGCAATTTCTACAATAATCAAAACTATCCTCTACCGATAGCCCAATACAGATATTTCTAAACAGATACATATATATTCTCAAGACAGATAATTTATTCAAAGTTTCCAAAGATGGGACACATTATTTATTTCATTTCACTATCCATTTCAATACTTGTCCAATTCCAAGTTTACAACATCAATTTCAATTATTTATGCAAAATAAATATAATACTCATTCTAGGGCAAACTCCCTCTTTTTCCCAAATCTCCACTAAGTATCAAAATCAATTATTTTGATACCATACAACATCATTTTCAAACCCCACCATCATTTCCTTCTCATTCACCAAAAAGCCCTCTTTTCATTTTATATCCAAACCTCAGGTTTTGTTCAAAATACCACCAAAAACCCACTATTGTTACGCAATCACAAATAACTAAGTTAAAACTCATAACAAAGTGTAGAAAATCCCTACCTCAAAGAAAAAAGACGAGCCAAGCAAGGATGGAACCCCAAAAATGTTGAAATCCAACTTTAATCGGGTCAAAGAGAAGATCTTGAGGAGCTCTATCTTTTTAATGAAGGTTCAAGGGTGTAGAGATCAAAGGATCTAGGTCAAAATGTAGAGAGAATGTGAGTTTTAGATAGAGAGGCTCTCAACTTTAGGGTTTTGGGTGAAAAAATATGAAAAAGTTATGTAAAAAGTGCTTTTCAAAATTTGATATACGCATAGTCCGCTTGAGCGGAAGGTTTCACGCTCGAGCGTCAAACACAAAGATTTATTCCACTCAAGCGCAAGAAGAGACCCGCTCGAGCGCGAAATACACACATCCAGTATTTATGCAGACAGCAGACAACCCACTCGAGCACAAGAATGGCCGCTCGAGCGTACACCAACTGGAGCGTAGGGAACGCCGCTCGAGCGTAGAAAACACCCTTCCAGTATTTTGTAGACGTGCAAAGTACTGAGTGTTTGCAAACCCCGCTTGATCGTAAGAAGGCCCGGTCGAGCAAAAGACCAAAATTCTAGGCAACAATGTTTTCGATAAACAAGCAACCAACTTGTTCCAAATACAACCACAACAACCCAAAGATCAATTTCAATGACATACAAGGGAAGAAAGATGTAAATGACAACATGAAAGCATTAAACTCAAGTCCGGAACACCACAAGAGTCGGGTCAAAATCGGAATCGCTATATATAATCTGAATGATATGTTTAATTATGAGTGTTCGTGGATGGTTTTATTGTAATTATTTCAGGGCGTTACAGTGGGAGAGTTGGTATTAGAAGTTAGTCCTCCGGATTAGTATTATTATTATTATTATTTTATTTTATTTTTTGTACTTTTACATGTTGGGCGTTTTTATTTTTTTTGAACATTAATGTTTAATGTTTTTGTATTTTTTGTTAAGTAAAAATCATAATTTTATTTATTTTAATATTTTATGTTTCTTTTATAGGGTAATAATGTAACAATCCCCACACTAACAACTATCATCAAAATAAACACAATTTTACTTAATTTTCTCACTATTATTCCATTCACTATCAATCCCCTCCATTCTATTTCTGAAAACATACAGGATTTGAGTTTATACATTTGGAATGATAAAATAAAATAATTAAGCAACAAATAAAAGTACGATATAGTCATTTACGTTTTTCCATACATTTAAAAAATTCATACCCCTAATACATTAACTTTTATTATCTCATAAAAAAGTCAAAAGGTCAATTAAATAACTAATTTTAAATAAATAAAAGGAACTTATGGACATGTCACAATAAGTTGGCTTATTATCCGATAGGTCTTGTGATAAGTAGTAGCGTTTTTCATTAAATATTTATAAAAACATTACTAATTTTCAGTTTTCAGCAACACTATAAAAAATTCATCACAAAAAAATCACCAATTATAAGTGATAATTTAAATTTTTTCATAAAAATGTTATTAATTGTCAATTTTTAGGGACAACTTTCAACAACAAATTGATAGAACTCAGTGAGAATTAAGTACAACTATTAAAACATGCTGATAATTTATCCTAAAAATAATTAAAACTCACTTAATCTTATCTATTTTTTATTTTTAAATTTTTTTAATTGATTAAAAATAAATTTATGAATTACTGTTTAACTCTGTGCATAGCACGTGTTATAAGCTAGTCCAAAATAATACAAAATGTTTGTATATTTTTGTATTTATTGAATTTTTTATAAATATTTTACTTTTGAGATGCATATAAATTAAGTATATCTTAAAAAAAATAAAAACAATTTGACAAAAATATGAATAAATTTCACCAAAAACAACAAAATATAAAAGCCAAAATACTCAAAAATTATTTTTTAAAACGGTAGTGCTACGTAGCTCGAAAGATGGAGCTCGAAATTGGCTCGAATCAGAAGCAGAGAAGGAGAAGAGAAGGAAGGAGGAGGAGGAGGAGGAGGAGGAAGGAGGGAGGAGGAAGAGCAGGAGGATGAGGAACTGGAGGGGGAGGGGGAGAAGGAGGAGGGACTGGAGGGGGCCCAACAAATGGGGCTGGAGGCGGGGGGGCGAAGGCGAGGCAGAGCCGACGAGCAGCGACGGCAGGCGACGAGGCGACGAGCAGCGACGGCCGGCGACGAGCAGCGACGATCCTCGGCGGCGGCGGTGGTGCTGGCTCTTCTCCTCTTTCTCTTCTCCTCTCTTCTTCCTCTCTTCTCTCCCTCTTTCGAGTCAATTTGAGCCAACCAATTCGAGCTACGGCTCATTTCCGTTTTAAAAATTCAAAACAAACATAGTATAATATTTCAATCTCATTATACATATGACACACAACCCAACAAATGATATTTTATTTCATTTAACAACTCTTGAAGGTTGTTGAACCGTAAATCACTATTATTATTTACGTATATAAAATGTAAATTATTAATTATAAAGTATCTATCTATCTATCTATCTATCTATCTATATTATATTAGAATATTACCCGTACTATGTACGGATTGTGTTTACAATTATTTATATATGTGAATTGTGATTTTTATTTTTATTTTTTTTTTGTTAAATGTATTCTTTTTTTCCTTATTTATATTATATTAAAGTTTAATATTTTGATAATAATCATGTGTGTTGGACTTTTCAAAGAATTAAATGTCTTTTTTTATTATATTATATTAAAGTTTAATATTTTGATAATAATCATATGTGTTGGACTTTTCAAAAAAAATTGTTTATGCTTGTTCTTAATGCATTAAAGTGTTATTATGAGAGTAAGACTTAGGAGTTGGGAGAAGTTAATAAATGCTATTTTTTTTAAATAAAAAAATTAAGAAATTTAGATTGGGAGATTGGAGCTCTAACAAGGCTTGGGTTAAAAACTCCATTTTCCTTAATATACAGTATAGATAAGGGAAGGGGGGTTCCACAAAAACACACAAGGTTTGTGGAACCTCCAATATTCTAATATTAACTTTCTAATTTTTTTGATTTAAAAAAAAAAATCTCAACATTTATTAACTTTTCCTAACTCTCAAGCCTTTTTGACTTCTCTCATACCTATTACTGCACCATTTTTAACTTATCCATGCAGTATAGTTAGTGATGGCATTGTTAAATTATTTTTATAAAAATTTTAAAATAAATAATTTGTATATTAAAAATTATCTAAAACAAATATAAATTCTTATTTAAAAAAATACAAGTTGCAATTGCGAAAAAAATAGAGAACAAAAATTATAATGTGCATTTCATTAAAATCTAAAAAAAAAAAATTTATATCTTAAAAATATCTAAAACAAATATAAATTATTATTAAAAAAAATAACATGTTACAATTGAAAAAAAAAAAAAGAATTAAATTTACACTGTGCATTTCATTAAAATCTTAAAAAAATAATAAATTGTATATTAAAAAATAACAAGTTTCAATTGCGAAAAAAAAGGAAAAAAAATTACACTGTAAAAAATAATTTATATATTAAAAAAATGTCTTAAAACAAATATAAATTCTTATTAAAAAAATAACAGGTTATAATTGCAAAAAGTAAAAATAAAAAAATAAAATAAAATAAAATAAAGAGAAAAAAATTGCACTGTACATTTCATTAATAATGCTCAAAAAATGTGCCAAGTATTTATGTAAAGGCTTGACACATGTCCACTCTCAAATTATCAAATGAATATAGATGAAAGCAAAGAATTCAACTCTAATGACTAACAAATGTTAGAAACCCAACCATTAAAACCTAATAATTATTAATTAATAGAATTCAACAATTGAAATGTCTCAAATCACATCTTTTTGTCTTCTCAAATGTTCTTTTTTTTTGGTTCCTACATGCATTCTAATATTGATAGAGAATTTGACATGTGGAAGGTGAGAGACATTAAAATTATATATTGAGTTATATAATTGTTGTGATGAAAAATAAAGGTTATCTTCCTCTTTTACAGTAATTTATATGGTTATATCTCCTATTAAAATGTCAAGTGTGCTTCTAAATCATCATTGAACGTTTACTTTCATTTTTTAAATACTTTGTCTCACAATTGTCTGTGTTTTGTGTTATAAAATTTATTACATCTGTATTTGCTATATATAAAAAATATATAAATAAACAAGATTTTATAAAATTTGTTTGTGAGTCTCACTTCTTGAAAATCCTATAATTCATTTATTTTTTTGTATTATATTTTATGTTTGGTTTTTGTACTTTTTTATATATATAGTTTTCTTTTTTTTTATATTAAAATTTTATTTTTAACAATTAACTAATAAATAAATAAATCATTTTCTATTCCAAACAATTTTATTTTTTATTTTTTATTTTTTCTTAAAGTAGTTTCAGTTTTGGGTAATTACTTACCTTCTTTTTTTTCTCTCTCTTCTAGATTTTGTAATTTTGTGCATTTTAAGTGTATAATATTTTTACTAATACACTTAGAGATGCACTATGAAAGAAGTATCATGCGAAAATCAAGTAAGAAGAAGAAAAATAAATAAAACAATACAATGAATGTGAAACAAAGATCAAAGATCAAAACGCCCAAAGCAAGCAAGCAAACAAACAAGTAAGTAGAATAGAATGTTTAAAAATAGACATTTGAAAATTTGCAACAAAATTTTTTAACTTTCCTTTTTGCTAAGAAAATTCTATTTGGTACTAGCTAAATAAAATACTTTTAAAATATATATATATATATATTTAAATTTCAAATTAAAACTATAGTAAATTTATGTAAGTATAATTGCTAACCAAATTTTTTTACTTAATGTATAATATTCATATGGACTACCTTTTTCTAGTTTATTTTTTTAAGTATTTATATAGAAGTAAAAAAATGTTGTTAAGAATAAAGTTTTTCCTTAATTTAGTTATAAATTTTGCCCGTACATTATTTTTAAATTTTGAATAAAAGCAAATATAAAATAATTGATTGAAGATATGCTACATTTGTTATATTCTTTTTTCTGTATGCAATATATATATATATATTTAAAAATCACAATTCACATATATACAAATAATTATAAACACAATCCGTACATAACACGGGTAGAACACTAGTTATATATAAAATTAAAGGTCTTCTTAACAATTGTCTCTAGTGTATAAGATAAAACCAAAAAAAAAAATGAAAAACACAGACTCTTTCACAAATTTCAAAATATTTTTTTTATTGAATTTATTTAAAACTTTTTATAAAAAAGAAAATTCACTATTTTTAAAAGTAATGTTTTTCAAACAAACTTTGATGTTAAACAATATTTTAGAGACCTGATTAGCATTTGCCTTAATTTAAAAGTCGTTGAAATATTCAAATAATAAATTCATTTGATTTGTTAACTAGGGAAAAATTAAAAATTTATTGAAATCGAGACAAATTAATATAACATTAAACACACCTTAACAAGGACACTTGTGACATTTGTTAGCCTAAAAAAAATAGAACTTTATTTGTTTTTTACAGTATCTTTAACGTTGAATCAAAGATATCAAATTTGAGTAAAAATTTGATGAAAAGTTTGATTTGATACCATTGACTTCAACGTTGAACTAGAATTTTTATCAAATTTTTTCACATCTTTGGTTGACCGGGCAGATGTTTTAGAGGTCATTCGGACATGAACAAAAAAGCTATTAAAGTTGCTCCTTGGTGGACATCTAGAAGATGTCCTGTCCAACAGTAACAATTTAAATTTGATAAAAGATGAAAGACTCCCTTTATTTGATGAAATTTTAGATTTTTTCTCATTTGATAGGGATTTGATGCCAATGTTGGAGCAAAAAAAGTGAATCTATTTTATCAAATTTAAATTTGATGAAAAGTCCAAGTAAGAATTGGAGACGCTCTTACCAATTATTTATTTATCTATACTATTATATATCTGAACACTAGACTTGGTGTCCAAACCTCCAAACATTCTCCTCGTAGTAAATTTTTATATGCTAAAGTAAAAATTATTATACTATCATTAATAATTATATTTCAAAAAAATATTTATTGGTGTCCAGTGTATATTTCAAAAAAATATTTATAAATTTTGAATAATATTATAAAAATTATATTTATGTATCACATTTAATTAAGGGAAAATTTCATATCAGTGTATATTTCGAAAAATATTTATAAATTAATGATAAACTATACAAATATCAAAATGTGAAAAGAGAAAATTTTCATTAATTAGTAATTAATTTTGTTTAGTCAGTGAGCAATAATTTCTCCTTTAATTAACATATGATATGTCATTTAGCTAATATAATTATAAAAAAATGAAATATCTATCTATCTATCTATACTATTATATATGTGAATACTGAACTTTGTGTCCAAACCTCCAAACTTTCTCCTCATGTCATGTGACAGATTTTTATATACTAAAATAAAAATTATTATACTATTAGTAAGAACACACTTACCATTTAAAAAACTTATATATTATAATATTAATTTTTTTATTATTTTTATTTATCTAAATTACGCACGTAATTGCGTGTACTACCTACTAATTTTTCAATAGAACTTTAGCCTTATGTCCACTTGACAAAGAGAGATGAGCTTTTTCAGTTGGTAAAGAAACTGACGTCCTTAACTTTTGAATAACATGACTAATGCATCAAAACAAATTCTATCACTTTGTTTGTTTTCATTTTTCAAAAAATACTTTTCAAAAAATTTTATTTTCTTATTTTTCGTATTTTTTTATTTTTACTGAATTTTTTAAATATTTTAAGTAATTTTTTTTACTTTTTAGACACACCTAACATAAATACACCTAAAAAGTAAAAAAATTGTAAAAAAAATCTTTTAAAAATTCACTAAGTACCAAAAATATTTAAAAAAAATACAAAAATTCAGTACATTTTTTATATTTTTATGTATTTATTAATTTTTTAAAATATTTTTTCACAAATTTTTTACTTTTTAAATACATCTAAGTAAGGTGCATCTAAAAAAGTAAAAAAAATATTTAAAATTTAAAAAATATTCACTAAAAACAAAAAAAAAAACACGAAAACCAAAAAAGTCAATTTTCAAAAAACTTAGTCCAAAAACTCAAACCAAACACAATTCAATATTTTTTTTTTCCCGGTAAACAATGTAATACTCTATTTATACCCAAAAAAAAGAAAAAAACAAAAACCTAAAAACGATATAATAATATCATTATTATAAATAATAGTGTGTAAAGTAAAAGGTTGACATTTATCCATATCGATCTATGCCAAAAAAAAAAAAAAAATTATTATATGAAATTTCTATTTATATATCATTCCTCCAATTATTATAATAATAATTGTATTCTACCTATATGAATTATTAGGCTCTTCTATTGACTCTGGTTTAAGTAGTAATAATGATAATAATTATTATTATAATAATTATAATAATAATGAGACATGACAGTAGTAAGAATCATAATGTTATTGTTATCATTATTAATTATTAGTAGATTTTTACTTCAAAGAGTAGTGCTATAAAAACTAGGAGTTTTCTTAGATGTGAAACCCACAAAAGGTGTAAGTGGGTTGCACACTATGTGCCACTTACACAAAATGTGTAAGTGTAAGGTGTAAGTGTAAGTGTAAGATGTAAATGTAAGGTGTAAGGTGTAAGTGAGTTGCACACCATGTGCCACTTACACAAAAGGTGTAAGGTGTAAGGTATAAAAAGTGTAAGTATAAGATGTAAGTGTAAAAAATAAGGTGTAAGGTGTAAGTTGCACACCATAACCAAACCCTAAAAACTATGGCAAGTACCATATGTTAAAAGGGCTAATTCATGGGTAGGCTCATTTTAGGCATACCAAAAGCATTTGACTCATTCATCTTGTAAAATATACTGAATAAATTATTCATATAACAATTAGATTAATTAGTCATTGACAACCGCATGATCATGTCATATATATCTTTAAAAAAATTGAACAATAAATCTGATTAATTCTATCATAGAGCGACCAATATCCAATCTAACATAATTTTTTACATGACTTATTTGGTGAGTTTTACAAATTAAACAATTCAAATTGTCTTAATAGAGCCCCAAAGCGAACCTGATTCAGCAGCCACTACTGTGCTCGAGATGGGGCCTACTTTAGGTCTCACCTCGATAATCTGAACTATTCACATTTTAGGGTACGTCGAGTAGTATATCACTATAAAAAAATCAAGTTGATCAGATATTGATGGCCTCATGATTATATCAAATTTGTATCTACAGGAAAAAAAAAAAAAAAAAAAAGGTGTATTTTGAGTACAAAATCGTATACAAATGTGATTTGGTCACAGGGCTACTCGTATCTGATCAACTTAATTTTTTGTAAAAATATTTTGTTCGATGTACCCTAAAAGGTGAACAGTTCGAATCATGGCATGCACAATAGTGGCGGTTGTGCATGACGCACCAAGGGAGCAATAGAGCTTGATGTGCCCCAAGGCATAGTAAATATCCCAATTCCAGAGAATGAACTCCCTTTACACTGTGTTTGGTTAAGGGATTTGGGAAAAGATTTGAAAACGAAAAGAGAAAAGATAGGTGAAATGAAAATAAAATATACCTACATTTTATCTAGTTTCATATACCTTTTTCATTTCTCTTTCTAAATCATTTCTCAAATCCCTCAACCAAAAACAACGTTAAATTAATTTTGTAAATTACAATAAATGCAATTAAATTAACATAGTTAGCATTTGCCTAGGTATCACCCTCCCCAAAGCAATTCAAAATGATCCACCACACCTAAACAATGGTAGTGGTTTAAAAGATGCATCCATTCTTGCCAACACATTCACCTATGCATATTTATCAATACTTTTGTTAGCTTTGTGTTTGTCTCCCACATTCAAAAGTTGCATTCACACTTGACAAAATATTTATCTTTTCGTTTATTGCTTTTCTATGGTATCTCTCATTTAATTAAGTCCTCGCTTTTCCAAAAATTTTGGCAAAATATTTTTGATAAGATTTCATTTTATAAATTAATTTTAAGGGAGATGAATTACTTCTTGTTGCTTTCAATGTTGTCCAAATAATCCACTCGATATTCTATGGGCAATCAACAACTCATTTGACCGAGAAGTTTCACAGCTAAGATGTATTTAATGTCTTCAATTACAATTCCTTTTGGCACAATTTTTGTTATCTATCAATTTCATGGGACCATTTTGAGTAGTACAACTAATGCAATCATAAATTAAAGTTTAAACGCTCAAGTTTTTTTTTATAAGCCAATATTTTAAACTCAAATTATTTGTTTTAACTTCTTGAATAGCATGATTTTCTACTACATGGTAAATTTAAAAAATATAAAAATATTGATAACCTTTTGCATTTTCCTCAAATTTTGGTTTTCAATAATACAAGAACAGTAACAATTAAGAAATTCCTTAAGGTCATGTTTGATTCACAAGATTAATAGTGAAATATTAATAATCCTATTAAATTAGTGTGGTATTCACTATCCAATTGGATTAATATCCATTGGATTAATAATCCCACCCTTACCCCATTACTAATAATCCTACAAATTTATTGGATTAATTATCCATTGGATTAATAATCCTAAACCAAAATGTTAAAACAAACATAGGATAATTGGGCCCACGGATTAATAATCCTAATCCCATGCTCTAATCCACACAATCAAACATGACCAGGGTGTTTGTTTGGTAGGATAGAACTATGGGATTGGACTCCATGTCCAATGGAACAATCAATCCAACGTTTGGACAAAAAAATGAAGGTCGGACTAATAGTCCTCATATACAGGATAACTCTATCTCATGGGGGTGTGTGATAAAAATAGGTAAATTGAACCAATCTCAGAATTAGCTAGATAAATAATGAAATTGACCCTCAGGTTTATAATAATTTTTTAAAAACATTAAACATGTTGAATTTCTTTAAACATGTACAAATTAATCTCATGATATATAATTGTTTTCTTTTTGTTTTTTGTATTAGCAAAATAAAAAAGTAAATATATTTTCAATATTTAAAAGGAAAAAAAATATATAACATATGTTTTCTTCATTTTTAATTTTTTTTTTTTTTTTTTTTTTTTGTAAACATGTTGATTTTTTTTAACATATATAAATTAACCTCATGATATATAATAATTTTTTTCTATTAGCAAAATCACAATTGAAAATATACTTCTAATGTTGTATTTAAATAAAATTAAAAATAGTCTTCGTAAAATAAAATGAAATATCTTTTAACTTTAGCATTGTCATTGTAAACAATTCAAAAAGACAAAATGATCTTTTAAGAAGTTATAATTTTTCTTAATTTTCAAATCAAATATGAGATTCATTAAAATAGTCATTTTCAGACATCTAATTCTATGAAAAAACAAACATGATATACACATTATTTTCAACCAAATAATCCAGAGATTATTTACTCCAAATTAATTGTCCGTTACATTCCAACCCTCCTTATCTAATCTATCCACATGACCTTAATATACTAATCTCACCGAAAATTTCACCAAATTCATAATTAGTTAGCACCTCAACATGATTTCACCAAATTGATAAGTTAGCATCTCAACATGCCATGTGGAGCCTTCAGAAGGTCACCACATAACCACAAATAAAAGATGATATGTTTTAAATATCTAATCTAATCTATCTATATGGGATATTAAAAGTGACGTTTTTATTTTTTAAATTTTCTTACTCTTAGAGTTGCGGTGAACAGTCTTTTTTTTTTTTTTTTTTTTTGACTTCAACAATTTTTATTTTAAAAAAAAAATTGTATCAAATATTTTATTTTTTTAGTCAATCTAGTGTACAAGAATTTAAAAAGTAAAAAAATAAAAATAAAAAAAAAATAAAAATAAAACAAAGTTGTCTATAGTGGACATTTTGTTCAATTTTTTTATTATGTTTTTTTTTCTCTCTTTTTTTTTTTAATTCGGTTAGTCAAGTAGATTTCAAAAGCTTAAATATTTTTAAAAATTATAAAAATACTAAAAAATTAAAAAAAAAAAACTAAAAATTGAATTCCAAACAACCCATCATATAACAATTTGAAATGAGTAATGATATAAATATCTGGTTAACATATGCCTTAAAAGTACATGTTTAAAAAATAATAAATGACTTTTAATTTCCTTCATTTCCATGGGAAATATAAGAGTAGGAGAGAAATTAATTATAATGGTTTTTAATAGTTAATTTTATTTTATTTATTTATTTATTTTTCATATGGACATAAGTACTCTTGAAATTTTTTTTAACAACTACTACATAGTGTGATAAAAATTAAAAAAAATAAAAACTATCTTATATTTTTTTTATTTATATATATTTTTTATTATTATTATTTTTTTTAACGGTTTTTAATAAGGTGAGAACCCCACCAAAAAATATGAAGATAATGTTAAAAAGCTTTAGTTGCCAAGTATTTTTATTTGATTTAACTTTTAGAATTTGTATTTTGAATTTAATTTTGAAAAATTGTTTGAAAAAAATGAATATTAATATGTATGTGAATTTTTAAATATTATTTTATGTTAAAATATCATATAAAAAGTATTTGATTTTTTTTTTCCACCAAACTAAAAAAATATAAAACAACAAATTTGAAGAGAAAGTGAAGAGGCATACAAAGGTGCAAAGCAAAGAGAATAATATTATATGTATCAATTAATATACTAATTAATATCCTAATAGATGATGTAGTATAATTTTAGAAGTTTTGGGTATTTGTAATTTATATAATACGTTGGGTCAGTAATAATGACATAACACTAATGGCATAACACTAATGGGTATACTAATGTGTATATTAATTGGTGCATGTAACACCACTAAAGCAAAAATGGTGTTTTAGTCTAATTATAAATATAAAAAAATTAATGAAGATAGCTTTTATTTTCTATAAAAGTTGATATAAATGTAATTATTTAATGTCTTCTTAATATCTGTTCTAAGAGCATATGCTAATAGAATAAAGTTATACGAACCAATTAATATACTAATTAGTGTACTAACGGATGGTGTGATATAATTTTAAAAACTTTAACTCTTTATAATTTGTATAATAAATAAAATTTATAATTTTAAAATTACAATGACATAACATATGTTAATACACTAATTAGTATGTAGCACCACTGATATTAACAAAAAGCCATAATATTTCTTCTATTTATCATGACAAGTATTCAATTGAATAAAGTTAAAATTGGCCAATAGTGCAATCAATCAATGCTCCAAACGCCAATTTATTTCAAATAACTTACATTAGGGAGCTCTCTCCTGTCCAAATGGGACTACAGGGTGTTGTTCGGCTCATGAGGGCCTACTACGAATTTCATTTTGATAATTTGAATCGTTCAATATATACAACTCGTCGAGTACTATATACTTGTAAAAAATCACATTGATCGGATATTAATAGCTATTTCATTGAATCAATTTTTTATCAACTGTTAATTTGTTTACCATCTATTTTTTTTTAATACAAAACTAAATTGATCATATAGCTATCAATATTCGATCAATGTGATTTTTTATAGACATATAGTACTCAACGAGTCCTACACATTGACGGTTCAAATTATCAAAAAGGAACCCGTAGTGGACCTCCACGGGCCGAACAACACCGTCTAGTCCAATCTTGAACTGGAGACAACCTGCATCCCTTACATTAGTATTTGCTAGTAAATTAGGCTTTTACCCTTTAATCTCCTAAAAGAAAATCTCTTTCTTTGATATTAAGCTATTAAATTTTTCTCCCTTTTTGATCTAAATTATAAGGGCTGTGATAATTTTGTGATGAAAATAAAGTAAATTATACTTTTTCCACTAAAATATGAGCATTTTTTTTCACTTTAATCATTAAACAAAAAGATGTTTCTACTCCTTACTTCAAAATAAAAAAATTAAAATTGTTTCTCTCAATCACAACTCACCACTCCAACTAAAATGTTGAGCCTTCACTCACCCTCATTTTCCTCTTCGCTCCCATCATTTTCCCTTTTTTATATGCACATTCTTACACCACTCACACAATTGATTCCTTCCATCTCTCATCCTAGCAGGTCACTTCCCCTCTTCAACAAACCACCTGAACTCTTCCACTAACCTCCACACTTTGATTGACACATACCTATTATAATTTTTCATTTTCGTTTGTTTGATTTTGAGAAGTATGTTAAAAATTAATTTTTTGTTTTTTTTTTTTTTTTTGAAAAAATGTGTAAAAGAACATAGAGATGATGTGACCTAAAAGAAATTAAAAGTAAAACAAAAAAGGTTGCTTTTAACCTCTTGCCATAAGAGACCAAAGTTTGTTTATGAGATTATATGGATTTGGGAGTGAGAATAATTTTGAGATTAGGTTGGGTTTAGATTTATCAATCAAAGTGAGAAAACTTAATTTCTTAGGGACCAAAGTGACAAAAATTATTTTTTTTAAAAGACCAAAGCGAGAAACTTAAATTTCTAAATTACTCATTAAGTGTAACGGGAGTTGATAATTGAATTAAAGTGGAAAACAAAAAGTATATTAGAAACAAAAATATGATAATATTTTCTTTAAGGAGTAAAGTGAGAAATGACGTATACTTTAGATTGGGTGAAAACGTAATTTATCTCATTTTTTATAAATACACAAGTCCTTCAATGATACTGTTGGCTTATTTTTCCTACGAAGGAAAATATTATAAATGCGAGCGTGCCAGCAAGGATTGAAAAATCCTTACAGATTAAATTCAAGCCAATTATCAAGCGATTGTGTTGACGGTTCTTTTGCCTCAACAAAGAGGATTTCAAAATTGCCAAAGTGTAGAGAAAAGAAAAATTAAAGAAGAAAGGGAGATGGAGAAAGACGATTGAGTGAACAATCAAAGTAATAATTTACTTACCTCTACTCTTATGCTTCGAAAAGGAAGTGCATGAAATGCTTCGAAATAAAAGTGCTGAAAATAAATGCTTCGAAATATAAATCTATGTTAAACTGCTCCTAAGATAAGGAAAACGACAAGAAATATTGAAATCAATTGTCTTTGATTTTTAGTTCTGGATCTTTACAATGTAGCCATTAATGGCTATTTATAGAGGAAAAAATAAAGCAATAACTACTTAGTAACTACCCATTTCTTCCATCTTCATTCTTGTCTTGCCATGTGTCCTTCCACTCATCCACTTTGTCCTTCATATTCTCCATCATCTCTATAACTTCTTTTAACTTCCAAATGAATAAGAGGATGCCACGTGTCCTGCAATTATATAAATAATAAAAATTACAGATTTATGGTGCTAACATTACCTCCCGCGGCCTTTAAAAATGATATTTACTTGAATTTTTGAAGGGCCGAACCAAGCACATGACTAATTTAAGCAACAAAGTGCTTCGAATGATATAAAAACACCAATAAGGTGCTTCAAATGAGAATGATATTATAACTAGATAACCAATAACAAGCTTCGAAGGTGGTATAAAAAATCAAATTCATCGTTCAAAGGTCTTGCGGCAGAATTTTGAAGGAACAACATCACCCCTCGAAGGTTGGAAGCATTGATATAGGATGATGATACTTACAATGAAGTTTCAAGGTTAGGCTTGACGCTTCAAATGTTTCTTCGAAGCTTTATACCGTTTCGAAGGTGAAGTAATCAACCTTTGAAACAACTCTTGATGCTTTGAATGTATCTTCAAAACTTTATACAGTTTCGAAGGTGAAGTAATCAACCTTCGAAACAACTCTTGATGCTTCGAATGTATCTTCAAAGCTTTATATAGTTTCAAAGGTGAAGTAAACAACCTTCGAAACAACTCTTGATGCTTCGAATGTATCTGCAAAGCTTTGTACAGCTTCGAAGGCGAAGTAATCAACCTTCGAAACAACTCTTGATTCTTCGAATGTATCTTCGATGCTTTGACTGTGTACATACAAACAACTGGCCATCAATTTGAAAAGATAAGCCATTCTCAATCACTTATTTAAATGCATAGGCTTTTTCTAGCCAAATTCATGCATTTTAAATGGTCATCCCTTGTTCTTAGTGCTTCGAACTCATAAGAACAATTTGTTAATTTTATTAGCCACATCATTAGAATTATATTTTGATGTGAACCACAAATCCAAAAAGGATTTTGAACACCAAAAGTCATGGTATAGTGTGACCATGAAAATTCATACTTTTTGACATTGTTAAAAATTTTGAATTCATGAACAGTGGCTTGTTCATCATTCTTGACCATGTTTGTTTTAAAAACAAAACTTTCGCCGAATTGATTTTCATAATTATTTAGCAAAGTGGGTTGTTTTTCCAAGTTAGCCATTAATGGCTTATGAAAATCACCTATAAATATGTTATTTTCATGACTTGACTCTCTAAAATTTGATTTTTGGACCTCCCGAGTCATACATGGAACATCATTTTTAGCCAAATTTGGCTCAAGAACATGCTCTTTCGTTGTGTTAATTTCATAACTTGACTCTTTAAAAATGGACTCTTGAAACCCCCGAGCCATTGATGAAATCAACTCTTTGCTTTTGCTATTTTCAACCATGGAAAAATTCTGAAAAAATTTACCAATTCCGGCCATTAAAGCCTCAGTTAAAGATTTGGTAATGAGAGTTGATAACTCATCATTCCATTGGCGAATTTCCATATCAAGTTGATGAATTTCTCTAATTAAATGGTATCTTTTTTCTTCCACCAAATAATATTGTAATGGATGAAAGTTTATTTCATCAAGAAAATGGATCTCTTCTTAAAGATCCAAAATTTTTCTTTCACGCCAATATATTTCGAATTGACAAGTTCGAATGGCGAAATCCAAATTGTTTGTCATTTCTTACACTTGGCTGTCCCATTGGGCGTGCCAAAAATATAGGCGTATTTTTCCTACAAATGAAAATATTATAAATGCGAGCGTGCCAGCAAGGATTGAAAAATCCTTACAGATTAAATTCAAGCCAATTATCAAGCGATTGTGTTGACGGTTCTTTTGCCTCAACAAAGAGGACTTTAAAATTTCCAAAGTGTAGAGAAAAGAAAAATTAAAGAAGAAAGGGAGATGGAGAAAGACGATTGAGTGAACAATCAAAGTAATAATTTACTTACCTCTACTCCTATACTTCGAAAAGGAAGTGCATGAAATGCTTCGAAATGAAAGTGCTGAAAATAAATGCTTCGAAATATAAATCTATGTTAAACTACTCCTAAGATAAGGAAAATGACAAGAAATATTGAAATCAATTGTCTTTGATTTTTAGTTCTAGATCTTTACAATGTAGCCATTAATGGCTATTTATAGAGGAAAAAATAAAGCAATAACTACTTAGTAACTACTCATTTCTTCCATCTTCATTCTTGTCTTGCCATGTGTCCTTCCACTCATCCACTTTGTCCTTCATATTCTCCATCATCTCTATAACTTCTTTTAACTTCCAAATGAATAAGAGGATGCCACGTGTCCTGCAATTATATAAATAATAAAAATTGCAGATTTATGGTGCTAACAGATACACATTTAAAAAAAACAAAAATGTATGCCATATATACTTTCATAATATTGTCACAAAAATTCATAACAAGTTTGTAACTTTTCCCACTACAAAGTTTCATAACATGAGAAATCATAATCTTCAAAATATAACTACAATGATTGCCAACTAAATTTTGTTATATTCTACATCTCTTTGTAACTACACTACAAATGTCATAATATTTATTACCATACACATTTTTTAGAATGTGGACCATAATTTTTTTTCTAAATATATATTGGGTGGGTTACTTCACAAGATGTCACCCAATAGAAAATTGGGATTTGAGAACATTTTACAAATTGATTAATACGGATGGAAAATTATTTGATAGTCCTACAATATGTATGTATCACCTTAAATTGGCATTTATTAGCTAAAATACTGAAATTTTGCATTTTTTAATAAATAATTTGACAAGTGTCAAGTAATAAATAATATATAATATTATTTAAAAACTATCAAATAACATCTCAATCTAAATTAGTAGTGTTTGAAGATCGGGTTGGGTCGTGTAGCCTTACATCCACTATTCATTTGAACTTAAATGGATTTAAAAAATCAATACTCATCCGTCTATTTAGTTAACGGATACGGACTGAGCAGACCGTACGGGTTAGTGGGTGGATGCAAATTGATTTGACGACTTGGGTTTTATTTTTTTATGCATTTTTTAAAAAATTATTTTGGAGTAATTTTTTTTTATTATTTTGGACCTTATTTGAAAGTAAATTTTTCATTTTTTATAATTAAAAGAAAGGCCAAACTTTTATATTTCTTAAATAGCTAATATTATTATTAAATAAAAATCATTTTTTTAACATAGGTTATGAAATTCTGTATTTTTGAGGTATTAATATTTTAGTGAAAGATATTGGTGGTAGTTTGGTGGAAAAAATTTTAGATGAAAACCTAACTTTTTTTTATCTTCACCTTATTATTATTCATCTCATTTGTTTTCTAATTTTTTTTTTTTTTTTATAATTCTTGGGCACCAAGTAAATTTTATTTTATTATTTTTTTCTTCATTTCCTTACTTACTAAGCAATCTTTTATTTTCTTTTAATTTTTTTAATCTTCAGTTTTCTCCAAGTAAACCTCTCTTTCTTGCCCACCAAGTAAAGTTCTTTTTCTTTTGTCCCAAGTATCCTTACCTATAAATTGAGCCCACCTCTCAACTATTTCTATCATTCTTCTTATTCTTTCATCCTTTTGTTTTTGCTTCATCTCTCTCTCCATTTGTTATATGGGTTTAGAGTTTAGATTAAGAGTGTTTAGAGTGAGAGTAAGCATTTTTATATAAAAGGAGAGTTGTAGATTTTGTGAAACCTTACATATCTTATGGCTTAGAATTTGGAGATCTATGGAGAAATATCGAGATTCGAGTGGAAGTAATTTGGGTGGTATGCAATATGCTTCCTCTAAATCTCATTGCAAAGAATGTTTATTTTAATTATTTCGCATTTGTACTCCTCTTGATTATCCTGGTCTTATCCTGGTCATATGTTAAATTATGTGAAATTATTCTCGTTGATACATTTTATTATTTTAGTCATTTGATAAATTATGTGAAATTGTTCTGTGTAATTAGTGTTGATTTTTCTAGCTAAATGACGTGAAAATACTCCGTACATGGATTGAGTGGACCTTGCCAATTGCTTGGACCAATAACCCGGATAACCAGTTGTGCTTGGGTAAGGTGGGTGAAGCCGGTCACTAGTCATGTACCAAGTAGGATCGGGTATTTAGTCTTGAATAAATTATCATATGTCGAGTTGACTAGTTTGTGTAATTTGGTAAATTGCTTGATTATCAAATCTGAAAAATCTAGAAATCCCCTAGATGTTTATTTGTGATTATGTAACAATTTTAAGCAGTATATAACAATCCCAATCAAACAATCAAGACAAATCGACACAACGATTTTACGTGAAAAAACTACAATTGGAGCACCTCCAATTGTGATAAAAAACTACGGGCAACAGCCATAAAACAATCTACTAAGAAGATATAAAGGAATTACACAGGTATACTCTCAATTACCTAGCGAATCCACGCCCGAATTGAACCAACCCCTATGTGCCTCTTCCAGTCCCATCTTCACCTCAGAATTGTCTTGGCGATGAGCCACTCCAGAATCCACCAAAGCTTCAGGCTCGAATTCTTCAGAATCCACCGAAGAACAACTCTCTCTTTTGTATAGAATTAAACAAATAATCCTTTGATGTATACTTCTTGAATCAAGAGTTGAATACTAAATCAAAACATCAAAGAAAACTAGCAAAAAATCCCTAGATATAAACCCTAGTATCCAAAAAGAAGATCTAGAGGAGTAATCCTAGATTTGGAGCAACTTGCGAATTTATAGAATCTGAAATCGCGAGGTCCGCTCGAGCGTGGGAATTGATGCTCGAGCGGGGACACTATATGATGTGTTCCAAACCAAGATGTACGCTCGAGCGAGGATTTCAACGTTCGAGCGTGAAAACAAGGATCACAGTATTGTTGCAGACACGCATACTTCTGAAACTCACCAATCTCAGCTCAAGCGGAGGAATGTCCGCTCGAGCGGACAAGCAACTTTGAATGCACTTTTGCATTTTGCTTCGGGGGTGCTGCCCCTTGACCCCGTCGTGGCGTTGCCCCGGACACGCCAAGAGGCGCTGCCCCTTGGACCCCCGCGAGCTGACCGGGCAGCTTGATCCCCGTCATAATCAGCGAAGTGGCAATCTTGAAAGAATTAACATCACAAAAGTTCTCTGCAAAGCACAATTCGGGTTGGATTCGCACCTAAACACTCATAGTCTTACTGAAATAAAAAGTGCAAAAACAAGTACAACTGAAAGGAGATTTGTCAAACGGGATTGTCAAGAATAAAAATCTAACAATCTCCCCCTTTGGCAATGCCGTGACAAAACACACCTAACAAATAAAATCCTAATTACCCAAACCCATTACAGCCAACAAACACAAACTTCTTTCTCAAGGTTAAGATCTGCAAAACAGCTATTAGTGCCACAATCTCCAAAACAACTATTAGTCCCACAAGAGTATATGAAAAAGCAATAAACATATGGCTAGATGTCACGACCCAAACCCGCCCCTATGGGTTTAGCATCAGAATCGCCAAGAATCCGAGATTACCAAGGCCCGCTAATAAGAAGACAATATAACAAAGTACAGGGGCATGGCGGAAGCCAATACAGTAAATAAATAATGTCCAATGAGTCAGGATACAGATGCAAAAGATTTTTCATACATATAAACATTCAGTACAGAACAGTTATGCACAATATTTACAATCATTCAGTACAGGGACTTAATCCCTGTTAACAGTACAGTATGGTGCTGTCAGTCTATACAGTATTACAAAACAGTACAGAGACAAACGGGGAAATAAAAACACCCCTAAGCCATAGCTTGGCAGGCTCAGAACTTCGCAGTGAGGCACATTGGTTGGCTTGATAAAACTGGAGTTTACCCCGACGCTTCTAGCATTGGTCCGGTGCTTGTACACCTACATATATATATGAACAGTGAGCTAAAACCCAGTGAATAACATAATGCATAAAGGGGTTTAGAATGAATGTCCTTACAGTAATGAAAAACAGTTCATTAAATCAGTATATCAGTTGTTCAATACAATAATCAGTCATATGTGGTACATCCATTAGCATAACAGTAAACGGTAGGTCTTAAAAGACTGAACAGTAAATGATGGCCATCAATCAATAAACAGTAGTGGTCCCACGAGGGAACCGAAAGAGATGTCTGTAATAGTAACAATAACCAGTAGGTGCTAAGGATGCCTCAGTACGGTTCAGAATATAGGATATACATTTATTTAGTAAACAATATCGATTCGATGCTTGATTGATCCGAAGATTCAAGATAATCATTTTGAATATATCTTTACACAATTGTTACTCACAGAGTTCTGGGCTACAGTAAGCTAGAGCGTCTCCTCGGAATGCCAACCCTAAACAGTTAACAGATTAAACACACACTAAGTTACACGGTTGGAAAAGATAATAATTTAATCCCTAATTTGCCTTGGTGTGGTTCTACATCTTTATCCTCATTAAGATGTCTTAAACATGCCCTAGGAATGCTTAGGGTGGAAAGAGGATGCAAAGATGCACTTTTAAACACTTAACAAAATTTTTAGAAAAACAGGGGTCTCGCTCGAGCGTTGCTTTCTACGCTCGAACGGACATGCAGATAAAGGGGCTCCGCTCGAGCGTGCATTCCATCACTCGAGCGGACTATGTGCTACAGTAAAAATACTGGATGCTCAAAATTTACGCTCGATGAACGCTCGACCCTCGCTCGAGCGTGAGACATAAGTCCTCGTTCGAGCGTGGGTTCCCTCGCTCGAGCGGACTGTGAACTCATGCAAAGTACTGGATGCATGCATTTCACGCTCGAGTGTCACTTTTCTCCCTCGAACGGAAGGCAGGATCACAGAGTGTATGCTCGAGCATGGACTTCCTCGCTCGAGCGTAGGTCCAAAATCTGGAAATTCCAGATTTGAACCTCAAGCTCAAAATCAAGTTTAAATGCAAAATTTTCGATCCTCTTGGGCTAAGAACCTGGAAAACACTTGTAAATACGTGACATTATATATTTCAAAGATCAATTTGCTAAATCAAAGCCCAAGGGTGTTTAATTCAAACTCAATTTCAACCCAAATTTGATGAATATGATACAAACATGACATGCATGAGTTTTAAATCAATTCAAAGCTTCAATACATGCTCTAATGAGCCAAATTCTTTTCAAAACAAGCTGAAATCATGGGGTATGATCAAAAGATGGACATGCATGTGAGGAATCATGAATAACAACCTCAAAACTTATCAATGTGTACATGCATGCAACAATTGAGCTCTAAATTAACACTATTGACCCAATTCAAGCCTTAGATCACTAAAGGCCTATTAATCATGCAAGAAGAAGCTCAATTTCAAGAAAACAAAAGGGTAATTACTCTATCTTAGGCCTCCAATACAAGACTAGAAGTTTGAATAGGCAATTCTCTAACAATTCTTCCAATTTCCAAGCAAATCAACAGGAACAATTCAACTCTCTCACTCTCTCTCTCTCTCTAGTTCGGTGGTGAGCTCCAAAATGGCTGAAGAAAATGTTAGTCTAAGTGTATACAAGGCTCCTATAGATGTTAGATAGTGGCCCACTCAAAATAGCAATTCCGTAAATAAGGCAACTTGTTTGAATTAGCTTATTTTAATCTAATTTAATCATACCAAATCAAATTTTAGATAAATATGCCATAAAATCACATAAATTTTACTGATCCTGAAACGCTAATCAATTTTTGGTTCGGTCGCCGATAAGGCCTTCAATTAGCAATTTAAACACAAAGGCATGAATAGATAATTTGGCAAGCAAACAGATAGAATGCAATTTAACTCACACATGCTCAATCAGTTTGTTTCATATTTCAGTCAGTCAGTTCAGTATTTCGATCAGTTCAATTATCAGTCATAATCAGTTCCAATTTAACGGTAATCAGTAATTAATCGGTAACCAGTGGTGAGGGTCATTACACTAGATTATCTTGAAGCATTTGAAGTATGAGACGGAAAACATAAATAGATGCGACTTTGAGATTTTAAGAATATGTAGCATGAAAACCTGAAAACTAAGACACATGCACCGGACAACATTACTCTCCCTTTTTGTCACAAATTGACAAAGGAAGCTCAATCAACTAAAGCCAGATCAGAAACCATACAAGCAATGATATGATAATGTAAATATCAAGAGCATGCAAGAAGGAAATAATAAGCAAACAGTGCAAAGCAACATACAAAACAACTATAGCCAATCTCCCTTACCAAATAAAACAAAGTGTTCATGCTAACAAACTCTGGTAATGATAAACCAAACTCCCCCTTACTAAAAACAATGAACAAGAAGAAAACGACAAAAATAATATGGTGGAGGAATTTCTGATTTGTATCTTGAAACACATAAGATTATCCAAGAAGCACAATTACAAGAAAACACAATGTGCACAGTCTCTAGAAGATTTCTCATAAAAGAAAGTGATGCATTATGTGAAAAGCATAGATCCCATGAGAAAAGTGTGTGTGTGACTCTTGGAGTTCGACAAACACTAGAGTCAATCCTAGTAGTGATCTGAAAGTTGGACCTTTAACAAGAAAATCTAAGCACAACAAAGGAAAGTCAAATCACTAGGAATCAAGGGGTATTTGGTGAGTAAAAGCGGAGGCTACCCCTCAATCAATGAATCCTTTATTTTTTCCCTTTTTTTTTTTCACATCTTTTTCTTTTCTTTCTTTTGCACACCTTTTTTTGTCTTTCTTTTGCACAATTTTTTTCTTTCTTTCGCACACTCATTGGCGGCTGACACGTTTAAAAGTATGGAAACCGAGCCAGAGAAGCATAGAGATAATAAGGATGGCCTGGTTGGTGACTCTGAGGTAGCCTTTTCCTCATGCCTGAACTACAAAGAACAGAGAGGAAAGCTGTGGAGATGCAAAAAACATGGAAGGTGGTTTAAGAGACTCAACATCACCCAAGATATGCTAGTATCGGTCAATTCCTCTAGAAAAACAAAAGATACCATGCCAGAAGTCCATAGAGAAAAAAGATCACTAAGGCGGAAGACTCCAATATTTGCTAATCCAAGAGTGTGTACAGAATGAGACATACTAACCAAAGAACACACACTCCGAAATGAGTAATGACCACAGAAAGCACACACATATTAACATGTAATGGATATTCTCATCAATTCCAATATGCACCAAGAACTACTCAAAAATTTCAAGATTGCAAAATCATATTAACAAAATCTTTTTGGATTTTTTTTTCTCTCTAAAAAAACAAGTACACAATAAATGACTAAAAAAAAAATACAGAAACCCAAAAACTAAAATGAATAAATAAATTAACACAAGTCAAGTTTTCTCACCCAAACCGCTTTAGTATGAACAAAATTGTGAGAATTGCGTTTATTGGGTAGTGTCTCGACGTTGTGGTTCCCTTTCCCTTCAATGAGAACCCGTCTTGACATGGTTTCCAACTTCCTATTCCTAGAGCTAGGCAAATGCAAACTCGCTCTATGTTTGGTCTCAAGCACATCAAAATAACGAGGTCTAATATGACCCTTAACCTCATTACCACTAATGAAGTGTCTCCTATCCCACGAGATGTTGAAATTTCTTCTATTTCTATGAGACACTCTCTCATGCAACTTATAACAGTAAGGGCGAATATGACCATGCATACCACAATGATGACAAATAAAAACAGGGTATACAGGGTGTACCTTCTTTTCTTTTACCTTACAAACTCTAGGAAGTTTGAGAAGTCCATCCTTATGTTGAGTTTTTTGTTCTCCCTTTCCTTGAGTTCTTGTATCATGAGATGTAGATGCACTCTGTTTTTACTCTTTGTTATTACCAAAGCGAATGCCACTCTTGTCAGAACAAATTTGTTGAGACCCAATGATATTGTCCAAAATCTTTGATCCTCTGTTCCAATGACCAATGATAGCCATAGCACACTTGAGTTATTCATCTTTCTTGATCATTAGTTCTTCCAAAGCAACTTGAGACATCTCGAGAGTTTCAATCTTTTCTTCACATGTTGCATAGATTTGTTGTAGCTCATTCCTCTTTATCTGACCGGGCAGCTTGATCCCCGTCATAATCAGCGAAGTGGCAATCTTGAAAGAATTAACATCACAAAACTTCTCTGCAAAGCACAATTCGGGTTGGATTCGCATCTAAACACTCATAGTCTTACTGAAATAAAAAGTGCAAAAACAAGTACAACTAAAAGGAGTTTTGTCAAACGGGATTGCCAAAAATAAAAACCTAATAAAATCTAATTAGTTGTGTAATTGTTGAATCTATATTGATTTATTCTCTGTCCGAGTCTTGTTATTCCTGTTGTATTGTATACTTCCCGAATTAATTTATTTTTCAAGTACAGATGAATTCAATGGAGATTGGATTTGAAATTCTAAAGAGATTATTCGAGTTCGAGATTTTTGAGCCTACAACTATATATTATTTTTGAAAATTTGTATAATTTATATTTTGGAGATATTTGTGTTAATTATTTATGGAGACGATCTGTATATTTGAGATTATGAGTTATCTGTAATTATAAATTTGAGGTTGACTTGATTTATTAACGGTCCGGAAGTTTGGGCGTTACATAGATAACATGAAAACATAACATTATTGTCCTAAGGGGAGTTGGTAGATCGGATTCAATTGAGGGGCCTCTCATCTGTCATTCATCCGAACATAAAAATTTTTTTAAAAATTTCATTTGTATTTGTCCGTTCATATTATTAAAATCACTTAAAAAAAAAGGTAAATTGAATTGAATTACTCGATTTTGATGAATCAATCGGTCCGTAATCACCTCTTGTTGAGATAAATACATAAATACACAATTATAAATGGAGGAGATTATATAGAAGATGACAACCATCGTGACATGTGTAATCTTTAGCTTGATTCTAGGTATCTTCTCCTAATACTAATACTAATACTAATACTAATAAGAAAAATGTTATCAATTCTAAATAATCTATCAAATTTTTTATAAAACTTCTCATATTATGGGTGTGAGACTTACACAAACCTACAGGTGTGTGAGTTTCATACCTATTTGAGAGATTTGATAGAAAATTTGATAAATTATTTAAAATTCTTAACATAACCTTACTAACAAAAATAATAAATACAGCATCCTATCCTGCCTCAGAAGATACGGCTCACAAATCACCTCACTCTCTTGCCCTTGTTGCCCTTCCCCCCGCACACAAACAAATTACCCCCACCCCACCAAAAACATCACTCATTCCAGCTGGCTTTATTGTTTTTCACGTTCATGTTTAATTTAAATTGCAAATCAAACTTCTTGTTAATGTAATTCAAATCTTATCAAATTTCAATTTTACATTTGAACATTTTTTTTAATAAGTACAATAGTATTTTTGAAAATAAAATTAAGAAGAATTTACTTTCAAAACTTGGATTCCAGTCAAATTTGTATGGTTTATAATTATTGTCTTGAAATATAAATTCAAAAATATCAAAGCAGTTGGCCCGGCAGGTAGTTGGATTATTGGACCCTAACCTTGCTATTCCTCAAGTCGCATTCAACTCCCTTCACACGTCCCACCTCTCCCCACCCATAGACAGTATAAATTATATATGTGATGTTCTCATATGTAAAAAAAAAAAAAAAAAAAAAAAAAAAAAAAAAAAAAAAGAAGAAATAGTGATATATGAGCTAAAAATGATTGACAATTATATGAATCAAAACAACTAAAATATTGAAAAAATAAGGTTTGATTTGTTTCAACTGTATTTATTATTATTATTATTATTTTAAAAGTTCTATGTATGTTTTTGACATTTACTATGATAAAAAATAAAAATAAAAAGTCGAGGAAAAGGATTTTTGATGGAATGAAAAATGAGTTGGTTTAAGAAAAAAATAATTTTCAAACACCTTCTTTACCGCCACCTTCTTTGTACCATTATCACTGTAACTACTACCAAGATCACCTCCAAGACCACTATTGTTGTTGTTGCTATCACTACCATTCAGGGGTGGAAAGAGCATGTGACCAGGGGGGTCACGTGCCCCCTTGGATTTTGGAATTTTTTTTTTTTTTTTTACAAACACAAAAAAAATTAAATAAAAAATTATAAAAATATTATTAGAGTGAAATATCAATGACATTTTAAAAATTATGAAAACAATAATGGTTGTTTTGATTGAAAATGAAGAGACTATAAACCATATTAGCTATGAAATTTTTTTAATGTAACGACGATGTCATTATTAGTGATATATAAGTATAAGTAATTTCACTATAAAGATATGAAATTTATTAGATTATTAATTACATTTGACATGTGAGGTTCACTATTTATGTGTTTATTTATCATTAGTCGATGATGTTACATACCAGTGATGACGTGGTATTACCATTATATTGAATTTTTAATCAAATTTTGTATCAAAAAATAATTTATCATTATATAATTTATTTTAAGGCTTATATCCATATTTTTTTTGTATTGTCCATGATACACTAGTTACAAATAATATTTTTTTTCTTGATGTTCCCTGAAATCAATCGTAAAAAATTTACGTGAAATATTTTTGTAAAAATTATTATAATTAGTAAGTGCCCCCTCTAAATTAATTTTCTGGCTCCGCCACTACTACCATCATTGCCTTCATCGCCACTATTGTTGCCATAACTTTACGATTATCATTATTGCTAAAAAAAAAAAAAAAATCAAAACAAACTGAGTGTGAATGTCAACTGAGCTTAATTGGTGGCTCTTTGTCAAAGGACAAGTTTGGCAACTCAAAAATAATCCATCTTTTTATTTTTTTTCCATCACATCACCTCTCTACTTTTTTGTACATCTTTTCGTAAAATGACAAAAAGTACACTTATTTAGGTCATCCCAAATAACCCCAAAATTTGAAAAGTTAGGGTTGGGGGTGAGCCGTTAATAATAATAATAATAATAAATTAAAGAGTATTACTATTTACACTTATCTTATTTTTTTGGACTCTTACTCTTATTTTTTTTTAATTCTAATCTTGTCCAAATATAAAATTTCATTTTTACCCTTATCCCCAACCTTCTAACCCTAATGTTCCAAAACCTTAATTCCACCAGCTATCCCCATTACCTCTGGAAGTCTTCTTCATCTCTCTTGGTTAGTCGTCCACGTTCGGTTGTCCTCCAAGTTCGTCATCCACCTTCCAATTACCTCCATCGCCGGGTGTTCATCTTCTTCTACTTCTCTTGAAACCCTAACCCTAGACTTAGGGTATTCAAAAATCAATGGTGGGTGATGATGGCAGCGGTTTTAGGTGGTGATGGGTCGCGATTTGGGTTGCAATCTCAGCCACCATAGAGAGAAAGAGAAGAAGAAGAAGAAGAAAGAAAATGCAATGTAATAGATGATGGATAGTGGATCGCGATCTGGGTTTGCGGTTGTTGGTCATAATCTAGGTCGTCATCTGAAGAAGAAGAATTAGAAAAAGAGAAGAGAAGAAGACAGGGGGATGAGTGGTTATGGAAGTGACAGTGGAGGGGCATAATCGGCAATGGAGGGGAAAACGATTTTTTAGATCACGGTGGTGCGATGGTGGTTTGCCAAAGTTAAAGCAGAGAGGGAGAAAAAGAAGAAAAATGTAAAAAGAATGAGGCAACAGGGTGGGTGGTTATGGAAGCAACAGTGCTTGGATTGTCGATGGTGAGGGCTTTGGCTATAGAAGGATTAGCAGTAGAAAGGTTGGGAGTCCAAAAGAGGAAGGGTATGGTTGGAATTAAGATGTGGGTTTAAAAAGAAAATATAGGACACTCATTTAAGTGGGTGGGAGTTTGAAAAAGTGGCGGGATCAGAAAAATAAAAGTGTTGATAGGAGCACTCTAAATTAAATGGAAAATTTATTCATTAATCCCATATGGGAGAATGTTGATCCATTTAGTTCTAAGAGTTTTCTTATGAACCAATTAGTCATTTTTTTTGTTTTGGAAAGTTATATTTATTTGATTTGGTGCCATTTAAGTTTAAGTAAATACTCCTTTGTGATTCATTTTTCTAATTTTTTGATTCATTTTTGGGATGAAAATGAAAATATGAGGTGTGAAAGATTCTTCTTGGCGGGATTGGTGGCTGAAGTGTTGGTTGTTAAGTGTGAAAATCTATATTTCTGTTAGTGTGGTTTTCTAGTACTAGATTTGAGTGTTATATTATAGTGTTACATTTGGAAAAAAAAAAAAAAAAAAAAAAAAACACAGTAAGGAGTTTTTATGTATTACAGTAATTGAAATGTTACATTTAAAAAAAGTACACTAAAGAATTTTTTAAAAATATTACGTTGTTACATTTGAGAAAAGTGTACTAAAGAGTTTTTTAGTGTGTTATATTGAAGTATTACGTTTAAAAAAAATACACTAAAGAGTTTTGTATGTTACATTAATTGGAGTGTTACGTTTAGAAAAAGTACTCAAAAGAATTTTTTTTGGAATGTTATATTATTACATTTGAGAAAAAGTATACTAAAGAGTTTTTTTAGTGTGTGATATTGAAATGTTATGTTTAGAAAAAGTATACTACAAAACATTTTTAAAGTATTACGTTTAGTAATTTTAACATTATTAAAAAATTCACATTTGTCCCTCAACACATAACACAAATGCATTTATGCTTGACTCTTTATGTAATTCACACTAGAGTAGAAGATCTTTGGGTTAAAAATAAAAAAAAAAAAGGAGGAAAGACCAAACAATTTATAAGCTTATTATTTAAAATTTGGGAAATGTTTGGTAGCTCTAAATTCCCCTCCCCTAATCCCCCTAATTTCCTTTTTAGGAAACTGTTTTTTTTTTTTTAAGTTTTTTCTTACTTGATATGGAAATTAGGGGGATTAGGGGGGGTGTTTTTAGGGGGATGTAGCAAGACCCTTAAAATTTATTGATGTTTCACCAAAATTAAATTGTCTAGCAATTACATGAACCGGTCCAAGCCGGAAACAAGGGCAACAGGGTCATTTAATCCGAATTTTAATTTATTTTTTTTAATATACAGTTCAGTGTTTATGTACAACTTTTTATATAGTATTTTTGAAGTAGAGAACAACGTGACTCTGTTTTTTGGCGGTTTCATCTGGGACTCTTTTTCGTTACGTTCCGTAGTAAATTTTCTTAGATTTAGTCGCCCTCACCTCGCTTCCCTGGAAAATTTTTCTCTTTTCTCTCGCTTCTATTCCCTCTCTCTGTCTATACTCTACATTCATTGATTTTCCACCCTTTGAATTCACTTCACTTCTCCTTGATTTTCCCTCTTCTTCCCAGTCTAATCTCCTCTGTTTCTTGGAGTTTGACTGGCTAGCACAAATGGGTTTTCTCAGCGTCGTCTTGGGAATTCTTGGCTTTGGGATTGGACTTCCGATTGGACTTTTGATTGGGTTTTACTTTTTCGTCTACTCCGAACCCAAAAATGTTGAGGTAACGATGTGTGTAGATTTACATACATCAATTTAAGCTCATAGTTCTTGTCTGATCATTTCATGAGAAGAGATCCACAAGCATTTGATTGATGAAAAGATATAAGCTTATGGTTCTTGTTTATCATTGCATTTAGCTATAATCTATTGAAGCATTTGATCGATTAGTTCTCCTTCATGATCTGGGTATTGGTTCTAACGGTGACAGTCTTCGATTTTGGTTCTTTCATTGCTTACCATCCAATTCTTGTATCAGGTTATTTGTATTCTGTGAAAATGATTTTGGGATTTTTACTGTTTTGTGTTCATATATTATGTTGAAATTAGTATTTAATCGGATGCTTCTAGAAGAGATTTTCAGTCTTTTTGAACTTTCTGCTTTAATGGAGTCTGTCAAAGTTTGAAATAATGATTTTATTTTTCCTTGCATTTCATCTTTCTAACATTAATTAATGCTCTAGTTGATGAGGCAATGACTATTTGTTATCTATCCCTTTTGATTGATTATTTTTTATTTTTTTGGGTTAACCGGGGGGGGGGGGGGGCAGGCCTTTGGTGGCCTCAAGGGAGTCCTGGGTGGTTTCAAGGGTATGAAAAGTTTCATGGGATTCGAACTCGTGATCTATGCTTCTGAGGCACTCATCACAACTTAACTTGTTACCTGGTTAACCCCTTATGGTTTACTTTTTAATTGAATTACTGAAGCATTAATCTTATTTTAAATTTATTTTCTCTTATCATTCTTCTGCAAACTAATTTAACTCTTATATCTTTTAGATACTGTTCCATAATTGTTAGACTTTTATGATTTTGCTTCGACCGGTTCAATCTTGTATTTAAAACTGGTGATTGCTTTCACTTTGACAATATATTCAATTTTTCCAGTCAATATCACACGTCTGTTTTTTTCTTCTTTCTTTTCTCTGTTCTTATTTTGCAGGGTCCTCATAATTTTGTTAATTGTCATTTGTTGACTGATTTTATTTTTTGGCTTTATTTGGGGAGGAAAAGTATCTCTGTAGAAACTTCCTATTTTATGTTCCATTTTCCATTGAGGATAAATTTATCCTTTATAGAACAAATTTATCCCAGAAATTGTAGTGGTTACCACAATTGATTGAAGACCTCAGAACGATATTCAAGACCTTAGAATGATATTTTCCTATCTAATGTATAATCAATCCTCTACATATAATGAAATTAGTGCTTCGGTGTCAAATGTGCACTCTGAACTTGTAGAGTAAGATCAATGCATTTTAAATTCTATTTATGATGTGATGAATGGTTCATCAGTTGTCTTATCCTTACTCATACTTTCTTTTTGAATTTTAAATTATGATCATTCTTTCATTTCCTCGCTTCAGAGTCTTAATTAAAAAAATGTATTCCTGATAATGCACCAAAAGAAAAAAAGAAAAAGAAAAAGAAAAGCCTTTGAAAATAACTTTCTTAAACGTGTGCCTTGTATCTTATAATCTTGAATTATGCAATATTGGAGCTGAAATTTTATTGTTTTTTTTTGGGGGGGGATTGAATTAACCAATTACAGGATCCAGTTATTAGGCCTCTTCATGAGCTGGATACAACTGGTTTGCAAGACATTCTCCCTGAGATTCCATGTTGGGTGAAGAGTCCGGATTATGATCGAGTATGCTTTACCTTTCCAGCTTTCATATAAGTTGTTCTATTTCTGTATCCATAAGAACTTCATTTAATCAGGATAGGAAAAGGAGAACTACCGGGGAGGGGATAGTATGTTCTTAACATCATGCCTTAAGGGCTTTTATCCTTCGGACAATTACACTCGAGAGCCATGCATTTGCTTAAAAATTGCCTTACTTTATGGGATTTTTTGATTGAGTGTGCAGGTAGACTGGTTAAACAAGTTTCTTTTGGATATGTGGCCTTACCTTGACAAGGTGATTTTGAGGCTTAAAAACTGAAATTTGAACATAAATTTCAATTTATTATTAAAGATATTAAGCTTAATTTTGTGCAATGTGCAGGCAATTTGTGGTCAGATAAGAACCATTGCACAACCAATATTTGCAGAGTACGTTGGGAAGTATCAAATAGAATCAATTGAGTTTGAGAATCTAAGCCTTGGAACTCTTCCTCCTACATTTCAGGGTCAGTTTTCTCCACATTTATTTTAATATATTGTTTCTGCACTTTGTGGTCCAAAAGTCTTATGAAACTGTACTTTGTCCGGCATTGCTTCATTCCTTGTTCTGACTAAGGGATCGAACATCAGACATTGACCTTGATTTAGATTGATTCAATTTTTCATTGCTTTACGACTTGGCAGGTCTTAAAATCTACGAGACTAATGAGAAAGAACTAGTCATGGAACCGGCTATTAAATGGGCTGGCAATCCAAACGTAATTGTGGTGGTAAAATTGTTGTCTGTGAGGATTACAGTTCAGGTCAGAAGAGCCCTAATGCTTGTTTTTAGTTCCTATAAAGAGGATTTGTTTCTCCAGGAGGATTGATTAAACTTCTTATCAGTTAGTGGATCTACAAATATTTCCTGCACCACGGATAACTTTGAAACCTCTCGTGCCTAGTTTTCCATGTTTTGCAAACATTGTGGTATCTTTGATGGAGAAGGTAAGCAGAAAATTTGAATGCCAATCTCGCATTAATGGACATAAATTTGTTTGCCCAGTTTTTTTTGTTTTTATTTTATTTCATTGTTTATGAATCATTATTTGTTACATGTAGCCACACGTGGATTTTGGAATGAAAGTACTGGGAGGGGATATCATGTCCATACCTGGCCTTTACCGATTTGTTCAGGTGCTGCATTGGTGATTCCTTCATGGGTAGGCATTGGGGTTTTATTTTACTGTCCAAAATTTGGGATATATGGGGAACGATATTGGTTTTCTTTAGGCTATGTTCGGATCTTGGATTTGTGGAGGGAAAAGAAAAGTGAAGGGAAAAGTGAATGAAATAGTCCTTCCCTTTTGTTTTCCCTCCACAAATCCAAGATTCAAACATAGCATTAGGAGTTTGGTTGTTGTGATTTTTCAAGCATAGTGTTATTATTATATCTACGGATTTTTCTATGTTTCTTACAGGAGACTATTAAAAAACAAGTTGCAAACCTTTACCTCTGGCCTCAAACCCTTGAAATACCGATCCTCGATGCTTCAGCGTAAGCTTATTCCAAGATAATTCAACCTCCTATGATATTTTTAAGTTTATATAATCTTATTTTATGTTTTATTTTTGTGATACATCTAAAACTGAGTGTTCTCTTTTGATAGAACGGCAACAAAGAGGCCTGTAGGGCTACTAAATGTGAAAGTTGTACGAGCACTCAAACTTTTGAAGATGGACTTATTAGGTTTATCGGATCCTTACGTTAAGCTCAGCCTGAGTGGAGAGAGGCTGCCAGCAAAGAAAACATCCATCAAGAAGAAGAACTTGAATCCCGAGTGGAACGAGGAATTTAAGCTTATTGTCAAGGACCCCGAGTCTCAATTTCTTAACATAAATGTCTTTGATTGGGATCAGGTTCGTCTCTTAACCCTCTCCAAAAAATCATGGCTTTAAACTAACAGTTCTTGAATTTTAATTTTTTATGGGATTGAGAACGAACTAATATAGTTCAGTGAAAAAGGCTCTATTTGAAGAAGATTGACTTCTAATAGGCACTGGACTACTAAATAACAATTTATTTACTTGGTGATCGTGAAACTGGCTTATTATGATTGTTTTTCTTCTTTTTTCTTTTCAAAGGCTGGTGGGGACTAGAATCAGTAAGAGTTCGAAAGACCAAACCATCCAATGTAAAGATGGTTTCCGGTTATAGTTATTCAGTTACAGGAGCAACCCCATAGGCTTTCTCTTTCATGCCTCTAAAATTGCCAGATTCCCCATTGGTTCCTCTCTTGTAGCGGTTTGGGCTGTGCGTAAGTCTGTGTGGCTGATCGTCCCCTCGTACCCGCTTTTATGTGGAAAACACCCGTATCAATAGTTATATACTGTAAAATAATTATGTATTGTAAATATAGCCCTTCATAGAGCAAAATGGCCAAAAATGACTCATATAGCCGACCCCACTTGATTGGGACACAAGGCTTAGTATGGTTTAGTAAATATGCAGTTACGAATAATCCAACCAAACTAATGGCAATTAGACCTAACACGATTTCGAATAGAAAGACTTTAATCATTTTGATTTGTTTGAAAGGGCAAGAGAGGTTTTTTTTTATGAACTTAAATTCATCAGTGTGGTATTTCACATTTGATATAATCACAGAGGACCCTTCTTCAACATATATGAATCACTAAAGTGTCTTTGTCTTAAAGCATACAACTTATTAACAAGATTTTATGCTGCATTTTCAAGCATGGTAAGAATTCACACCTGTAAAATGATATCACTTTTAATCGTTTTTAATGTTTTTTTTTTTCACAGGTAGGTGGACATGACAAGTTAGGAATGCAAATAATTCCTCTGAAACTGCTAACACCCAATGAGACAAAGGAATTTGTACTTGATCTGCTTAAGCACACTGGTATCAGTGATCCCCATGACAAGAAGCATAGAGGGCAAATTGTGTTGGAACTGACATATGACCCTTTTAAAGAAGGTGACGAGTTTAGTGGACCCCTGGATGGAGGATATGGGAGGATGGAAAGTGGAATTCATAGGGCATCAGAGAATGACAGCCCTGGTGGAGCAGGTTTACTTTTGGTTACGGTCTGTGGAGCTGAGGACGTAGAGGGTGAGCATCACAACAACCCCTATGCTTTGGTTCTTTTTAGAGGAGAAAGAAGAAAATCAAAAGTGAGTTTTTCTTTTGAAAAAATTCCTTCCTTAACTGTGTGTATTGTTAGACCAGTTTTGCATAGACATGAACAATCAGACAAATAAATCACTTTTCAACCTGTTTTCTTGAGCTTCATGGAATGAAAGACGGGATTAGCTGATATAATTAAGAGCAGTGTGTATTACACATTCATGGGCTGGTGGCATTTGAAATTATGTAGCATGAAGTTACTTCTTTATGCTTATCGAATCTTTTAAATTGGTTTAAATAGAACAAGGGAAATATGTTATTGTGATTATTATATTATAATTAATGCCAAAACCTTTTGGAAAGCCTAAACTTAGACTCAAACAAATTTTGCTGACTATCTCGTCCTCTCAGCAGGAGCCTAGTGCGTTGGCTCGTCCCTTTTTATTCACATGCGCGCGCGTGCACACAAAAAAAAAAAAAAAGAGCACTAGAGAAAAACAAGCCCAGAATACAATATTAATTGCATATGAGAGAATCCAAATTTGTAAACTAATATTGTAATTCAGCTTGGTGGATTATTTGTACCTGTTTTGATGCAATTTCGAAGTATCATCTTTATCATTTCTCTTTCTATTCTTTTTTGTTCTTCCTTTCTACTATTAATTGTTGTTATGGTATACTTTAGTCCTTCAGGCTGTGTTTGAATCAATGATTTGAGGTGGGATTTATGGAGGCAAAAGAAAAGGGTAGGGAAAGGTGAAAAAATTAGCTTCTATTTTTTTAACTTTTCCCAGTCGTTTTCCTTTCACTTCTCAAATCACTCCTCAAATCCTTGACCCAAACACAGGCTTAGAGAACCTTAACTGTAATTCTTAAACTCATGCATTATTTGTGTCATAGTTCAACATAAGAAGTTTCTAAACTCTTAATTCAGAGATGTATCTGTACTTTTTGTTGCTCTTTTCCAAACTACAATCAGACAAAAGTAACAATCATGAAGTATTCTCTTTGGTGATTTCAGGTTATCAAGAAAACTCGTGACCCGCTATGGAATGAGGAATTCCAGTTTATGCTTGAAGAGCCTCCGGTAAGTGATAGGATCCATATCGAGGTCATGAGCAAGCGGTCACGCATCAGTTTCAGATCAAAGGTTTGTAATGATCACCCTACTTTTGGTGCCCAATTTTCCACCATATTTTGTGTTGTTCAAAATTATATAAGTCGACTATTTGCACTTTGTAGGAGTCTTTGGGATATACAGATATTAATCTCGCTGATGTAGTGCACAACGGTCATATCAACCAGAAATACCATTTGATAGATTCAAAGCATGGAGTGATACACGTTGAGCTCGGGTGGAAGACAGTATGAGGATATGGACATATACATGTTTGTGATATGGTATATAAATATTTTCTGAACGAGGTCTTTGGTCTTAAAAAACTCACAAGATTGTTACAGACAAGGAAATAGAGTTGAGGAGAGAGAAGGAAAAGAAATCTGAAATTCTGCATCATTTGTAATATTTCAGTACAGGGTTAGTATAAGAAATGATGCATAGTTTTGGAGTTATGAGAGTTGTTCATGATGTTCAAGTGTCACAAGTTCTATTTGTACACATTTTTTTCTTTTAGTTTGCTGTCAACTTCTGCAATCTTTAAACCTCTGCAATCTCAATTTTTGTATTACTTCTGTTACTAGGGTAGACAATACATAAATTTGTTGGTATTACTGTTAAAGGTGGCTGAGAATTCTGTTCTAAAAATGTTGCGTCTCCTTGTCCCAATAAGTTGTGCTTTATTTTATTCATTGGAATGAGATGGAATGAAATAGAATGGCCATTCTTTAAGTTCTCCTATAGAATGGTCATTCTCTTACTTCTATAGAATGATTATTCTCTTACAATGGTGAATGGTGATTTCTATTGTAATATATTTTCGATTATTTTTTAGTTAACTAAGCATGAAAATGAACATTTTTGATAGAATGATAATTTCATTCTATTTCATTCCAACAAACCAAACATTATCTGTCTGTGTTGCACTATCCAACTTTTTTGGGGCTGTTCTTTGATAGTCATCATAGTCCTTTTCAATTTTGTATGTATTGTTGTCTTGTTTATATTCAATAAGTCTATGAACACATAATCAATTACATAAAACATAGATGAAATAATCTGAGTAAAATTATTTTTTTTATGAAAGGTCCTATCATTTGATATGAATGACTAACATTATTTCATGTAATTGATTCTATATGATTGATTTATATTTGGTTGATAGCCTTGCAACAATCTAAATAATCCTTGACAATTTTCTTTCTTGTTAGTTTTATATGATGATTAAATTTAAAGAATTAAACCTTAAAAAGTACGAAAAAAAGGTAAATTGCAAACATAATCCTTAAAATCTGCTTAAAATATGAATTGTCTTCTATGATTTGAAAAATTACGAATACTTTATCATCAAAATTTTTTATTTAACAGAATTAACTAAAAAAAAAAATCTTAACTGCTCTCCTACACAATAATAAAATTACTTAAATTATAAATTGAAATAAATTTCTGACATCATTAAAATGTTAATTGATTTGATGATTTATTAATAAAATATGTCTTTTGTTACGAAATTAAAAATTTTAAGGAATGAGATATAGTTTTCAAAATTACAAAGGGCAATTCATATTTTAAGCAAATCATAAGAGGTTTATTTGTAATTTATCAAAAAAATAAAAATAAAGATACTTCTAGTAAGTCTTATAGGTTCACATATATATTTTTAATATATATATGTATATATATATATATTGATATTTAATTCTGAACTAAATAAAAATTCACTTGGACAAAAAGAAAACGAAACATTACTATGGACATTCAATTTTGTTTGGGCCCAATGGATGGAGCCTATTAGGTCAAACCCATGACAATCTCATATGGGATTATATTATGAAACATAAGGTTCTACTCTAATTGGTTTGACCTCCAAAGATCAGATATTAGGATTAGATTCTAAAATTACCAAAAATGTAATTTTTTCAGAATTTTTATATAGTATTTTATTTTTATATCAAAATGTGTCATTAATAATTTTAATATTAAGAAACATCTTAATGGATTTTTTATTTTAAATTGATAAGTTCAGATTTCTCTTAACCCCTCTTTCTCTCTTCATTTTAATAGAGTAAGGAAGAATTTATATGCAGATTGATGTAACATCTTGTGGTGCTTCATTTGCAATGAAAATATCTACTATTATCTTTATAATTTTGAATTTGGATCCTTTGTAATGCATTGTCTATAATGTCTCAAAACGATATTATTTTGGAGCAAAACTTAAATAAATAAATAAATAATGTAACATAACTACAAAATAATATCATTTTAGCTACAAGATGCACTATAAACCCCCAAGGGTTAGCCTAGTGGTGGAGGCTTAAGACTTAGGAGTTTGCTCATTTCTAAGTCTCAGGTTCAAAACCTCTTAGGTGCTATCAACTCTTGTGTTGGGCTAGTCTATACGGAGCTCTGTTTTGGCTTTAAATGGGCTCCCACTAGTGTGCAAGCTGACCCGGACACCCTGAGTTATCAAAAATAAATAAATAAATAAACAATGCACTATAGATGATTCATATTTCGTAATTTTTTGTCTTATTATATACCTAAAATTGAATTATGTAATCTAAATTTACTTAATAAGTAGGCTTATTATCACATTAAATTTAAATCTATATCTCACACTTATGGTGAAGGTAAAGTTCTCATACACTCTCTTATTTAATTATTTATTTATTTTTTCATGGGACTCGTAAACTATTTTGAATACAGAAACTACACACCCAATAAATATGTATATATATTTACGTACACAGATATGAGTGAGTGTGCATAGGAATAGGATAGAGGGGACATGATGTTTGATGCATGGAGCCCATTGCATGGATTAGGTTTCGGTTTGACTTGCCGAGATGATCAACACAGACATGCATGTAACATCATGACTGAGGAAAGCTAGTGATAAATACCACTTGATTTTGTTTTACTGTGATTGGATATGCATGGCTTGGATGAGGTCTTTCAAAGATATTTCCAAGGGATAATCATTCATGGCTTATAATGATCTTTCTTTTACACCATCTCTTGCGCATTACCAACCCCCCCACCTCCCAAAAAAAGGTATGTGCACTACCAACGCCCCCACCTCCCAAAAAAAACAGTATATGAATATCACAAGAGTAAATTACACTTTTATTTAATATAAGTTTTTTTTTTTATATTTAAAAAATTACACTTCTTTCTTATCAAATTAAAGTGACATATTTATTCCTTATTCTTTACATATAAAATAATATAATAATACAGATATTTTATTCATGTCATTTTAAAAAAAAATAACAATCATCTTTAAAATTGAGCTTTTTTTATTTTTTTATATTTTTTGTGTTTTTTTATTTTTATTGAATTTTTTAATATTTTAAGCAATTTTTTATTTTATTTTTTAAATACACATAATCTATATATATTTAAAAAGTATAATATTTTGTGATATAATGGTGGAAATAAAATGAAAAATTATATTCATATACAAAAATTTATACAAAAAATATCATAAAAATGTTGTGATAGTGATATTGTTGTAAATATAAATTATGTTTATAGGTGTTTTATTTTAAAGAGAAAGGTCACCATTAAATTATATCATTGTGTTTGAAAATTCTATATAAAATTTATGTGTGTATATCATTATTCAATAAGAATATGTTCAAGTAAAATTTAATAATGAAAAGTTATAGAATGAAGTCATGATGATAAGAAAAAGAAATTATAGAAAAAAATGCAAGATGGTTATTTAAAAAAATTTAGGGTATGCTATCAGCAATCCAAGGGCCAATTTGTAATGAGTTTACAAATCTCAAAGAAAAAAAAATATAATTTTTCAAATGTGAGAGGAAGATTTATATTAAATAAAAGCCTCAGGTGGTGTCAACGTAATTTGCCCATATCATAATTATTCTATCAAAACTATTTTAAACTAATATTCCATGCTTAACTCAAGAATACTATACTGATACTATTAAGATTAGGTGTTTTGAGAAGTTGGTAAAAAAATTAATTTTTAACTTTTTATCAAACTTTTTAGCATTTTTAGAAAGTGATTTGAGAAGTTGGTAAAAGTTACTTTTTGACTTTTTGGTTTAATATTTTTTTTGTGTGTCATATCACTTTAAAATGACCAAAACACCCTTACCCAACTTAAAAAATTTACCTTTTTATCCATGTGTGCTTTTGAACATGAAGGGTAATTACGTAATTTCATAGGCCTGCGTTTTTCTCACTTCCCAAATAATTTTCTTGCATTTATTGCAGCCATGACTTTTTTTGTCATGAAGTAAAACGCAGCTTTTAACTCCTCTTCCCAAATGGCCACTAAATAGGTTGATGCTCCCTAAAATTTGCGTTATGTGACACTTCATACATCTGTCATGTTTTAATTATATTAATTTTTGTACTTAAAAAGTTAAATATGTTTTTGTTTGTTTTAAAAATATCAGCGTCTGATGTCTAGCGTAAGACTAGGGTGCCAATGTTAGGCGCACGGGTCATAATTGGGCAACACTACTAAACCTGCTTAGTTATGCGGGTTAAACGGGTTGGCGGGGGCTGTAATCTTTTTGTAATAAACTTCAAAAACATGTTAAGTTTGGTTCCAAAAAATTTCAGAAATTTTTTCTAAGAAATTAAAAATAATGTGAAAAAATAAAGTAAATGTACTTATTATTTTTGTATAGTTTTATCTTTTTGGTTGGCATAAATAATTTTTTGAAAATTATAAAAATAATAACATTAAAAACAACATTAATCAGATTTTAAGTAAACTTCACCACCAACACTACCTCTTCCCCCACTACTGCCACTCTACTACCACTACTTTGCCGCCACCACCTCTGCTCTATCACTGCCATCGTCGTCATAAAAAATTTTAAAAATAAAAAATGAAAAATGATTTTAAAATTTTAAAAAATAAAAATAATCTTTTTGAAAAATAAAAAGTAATAAATCTTTTTTACAAAAGTAAATAAATTTTTTTGAAGTAAATAGGTTGGTTGGTTTCATTTATTCAACCTGTATCCAATTCAATCAAATTCATTTAAGTCTATTTATTAAATAGACGTATTTGGATTGAGTTATTTTAAATAATAACCCGTTTTGACTTGCTTAAATCCGTTCATTTGCCACCTCTATGTCAGACCAAAATAAACATACATTACATAATTCAGGTATTAAATTGATATAAATTAAATATAAAAATCCAATGAGGCAAAATTCTTATTTTAAAAACTACATTAATATATTTAGTAATCCACTTTTCAAGAACATAAGATAGTGAGTGTATCACTGTATTGAGGTTTCCAAAGTTATAGTCAAACTGGCTGTGATTTTACTTAAAAATCTTTAATAACCAGTAACTGACAAGAGATAGAGATTACACAATTCGTTCTCTTAAATTAATTACCCTAGTGGGAGGCACCATGAGAGCAAAGGTTCCCTAATAAAAAAGGGTTATTACTCAGCTTTCTAGTTGACTTGCCCCAGAAAGTCTGCCAAATTTTAGAGGTGGGAAAGGGTATCCTATCCCCTCTAGTGGGTTCTCTGACGGATCTCTCTATTTACTGCAATGCAGCCCTTTCTCTCTCCTCTCTCTCTCACTTGGTTTCATTTGTGCGGGAGAGGAATAACTTTTTACATTTAAAAAAGATATATAAAGCATTTTTCTTTCTTTTAAAAGGTAGTCTTTTGAGGGGAGTAAAGTGGGAGAATAGGGAACTCCACTCAATGCTTAGAATCATGTTGGTCTTTCCTCTCGTATCATATGTCATGTGTATGGAGAGAGTTTGGATGGTATTTCTTCGCCATTGCATTCTCATGTATATTATTCTTTGATTGAGAGAGAGTATGAAAGAGTGAATCTATTTGACAAGATTAATATTGTTGAGAAGGTAAAAGGATTGGAAAATTATTTGTTAGGGCCATATAATAAATAATTCGACTCATATTTGATATGTTAAAAATTTGTTCGAAATCGATTTGTAATATAAGTAAGTCTTGAACACATTTAAGAATTCATTAAGTTTTTAAATCAAAATCGAACAACTTTCTACTCAACTCAATAAAAATATATGTATTTAAAAATAATCAAGCTATTTAAACTCGATTTGTCATCGGCTCATTAAAAAATCATTCAAGATTGACTCGTTATATAAATAAATTAAATTTGTACATATTTTAAAATTTGTTAAGTTTTTATATTAAATTTGGATGACCTATTGCTCAACTAATTTGCAACCCAACTTTGGCAGCCACTTCAAAAAAATAAACATTGACTATAAAAATAATATCACAAATTAATTAGAATTCTTACATAACATTAGGAAAAAAAATAATCAGCTTGTTTGGTTCCGTTTTTCAAAAAATAGTTTTCAGAAAATTTTACTTATTTATTTTTCGTATTTTAATATTTTCAATGAATTTTTTTAATATTTGAAGCAATTTTTTTTTTTAATTTTTAGACACACCTAACATAAATACACTTAAAAAGTATAATATTTATGAATTTTTTAAAAAAAATACACTAAATACCAAAGAATACAAAAAAATACCAAAATTTAGTACATTTTTTATATTTTTGTGTATTTATTAATTTTTTAAAATATTTTTTCACAAATATTTTACGATTTAGATATATCTAAGTAAGGTGCATTTAAAAAAATAAGAAAAATTGTTAAAATTTAAAAAATATTTACTAAAAATAAAAAGATAAAAAATACGAAAAATAAAAAATTCAATTTAAAAAAAATAAATTAAAAAAATTAAAATTAAATACACTAAATAATAGTAATAATAATAACTACATAATGTTTCATATCAACATCATGATATGCCCATTATACTCAACATTTATTTCAAACTCATTACTTTATTAATGGTCTGCACTAGTTTTCAACCAACCCTTAATGGATTGAGAGGAAAATGAAAGAGTATATTTAAGGGAGAACAACTAATATTCCATATATTCTTAATATCATATAGTATTCTGAAAATAGTGGGCGCCCTCAATAATAGTTAAACTGGAATCATTTCAAAAGTCAAATTGGAGCACATACAAAGAATATCTCCTTTTATTTTTATTATTTTAATTTCCCCAGTGTTTTGGTAAAACCCACCAGTGCCACAATAGAGCACTTTTGTACCACTCTGAGGCCGTTTGTTTTCAGAGATAGAATAGAGAAGATTGATAGTAAGGAGATTAATAGTAAGGAAATTGTTAGTGAGGGGATTGATAGTAAAGAAATTAAGTAAAATTGTATTTGTTTTGATAATAGTTGTTAGTGTGGAAATTGTTAAATTATTTTTATATAAAATAATAAAACAAATAAAAAAAATATAAAAACATTAAAAATTATGTTTTTAAAAAAATGCCCAACATGTAAAAAAAATTTATAAAATAAAAATAAAATAAAAAAATTTAAAAAAAAAATAAATAAAATAATAATTTTTACTTAACAAAAAATATAAAAAATTAAACATTAATGTTCAAAAAAAATTACCCGACATGTAAAAAATAAATAAAAATAAAAAATGTCTAGTCCACCGGACTATTTTTCTAATACCAAGTCCTACAGGCCTATCTTAATCCCCTCCTCAAGGAGATTCGTAGTCCGGAGGGGATTACGAATCCCCTCTCCATCTCTCAAAACAAACATGATATTAATGGGTTCTATCTCACTATGAATCACAATCCCCTTCCTATAATCCAAAACAAACAGGACATGAGATAGTTCAACTTTTCCTACGACATTGTGAAATAAGAATATTTATTGCTCATGCAAATAATTAATATACATACTTGGACACAAGAGTGTTTGATACTTTTCAACTCACTTGGTACGTGTACATGAATTTTACATAAACCAAGTAATTGACAAGCTTAAGCTTTGAGTAATCTGAAACGAAAGTGAAAAATGAAAATCAAATTGTTATACTACAACCGCATAATTAGCAAGGAAAATTTTTAGGTTTGGAGCTTTATTGTTTATCCAATGATCTTACTTTCATTTTGTCATACAATAATCAATTTTCAATAAAAAGTTTGGTCAAAATCAAGGGATGGTTTGTGACTTCATTCTAATTTCATATGATTATTTTCTAAAAAACATTATAAAAAAAACCTAAATGTGTCACACTGTTGACGAAAATACAATTTAAGGATTTAGAAAAGTTGTCAGGTGCCAATTTGAGAGCTTTTGATTCCAAAGAACAAGGTTTTTTTGAAAATTTGACCAATTAACTCGAAGAAATTATTATATATGATTAGTTAAATTCAAAAGAATCATTATTTCAACTGAACATATCTCCTTAGCTGGAAAGTTCAACACCTGTAGGCATAATTATCATCTCTCTCTCTCTCTCTCTCTCTCTCTCTCTCTATATATATATATAATAAAAAGTTAAATTGACACATTTTTCATAAGGGTAAATTTTAGGAAAGTCTCATTCATGAATCTTATATTCCATCTAATTTATTTTCTTTTCTAATATTTCATTAGATCCTATTTAAAATAATATGACCAAATAATCCTCAAACCTCTTGTACGTGCTTCTATTTTTGAAATTAATACACAATAAAAAAAAACACAACTATCTCTCATTCCACAAATTTCACAGAGAAGATTTCTCTTCTTTTCAAAATCTTAAATTGCCTTTCCTAAATCCTAGGTCGTCATCGTGTTATCCCACCATCCCACCATTACCGTGTTGTTGCAAGTGACTGCAACCTTGTTCCGAAGTGAAGAATCAACTCTGTAAAAGTTGATATCGATCAACGAACTATTATCATCAAACGTAAGTGCCCATCTTCTCCTCTTTTGTATTTGTATAATTATCGAACGATTTTCTGGTTCAATGTGAACTTTCGCACATATTGTTCATGTTATTACTATTGTTTTCCTCCTTTTTGTGATTGTTGTTTTTGTTGGTATTGCTGATGGTGTTCAAAGAATTTGAATTCCCAATTTTTTACTTTTTTCCAGAAAACATTTAAATAGTTGGTTAATATATTATCCATGTTTGATGATAGTGCAGTGATGTGAACATCCACATCATGTGGACATTCTGCTTGTTAAATGGTTATAATATGTTATTATTTTGTATTATTGATGTTATTTTATCCCTTTTTGTGATTGTTGTTCTTGTTGGCATTGTTGATAGTGTTCAAAAAATGTGAACTTCTAATTTTTTGATTTTTTCATAAAATATTGAAATAATTGGCTAATATATTGTCCATGTTCAATAATAGTGTGGTGATGTGAATATTCACATCAAGCGGACATTCTGCTTGTTAAGTGGTTATAATATGTTATTATTTCATAATAATGTTGTTATTTTCTCCCTTTTGTATTTGTTATTTTTGTTGGTGTTGTTGATGGTATTCAAGGACATGAATTCCCAATTTTTTATTATTTCCCACACAAAAAAAAAAATTGAAATAGTGACCTGATATATTATCCAGGTGTATAGATAGTGTACTAGTGTGAATATTAACCTCGTGTGTTACTATTTCACACCATGTTAACTTGATTTTATATGTGATACTGAGGTAGTATTAATTTGTTTATTATAGGTAAGGTATTTGTTAAAAACTTTCTTAGGGCTGGTCTTAATCTGGTTGAAGGGCTTGAGCATTTTAAATAATATAAGGAAATCTTTGGGTAGTTTTTCTTGCTAACACATTATCCATGTGTGTAAATAGTGTACTAGCGTGAATATTAACTTCATGTGTTACTATTTCATATCATGTTAACAATGATACCAAGTGGACATTCTTATTCTTAAGCAGTGATAATATGCTATTATTTTGGGTTGTTGTTGTTGTCCCCTTTCTGTGATTGTTGTTGTTGTTGTTGTTGATGGTATTCAAATGATGTGAACCTTTTATTTTTTATATTTTTCTATAAAATAATGAAATAATTAGTTGATATATTGTCTATGTGTGTAGATAATGTAGTGGAGATACTATAACTCATTGTAGCCGAGACCTAGGCTTCAAGACCCACACCTTCCCAAAGCACACATTATTGTAAGTATTTGATATATCATAATGTGAAAGTCTACATTAAAAATGTTCATATAATTATTTGTTATGTAACATATGTGAAATTTCACATTAATCACATTTTTCACAAGTGTTTGTTATCAAAGGATGTGAATTTTCACATCAACAACAAATTACATATGTGTACTCGCTTGTGTTTGTAAATGTATGCATTAATAATTGCATAAATAACTAACTGTTTGTTTCCACTATGGCAGAAAACCAATGTCGAATCGATCATAACAGAACTTGGCTTATTATCCCAGCTTGGGGGTAAGTTGGCAGTCTACAATCGTACAACGTTTATCATCTCGGTCAACAACTATCTCCAACAAGTCCGAAACTTGTAAGTCACTTCATAATAACATCTTCATATTGCCACAAACATAATACAAATTATGGTTAAGTTATTAACCACATCATCTACCTTATAGAATTGATTGCGTACTGGTTGTTTGTTACATTACGAGATAGCATATCTACCATAATTTGATAGAGCCAAAATTGTGTCAGGCTAACGGATTTGAACAATATATGTTCATCATTAATCAATTTTTTTCTGAATGACAAAGACAAAACAGTCCATGATAATCTTGTAAAAAAATGAAACATGTTCCCAATTCATTTAATTATATGGTTGGAGGATATCCACCATAAACTAGTTTTTGTTTTTATTTATTTATTTTATTGTGGAACTTTGACAACTTCTTCTTGAAAACACGGGCAACGTATATATAAATCAATGACTTATTTTGCACACACCTATGCTTTTTGATGATATATTTGGTGTTGATGTGTTGTGTGTGCCAAACAGTATAGAGTATGAATGTGTGTGTTGATTTTCGACCACACTGCCAAACTAGTATTCAGCTGGAGAGCACTGGCAAAATAGATTAAGCCCGAACAACCTGTCACAGAAAGATAAGAATCTCGCGGTAGTTCGTCCACCCGGGGGCACTCCGACGATCAAGTTAGTAAAATATCTCTCAAAGATAATCAATAGTGCTTAACTCATTAGACAGAGCATAAAAATCATACATTAGACCCATGAGAGTGCCTTCCTTTTATAGCCAACACAATTCTAGTCTCAATAGAAGCCTAGCTCTAATAGATTTAGGATTACTGCTAATCTTGGACTCCCAGTAGGATTAGGATAAACTCTCTAAGAGTCTTATCTTTACCCAAACTGAAATCTTCCCATTCTAGGACTCTTGTCTCTTATCCGCTTATCCCGGATTCCGGTATTCTCGCAGATAACCTCGGCCTAGCCGAAATCATCTCAACGTCATGACCAAGACACGTGGCACCTTGGCTGGCACTTCGGTGACACCTCGGCCGGCACTTCGGTGACACCTCGGCCGGCACTTCGGTGACACCTCGGCCACGTGTTGTCATTCAAAATTTACGTCCCCACAACTGCCCCCTAGGTTCTATTACCTCGGCATCCTGAGGTGATGGAATCTATATCATTCCTTCCTTTAATCATGACCCCGGTTTAACTTCATCTTGTAAATTTTTCTTAAAATTTCAACGAGTATTAAACATAACCTCGGTTTTACTTCAACTTGTAAATTTTTAAAATTTCAAAAAGTGTTAAACATGACCTCGGTTTAATTTTAACTTGTAAATTTTTAAAATTTCAACAAGTGTTAAACATGTCATCGGTTTAACTTCAACTTGTAAATTTTTAAAATTTCAACAAGTGTTAAACCTGTCCTCGATTTAACTTCAACTTGTAAATTTTTAAAATTTTAACAAATGTTAAACATGACCTCAGTCTCTTGTTTGTTGGATCCATTGTTACCTCGGCCTCGCTTCGGTGAGCCGTTTCCCTTCACTTGTTTTGTCGCATTCGTCCCCGGCATGCTGAGGGACTGTAGGAACTGTTTTCTACCCCCCTTTCTGGGCACCCTTCTTAGCCGCTGGAATCGGCGTATCTTGTAACGGGAACGGTAGGTGCATGACGTTGTTTTGCATCATGAAATTGATGACCTTTTGCAGGTCTGCCAATTTGTCCTCTATTCCCTTCATCTCGTCGTCCCTCCGCAGGCATTTATCTTTCCATACCTGGAGGTCGTCCTCGTTATAATACCCGCTCTGGTCTGATTTCTTCGGTACGCAGCCCTCTTGGCCGACATCCTTTCCTCCGTGATTCTTATCATGAGTCTCTTCATTGCAGTTGTCTTCTTCGACGTCAAGATCAATATGTTTCTCACTCTCAAAAGGGGTGTCGTCCCCAACCTTCTTTTTCTGCCTGTCGTTGGCCATCTATTCTCCTTTCGTTCCCACAGACGACGCCAAATTGTGTGTATTGATTTCCAACCACACTGCCAAACTAGTATTCACCTGGAGAGCACCGGCAGAATAGATTAAACCCGAACAACCTGTCACAGAAAGATAAGAATCCCGCGGTGGTTCGTCCACCCGGGGGCACTCCGACGATCAAGTCAGTAAAATATCTCTCAAAGATAACCAATAGTGCTTAACTCACTAGACAGAGCATAAAAAGCATACCTTAGACACATGGGGGTGCCTCCCTTTTATAGCCAACACAATCCTAGTCTCAATAGAAGCCTAGCTCTAATAGATTTAGGATTACTGCTAATCTTGGACTCTCAGTAAGATTAGGATAAACTCGCTAAGAGTCTTATCTTTACCCAAACTGAAGTCTTCCCATTCTAAGACTCTTGTCCCTTGTCCGCTTATGCTGAATTCCGGTATTCTCGCAGATAACCTCAGCCTAGCCGAGATTATCTCAGTGTCATGACCAGGACACGTGGCACCTCGGCTAGCACTTCGGTGACACCTCAGCCACGTGTTGTCATTCAAAATTTACGTCCACATTTGTTCTCTTATGTTGATATTGGTGTAAATGTTGATATCATACTTTACGTTACAACCCATTCTAATGAATGTGAATGTTTACATTCTGTTCTATGTTTATTGTGGTTCACTACAAATGTGAATATTTATATTATACATATATGGGGTGTATTAATACACACAATATCAGTTGAGAAAATAATCATATACATATGTTTACATGTGACAACCCTCATACTGTTTACCGATTAATGACTGATTGACTACTGATTACTGCTAAACAGAGACTGATTCTGATTGATAATAGAATTATTAGAATATTGAACTGACTGACTGAGACCTGAAACTGAATGGATTGCCAGTATCTGTTTGAATTGCATTTTATCTGTTTGACTGTTTAATTATCTATTTAGTTTTAGGTTTAAAACTATTAATTGAAGACCTTATCGGCGGCCGAATCAAAAATTGATTGATGTTCCATGATCAATAGAATTTATGTAATTTTATGGTATAATTATCCGAAAACTAATTAAGTATGATTAAATTAGATTAAATATTGATAAGTTACATAGTTGGCCTTAATTACCAAACTAGCCCTTAGTGGGCCACTACCTCACACACATTTGAACATTGTTATACACTTGCACAACATTTCATCAGCCACAAATTGAACACACAACCGACCTTAGAGAGAGAGAAATTAAGAGAAGTGAGTTCATCTTGTGTTATTGCTTGGAAATCTAGAAGATTAGAAGGGTTCTTGCTTGTTTGAGCTTCTACACTTGTAATTGAGGACCTAGGTAAGGATTTTACCTTCTCATTGATGTATTTAAGGTTGTTCATGCATGATTCTTGAGCCTTTAGAGAGCTAAGTCATGTCTTAGTCTAATGATGTTGAATTAGAACTCATTTCATGTATGCATGTGTGTATTGGTGAATTCTGAGTTGATTTCATGGCAAATTGTCACATGCATGTTCATAATTAAGCTTAAGTTCATGTTTTCAACTTGTTTTAAAAAGAATGAGCTCATTAGAGCATGTTTTGAAGCCTTGAATTGATTTAAAGTCTTGCATGTTCATTGGAGATTATGTTCTTGAAAATTGGTTTGAAATTGAGTTTGAATTGAACTACCCTTGGGCCTTAATTTCTCAAATTGAGCTTTGAAACTTGTTGTACATGTGTTTACAAGTATTTTTCCAGAAAATGGGCCCAAGAGGATCGATTTTGGTGTTTGAAAACTTGGTTTTGAGCTTGGGACTCAAATCTAGAATTTCCAGATTTTAGTCGTCCGCTCGGCGGAAGTGCTCGGCGGAAAATCGAGCTCGAGATCTTGCACTGTGCATCAGTCCGCTCGAGCGTAGGATTGAGCGCTCGAGCGGAGGATTGGGTGACACGCTCAAGCGGGCGTCGAGCGGAGATTTCACCCATCCAGTACTTTTTGGTCCGCTCGAGCGAGAAAGTTTACGCCGGCGGGGACTTTAGATGTCCGCCGGCGGAAACTCAAGGCCGAGTGGAACCCTGTTTCACTGAAAATTCTAAAAATGTTTTCTAAGTGCATCTTTGCATCCTCTTTCCATCCACTGAAAATTCTAAAAATGTTTTCTAAGTGCATCTTTGCATCCTCTTTCCATCCTAGGCATTCCTAGGGCATATTTAAGGCATCTTGAAGAGGATATAGATGTAGAACACACTGAGGCCAATTAGGGATTAAGTTATGATCTTTCCTAACTGTATAGCTTAGTGTGTGTTCAATCTGTTACTGTGTAGGGTGGCGACTGAGGAAACACGCTCTAGCTTATTGTAGCCCAGAACTCTGTGAGTAACAATTGTGTAAAGATATGTTCAACTGTGAATATTTTCCCACTGCTAAATTGAACTGTTTGCTGAACTGATACTGTTTACTGAATGAATGTATGTCCTATATTCTGAACTATATTGTGGCATCCTTAGCAACTACTGTTTACTGTTACTGCTACCATTTGAGAAATCTCTGCCATCGACGGTCTGTGAACGGATGGCCCCACCGACGGTCTATGAACGGGTGGATTCGTCTAATCGATTCGATTCCCATGTTGGAACCACTACTGTTTACTGATTGATGGCCATCATTTACTGCTTGGTCTGTTAAGACCTGGTCTTCTAGGACCTACCGTTTACTGTACTGTTACGCTAAGGGATGTACCACATATCACTGTATGACTGAATGATTGAATTACTGAACGACTGAAATACTGATTTAATGAACTATTTCATTTCCATAAGGACATTCATTCTAACCCTCTTTACGCAATATGTTATTCACTAGGCTTTAGCTCACTACTCATATATATATATGTAGGTGTACAGGCACCGGATCAAAGCTAGAGGCGTCAGGGTTAACTCCAGTTTTGTCAAGCCAACCAATGTGCCTCACTGTGAGGTTCCGAGCCAGCTATGCTAAGGCTTAGGGGTGTTTTAGTAATTCCCCTTCCGCACTGTTTTGTAATATTGTATAGCCTGTATATTGCACCGTACTGTACTGTAATAGGGATTAAGTCCCTGTTTCTCTGAATGACATGTATGTATCTGTACTGTTCTGTGAATATGTATGAAAAGTCTTTTTGCATACAGACTGTCACAGCTCATTGGGCACTGTTTATTTACTGTATTGGCTTCCGCCGAGCCCCTATTCTTCAGATATCAGATATCATTAAGGTGCCTTTGGTAATCTCGGATTACTGGCCGGCTACGGTGCTAAACCCATAGGGGCGGGTTTGGGTCGTGACATTACACCACCGTTCTGGCAACTTCAATAAAACAATCAAGAGACCACACACAAGTGACACTACCATGTATATTTGGTGTTGATGTGTTACGTGTACCAAACTATCACGCCCTAAAATTTGAACAATTAAATATTAAATTAGGACTAAACCCCAATCAATATTCCATCATCCACGTCCTAAGGGTGAAACAAAATCTAAACGCTCTCGTCTCCATGAGGTTTAAGTAAATTTTAATACTCAAAAAATACAAAGGATAAAAAAAAATTAATAAATGTCAACCAAACCATCTATCATAAATCCATGACTATCCAATACCTCCAACATTAAAATAGCAACAACTAGTCAAAACAACTTAACTAACGTAAAGTTGAAAAATAACCCATAATGTTAAATTGTCAAAATACTAAGGTCATAAAAAGAAAATAATAAATATAATAAACTAATATCAACCCTAAGCTCAAGAAAACAAAAAAAGTCCAAGAGATAAGTCCAATAACTATAGTTATTTCTCGTGACCACTATAGCTCTAACTAATCTTGCAAAGAAAACTCGGCTGCGCTCAAATAAAACACATCTGAAATGCCAAGAGACAAAACAAGTAAGTATACAAGTATAGTGGTATGAGTACAAATATTTGACACCCTCGTGTCTACCAGACACAAACAAAAACATATTTAATTCTTATTACGGGACAAGACAAGTAGTTCCACCTGCACCGAGACGAAGGGGTAGTTTCTCGAGATATGGTGGCATTTAGTTTCTTACTCGTATACAACTAAATATAAATCGAGTATAAAATAAACATAAAAATATGATGGGTCAGCCCTACATAAAAAATAAAAAATAAAAAAAAAAATTAGTAAGACCCACTATTCTGCAAAAAAAATAAAGTTAGTATAATTTAATCATAAGAAAATTACTATAAAAAAAAAAACGCACTGTTTCATGTTTAAATAATTCGAATTGACCAAAACTCAAAGAACAAAAGTTGTACAGAATCAAATTTTATAAAATGTATGGCGAACGAATTTAGAAGAAACTGAACAGGTTAAGAGAAAAACTTGATAAAAGAACCTAGACGGTATTCAACCGAACATAGTACGGCCTACAAACTTCTTGATCTCCAGTTTAATACAATTGTAGAATCTCGGGATGTAGAATTTTTTGAAAATAAATTCCACACAGATTTTAAAAATGTAAGGACTAAACACTCCTCTTCGGAGTTAGAACTACAGAATTTTGAAACTAATTCTTCTCCAAAATTAGAGGCACAGAATAATGTCAAAAGACATATAGTTCTTAGTGAAGAACCTAGAAGAAGTCAGAGACCAAGAAAGGAAAAAGGTCTAGACCCTGATTTTATCTCATCATAATCTATTATTTTTCTAGTAGAAGGAGATAGAGAAAATTTGACAATATTAATGCCTATGGCATTAAACAATGAGGATGATCCTAAAACTTTTAAAAAGGCCATTAGTTCTAGAGATTCGGCATTGTAGGAGGAAGCCATCAATTATGAAATGGATTCACTTATGTCAAAAGGGACTTGGGCATTAGTTGATTTACCTTTGGATTCTAAATCTATTAGCTACAAATGGGTTTTTAGAAGAAAGTACAATATTGATAATTCAGTACATACTTTCAAAGCAAGACTGTAGCCAAAGGTTTTAGACAAAAGGAAGGTATAGACTATTTTGATACATATGTGCCTATTGCCATAATTACTTCCATCAAATGGATGCCAAAATTGTATTTTTAAATGGTGATTTAAATGAAGAGGTGTATATGGATTAATCAAAAAGATTTGTTCTACCTAGAAATGAAAGGAAAGTATGTAAATTGAATAAATCTTTGTATGGTTTAAAACAAGCACATGGCATCAGAAATTTGACTCATGTATTTTGTCTAATGGCTTTACCCACAATAATGTTGATAGATGCATATACTCTAAATTTACCAAAGATTATGGTGTGATTGTATGTGTTGTATGTTGATGATATGCTCATCATAGGAACAAACATGTTAGGGATACTTGAAACCAAGAAGTATCTGTCTTCAATTTTCAAAATGAAAGATCTAGGAGAAGTTGATACTATTCTTGGAATTAAAGCAAAAAAGGCATAGTGTGGGTTATGCCTTATGTCAAAAGCATTACATTGACAAAATGCTCTCAAAATTTAAGCATCTTGGTTTTAAAGAATTTAGTACGTTGTTTGACTCAAGTGCTAAGTTAACTGAGAATTCTGGTAGAGCAATTGCACAGCTTGAGTATGCTAGTGCTACTAGAAGCTTGATGTATCTCATGCATTGTATTAGACTAGCTTTTGTTGTGTGCAAAATGAGTCGCTTTATAAGTAATCCAAGTAGTGAACATTGGAAAGTAGTCGGTAGATTCTTTGGTTATCTCATAAAGACCATGGGATTTGGGCCATTTTATAAATTTTCGGCTGTATTAGAGGGATATATTGATGCTAGTTGAATTACTAGTCAAGGAGATAATAAGTCCACTTTTGGATGGGTATTTCTCCTTGGTGGGGGTGTAGTTTCATGGGCATCTAAAAAACAAACTTATATATCCCATTCGACTATAGAATCTAAATTCATACCATTAGCAACAACATGAAAAGACATTGATTGGATTAAAAACTTGCTTTTGGATATTAAGTTATGTTATGGCCTAATCCAATGCCTCCAATCTCTATTCATTGCGATAGTGAAGCTACCTTGTCACAAGTTTATAATAACACTTACAATGGTAAGTCTAGACACATGAGTCTAAGACATATCTTTGTCACGCAATTGATATATGATGGAGTTATCACAATTCAACATGTAAAGTCAAGTAAGAACTTGACTGACTTTTTTACAAAAGGTCTGTCTAGAGAGTTGGTGAAGGGGACCGCAATTAGATGGGGTAAAACCTTTCCTAATGATCACCAATGACAGTAACCCGACCCAAAACTAGAAAACCTCTAGTTATGGGTTTAATAAGTAAAAACAAGTTGTTGATAAGTGGTCTAGTAAACACTAATTGATTATATGCACTCACCTCAAGAAATGAAAAAGGACTAGTGTTGTCCACTACATAAAAGAGGGTTGGATTGCATTCTTAATGAAGTTTTAAGTGTCTAGTAATGGAGGCGCAACTAGAACTTCACCTATGTGAACGTAGAAGTGGTGCAGCTTCTCACAAGAGTATGGGTTTGCTCTTTGGATCGTTCATGAAACCAAGAGTTAGCACATGGTCATTTACATGGTAGAGTGAAATTTTAAAATCCTTGAAAATAGAATTTTGTTATGTGTACTGTATATCCAGTTTTATTATTTAAGGAGTACTTGATTTAACTACTTAGCACACCAATGACTTTTTAGAACTTTGATGCATTTGTACTAATTGGAGGTTTAAGTTGTACAACACCTTCTTGTAATTGTAATAATAATTTTTCTATTCTAAATGTGAGATATTTTATTTGTTTATTTTATTTTATTATACTATCAAAGTAGGGGATTGTTGAGACATGTTTGATAGCATAATAGCTTTTGTCCTATTTTAAGTTTGATTAATTTTTTGAATTTGAAACGACTGATTACTGGTCTAGATTAAAAAATTATAAATTTAGGGTTAAAGTTGCCAATAGATGTGTTACTTACAAACTAAAAGATACCTATTAGTATTTATTTATTCGAATAGACACCAAACTAAAATGTACCAATTGGAATGTAAAGGCACATATTGGAATGTTTGGCCTATTTTGGGAAGTGGATTATAATCCACTCTCCAGATTATAACCCACTTCCTCTCTAAAAAAAAAACTATTTATAAGTAACTTTTCACCAAAAAACTGATTATAACCATCTTCTCAAAATAGACACCAAACTAGAAGGTACCTATTGGAATATAAGGACATCTATTGAAATGGTTGTATCCATTTGAACAGACACCTATGTGTCTATATAAACTCTTGCAAGCAACAACTTTTACTTCAAAACTTTCAATTTCTCTCTCAGAATAGAACTATTTAATTAGGATTTCATAGAAAATTCACCAACGTTGCTAGTTGTCGTTTTTCATTCAAGACTTGTTGCTTCCGTTTGGGAAGTGGGTTGATTTTTTTAGCTTTTTTAGCTATATGAGCCTGGGCTCAAAAGCTTGGTTTGGGAAGGACTTTTGACTTTTTGGCTTTTTTGACTTTTTTGTGAGAGAAGAGTGTAATGATTATGGGGTTAGATGGAATGTTTTGTCTGTTGTGACTTATGAGCCTATTCTGTCTTTTGTGGCTCATTGAGCCAAAAAAGCCCAATAAGCCCTTGCCAAACCAACCCGTTGTATCCTGGAAACGACTTTGTCTAAAACCCATCAACAAACTCAATCAAGTGGAGGCAAATTACGTTATAAAAAAAAGTGTCTTTAGATGCGTCTCAAGTCAACCAATTTTGTTCTTCTCGTTCTTCTGTCCCAACAGATAAAATGATCCATGACCAATAGTTTCTTGACATGTTTATTTTTATACTTTCTAAATTAAAAAAGAAAAGAGAAAAATGCATTCAGATTTTTAACCACAAATTCTTCACAACGTTTTTCTTTATATAGTAGTATAGATGCTCATTAAGGTATCACTATGTTTTTCAAAAATTATTTCAATTTTGTTTTTTATTTCCCTACTTCTTTCAAAATGCTTCAATTTTTAACTTTTACAACCTCTATTAACTGATGAACAATCAATATTTAATTTCTCTAATTGTTCTTAGCACACGCGATCGTGTGCATAAATAAGGCTATTTTGACACTTCCGTAGAAATTTGAGTGCAAAAGCAAAAATATATCCTAGAGAAAGAAAATTTGGGTAAATAAATAAAGATAAGAGCATGAAAGTGAAAAAGTAAAAATAAAAATAAAATAGTGGACTGATTAATACACATATAATGGTGAAGCCGGAATTTCAACTGAAAGGGACAATAGTAAGTGCAAATTATTAGGTCATGCCGATTTAAAATAAATATATATATTTTTAATTTGTTCAGTAAAATAAATTAATTATCACTTTTTAAAATTATTTAAATATCATAAATGTAATTACAACGATATTATTGTGACATTCAAATCTATAAAAATATTAAGCAATAAAAAATAAAAATAAATTAAAATTTTTCAATATAATTCCTTTAATAAAATGAAATATTTTCTTAAATTTATTTGTGATGAACATAAGGAGTTAATTTAGGACAAACTTACCTCTTAAGGTTTGTTTAAAATATGAATTGCCATATGTGATTTTGGCAATTACATTCTATCCCTTCAAGTTTCCAATTTCATAACAAATTATCCATTTTATTAATAAATTATTAAGTTAATTAATAATTTTTAATGATATCATAAATATATTTTAATTAATAATTTAGCTTTCGTTTGGTTAGATAAAATAGGTTAAATAAATCAATAAGATAAAATGTCACATTTAAATCGTAATCATTTTATTTTTTCTTTCATAAAAGTCAAAAAAGCCAAACCAAATGAACTTTTGAGTCCCAAGCTAAAAAATCCCAACTCAAAAAAACTAACTAAAAAAGCCAATGCCAAACGAGGACTTATTTGATTTTATTATTATTTGTATAGGGAAGCAGTTAGGATTTCATTTTTTAAATTAATTTTGTTAAATAATTTTTTTTTGACAAAGGAATACTTATAATTTTTCAAATCATATAAGTCAATATGTATTTTAAGTAAATCTCACAAAATATATTTATAACTTATTTATTTTTTTTAAAAAAAAATCCGAAATAAGTCCTTGAAAATCTAAGCAAACATTATTCTTCATCACATACATAAACAATCGAAAGAGAGATAAGTACTCATGCCAAGAGGGTTGAGATGGGTACCACAAGACTAACTTTTGTGATGATATGCACGAGTGGGAGTACTGATTGTGATGATGATGATGATGATGATGATGATCATCTCATGTGAATGTGCCCAAAGGCATCCTTTGAAAATCCCACCATTTGAAGAAGTCATTTAGTGGTTTTAGGGCGTGCTCAAAACATTCTGTGATTGATAAAAAGATGAGAAGAATTATATGTCAAGAGATTTTTAATATTTAATTATAAAATTATGAAAAAAAATTATAATTTTTTAATATTTATAATATTTATCATTAATCTAAAAAATATTTTTTTAAATCTCCACTGAAATATAATTTTTCAATGAAAATAAGACAGACAGTTTGTGTTGGACATAAGAAACAATAGAAGATTTTCACATTCGTTGATTGGTGGGAGCAAAAAAATGTAATTGTCCTTTAATCATATAACAATTTTTGTGTTAAATCATGGTGTTGGATTCGTGGGTCAGCTATGACCGATTAATATGTAGAATTCGTCGAGTATTTTATTTTGACAAAAAATTACGTTTATTGAATATTAATAGTTCCTTAATTAAATTATATTTTTATTAATGATAAATATGATTTTAAGAATAAATTATTAAAAAAATATACACCGATCAAATAATTATCAATATCAAATTAATATAATTTTTTTTAAAACAATAAAATATTCCACGATGTTTACATAGTCAACTATTCCAATAATCAAAACGGGATAACTCAACTATACGGTCCAATATTTTTGGCCCACGAAGTGGACTGCACAAAAGTCTTTCCCTAATTTTTCACCACTTGTTGGCTCATGCTATGCCAGACAATGAATGATGCATCTCGTGGGGCCAAGGACGAATCATCAAATGATGGAAGTACTATATATATATATATATATTTTTTTTTTTTTTTTGTAGTAAAAAAAATTATATATTTTTTCAAAATTTATTTGTCATATTATTTTTTTTAATTCTTTATTTTTAAGTCAATCTAATTTAGAAAAAAATTCAAAATTCAGAAAAATTATTCAAAAATAAAAAAAAAAATTAATTTTTTTTTGGTCTATAATGAATTTTTTTTTATATTTTTAATTTTCCAAGTTCACAAAATCTAATAGAACTTAAAATTAAAAAAATATGTTGAAAATTAAAAAAAAATAATAAAAATGAAAAAAAAAATCTAGCAAAAAAGTTCCTACATGCAATTGTCATACACAGGAAAACTGTTATCCAATTTTTTTTTTATATTAAATTTTCTTATAATTTAATATGACATCCATTTGTTTTAATGTAAAAATTTTTCTTATAAATTAATTTTACACGAAAAAAATATATATATGTTTTTCGACGTTTGGTTGACACTTGAAATAAAAATATTTTATTGCCAAAAATTCTTTTTTGTTTCAATAAAGTGTTATTTATAAATTTTTAGTGAGCTAAGAAACTTATTTAAAAATATTAAATATGTTAAAAGGTAGTGAGTGAGTCAACTTTATAAAAATTGACATACAAAATTTTTAAAGATAAGTCATTTTTGAAAAAATGATGCAAAAATATTTCCTTAAAAAATATTTTACTTAAAAGTTCAACCAACAAGCGAAAAATAAGTAAAATATTTTTGATAAAAATATTTTACGTCAAAACAAATAAAGCCGTAATTAAAATTCAAAAATAAAAAATGAAATTCAGTTTATAAGTAATTATTTGTAAAGTATACCACTCATTCAATAATGATATCATGGGAACTATTATTTTATGGGTCATTAATACATTTGTTTTTGTTTTTTTGTCAGAAAACACGAGACTTGACATATTTCACACCTCATAAAAAGTTATTTAATAAAGTTTATCGGAGTATAAGATGGATTTTAAAAAAGATAAAATGACCCTTTATACACAGAGAATAACAACCTTTACGTAGAGAGAAAAATAAATCTCCACGAAATGAGAAAATCTATATATAAAGACACATTGTGGCAATAAAAAAAAAAAAAACACAAAATAATAATAATAATAATAATAGTAGTAGTAATCATCATCATCGAAACAATCACCATCAAACACCTTCACAATCTCTCTATTGTCGCAATGACCTATGCGTTACAAAATAAAATATTTTAAATTTAAAGTAATCGCTTAAAGTATGAATAACAATAATTCATATCATTAAAACAAAGATTATTAATAATACTAATGCATTAAAAATTTTAAAAAACTAAATAAATAAATAAGATTTCGCTATCTATCACATCATTAGTAGTACTATTAAAATACCAATTTTAATGTTGTCAATTATTTTTCAAGTATGAAAACTCATTTAGCAACATCAAATTTTGGTCATAAATTAGATCTAAGCCCCCAGATTTGAAAGCTTTCTAAATGGCAAGTTGATGATGGAGACGGGTGAAGTGATAGCAGCTTGCATAGTGATGTACATGAAAAAAAAAATAAAAAAATAGCAATATAAAAATTGTTGGATAAGATACGGAAAGAAAGAATGGTAGAAGCACCATTTTTGGATTGTTTTAGAAAGAGAGTAAAAAATAATTGGGTAAATTACAAACACCCCTCGAGGTTTAGTAAAAATATAGATTCCTCCCTGAGGTTTGAGAAATTATAAATTTCCCCCTGAGGGTCAAATTTTCATAATAAATTAGGAAAAATTAGGGGGGAATCTGTATGAAAATAAAAACCCTAGGGGGCAATTTGTTATGAAAATGTAAACCTCAGGGGGCGGGATGTAATTTCTCAAACTTCAGGGGAGAATCTGTATTTTTACAAAACCTCGAGGGGGGTGTTTGTAATTTGCCCAAAATAATTTTTTGACTTTTAACTAAATTTTTGATTTTTTTAGACAAATGATTTGAAAAATTGATTAAAAGTGACTTTTGACTTTTTTTATTAATATTTGTTTATAATGTCAAATCATAATGAAATGATCAAAATATCCCTAGCCAATTGAAAAATTACACATTTTCATCCTTTTATTTTCCACCTATGGAGGGTAATTTCGTAATTTTTTTTTGATTTATAACCAACATCCCAAATCAATTTATGGCCAAAAAAATCACTTTTTACGTTTTGACAAAAAGTCAAAAGGCCACTTATAACTTTCTTTTCAAATTGAGCCTTTGTTGTGTTTTGGTTAGAAAATTTAAAAAAAAATTTAAACGATAAAAAGAAAAAGTGTATAAAATTATATAAAATGTAAATATCTTTTATTTACATAGAGAGAGAAGGATCGTTAATACATTAGTTTAATAGGTCTATTTCTATGAAACATCAAATAATGGTATTAATACATTAAAGATGAGCCATTTAGCATTCACAATTTGAAAATACAACCCATTGTCTAAAAAGGTTGTTATTAGCATTGGTAAATGTATCCAAAAAAAAAAAATTTATTAAAATATATGAAAATGTATAAAAATATAACAAAGTACTTTGAAAAAGAAATTTTCATTTTGCCTTTCAAATCATTATTTAAAAAAAAAAAAGTCAATATATATATGTATTATTAATTTTACATTTAAATTATTTAATTTTGGATAAATTTTACCTCAGCCATCAACTGTCATTTATTATCAAATAGAAGCTACTGGCATGATATCGAAATTTAATTTTACCTTTTAAAATATTAATTAGACTACAGAATATATTAAAAATACAAATATAAATATCTAATAATAATTTTCATCTAAGAACGAAAGAAAAATAAATTTTAAATAAAAAAAGATTAAACTATTTGTACTGTTAAGTATTCTTTATAGAGTTGTTAACCTTTACATCGAAGTGCCCTTGAGTCGATGAAACGATCAGATAGGTATAACTCTGTAGGTTGAGATCTTGAGATATTTATTTTCATCATTCAATATCATTTTTGAAATCTCAAAAAAAATGTTTATTTCAAAAAACATTTGCTCTAGAATTTTACCGACACGGTTTTCAACCTATTATTAATCAATCAGTCATACTGAAATTAATCAGGGAGAAAAGTTAGTTACAATTACTAAAAGACTGAAAAAAAAAAAAAAAAAAAAAAAAAAAAAAAAAAAATAGAATCAAAATTTTGGGCTAAATTAGTTTTGTTAGAGCATCTCTAACGCTACACTTTTTTTTTCATTAAATTTGAAGAAGAAAAGGACGATTTCTCAATTTGATACGAGGTGCTCCAACGGTGAGCATCAAAGTAAAATTGGGGAGGTGGTCGACCGGCTGGTTGACCAACCGATCGACCGGCAAAGGCAATTTTTTTTTTTTTTTAAACTGTTTGAACTGTTTTTGACCCGTTTGAACCAATGTATTTCAAAGAGAACCGGGCGACCGGTTGGTCAACTGGCCGGGCAACCGGTTGGTTGACCGGTGTACCACTTTCAACGGTCAGTAACAGTGATTTGGTAAAATCTCTGTCTTGGTATCAGTTTGATGTTTTGTTTGCTGAATTCTCATTTTGATATGAGTTTGGTGCAACGGTTGGAGCTTGAAAATGTGGATTTTTCATCAAATTTTGAATCTGATGCTGGGTTTAATTCACCGTTAGAGATGGTCTTAAGCCCGAATCAAATAATTTGAGACTTAAAAGTGATAATTTTAAATGAGTTAATTTTTTTAATATATTTTATAAAGTTTTATTTAATTTTAATTTTTCTTACTTTTTTAGATTAAAAAATTATTAATTAAATATTTAAATTTAATTTTTTAAATATATTTAGGTGTTTAATTAATATTTGGGGATAGTTTAGGAAATAAAATAAAATTTCAAGTGTTTTGATGCCACGACAGCACTTTTCATTATAGATTGTAGTTGATGGCAGGAGTAAAATTGATCCAAAATTAAATAATTTATATATAAAATTGATATTATTAAAAACACAAATGTTAAATTAATTTTTGAATGATAGTTAGGAGGACAAAATAAAATTTTCAGACTATGAAATATGTACAACATGGAATTCTCTGATGGATTTGTCTGTAATGATATTGCTTATGATAATCTAATGGCGTAAGTTTAATGTTAAGCAAAGTACATGATTTTAGAGTTTGTGATTACAAAACTCACTTTGTTTGATTTGAGTTTTCTAAAAACTCTTTTTAAAAAATTTTATTTTCTTATTTATTTTTTATTTTTTTATTGAATTTTTTAATATTTTAAACAAATTTTTTTAAAAAAAATTTTAGACACACCTAATATAAATACACTTAAAAAGTATAATTTTTATGAAAAAATTCTTTAAAAAATTTACTCAATACCAAAAATACAAAAATACAAAAAAAAAAAAAACGAAAATTCAGTATATTTTTCATATTTTTTTGTATTTATTAATTTTTTGAAATATTTTTCACAAATATTTTACTTTTTAGATATATCTAAATAAGGTGTATCTAAAAAAGTTTTTAAAAAATACTTAAAATTTAAAAAATATTTACTAAAAACAAAAAAAATACGAAAAAAAAAAACTTAACTTTCAGAAAATTGAAACTAAACACACTATTTTAACTTGATTTGTTGAATTATTGAATTATATACTTTATGTGTGAGTGAATTTCTGATTACACTGCCCTCTTTAGTAATCCAGCTGTAGGACACAGGCAGAATAGATGGCACCTTGTAATCTGCACAGAAAGAAAAGGCTCCGGCGGTGGTTCTTCCACCCGGGGGCACTCCGACGATCAAGTCAGTATCTCTCAAAGATAAACAAGTGCTTAAATTACTGCTCAAGACTTAAAATTGCGTATCTTTGACCCGCCGAGGGTGCCCTTCTTTTATAGCTTAACCCTCTCCTAGTCCCACTAGAAGTCTGGCTTCTATGGACTCCAATTCCGGATCTACCTTGGACTCTTCAAGAGATAAGGATAGACTCCCTGAGAGTACTACCTGTATCCATCTTGTAGTCTTTCTTCATTCTAGGACTCCTATCCCTTATCCGTTTATCCCGGATTCCTGTATTCTCGCAGACAACCTCGGCAACTCCGAGATAACCTCGGCGTAACTACCACGACACGTGGCACCTCGGCTGACACTTCGGTGTCACCTCGGCCACGTGTTGGTACTCAAAAAATACATCCCCACAACTGCCCCCTAGGTTCTATTACCTCGGCATACTGAGGTGATGGAGCCTACATTGAACTTTTTCTCGTACGTCGGCTTAAGAACTTTCTAGCCGAGATCATTTATTTTTAGGCCGACATGTCTTCATCCAAGAACAAGAATTCAGATCAATTTTCCTTCGCGCATGAGCTGTCATGCACCATTTTTCAACCGTTCCACTGACGCGTTTCACCCTTATTGGTCCGTGCTGGTGACGTGCCTGTAGGCCGTCTTTTCTCTGCTTGCACCGTCTGACGCATGCGTTAACCCAGGCGCAATTAATGCTTCTGTTTTGCCGCCGTTTTACATTTTTGACAAAACAATTGTCTCTCTCTTTCTCTTCACTTTTGCGTTTGAATACTTTACATTTTCTCTCTCTGAAGCTTTCTCTTCTTCAAATCTGCCATTGCCCCAAGCTCTGAGCTCTGCAACCATCTCCATCTACCATTTCTGCGAAGCTTTCGCCACTGTTGCCTCCGTCGTCTGACCTCGGCGAAGCTCATTCCGGCCTCACCTTTTCTGGTAAGCAACTGGCTTTTCTTCTCCAGTTCTTGATTATCCCTGAAATTTCTTGCCATTATTGTTCTGCTCTAGTATTTAATTTGCGAATTTTTCACTTGAATGCGTCTTTATTTCTTGATTTTACATATGAACATTTGCACTGTTTCTCCTCTATTCTTGGTCTTCCACCCTTTGTGTTCTTGAATCTGAGACTCCTTTTTGTTTTCTACTTTGTTGTTTCTTTTCCAGATCTGTGCCTTCGATCTTTATCTTCGTAGCTCTTAGGTTTGGGATTTGCTTATAGAACCTTCAATTTTTAAGAAAAACTGAAACCATCTTTACCAATATACACCTAGGTTTAAGCCGAGGTCCCAAGAACCCTTTAGGAGTACCCTGTTTCTGTAGTCAAGTACTTGTGTACCAAAACCATGGGTATGTGGAGAAATAGAGTTAATACCCCAACCAAATTAGAATTTTTTAGGCAAGAATTCTCCATCCCAGCTGATGTCCATCTGAGACTAGCTGGTGATGACGACTCCATTATGCCCAAGGATGATTCCATGCCTTTTCCTGTTGTAGCCTTTGTCGAATGTGGGCTTCGGTTCCCTCTAGATCCCCTTTTTCGCGAAGTCCTTCATTACTATACCCTGAACCCTATGCAACTCACCATCAACGCCTATAAAAAGCTCAATGGTATAATAGCCTTAGCTCGGCAGGAGAGTGTCAGGATCACTCTTGCCGATATCCAATACTGTTACACCATGTGTGCCCTCAACCTAAAGGAAAAAGGTTATGTGTATTACCTCAAGCCGAGGTCCACCGAGTTTAAAATCGTAGCCGACCTTCCTGACTCCAACAAAGGTGCTGGAGATGACTATCTTATTGCATCTGGTAATTGGGAGTTTGGCCCAGATGAAGAAGTCCATCTTTTCCCTCTCCCCCGAACAGTAAAAGAGGGCAAGGGTAAGAGCCCAACGTCAACTGCTTAGCTGTTGCTTTCTTCAAGTTTTCCAAAAATTTTATCTATTTCTGATGTTATGTTCTGTTTTGCAGATGTTCGCAAGCCTCCCAAGGACTTTCGCCAGTCCTATTTCCTTGGGAAAGGCCTGAAGAAGCTCCTGGACCTTCCAATCCAGAAGCGCAAAGCTCCATTGGTGCTGAATTTCATCCCAACATACAGATCAACTCTTCTCGATGTTCCCAAGAGGAAGAAGAAAAGCTCCTCTCCTCCTTCTGCTACCACTCTGCTAACTGCATCAACATCTCGGACTGATCAAGGGTCAACATCCGATCCAGCCGATCTACCATCGACTTCTGCACAATACTTGATCCCAGTAACAGAAAGAAAGCGTCGGCGACGTCTTGTAAAAACTGCCGAAATGGTCCGCCCAAAGCCCGTTGTTCAAGATCTCCTCTCCGACCTTCCAGCCGACGTCGACGCTGTACCATCCCAAACAGTGCCTCCGCCAAAACCAAAAAGAACCAAGAAGGCCCAGCCAAAGGCCAAGGCGACTGAGGCTGACGCCGAGGCTGAAGATGCCATGCCTATCTCCAAATTGGCCGAGAACAAGAAGCCCTCCTCTGCACCTGCCAAAAGACCTGCTGAAGCCCAGCCATCAGGGTCCACTCCATCGAAGAAACAGAAGTCATCCTCTGGGACGACCTCGGGATCCAAAGTCCCAAAAGTTCCTTGGTCGCCTCAGATTACTCTTGAGAACAGGCCTGTCTATGCCAATGAGAGCGCCGTGGACGTTAACATCGACGTGGCGCTCAGTACTGCAGTTCTCCTTGAAGGCGATCTTGAGCGCAATGCCAAGATAAGTGAATATGAGAACTACGCTCTCATGCTGCAGCGCTCTGTGCAAGTAAGTTTTTGAATTTGATAACTTTTCTTTCTGCCACTTTCGTCATACTTGTAAAGTCTTGCAATATTTTTTAATAACCTTTGCCTTTGTGAACTTTCAGGCCATTCAACACGCCCACTCCTTCTCCATGCAAGCTTTTGAGACGAGGGAGAAATTAGCCGATGCGAGGAGGGAGGTGGCTGCCCTAAAAAAAGAGAACAAAACTTTTTTGGCAAAAATGAAGAAGCTTGAAGACCAGGCTGAGGTCGCCACAAAGCCCATCCTTAGCTTTAGAAAAATTTGAATCGCCGAGGCAGTAAAAATGGTTGCTGAAGCCCAGAAGAGAGAGGCCGAGGAAAGGGCAGCCTAGGCCGAGAAGGAGGAGGAAAATGCCCTCCCCACTAAGGAAGGCGAGATAAAGGCTGGGCATGAGAAGGCCTATAGTCAGGGTATGGCCGACGTCGCGGAAGATTATAAGCTACAAGTTAGGGAGGCATGCAACAGGGGATTTTCCCTAGGTTGGAACTCTTTGGCCAAAAAGCTTGATCTTCCTGCCGACTCGCCATGGCGCAAGACCGAAGCCATTCGTCTTCCCTTTCCTCCTCCTCCACCTTCAACTCAGGTTGAAGAAGAAGCTGATTCTGAAGCCGAGGCTGAAGATGAGGATGAAAACATTAATGATGAAGAGGCCTTGGTGAGAAAGTCTAAGGATGCTGCTGAGGTCAAGTCTCCTCCTCCAGTTGAGCAGATCCTAGACTTAACCCAAGATGAGGAGGCTGAGAAGGTGCCCAAGGAAGCTGGCATAGGGAAGCTTTCCTCTGACTTGCTTTTGGCTGAAAGGAGTCTTGAGAAGACTTTGGCCGAGATTGACGCCGAGATTGCTTCAGATAAAGAGGCCGAGGTTGTGGCAGAAAAGGATGCAGATGCTATGGTGGAAAAAGATGTCGAGGTTGTTCTTCGAGAGACTTCCGAGGTCCTAGCCCAACCTGCTCCTGAAGCTGAAGAAACTTGAATGTCTTTTGTTTTTTTGTTCTTTCTTTTGTACTTTTGTTTTCTGAACAATGTAAGCTTTGTATATGGCCGATGTGCTTTTCTTTGTTTCCTGTGAACGATTTACTTTTGCTAGGCCATGGTGCCTTTATTTACTGCAACTGTTTTCATCTGAATGCTTCAGTCTTTAATTCTTCATTGCTTCTGTATACTTAGGATATTTTGCATGACTCATATAATTCTTCCTTTGCATAATCTCCTCGGGGTTACATACCTCGGGTATGATAACTTCAAGTTTTACGTCGGCAAGATACTGACCTTTAGTTCAACCTGTAAATTGCTGCAAATTTCAACAGATGATAACATGTCGGCTCAACTTCAACCTGTAATATCAGTCCAGCCTACTTGTAAATTGCTGCAAATTTCAACAAGGATTATCATATACAGTAAACTTTTCTCAAGTTATAATCAAGTGTCAAACAGTGATCTACTTGTAAATTGCTGCAAATTTCAACAAGTGAAGATAATTATATCGGCTTAACTTTAACTTGTAAATTGCTACAAATTTCAACAAGTAAAGATAAGGAATTTATCTCAGCTTAATTTTAACTTTGTAAATTGCTACAAATTTCAACAAGTAAAGATAAGGAATTTATCTCAGCTTAACTTTAACTTGTAAATTGCTACAAATTTCAACAAGTAAAGATAAGGAATTTATCTCGGCTTAACTTTAACTTGTAAATTGCTACAAATTTCAACAAGTAAAGATAAGGAATTTATCTCGGCTTAACTTTAACTTGTAAATTGCTACAAATTTCAACAAGTAAAGGTAAAGAATTTATCTCGACTTAACTTTGGTTAAGTATTATCTCGGATTAACTACGGTTAAACAGAATCTCGGCTTAACTTTGGCTAAGCTTTACTGTCTTCTCTCTGCCCCCAATGTGAACCTAAGTTCCACTTGGGTTCTCATTATTCAAAAAACAACATTGTGCATAGTTTCATAAGTTGTTGAAAATTCTGCTAAGATTTTATTGATCATATCGGCAAAAAAAAATCAAACAGGCATCTAATGATAGAAAAACTTTAAATTACAAGTGTTCCATGGTCTAGGCAATGCTTTGCCTTCATTATCTTCGAGCCGATATGCCCCATTTCCTAACACATGATGAATTGCAGAAGGTCCTTCGATTTGGGCCAAGCTTGCCCTCTCTGGGATCCTTCTTATTGCCGACGACTTTTCTCAAGACTAGGTCGTTGACTTGAAAATCCCTTGGATTGACCTTCTTGTTGTAAGCTTTGGCAAGCTGTTGCTGGTATGCCGCAAGCTGGATTGCAGCTTTCTCTCTTCTTTCTTCTAGTAGATCCAGATCTCGGGCTAAGAGCACATCATTAGACCCATTCTTAACTCCCTGTCTTCTGATCCCTGGGATGCCGATCTCCAATGGAATGACTGCTTCTGTGCCATAAGCCATGGCAAAGGGGGATTCCCCTGTTGATCTTCTCGGCGTAGTGCGATATGCCCAGAGCACGTTGGGCAATTCGTCTACCCACTTTCCTTTTGCTGCCTGCAGCCTCTTCTTTATCCCATCAAGGATTACTTTGTTGGATGCTTCGACTTGCCCATTACTTTGGGGAAAGCTTGGTGTTGAAAAGTAATTCTTTATCTTGAACTTTGCACAAAAATTCTTGATGAGTTTGCTGTCAAACTGTGTTCCGTTAACAACGATTGCTCTTGGAATCCCAAATCTGGTGATGATGTTTTTCCAGATGAAGTTCTTCACATCCACATCTCGGATTTTGGCAAGAGGCTCTGCTTCTATCCACTTTGTGAAGTAGTCTGTTGCTACTAGTAGGTACTTCCATTGCCAGTTAGCAGGGTAATTGTCCAACGAGATCCATGCCCCATTGGGCAAATGGCCGAAACCGGTTCAGTCAAGAATGGTGATGTATCAAGGGTGCAAACCTCTGGCATTGTTCACACTTTTTCACATAGGCTTCTGCATCTTTTTGCATATAGGGCCACCAATACCCCTGGGTAATGGCCCTGTGAGCTAACGATCTGCCCCCTGCATGGCTTCCACAAACTCCTTTATGAATTTAATATAAAAAGTCTTCGACCTGAAGAGGGTGTACACACCTTAAAAGAGGTCCAGTGAAGGATCGTCTGTAGAGATGTCCTTCTGCTGTTAGACTGAATCTGGCCGACTTCAATCTGACCTTGTGTGCTTCCTTTCGATCTTCTGGCAGCTTTCCCTCCTTTAGGAATGCAATAATTGCATCCATCCAGCTTGGTCCCATGTCCACACATAATGCCTCTTGCATTGTGTTTGGTGGCTCTATGCTTGGGCCTGATAGGTAATCAATCATTATTGTCCTCGTCTTTCCGATTTGCATTGAGCTTGCTAAATTGGCCAACGCGTCGCGCGTGGTTATTATCGTCTCGGCTAACCTGAAGAAGTCGGCAGTTTTGAAACATGTCTGCCAGCCTGATGACTTCTTTCGCGTATGCCGACATCCTTTCATCTCGGGCAGCAAACTCTCCTGTAGTTTGATTCACTATAAGTTGTGAGTCACAAAAAACTATTACCTCATCTGCCTCTGGTGCTACTGCCAGCTTAAGCCCAGCAATCAATGCTTCATATTCTGCCTCATTGTTCGAGGCTTTGAACCCCAGTCTAATGGATTGCTCCAATATCTCTCCATCGGAGGAAATTAACACTACTCCTGCCCCTGCCCCTGCCCCCTGCCAGTTTGAGCTCCCATCAACAAAAATTTGAAAGGAGTCGCCGATGTAAATGCTGCAGGGTCTGAGTTTTTCCTTCCTTGGTTCTTTAGCCTTTGGCTGGGCTTCTCCTTCTTTGTTTGGACATCGTTCATCTCGGCTCAACGGAGCCCGATGTTCGATGTATTCTGGCGAGAACTCGGCCACGAAGTCGGCCAAGACTTGCCCCTTAATTGCTGTTCTCGGCCTGAACTCCAGATCATATTGGCCCAAAACTACGGCCCATCTTGCTATTCTTCCAGTTAAGTCTCCTTGTTGCAACAAGGATTTTAGTGGGTGCTCTGTTAGAACCACTATCTTGTGAGCCTGAAAATAATGGTTTAGCTTCTTTGAGGCCATTACCAAGGCCAGCATTAATTTCTCCAGTGGTAGATACCTTGTTTCTGCATCGGCCAAGGTTTTACTTACATAGTAAACAGCCTTCTGCTCTCCCTTCTCTTCTCGAATTATCACGGCACTTACTGCGTGCTCTGAAACTGCCAAGTATAGAAACAGTTCCTCCCCAAGTTGAAGTGTTAAGAGGACAGGAGCCGTGGTAAGATATTTCTTCAGGTCGGCCAAAGCAGCCTCACATTCCTCTGTCCATAGAAAATCCGTGGCCTTTTTCACCAGATTGAAAAAAGGTTTACATTTGTCCGAACTTCGGCTTATGAACCTGTTTAGGGCTGCGGCCCTTCCAGTAAGCATTTGAACTTGTTTCGCCGATGTCGGACTCTGTAATTCCAAAATGGCCTTGATCTGATCTGGGCTGGCTTCAATGCCCCTTCTAGTCACTAGGTATCCCAAGAACTTACCGGATCCGACTCCAAACGCTCATTTTGATGCGTTTAGTCGGAGCCGATATGTTTTGAGTATGTCAAAGACCTCTTTTAGGTCAGCAAGATAATCCTTTGGTTCCTTGGTTTTCACGACCATGTCATCAATGTAGACTTCTACTGTTCGGCCAATTAAGTGTTTGAACATCTTGGTTACCAGCCTTTGGTAAGTTGCTCCTGCGTTCTTCAACCCAAAAGGCATGACTCTGTAACAATATAGACCTTTGGGAGTGATAAACGCTGTCTTCTCCTCATCCGGGGGGTACATGGCTATCTGGTGATACCCCCTATATGCGTCCAAGAAGCTCATCCTTCCATGTCCAGATGTGGCGTCCACCAACTGGTCGATCTTCGGCAGAGGGAAGCTATCTTTGGGGCAAGCTTTATTCAAGTTTGTAAAATCTACGCAGACCCTCCGCTTGCCATTCTTCTTCTTTACTACCACGGTGTTTGACAACCATGTCGGATAATTGGCTTCTCTGATGGCCATGGCCTCCAGAAGTCTGTCTACTTCCTTCTCCACTGCTTCGACGTGCATCAACGTCGGTCTTCGGGCTCGTTGTATTACAGGTTTGGCCGACACATCGCGTTAGTCTGTGACATGTGACCTCGAAGTCGCGGGCATTTCATAAGGTGTCTAGGCGAACACCTCAATATTTTTCCTTAGAAAGGCTTCCAACTCCCTTTCTTCTTCTTCAGCTAATCTTGTGCCGAGAAGAAAGAAGCGTTCCTCATCGCCCACTTGGACGAAGATTTTTTTCAATGCTTCTTCACTTTTCTCGGTCGGCTCCTTGCCGACATCATCTAGGATCTTCATGTCCTCTTCTTCGACTTCTGCCTCCTCTGGGTCCCGAATGCTGCAGGTTAATTTCATTGCTGCCATGGAGCAATTTTTTGCCTGCAACTGATCTCCTCTGATTTCCTCAATCCCGTGTTCTGTTGGGAACCGTAGCAGTTGATGCAGTGTTGAGGGAACTGCCCCCATTGCATGCAACCACGGCCTCCCCAAGATAATGTTGTAAGGCGAGGGCGTGTCAATCACAATGAATTCTGTCTTGATCTTCTTCGTGCCAGCCTGTATCTCCAAGCTTGTTGCGCCTAATGGCCATGTCGGCGTTCCATTGAAGCCGACCATCGGGCCATTTGACTGCTCCATGTCATCAGGGTGAAGGCCTAACTCCTTGTAACATCTGACATACATGATGTCGCAGGAGCTGCCTTGATCAATCAGAATACGTTTCACCTGGCACTCCCCAACCTGGAGGGATACTACCAAGGCGTCATTATGTGGGTGCTGGACCATATCAAGGTCGGCCTTTGTGAAGGCTATCGTCGGTCATTGGCTCTCTTCAGGCCGAAGTCTTTTCAGTCCGACCTAGTTGACGTGCTACAGGTCTTTTACTCTTTGTGTCTCCCCCCGTATGTCGTTTTCATTCACTTTTGAGTGGATCACATTAACCACCCGAGGTCCACTGTGGTTCTTTGTCTTTGAGGCGGCCTTCAGTGCTTGAGGCAATCGTGCCTGTTCTTCCCTTGTTTTGGCATCATCCACAAGGTCTTTGAGATGGCCCTGCCTCACCAAATCTTCTAAGTGTGCTTTAAGGGCTCTGCAACCCTGAGTTGGGTGCCCCTCCTCATTGTGGTAAGCGCAACGCCTACCCAGGTTTCTTCCCATAAATTCTCCCGGTGCCCTTGCCGGTGCCCTGAAGTAGGGCTGATTTCGAATTTGATCAAGGACCTTGTGGACCAGAATTCGGAACACCGTTGTCACTGCCTGCTTAGTCCTCAACTTTGTCTCCTGTTTGTTGGGTCCATTGTTACCTCGGCCTCGCTTTGGCGAGCCGTTGCCTTTTTCTGGCTTTGTCTCCTTATTCCCCGATGTATCTTCCTCGGCTCTGGCATACTTCTCGATTCTCGCCATGAGCTCTTCCATGCTCTTTGGCAGGGTTTTTGCCAAAGACTTTCGCAGTGGACAGTCGTCCTTCAGGCCGTTCTTGAAAGACACGACCGCCACCTCTTGGTTGCATTCAGGTATTCGATTGAACACCTCATAGTACCTCTTTGCATAGGCCCTAAGGCTTTCATCTTTGCCGATCTTCAGAGCCATCAATGCATCCACCCTCAATGGCTGCAGTTTGTTTGTTATGAACCTGGCCACAAACATCTCGGCCAGGCCTTCCCAATTCTTCACGCTCCCCTTTGGTGATTTGTGGAACCAATCCGATGCAATCTCCCCGAAAGATGAAGGGAACACTTTGCAGAGCAACGACTCGTTCCCACTATATAATGCCATTGAATTCAAAAATAATCCAACATGGAAGTTAGGGTCTGACTTACCATCATATATCTGGAACCTCGGCATACTGAATCTTTTTGGTGCGACGAATTTGTCCAATTCCACCGAGAATGGTGTCCTCGGCTTAACCGGGGAGGTTACTTCGGCTCCGGCATTCTCCTGCTTCCTCTTGAGGTAATCTCTCAAGTCTTCTTTACTTCTCCCTGCAGCCCGGCTGTCTTTGGACTTCAGCCTTTTCGGCGCACTACTCTCGGCCTCATGGTGGCCCCTTTTTGATCCTTCCCCGCAGGATGCATCGAAACACAATACTCGCCCCTGAACATGCCGATGTTCTTTGGGGTCTGCCTCCTTCTCGTGATATGTCCTTCGGGACTCTTCTCTTCTCGGCTCTTCTCGGCCGACTTCCCTGGAGGGTCGGTGAGAGTGCCTTCCACTCCTCGTGTGCTGAGGGGCTTCGGGGATTTCTTTCCGCCCATTCTTCTGGGCGTTTGCTGCTGGCATTGGTGTGTCCTGTAGTGGGTATGGCGGCTGCATGACATTATTTTGCATCATGAAGTTGACGACCGATTGAAGGTCTGCCAACTTGTTTGCCATCTCCTTGACTTCTTCATCCCTCCTCAGACATCTGTCTTTCCAGATCTGGAGGTTGTCCTCGTTATAGTACTTGCCCTGGTCCGCTTTCTTTGATGTGTTGCCATCTTGGCCGACGCCTTTCTCTGCGTGATTCTGATCACGAGCTTTTTCGTTGTGGTCTCCTCCTTCAACGTTAGGGTCCACGGGTTTTCCACTCCCAGCAGGAGTGTCGTCACCAATCTTTTCCTTCTGCGTGTTACTGGCTATCTACTCTTCTTTCGTTCTCATAGACGGCGCCAAATTGTGTGAGTGAATTTCCGATCACACTGCCCTTCTTAGTAATCCAGCTGTAGAACACAGGCAGAATAGATGGCGACTTTATGTCTGCCTGAGAAAGAAAAGGCTCCGGCGGTGGTTCTTCCACCCGGGGGCACTCCGACGATCAAGTCAGTATCTCTCAAAGATAAACAAGTGCTTAAATTACTGCTCAAGACTTAAAATTGCGTACCTTAAACCCGCCGGGGGTGCCCTTCTTTTATAGCTTAACCCTCTCCCAGTCCCACTAGAAGTCTGGCTTCTATGGACTCCAATTCCGGATCTACCTTGGACTCTTCAAGAGATAAGGATAGACTCCCTGAGAGTACTACCTGTATCCATCTTGTAGTCTTTCTTCATTCTAGGACTCCTATCCCTTATCTGTTTATCCCGGATTCCTGTATTCTCGCAGACAACCTCGACAACTCCGAGATAACCTCGGCGTAACTACCACGACACGTGACACCTCGGCTGACACTTCGGTGTCACCTCGGCCACGTGTTGGTACTCAGAAAATACATCCCCACACTTTAATTACATATGTATAGCAATAAATATATATATATATATATATATGCAGCAAGATTAATAAATTACCATAGACCGAACTCATAAAACATACCATAAAATTCTTTTTATTTATTATTATTAGTTTTTTCTTTTTCTTTTTTCTTTTTTCCATCTTGCTCACTATATTCACCTATTGAGCTGTCATTAATGACCTTTCAAAATTTAATAACCAAACTTGACCAACTTAGAGTAAACTTTTCTTTTCAATAAATATAACAGAAATGATTTGTGTATCTAATTTTCTAATTAATAATTTACAGATGAAAAATGTTTTAAACCCCCTTTCTCTCTCATTGGCCAATTTTTTTTTTTTTTTTTTTTTTCTTTCTCCTCCAATCACCACCCGCCATGTATGTGTGGGGTGGTGATTGGAGGGGTCTCTATCAATGCTGTTTAAAGATACACTCAAATAAGTGTGGATTCTATACTATGTAGACTCTATACTTATGTGAGTTTGTGTGTAAAATATTAAATAAAAAATTAGGTAATTTTGACAATGTATGCCTGATCTTCCAACCTATTAGGTTATGCAAAAACTATGGATGAGTCAATCTTTGACTTCCAACCAACATGCTAATTAAGTTAGGTGAAATCAATTCTATTCATTCTGCTATTTTTATTGGGCTGAAAGTATCATATTAATGTGTTTATTTAGTGTTCTTTAACTACTAATATGAAAGTGGTTCATAAACAGAATTGTTATATTGTACAAAATCAGAATTCATAATGATGTGATAATAACATACTTATATTATGAAGTATAATAGTGGATATTTTGATTAGAAATGAATGGATCACAAACAATTATACCAGTCTATATAAAATTTTTATGTAAAAATTATATTTGTACGACATTACCCTTCTTATTTATAAATAGGCATGAGGTAATAGAGTCTTGCTACTTGAAATTGAATTCATTAAAACAATATAATACAACCATAAAAAGATATATATAATAGAAAGACTCGATTATCATATTTATAAAAACAAATATTAAGGGAGATTTGTATATTTATTTATATAGGATTACACTACAATAATGTTTTCATGACTAAATTATGCTACTAAATTTTAGATATTATTTTTGTTTGATGTATCCCAAATAAATATATACATCAGTATTAGGCAAGAAAAGTGCCTCAATATATTGATAATAGGGCTGGCTTCCCTCCATTCCGATCATGGATTGGAGGGTACTATTGGATCTGTGGGGGGTTACCACGAGTCTCGTTTCAATAATCTAAACTGTTCAATGTGTAGAACTCATTGAGTACTATATATATATATATAATATCACGTTGATGAGATATCGATAGCTATGTAATTAAATTAGTTTTGTATTAAAAAAATGGACAGTGAAAAAATAAACGATTGACAGAAATCTGATACGATGAGATAACTATCAATATCCGATCAAAGTGCTTTTTTACAGGCATTTAATACTCAACGAGTTCTATATATTGAACGGTTCAGATTATTGAAACGAGACCCGTTATGAATCCTCACGGACCCAACAGTATCCTCCAATCCGGACTGAAAGAAAGCCCAGCCATTGATATAATACATGAAATGTGGACTAAATCAAAATATTGATGATATGATGATATCCAAGATTTTTTGTCTTTTATTTTTATGGTAGGTTTGATGCCAATTTTATCCGGGTAGTATAGTCTTATTTCTCTATATATTATTATAAAAGTCAAATAATTGAAATTTCAGAGAGAGAGAGAGAGAGAGAGAGAAAGAGAGAGAGAGAGAGAGCCTACCACCCCCCAACTTCATAAAAAGTCTTAAAATGCTGCATGATATATCATCCCATTTTCTTGAAAAAGCCTCCAAAGGTGGCTAGCTGTAAGGACTATTTGCTCTTGGAGGACACTCCATACGGCCGCCAATTTGAAACTCATTTTGTTTTCTTATTATAAAAATATTGACAAAAAATAATCTAAAAACATGTTTTATTTTTTAGCCTGGATTTTTTTTTCACATAAAATATTTTACATCAAAAAATATTTTTTATGTAAATCAATTTTGCATAAAATATATATTTTTTTAATTTTCCGGTAAGGTTGGATAAAAATTAACGAAGAGTCATATTTTCCTTAAAAAAGGTGAATGTGTTAAAATGGTCGAATTGGAAATGTATTTTAGGCCTTGTTTGGGAAAACTAAATAAGTGTACTTTTTGTCTTTTTGACTAAAAAAGTGAGGTTGAAAATATGAATGTTTGGGTTAACTTTTTGACTTTTTATGAAAAAATGTGTAATAAAAAATTATAAAAATTAATTTTTAGAGGAAAATTTGAATTGGGAGTTGTGCAGTCGTAATTGTTGACTTTTGGTGAATAGTGTTAACTTTTTAACTTTTTGAGTAACTTTTTGACTTTTTGAATTATTCTCTACATCCCAAACTTAGCCTTATTTTAAAATCAACTTATTGATTCTTTGATGGTAAGTAATTTTGGGGGGATTATGACGCAAATTGTTTTCTTTAAAATGTTTTACTTAATTTTTATTCAATTAAACAATAGAATATGCATAATAAATATTTTATTTTACGTCAAAACAAATAAAATTTTTATTTTGTATATATATATAATAATATATAAATCACTTTCAAAATGTAAAATTTCAACTAATGTAATGCCGACAAAAATCAATCCAATGTATTGACTTCTTTCTTCAATTTTTCAAATAATTCTAAAATTAAAATATTGAAAAACTTCGGGATTAAGAAAAAATTGAGTGCAACAATTGAAAAGGAAAATGAATTTGACTGAATAAAATAATATATGATAAAAGAAAACACACATTTTCATTCAAAATTTAATTAAAGCAAAAAAGTCTTGAGACTTGAAATTAACTCCTCTTTTTTTTTTTTTGTTTGGGTACATAGAATACATTACAGGCAATCACATTTTGATCCCTTAAATTATGATTTGGTATCACTTTATCCAATTTGACTAAAAATTGTTGTCATTAGACCATCTCCAATGGTTCACCAAAACTGATATCAAATTTAAATTCTGATGAAAAGGGTACTGTTCACAGCTCCAACGGTTCACCAAAAGTGATATCAAATTGATATTTCATCAAATGTTTCATCAGAGTGAGGGAGTACACGGACGAAATACTGAATTCACCAAATCACTGTTACTGACCGTTGAAAATGATACACCGGTCAACCAACCGGTTGCCCGGCCGGTTGACCAACCGGTCGACTGGTTTTAGTTGGTTCAAACAGATCAAAAGGTTCAAACAAATTTAAAAAAAAAAAAATTTTATTCCTACCGGTCAACCAGCCGGTTGCCCGGCCGGTTGACCAACCGGTCGACTGGTTTTCTTTTAAATAAGTTGGTTCAAACAGATCAAAAGGTTCAAACAAATTTAAAAAAAAAAAAATTAATTCCTACTGGTCAACCAGCCGGTCAACCGGCTGGTTGACCAACCGGTCGCCCTTCAATCTGAGAATGAAGCTTCAATATGAGAATGGTGCAGAAAGCTTGTTAAACAATTGTTTAAAGTGTGAATTGTTTAAAGAAAGTGTGAATTGTTTAAAGAAACAATTCATGGTGCAGAAAGCTTCAAACTGAGAGATAATTGTGTGTAGCTCGCCAAACATCAAATAATTGATGGTGTAGAAAGCATCAAACATCAAACTGAGAAAAAAAAAATATTTACGCGTAACGGTCGACCAACCGGTTGCCTCACGGGATTTGATACGGGATTTGATACACCGTTGGAGCGAGCGGTATCAAATTTGATGAAATTGATCATTTTTGACTCAGATTTGGTGAAAAATCTGAGTCACCGTTGGAGATGCTCTTAGCAATCAGTTAAAAGATTAATGAAAAATTATCATATCGTACATATTATAAAATACCAGAAAGGTCCTAATTTTGGAAAATATAATTTCACCCTTTTGAACTACTCTGCTCAGTATCACTTTACTCTTTTTATTTATTTATTTATTTATTATCAATAGAAATTTTCATTAAGATAGGAAGCGAAATGACACTTTCGAAAGAATCCATCTAATAAAATAAAAGTTTACACCAAAAAAAAAAAATCTCAAAAGAAATCACCAAGGAGGATCTATGAATATATCAAGACGCAAAGTACAAGAGTTCGACAATAAGACAAGCCTGAGACAAATACATAGGCTACATCCATAGAGAGGGTAAGCAACAATCAAACCACTGATGAAAACCTAGCCACAACCAAGCACCAAACAAACAAAACAAAAAACCAAAAAAAAAAAAAAAAAAGGAAGACAACCTTCAGACCCCAAGTAATAGAAAAGCGACGGTAGAACTAGCAACCAGAGGCAGATCTGGTAGAGATGATGTAGCACTTCGTACTTCTTGGTACAATGAAATTATATTTGATTCTTTGATTTTCATAATTGAGAACCTTCTTAGTCGATATTTGAGCCTTGGCTGAGGCGTTACCCATAATGGTTGGGTGAGATTGGATAAAAAAAACTCTAAATTTAAATAGGTGTTCCTGAGTAGTTTTCACTCTTTTATCACTTTGAATCTTGATGTGAGACTAGAACCATTGTAATGTTTATTTCCGAAGCTTCAATTTGGACACAAGAACGACCCAAAATGGAGTTTGGACAAAAAAGTTATGCCCATTCGAAGTTTGTGAATCTGTGCTATGTACATAGTTTGCTCGAGCGCAAGCTTCACTGCTCGAGCGGTCCATAGACCCTTCTAACTTTGTATTTCAAAATTGTCTGAGATATTACAAGCCTTGATTGACCTCTCGAGCGTACTTTTGACCGCTTGAGCAGTCTGCTCAGAATTTAGCACTTTAAAAATCACTTTTGGGTGACTTCTCTCTCTCTCTCTCTCTCTCTCTCTCTCTTCTTCATTTCCAAAACCCTAAGCCTCCAAACCTTGATTTCATCTATTTTTACCAAAAATACCTCTAGTTCTTGAGGTAAAGTGTAGAGCACAGAGAGATCCTCATTTTGAACCGGTTGGATCGTGTTTTCCTCGACATCACCTCGTGAGTCTTTTCTCATCCTTTTCTCCTTTGAGATAGGGATTTCTTTGCTTGTTTCAATATCTCCCTATAGATAGATGTGTGGTACTTTCTATTGCATGAAATATGGGTTTGAAGTGAGATTTTGAAAAAGCATATAGAAGAGGTTAGGGTTTTGAATTAAAGGTGTTCAAGTTATGATTTATGGTTGATAATAGAGGTTTTGGACAAATGGATCATATTAATGATGTTTAATATAAAAATTCCTAATTTTGTTTCCCTAATGAGTTTGAGAAAAGAGATAAATTGTTATTTAAATATTTGTTGGGTTATGTTGATTAATTGAACTAAAAAGGTAAAATGGGAGGAGAATGAAATCAAATGATTATTATAAATTGATTTATATTGTGATATGGAAAAATGAAGAGTTAATTGATTTGTCACTAATTTTGGTAATGTTGTAATTATTAACGAAGTGGATTTGTGAAATTATCTTGATAACTGCATTGTGTCTTCATGAGAAATATTATATCTTTCATCTTGTAGAGGTTTTGTCCTTGGCCATCGATGGAAGATAGTATTGGTTATTGTAAAATAGGTTATATGTGTAATGTGATGTTGATTAAATTTTATAAATTAGAATAATGAAATATATGACGAGTTGAAGGATAGAAGTTCTAAAAGAGGGTCTGTTTCCTTTTGGCTTGTGATCGATAAAGTGTGACGCATGGATAGAGCTTCCACTTTCCTTCCGATTTGAGCTTGGTAAAGTGTGTGGACTGTTGGGCTATATAGAGGTTCTACTTTTCTTCTGGCTAGCCACCAATAAAGCGTAGCGCTTCGAGATAGGTTCAAAATTTTCTTCTGAAGTAGAGCCCGGTAAACTGTGTTGGAATGGTTTAATGAAGCCGGTTTCTTTTTAATTATGTTATAGTTGTTGTTGAGTTACATGATTATGTAGATATGCTTGACGTGGTGGATTTGTGTTAGGGATTTAAAATGTGTAGTCGGGATGATTTTGTAATGAATTGAATGAGGTTGTTTGACTATGTTATAGGTGTTGGTATGTATAATTGGTGTTGTACGGATTAGAATACTTGAAAAATGGTAGTATGATTATGATTTTTGGATTAAAGGTTAGAATGAGTGAATGATTGATTGTTTTAAAACTTTTCTCTATAGTAAAGGTGATTAAAAGAATTTCTTTGGAATCATAAATGATGGGATGAAAAGATGATACATGAGTTTTCCTTGAAAAGTAAAAAAAATAGATTTTGAGAAAAAAACATATTTATATGTGTTTTATTTTAAATATAAAATAGCACATTACTTATCTAATTATCACCTGATAGCATTCGTGATCACATGTATCTATTGGCCCTATTGTTGAGAATCATTGTAAATCCCTACTAGACTTTTGTGTTCATCCTATTTTACTTAACCATTTTTCAGGTATCGGTTGCATCATTAAGATCAAAAAGTTATTTATTTTGTTGAGGGTTCATTTTGTATAGATTGTGGGAGAAAAATTAATGTGTTGTGGAAATGATGTTGTTCTTCTATTGTAATTATTTATTTTGCAACATTCAACGTAAGCCTAAGGACATGGTTTGTAAGTTGTGGTATTGTGGCTCCATTATTTGTATTATACGAGAGGGAATATCTCTATTTTATTCTATTGAAACCTAGTTTTTTAATTTTTAATTTTTATGTTTATGTTGTGTAATTGAATTGTAATGAGGGTTTGTTAATATATTCGAGTAAGTAAAATTGTGGGCATTACAGATGGGGAAGTAAAGAAGGGATTGAGGCAGATCTGGTAAGGGTGGGACCGTGGAGACGAGGAGGTGGCAGATCTGGTGGAGGTGCGGTGGTGATGGCATCAGAAGAGAGAGAAGACAGCTTCGGTAAAGAACACACCTCACAAGAAGGAGAGAGTGGGTTGGAAAGACGAGCTTCCAAGGTTAGAAAAGCAAAGGAAAAGGGAGTGGAAGGAGGAAAGAGGAGGCCGGAGGCTGAAACCCCCTCTCCACCTCGACGGCACACCCAAAAACGTTAGAAGAAGAAAGAGTTTAGAGAGATACTCTGAGTCGATTGTTGTGTTCTGTATCATTTTACTCTGTTCAACTGAAAATTGCTATATTTTACTTCTACAACTATCAATTTGCACTAATGTACACATATTGCTAGCAACATGTTAAAAAAATAGATAAAAATTATCATGTGACTTCTCAAATATTATGAAATGTCAAAATGCCTTAAATTTGAGATTGTATAGGTCATTTTCTCAAAATTAAGCTATATTATATCAAAATTAGAGTATTTTTGGCATCTCATAATATTTGAGATGTCAAATTAATCTATATTTTCTTAAAATTAAGATACTTTGATATTTTATAATATTTGAGATGTCTTGTGCTTTGCACATGACAATTTTTCGTTCATCTCTTAATGGATTGCTTGGACAAGTATCTATCGGTACAAATTAATAATTTAAGGTGATAAAAATGTAATGATTTTTAATTAAATGGAATAAAGTGATACCAAGCCATAGTTTAAAGTGGTAAACTTATTTATTTATTTATTTTAACTTAGAATATTTTTGACATTTCTTATTAATTAAGATGTCATGTGATAATTTTTCATCTTTTTTTTAAATTTTTTTATTTTAAAATTGCCAATGGCAGGTGTAAATTTGTGCAATTGACAATGTAATGCGGTAAATGTAGCAATTTTTTAATTGAATAGAATAAATTGATACCAAATCATTTAAAAAGATAAAATGTAATATGCGTGTTTTATTCTATCCAGAAAGAGAGGGGTGGGGTTGCCGGGAGTTGAACCCTGACGTAACGAACATGCGTGCAATCACTATACGCCGACTGTCTTGCTCACTTTCAAATTAATTTAGAGTAAATTATCAATAAATTTTAATAATTTGGCTAAGTGATTTGTATGATTTAAATAAATATATATTTTTTAATTTTTTATGAAAAGATATACAAAAAAAGAAGAAGAAATGATATGATTCAAAAAAGATAAAAAGATTATAAAAAAAAAAAACGGTAATATAAGGGGTGCCAAATAGTGCATTAATTCCCCTCAAGTCCAATTGAAAATAAGTCATAGTAAATAAATTTTTTTTGATGATTTTTTGCATATGTCATTAAAAATTGACAATTAATGACTTTTTTGTCACAATTTTTATAATTTGTCTCTAAAATTTATAATTGGTGACTTTTTTTGTGACAAAATTTTCAGACTATCACTGAAAATTGAAAATTAATGACTTTTTTTTTGTGACAATTTTTTTGAATGTCTCTAAAACTTTTAATTAGTGACCATTTTATGATAAAATTTTCAAACTGCCTCAGAAAATTAACAACTATTAACTTTTTTTTAATAGTATTTGATAAAAAAATGCTATCAATTATTATAAGACTTATTAGACAATAATAAGTCTTATTAAGATCTACACGTAAGTCTCCATTAATTTAAGTAGTTAAATTTTCTTCATTATTAATTATGAATTATTGGGAAAAAAAATAGAATTATTGAAGTTTAACATTTTTTTGTTTAATGTGCATGACTCGTCAAATATTTAATTTTTATAAAAAAATTCACATTGATTAAATATTAATAACCACTTAACCAGATCATATTTGTGGTAATAATATATTTTCATACTTACAGTTTACACAAATTTGATCTGATTAAGTGGTTATCAATATCCGATTAACGTGATTTTTTGCAAGAATAAAATATTAGACAAACTCTACATATTGAACGGTTTTGGCATCGATGTGAGTCCATGGAAGCCCAATAACATACTCCAATCCGATTTTAGACTAGAAAAAAGCCACTATCTTAATAATTTTATTGAAATTTTTATTGTAGTGTATACTCTTAAAAATATAATATACTGCACTTAAAAAATCATCTTTACTATCCTATCTTGGTAGCTCGAATTGGAGGGGCTCGAATGGCTTAAATGGGTGTTGGTCAGTCATCCGCCCAGATGACCGGCTGAACGTCCCCCTGGACGACCGGGTGAAAGATTATCTACTGCGATTGTCACCTTTGTCGATTGCGGCTGTCAGCCTCCTCGACGGACGAACATCCGCCCGGACGACCGGCAAGGTGAATTTCGAGCCATTCGAGCCAGCTTCATATTCGGGCTGCCAAGCATTGCTCTAACTTATTGTTTAGTTTCATCTTTGCAAATTAAAGTTGCAACTTCAGCTAATCGGTTTGTAGTGGGTTGATTTTTTGACTATTTTAGTCTAGGGTTAAAAAGTTTATTTGGATCAGGTTTTTTTAATTTTTTTAATTTTTGTGAGAGAAAAAAATAAAATGATGATGATTTAGATATAATATTTTATCTTATTAATTTTTTAATTTATTTTATTTTTTTATGGCTAAATTAAGTCTTAACCTCAAAAAAATCTCATGTCAAACGAACAATCACTTTGCGTAGTTAGGGTTACAACTAGATAAGAAATAAATTTTATTTATTTTGTTGTTTGAACAATGAAGTGATAGTAGGGAGAGAGCGAGTTTTGTCTCTGCTAAGCAAAAAGAGATTGGATTCATTTGGAAAGAATTTTTTTAATTAAACTTTTTAATTTTTTATTGGCTAATTTAGCTTGATTAAATTAGTTTCGTTTGAAATTTTTTTTTAATTTTTTGACTCTTTTGCATTTTTATGAGAAAAAAAATAAAATAATTATAATTTAAATGTAATATTTTATTTTTTAATTTATTTAGCCTATTTTATCTTTTAATATTTTTTTATTTCCTACCAACTTCTCAAACAGGGACATTGGGGTCTTTTGAGAAGTGAGTTATAATCCACTTTCCAGATTATAACTCACTCCCTCTCTTACAAAAAGTAGCTTATAAAAGCAGCTTATAATCAATTTTTAACCAAAAAAGATGATTATAACCACCTTCTCTTCATTTGTAAAGAAATGATATTTGTTATCCAATGAATTTAATAGATTTATTTATTTATTTATTTATTTATTTTTGTACCTTATCAACGTTACAAACTACATGTGTACATACACAAATTATAATATCCCCATAAAAATGAGATCCATTATTATTTTTTGGATGTGGTGGGTCATACATTGTGTTTTCCATTATTGCACTCCTTTATTTTTATAAATATAAATATATTTTTTATTTATTTGATATTCCCCTACACATTGGATGACTAATATGTAAATAAATCTATACTCTAGCATTGTACATAGTAAAAAAATAATAATAATAAAATAAAAATAGTAATTAGAGAAAATATCATATCAGTGGATTTTTATAAAAATAATTATAAATCAATAAAAAACTTTATAAATATTAATAATTAAAATTATAAACTTTTTAATGAATATGGAAAAAAATTTTTGGTTTTTTTTTTTGAAGTTCCTACTAGGGTGTAATTACTCCTAAAAAAAAAATTCAACAATTCTAGAGATCCTAAAATAGATTTGTTTACACATTAATTATCCAATGTGAAAGAGTAGAATAAAAACCCAACATGAATAAAAATCCAACATCTAAAGTTCTCTTGCTTTTCTCTTTTGACTTTCCTATGGGGGGAGAGAGAGACAACGGTGGCATCTCTCCCATCTCCCTCTCCTCTCCCAACTCCTTCAATCCTCCTCTAGATTTGATCCTTAATTCAAATATGATATTTGTCTCACCAGTCCGGCCATCACCACCTTACTTCGTACACCATCGAGCCTAAAATTTTAAGATTTAGTTTCAAATCTTTTTACTTGACGCTAAATAACATGTTTATTGTTAATGGTTTTTCGGTAACTTTAATACAAAATTCAAGTATGTCCCAACTACCGGTTGAGGTGGGTCCAATTGGATTTAGATTTTTTGTAGTAAGAACTTAACATTACGAAAAGAATGACAAAAAATATTAAGAATTGAATGAGAAATTCTCTCATAAAGTTAACCTCTTGAATGATGTGTTGGAGAAGATGTGTAATCACCTATTCCATAGTGATTATAAAACAAAGTATTGATAGGTATTTAAATCCTTAGTTTTATCTAAGAGTGTGAGTCTTTTGGAGTATCCAAATTTTCTAAAAGAAGAGGGTTATGGATGCTTCAAAAATGAGTTTGGGCCAAGATTATGGTCCAAATTAGTTATGCAAAAAGTGTCACACGCGTGCTGTCCACTTGGACCGGATTGAGCCGTGTCCGTGGTTCTTGAGACTTTTTGGACTGGATAAGGTTTTGGATTGGGTCGGGTTTGGTGACCCACGAACCTTATTACACAAGTGTATAATCTCTATACCAATTGTGGGTTTAATCCATCAATTTTGTAAACTTTGCATTTGTTGCCTAACTTTCATAGCTGAGGCTCCTCTTCTTTCCTCCAATTGTGTATAAATGGAGATCTCCCTCGGTTTTCTACAAAGAAAAATTCTAAGTCTTCTCGTTATTCTATCTCTAAATAATTCTTCTACTATAAGAGAGTGCTGCTGTTGTTCTATTCATCGGAGCTACTCAGAAGGTACTCTTGCTGTAGCTATCAACCCCGTATCTGTTTTAAGGAAACTGTGTGATACACAAGTTTCAATTTGCTTCCTTAATATTCTAGTTTATTTCATTTCCAGAATTTGCTTTATTTTATCCCTCTGTTATTCAAATTGTAATTTCTAGTTTTTAATAATTCTATTATGTCTATTTTGTAATTAGATTAATAAATCTAGATTTGTTTTATCTTTATTTAATACTAATTTTATACAACTTTTATTTCACGCTAGGTGACCACCTCAATCTCAATATTCTATCTTGATGGCCAACAGAGATGGGGCTTTCATAATCCAAGTTGAAGGTTGAGGAGTAGTGGAGTTTTTGGATGTATTCGATGGCGACTTGAATTTAGTTTATTTGAATATGATATTTTAATTTTTAATTTGTTGATATAATAATCTTTCTAGTGTGGAGGTTTGTTTCCATCCCTTAGGAGGGCATTTTCTCCTTCTCTATGATGGCTTGAATTATTCATTCTATGGAGATTATTCATCTCTTTTTAGTATCTTATAATACCATCATGCCAAATTGATCTAATTTTTATCCTTTTTATAATAAAGATTTTCTTCTCAATCTAAAAAAAAAAAAATCAAACAACGTGGGGGACAATGGGGACCTGTTAATAAAAATCCAACATGAATAAAAATCTCAAACAACGTTTGAAATAAATAAATGAAAGTCAATTAATGAATTAAAAGTTAGACCTTTTTTTTAATTTTTATTTTTAGGTTTAGTTGATAATTGAAAAGTAAGACACAGAACTTAGACCTGGATTGGTTTGATTTTTAAAATATGTATTCTATTTTTTTTTTTTTTGGTCAAAAAAATATAAAATTTAATTTTTAGTGAAAAATAATAAATTGAAAATACTTATTATTTTCATATAATTTTAGCTGTTTTGAGGCAAAAAATAAAATTTAAAAATTCAATACTTTCTTTTTAGTGTTTATTTTTATCAAACTAGATTTTATTTTTCAGAATAATTTACATAGAACTTTACAACATAAATTGTTCAAATCAATAGAATAAATACCTATGATGGACCAAATTACTATTATTTGACTCTAAACCAAACATGAAACCGTATGCATTTCGGTGGCGACTCCAGCAATTTGTATAGATGGGGTCACCTCCACAAATTTTTTTTTTCGGGGTCTTGGATCCCTTTCGGTCCTTAATTTAAATTAGAGGGTGTTGTTTGGGTCTGTGAGATCCACTATGGGTCTATTTTTGATGATTTGAATGGTTCATTTTGTCAGACACTTCATGTATGTCAATCACAAAAAATATTAGGTCGATTCAATAATCATAACCTATTCAATTTATTGCGTTTGTCATCAAAAGAATAGACAACAATTGTGTTTTTAAAATAGACCATTCATTTTTTTGGTGACAACTGCGATAAATTGAATAGGTTACGATTATCGAATCGATCTAATTTTATTTTGTGATTGATATACACAAAATGTCTGATAAAATGAACAATTTGAATCTTGAAACAGGATTCATAGTGGACTTCACGAGCCAAAAAAGTGCCCTCGAATCCAGATTAAGACCGGAAGGGATCCACCTCTTTTTTTTTTTTTATATTTTTTTTATATGACATCTGCAAACTTAAGTTTCATAAATTCTATAATAAAAAAAGCAATAATTACTTTCGTTCTTTTTTTTTGGTATATTGAAAATATTTTACGAAAAAATTACAATTTTTTTTTTCTTTTCAGTGTATCTAGATTAGAGCATCTCCAATGGTATGCCATTGGAGCTGCTATTGCCAAATTATGGCAGCAGTTGATAGAAAGGCACCTCCAATATTTAGTTTTAGCTGTTGCTATCTTTGGCAAATGCCAAAGTCTGTGTCAAATATGGCACAAGCTTTGGTTGCTGCCAAAGCTGCCAAGTCAGCTTCAACCAACCGTTTCCTTCCTTCTTCCTCCCTTCCTTCCTTCCTTTTTCATCATCATTTCCAAATACAAAAGCAATAAAATACACAAATTTCAAACATATCAACACAGTGATTTGAAGCAATTTCAGTACAGTGATTTCAAATTCCAAATTTCAATTTCAACACAGTGATTTCAAATTCCAAATTTCAATTTCAATTTCAACACATATCAACACAGTGATTTCAAATTCCAAATTTCAATTTCAGCAATTTGAGGCAAATTTTTTTTTAAAAAACATTAGAAAACCAACACAGTGAAGTCAAAAAAAATACTTGATGATAAAAATGGGTTGATCTTCTTTATGTTCTTTAGATGATCTTCTTTGTGTTCATTAGGGTTTCAATCTTTGTGATCTTGTCCAACGTTGTAGATCCATTCTAGAAGAGAGAGAGAGAGAGAGAGAGAGAGAGAGAAAGAGAGGAGTGTGAGAAAAAGAGGGGTGGGGGTAGACGGCGGCGCTGGGGAGAGAGGGAGAGTGAGAGTGAGAGAAAGAGGGAGAGTGAAAGAAAGAGGGAAAGGGAGAGGGAGAGGGATGAAAGGTTGTCTTCGGCGATTGGGAGCAGACACCATCGTCGATTGAAGAGAGAGAGAAGAGAGTGAGAGTGAGAGGAAGATAGAGGTTGTTGTTGGTCTTCGACAATCGGGGGTCGACTCTATCGCTGCTCGAATAGAGAGAGAAGAGAGATGATATCTAAGAGTGAGAGAGAGAGGGAGAGGGAAAGGGAGGACGAAATGGTGAGAGAGAGAGTGAGAGGGAGGGGAATAAGGTTGGACGATTTTACACAAATCATCTCAACTATTGATGATTTGTACGTGGACGATGCTGATGAAAGAAATAGAGCCGTTGTGCTCTATTTGGCTAATAATTAAAAAAAAATAATAAATAAATACAAATTTGGTGGATTGAATTATATATATATATATATGTTTTTTGTAGTGGTATGAATTTTGGTGGAGCGAATTATATTTAATTTTTTTCTTCAATTTTTCAATTTTTATATTTGTTTAGTCGGGAATAATATAAATATATAATTTTTTTTTTTAGAAATAGTTAAAAAAATATCACTAAAGACAAAAAAATAAACAAAAAAAAAATATTAAAAAATCTATATCTAAACAACACTTACAAAATTAGAGGGAAAATTGGTTGAGATTTGCCAAAATAGCATGTGACTATTGGAGCACCATCGCTATAATTTGGTAAAATAACACTATTTATTGTCAAATTATATCAATGACAATGTTATTTTAGCAAACACCATTAGAGATGCTCCAAGTAGATCTAAACATTTTAGAAGTTCACTAAATATTAAAAAATATAAAAACTCAAAATTATTTAAAAAATTGTTAACCAAACAGAGTGATTTAAATTTGTCAACAGTGAGTTTCTAATGGAAAATAAAATAAACAAATACTTATTTATTAAGATTTACGATGTATTTTCAATCATAACTATTAAATATTGAAAGTAACAATGATATTATGTAACGATATTACCATTTAATAAACAATCTTAATTTGTGGCAAGAACTACAATAGCGTTTGCTTAGTGCAAGACATAAATGATCCATTTAAGCGCATTTAAAGTTTTTTATTGACTCAATATTTTTTTTTCCTCTAATAGGATCAAACTATATTAAATCAAATATTAATAATATAAAATAATTTTTTTTACAGTTTTGTCAAACCTTGATGGGGCCTGGAACAATCAAGGTTCGGTTTGGTTTGGAAATAAGATTAAATCTTGTTTTGTTTATAATTTAACTACATGCTTATATTAAATAATATGTTATCATTTTACAAACAAAAATTGTTTAAATGGTTATTTAAAACTAAATTTATCACTATACAATAACACTTGTAAAAGTAGAGGGTTAACAAGTTATAAATATATTTGAGATAGTAAAAGAAACTCAAATTGCTATACATTTATGCAATTGACAATGTAATGTGGCAAATGTAGCAAATTTTTGATTGAATAGGATAAATTGATACCAAATCATTTAAATCAAACAACGTGGGGGAGAATGGGGACCTGTTAATAAAAATCCAACATGAATAAAAATCTCAAACAACGTTTGAAATAAATAAATGAAAGTCAATTAAGGAATTAAAATTTTTATTTTTAGGTTTAGTTGACAATTGAAAAGTAAGGCACAGAACTTAGAGCTGGATTGGTTTGATTTTTAGCATATATATTCTTCTTCTTTTTTTTGAAAAAATATATAATTTAATTTAGTGAAAAATAATAAATCGAAAAAACTTATTATTTTTATATAATTTTAGCTGTTTTGAGGCAAAAAATAAAATTTAAAAAATTCAAGATTTTCTTTTTAGTGTTTATTTTTATCAAATTAGATTTTTATTTTTCAGAATAATTTACACAGAACTTTACAACATAAATTGTTCAAATCAATAGAATAAATACCCATGATGGACCAAATTACTATTATTTGACTCTAAACCAAACATGAAACTGTGATGCATTTCAGTGGGGACTCCAGAAATTTATATAGATGGGGTCACCTACACAAATTTAATTTTTTTCGTCATTTCAGTGGGGACTCCAGAAATTTATATAGATGGGGTCACCTACACAAATTTAATTTTTTTCGTCGGGGATCCCTTCCAGTCCTTAATCTGAATTGGAGGGTATTGTTTAGGTCTGTGAGGTTCACTACAAGTCTATTTTTTATTTGAATAGTTCATTTTATCAGACACTTTTGTATGTCAATCACAAAAAATATTAGGTCGATTCAATAATCATAACTTATTTAATTTATTGCGTTTGTCATCAAAAAAATAGATGACAATTGTGTTTTTAAAATAGACCATTCTTTTCTTTTCTTTTTTTCTTTTTTTTTTTTCTTTTTTTGTAACAACCGCGATATATTGAATATGTTACGATTATCAAATCAATCTAATTTATGACAAAATGAAAATTTTTAATCTTGAAACAGGATCCATAGTGGACTTCACGAGTCCAAACAGTGCCCTCCAATCCAAATTAAGACGGCCACCTCCTTTTTTTTCCTTTTTCTTTATTTATTTATTATTTTTTTTTATGACCTCTGCAAACTTAAGTTTCATAAATTCTATAATAAAAAAAACAATAATTACTTTTGTTCCTTTTTTTTTTTGGTATATAGAAAATATGGCAGCAATTGATAGAAAGGCACCTCCAATGGTAAGTTTTAGGGCAAATGCCAAAGCTTGTATCAAATATGGCACAAGCTCTAGCAGTTGCCAAAGCTACCAAGTCAGCTTCAACCAACCGTTTCCTCCCTCCCTTCCTCCCTTTTTCATCATCCTTTCCAAATACAAAAGCAATATTCATCCAAAAATACACAAATTTCAAGCATATCAATACAGTAATTTGAAACAATTTCAACATAGTGATTTCAAATTCCAAATTTCAATTTCAACACATATCAATGCAGTGATTTCAAATTCCAAATTTCAATTTCAACACATATCAATGCAGTGATTTCAAATTCCAAATTTCAATTTCAGCAATTTGAAGCAAAAATAAAAAAAAATATTAGAAAATCAACATAGTGAAGTCAAAAAAAAATACTTGATGACAAAAATGGGTAGATCTTTTTTCGTGTTCTTTGGATGATCTTGTTTGTGTTCATTAGGGTTTCAATCTTTGTGATCTTGTCCAACGTCGCCGATCCATTCTAGGAGAGAGAGAGAGAGAGAGAGAGAGAGAGAGAGAGAGAAAAAAAGAGAGGAGTGGGGATAGACGGCGGCGCTTGGGGGAGAGGGAGATTGAGAGTAAGAGGGAGAGAGAGAGAGGGAGAGAGTGAGAGAGAGAGGGATGGAGTGAGAGTGAGAGGAAGATAGAGGTTGTTGATCTTCGGCGATTGAGGGTCAACACTATCATCGCTCAAATAGAGAGAGAAGAGAGATGATATTAGAGAGAGAGAGATGACGAAATGGTGAGAGAGAGTGAGAGAGAGAGAGAGGAATAAGGTTGGACGATTCTACACAAATCATTTCAACTGTTGATGATTTGTACGTGAACGATGCTGATGAAAGAAATAGAGCCGTTGTGCTCTGTTTGGCTAATAATAAAAAATAAAAAAAACAAAAATAAATGCAAATTTGGTGGATTGAATTATATTTAAATTTTTTTTGTAGTGGTATAAATTTTGGTGGAGTGAATTATATTTAATTTTTTTCTTCAATTTTTCAATTTTTTTTTTCATTTTTTATATTTGTTTAGTTGGGAATAATGTAAATATATAATTTTTTTTAGAAACAGTTAAAAAAATGTCACTAAAGACAAAAAATAAACAAAAAAAAAAAAAATACTAAAAAACCTATATCCAAATAACACTTATAAATTTAGAGGGAAAGTTGGTTGAAATTTGTCAAAATAGCATATGACCATTAGAATACCATTGCTATAATTTGGTAAAATAACACTATTTATTGCCAAATTATAACAATGACAATGCTATTTTAGTAAACACCATTAGAGATGCTTCTAGTAGATCTAAATATTTTAGAAGTTCACTAAAGATTAAAAAAATACAAAAACTCAAAATTATTTAAAAAATTGTTAACCAAACAGTGATTTAAATTTGTCAACAGTGAGTTTCTAGTGGCAAGTAAAATAAACAAATACTTGTTTATTACGATTTACGATATATTTTCAATCATAACTATTAAATATTAAATATAACAATGGTATTATGTAACGATATTATTATTTAATAAACAATCTTAATTTGTGATAAGAACTATAACAGTGCTTGCTTAGTTCAAGACATGGATGATCCATTTAAGAGCGTTTAAAGTTTTTTATTGACTCAATATTTTTTTTCTCTAATTAGTGTAAATGTCTATATGATAGGGTCCCTTAATTTTTTAATAGGATCAAACTATATTAAATCAAATATTAATAGTATAAAATAATTTTTTTTACAGGTTTTTCAAACCTTGATGGGGCCTGGAACCATCAAGGTTCGGTTTGGTTTGGAAATAAGATTAAACCTTGTTTTGTTTATAATTTAACTACATGCTTATATTAAATAACATGTTATCAGTTTATGTTTAAATGGTTATTTAAAACTAAATCTATCATTATACAATAACACACTTATTAAAGTAGAGTGTTAACAAGTTATAAATATATTTGAGATAGTAAAAGATACTCAAATGTCTAAGATATATTACAAATTATATAGATATCTAAATAGTTCGATTTGATTCGATTTCAAATTAAAATTATACCTATAAAATCACTAATTGAATCATATAATACGCTTATTTTAAAATGCATAATCAAATCGTATATTAAACCAACTAAATTAAACCGTAAAAATTGATTTGATTAGGACCAATCTAGAGAGAATATTCTCCTAGAAAAGTTAGCATAAAATCAATTTGACCTTGTTTTGTTGACAAATTTAAGCACAAAGCCGTCTCACATGAAAATTTAAACTACTTCAATCAACCAATAAAAGTCAAAGTTAATTAGGTTCTAGAATTTGTAAGTCTCTTGCCCTATCGTACCGTAAGCGAGGGTAGTAATGCATGAATCGACTGATTGAGTTGTTTTAGTCGATCGGAAATTATGAATTTTATATGAATGTGATCAATTTGAATATCAAATAATCGATCATTAATTACATAAATGTTATTAATCTGCGTTTTTAAAGCATATAATAGGCTTTAAGATAAGTTGTATTTTAAACTTAAAAGAATTTGAGAGGCTCGTAAATCATGAGTCACGTTTTCGTAAATCATGAGTCACATTTTAATGATTTTTGAATTATTTATTTTATAGAATTGACAGACATAAGGGGGACTGCGGTTGGGGGGTGGGGTTGTGGCTCCTGCAAAACTTGCTAGAGCTTCTCTAACCGTTGTTGTTAGGAATGTAATTGGTTTGATACAATCAAATATTTAGGTAAATTTTTTCACTGAATCGATAATGTCGATTTTATTATTTTTAATATTGATACAAACCATTTCTTTCATTAAACCACACCAAACTGAACCAATTAAAAAGATTTGGTTCGATACGGTTTAATTGGTTTAGAACATTTCCAACTTGAGTCACTTTTTAGTATAGTCACTAAATCTATATAAAAATATTGAATTGGTTATTTGTTCACAATTTTAAACATATTAAATCCATCCATTTAATAAATATTTTTCAATTGTTACATTAACAAAAAAAAAAAAAAAAAAAGTTAAAAAATACTAACATTCAAAGAATAATGAGTTTAGATAATAAGAGTTTATAAAGATGATAAGGTTAATTAATATCATTATATTATTAGATTGTATATATATATATTATAAATACAATATACGTTGAAGCAATCGGTTTCGATTTAATTCAGTACACAAGTTTGAACCAATTAATACTGAATCAAAAATTAAATTAAAAAATTACATAGACCGATTATTATTAAAAAAGCCGATCAAATATAATCAATTCAATCTAGTTCAATTGATTTGGTCAATTGTTTTAATTTTTCTTACCTTCCTAATTCCTGTGTTGATATTTTGTTTAGAAGTGGTAAAGGTGTGGTGGCCTCCTCAAGGCTCGCCAACTAGGAAACCATAACACATTAATATCAAGAGTAATCATATAAAAATAAATTTTGTATAAAATTTTTATTTCATTTTTAATTAAAATTTATCAATGTTTTTAAAATTTAAAAAATATTTTGACACATTATTTTATATATGTTTTTTATGTGATCATTCAATTTATGAATTATTTTTTTAACATTAATCATGTTTCTAGTAAATCTTTTGGTTACTTTATCGAACTCCCTAATTGATAAATGCACTACTAGAAATCAGGGTTTTTGAGTCGGCAGCGTGCCGTCGCAAATAACGTATTTACCGATGCAAAAAGTTTTAATTTTTTGAGACGGTAGATTGCTGACTCAAAAAGTGGTTAAATATTTTAAAAAATTTAATTCATAATTTTTTCATTGAGGCTCCCAAGTTTCGAACACACACCACTTGGACGCTTTGACCCGAAGCCACCGCACTAAATCCACTTCACCACCATACCTCTTTCAAATATTTAATGAGATATATATTATTTATAGTATATATACTCAATATTAATATAAAAGTATATGTATAAATAAATATATTTATGAAATATAATCAAGTAAATATATATATCTTGGCTATAAATTTTTTTTTTTTTTGCTACGGCATCAGTTGCCGACACAAAAAGGTCTAATTTTTTGCGTTGGCACAAATTTGCTGACGCAAAAGGTCTATGCCGACTCAAAAAGTCTATCTTTTGCGTCGGTAAATTCAACTGACTCAAATAATGCTATCAAATATTAATTTTTTGTGTCGGCCAACGGTGTCGACGCTAAAGGTTTGGTATTTGAGTCGGTAACTCTGTGCCGTCTCAAAAAGGCTACCTTTTGCGACGATAAAATCTGCCGACTCAAAAAACCGACTTAAAAGGCCCTTTCTTTAGTAGTGATGGGATTATAGTTTTTGTGTTTAATGTAATTTTTAGAAAAAAAAAAATATATCTTTTTTTTTTTTTTTTTTATCAATATGAAAAAAGTACTCATATAATTTTCTCTCTTTATTTTTTTTTTTATTTTGTTCAGTATATATATAATTAATATTATTATTTTCTTCATAGAAATTTTTTTGTTATCAATTACATATACATATAGTTTGGCATCCTCTAACTGTAATGTAAATCCTGCGTCCTCATTGTTTGTAGGATCCTTAATTATATCATTTAAAAAAAAATAAGTTGATTTAATAATCGTAGCAATTTTTATTTTAACAGTCTTGTATTAAAAAAATAAACGATAAATATAATTTTTAAATAGACCATTCATATTTTAAGAGACAAACCCAATAAAATGAAAATGATATAATTATTGAATCGACTTAATTAATTAATTTATTTATTTTTATTTTTATTTTTACAAAGGATTTTATAAAATGAACGGTTCAAATCATTAAAATAAAATTTGTGGTAGGCTCCACAGACCCCTTAAATTTTTTCAAGTTCAAGAGAAGCCTAACTCTTAAGGCTAAGTTTGATTAGGGTGAAAAGGGTAGAAAGTGAAAGAAATGGAAAAAAAATACCACTAATAGTGGAAATAGTGGAGTTTATAGAAAAATTAATTTTTTTGTACAACTTATAATAGTAACAATGATTCATACTACTAAAAAATACCATTAATAACACTAACATATTGAGAATACCAAAAACAAAAAAGAAGGCATGGTCAGTGGGTGGGGCCCACTGCCATATTATTAATGTTCCCTTAGTGCTCCCAACAATTTTTCTTAAAATAGTTAGTTATAATTAAAATTTCTATTTTCTTGTAAAATTTTTATTCTAATCAAATTCAAGAAAATATATTTCATTTTTTTTTTAATTCACTCTCTATCATTTTCACTTTTCATTATTTATTTATTTCTAATCAAACGGAGTCTAAAAGGTTATATATTTTACATAAAAGTAATATAATAGAATATGTACAATTTTTTAAAATAACTTTTATCTAAAGCACACTTTAACTAGGCTCATAAAATATTTAATTTTCACTTTTTTAATGATTCTTAAAATTTAAACTTGAGAATTACTTGATGTTTATAAAATGAAAGAATTATATAAAGGACTAAAATGGAAGGATAATATATACCAAAGAATAATTCAGTATGAAATTTTGAACACCTTGATAAGCAAAAGAATAATTATGAATACATGTATTTATTAAAATTTTAAAATACTTTTTTATATTTTTTAAATATATTCAAATTATATATATTAAAATCAATAATCAAAATCAAACAAGGTGAGTATCATGTTCCCATTCGGTTGTCCTCTTATTCAACCCCAAAACGTGCTTTTTTAGCATTATTTGTTTTGTTTTGTCAATCAATTTGCTTTTGTCCTCTCGGATTGAGATCCTCTCTCTCTCTCTCTCTCATTTACAAACACAACACAACACAACTCAACGACCAAACCAACCCAAACAAGAGGTCAAAAAAAACAACCCACACAGCCAACAACACAACTCTTTCAATTCTCTCTCTCTCTCTCTCTCTCTCCCTCTCCCCTCATCCATGGCCTCCAAGAATAAGAAGAGCAAAGCAACTACGACCCGCTCTTCCCTCTTTAACGTGACTCAGTCTTAGCCTTCCACACTCAAAAACCCCATTCACCATTAACAACCTCTCTCTCTCTCTCTCTCCAAATCTTTATTCAAAGCGCTCTCTCTCTCTCTCTCTCTCCAAATCTTTATTCAAAACTCACTCTCTCTCTCTCTCTCTCCAAATCTTCATTCAAAACTGTGTGTGTGTGTGTAGAAAATAGCATTTTGAGATCTGGGTTGAGCTTCAAATGGGGAGCAAATGGAGGAAAGCGAAGCTGGCGCTTGGGTTGAAACTCTGCGTCTCTGTTCCCAGGACCCTTGACAGCGACGATTCGCCGCCTCCGTCGCAGATTCTCTCTGACGTCTCTCTGCTGCCGCCGTCGGAGTCTCCGGAAATAGCGGCGATGCCCACAACGCCCACTCCGTCGTCCCGCGGGTTGAGGCTGTCTAGAAGTATGAGCCGATCGTCTAAGGTTCGTTAAACCTTCATTTCTGCTGTTTATAATTCTTGTTTGGTTGCCGAGAATCGTGCTCAAGGAAAAATAATTGCATAAAATTGTACTCCGAACTATGATTGCTCTTCTCATAAAGCTTGTAATTTATGATTGATCCGTTTGGTTGCTGAGAAAAACAGAGGAAAATTAATGGAAGCTTATTCTTTGTTTTTGTTTGCTTTACAGATAGAAACATACTAAATTAATTTAAGCTAGCTAGTTTGTATTTAAGTTTCTTAACAGTGGAATATGAGCTTCAAAATTGTATTTTCTTGGTGCTTCTTCTGACATTTTCTCTGCAACCAAACGGGCTTTGCAGGCTTTCAAAACTAATATTCTAAGTCATTTTCACATGAGTTTGAAGTTTGTCGATAATTATTTTTGGTATATTATTTCCTTAAAATATTTTCCTGCTATTCATTAATTTAAGATTTTGATTTCATTCTTTTCCTATTTGTTTCTGCTTAAATTGTTTCTTTTGTTTTTTTGTTTTTTTCTGTTTTGATGTTATCACTTGTTTGCTTCAAGTCATATACAGTATATATATTTATGTGAAATTAGTGAGTTAGGTATTGTTTGTCTTGTTGTTTTCTACTCTTTGGGCTGTGACTAATGAACAAGTCCCTTTCAAGACCCTTATCATTTAGCCTTAATAGTTAAAGAAGACTACATAATTACCTTTCCTTTTCCACCTTTACTCACTGTGAAAAGTTGCTTTTTTTGTGGCCACATTTGTTGACTATTATTTTGCAAGCTTTCTTAGCTATAATCTTCATCCAGAAAGCAAGGTGTGAGTCTACATACATAAAATTAATACATGAAGTTAAACAATAGAAAAGTATTAAAAATCTACACATCAGTAGAATAATACCCATCTTTAGGCTGTATTTGAATCACACATTTGTGTTGAGAAAGGAAAAGGGAAGGAAAAAAGTAACAAAAGTAAAAGTTAAATTTTTGTCACTTTTCTCTTCCCATTTACTTTCGTTTCCCAAATCCCTACATAGCCTTAGTGAAAATAATGTGGGCTTCATTGTACTACCGTGTATATTCTTCATACGTGCTTTGTTTTGGTTTAATTTTGTGTACAAAGATTAATCAAAAGCAAAATAGGGAGGGGGAGCAAAATCCGACGGCAATTCTTGATTCCCCTTTTGTTTGATAGATTACTAATTGCCTTAAATTTTGATTATTTATTTATTTTTTCATTGGATGCTTTCAAAACTTTTCTCCTTTAGATCACATGTAATTGCATGATTAGCCTTCAAAATCTCAACCTTGATTTTGCTTTATTTTGTAATATCCCTTCATATGTTGGAAATTGACAATTGATTTTCTTTTGGTTTCCGTACTTGATTTGTTTGTTTACCGTTCTTTCCTGTTATCAGTTTTTGTAAGCCTAAATTCCTAGCTGGGGCCATAAGCAAAGCACATATTCACCCTAATCCAAACAAATTACCACGGCAGTGTATTATTACCACTCAAACTAGGCTAAAGATGCTCAAAGTCTTGATTGGCTATCTCTTCAACTAACTTGTGGCATAAAAACAATTCTACTAGACGATACGATCAATAGTCTCCTTAGCACTTTCATGTATCCTTTTTTTTTAATTGTTTTTTTCCCTTTTTTATTTTTTTGGTATGGTATTTTGTTAACTGTTAGCTTCAGTGGTATGTCCCATGACGGAGAGGTGTAGGATTTAAGTCTCAGTTGGAATGTGTGAGCGTAATTGTGTGAGTTTACTTGGATGTTGACACACAGACACACAATTCTATCTTGTCTGCATTAATGGCCCAGGGAATCAAGTAGCAAAGAGACCAGCATGCTTTTGCATGGTGCCTAGTTTGACCTAAACATAATCACAGACGCATGGCATGACAAAAAATAGAGGTGCATAGAGGAAAAATAATTAGGAAATAAAGTATAGAATAGAAATTCAACTACAAGAAGTAAGAATAGTACAAAGTAAGTTAAATATAGAAAAATATGAAAATAATTCAACTACACATAAAACATCATCTGCATAAACTCAAAACCATCTCTTTCTCCTGCATAAACCATCTTTTTCTCTCCTGCCTTGCATGGTGCACAAATTTTTATACCTGCTTGGGGGTGTATGGAAGATTTTCTTGTCATGCTTGCATTCCGAGCTATGTTATTAATAGTTTCCAATTTTGATGCACTCTTAAATTAAGTTCCAATTGGGACATCTTGACATGGGCGTTATTTCATATTCATGTAGATAATATTGTTCCTTTTCTTTGAAGCAGTTAGTTTTGTTATTTTTATTTTTTTATTTTTTGCTTTTGTTTTTATTCCAATTCGTGCTTCTCACTGGCATTTGGTCTGTACTTTCAGAAGACTTGCTCAATATGTTTGGCCACAATGAAACGCGGAGATGGTCATGCAATATTCACTGCAGAATGTTCACATTCCTTCCATTTTCACTGTATTGTTTCAAATGTCGAGCATGGCAACCAAATTTGCCCCGTTTGCAGGGCAAAGTGGAAGGAAATTCCCTTGCAGAGTCCTGGTTTTGATCCTCTACCTCGGAGGACAAGAATCGCTCCTGTAGATTACCCCCAAAATAATGCTTTGATGAGTGTAGTCCGCCGACTACCTCCCCCTCCCCCTCGTTCAAGTTCCCGTCGGCACATCATGCTACTATTTCAAGCTCCTGAGCCGGCTGTCTTTGATGATGATGAATCCTTAGATCATCAGCCTGAGGTTGTTGACATAAGCTCCTCAAATACAAACAGTGCAGATAATAATTTCCACAGGACATTAAAGATCGACACGTTCCCTGAAGTTCCAGCAGTCCCACCGTTAAATTCGTACGATGACTTCACCGTTCTCATCCATGTCAAAGCACCTGTTTCAGTTTCCGACCAAAATTCCAACAGAAATCAAGCTAACTCACCACAAATTTCTCAAACTCCTCGTGCTCCTGTTGACCTCGTCACGGTACTTGACGTTAGCGGCAGCATGGCGGGGACCAAGCTTGCACTGCTAAAGCGAGCCATGGGGTTCGTGATACAGAATCTCGGCCCCAACGACAGGTTGTCAGTCATTGCTTTCTCTTCAACGGCCCGTCGCGTCTTCCCCCTCCATAGAATGTCTAACACAGGAAAACAACAAGCATTGCAAGCTGTTAACTCTTTAGCTGCAAATGGCGGGACGAACATCGCTGAAGGCTTGCGAAAGGGTGCCAAGGTAATGGAAGACCGAAAGGACAAGAACCCGGTTTCTAGTATAATACTGTTGTCTGATGGGCAGGATACATATACTGTCAATGCTTCTAGTGGCGACCAGCGACAACCAAATTACCAGTTACTCCTTCCTTTGTCTATTTATGGAAATGACAGCGGAGCATTTAAGATCCCAGTGCATGCTTTTGGGATTGGTACAGATCATGATGCATCATCCATGCACTCCATTTCAGAGATTTCAGGAGGGACCTTCTCTTTCATTGAGACTGAAGCTGTGATTCAGGATGCATTTGCACAGTGCATTGGGGGGCTTCTGAGTGTCGTGGCAAAGGAGCTGCAAGTGTGTGTGGAGTGTCTCCACCCAACCATCCGTATAGGCTGTTTACAAGCAGGAAGCTACCCAAATCGTGTGGTGGCTGACCGACACATGGGTTTTATCGATGTTGGAGATTTGTATGCTGACGAGGAGAGGGATTTTCTTCTTTCAGTCAATGTCCCAGCAGACTTTTCAAGCAACGAAACATCGTTGTTAAAGGTGATATGCGTTTACTGCGATCCCATATCAAAAGAAATGATTACTTTGGAGAGCGAAGTTAGGATTAAGAGACGCGAATTAGGTGGACAAGAGACGGTGTCAATAGAAGTGGACAGGCAACAGAACAGGCTCAAAGCAGCTGAAGCAATGGCACAAGCACGGAGCGCAGCCGAGCAGGGAGACCTTGCTGGTGCGGTGTCGATCCTTGAGAGTTTTCGTAGGGCATTGTCAGACACAGTGTCCGCTAAATCCGGTGACAGGCTCTGCGTTGCATTGGATGCTGAGCTAAAGGAGATTCAGGAGAGGATGGTGAGCAGACATGTCTACGAGGCATCTGGAAGAGCTTATATTCTTTCTGGACTGAGCTCACACTCATGGCAGAGAGCAACAGCACGGGGAGACTCCACAGAGCGTTCGAGTCTTGTTCAGTCCTATCAAACACCGTCAATGACTGAGATGCTTGGTCGCTCTCAGGCTACATTGTCGGGCAGCCCATCGGCTCAGAGGCTTCTCCGACCAGTATTGTCGTCTGCATCACAACCCAACCCAAGGTAATGTTTTTGTGGTTGCTATGGAGAGAGATCTTCAAGACACAGTAATGTGTTCCAATGCCTCTCTATTTTTTCAGATTTTTGTTTTTGTTTTTGGGTGGGGATAAATGGGAAAAGATAAGAAGAGCATTTTTCAATGTGAATATTGTTCCTGTCTTATATATGTAAAGGAATAAACTTGGTGCAGTGTGGAAGGGGAGAAGAGAAAAAACTGGGCAGGGCTTAAAACTTCTTGTTTTGGTTTTTTGACTTTTATTCTTATTGTTGGGGGTGATGTACATAAGAAGAAATGGTTTAGTCTTAAAGAGAAGTGGATATAAAGTTTGCAATTGTGGGGATAGTTTGGGTGAACTCTTCTTCTAATATATAAGATACCTGCAATTTGATTCTTTAACAGTTTTCTTGATGTATTTTCTCCTCTTTGCTAGACTTCCTCTTCTCTAATGCATGCAGTTCGGTGGTAGAATAGTTGCATTCTAAGCGATTTTGAGCCTTATTTTCATCATACACCCCTAGCTTAGATATATGTAGCTGTTTCTTGATGTTTTATATAAAAATAAAAATAAAAATAATAAATTAATAAATTAAGGCTGTATGTTGAGTGACCTGCAAAAAACTGATTAATCTCTTCCAATATGCTCTCCTTATTTTCATGGTTTTAAAAGTCACTGCAATGGCATATATTCTGAGGATGTGTTTAGATCAAACTGAGTAGGCATTTGTGGATAAAAAGGAAAATGAGCGGAAAATGAAAAAATAGAAGCTAAATTTTTATGCCATTTCGCTTTCCTATCCCCTTCTCTCTATAAATCGCTACTCAAACATTTAATCCAAACACAGCCAAATGAAATTGAGAGCTAAAACCTTGTGTACTCTGTTTCAAATCAAATCTCTATTAGAGGGTCAAGCTCAGAAAGACTCATTGTGAGATAGAGAGAAGTAGTTTGGGACAAGAGATGATGGAGACACAGAATCTGTGTACATATGAATACAAATTCCACTAATGGAAGAAAGAGTAGCTTTTGTATCTTGGATTTATCAATGGAAACGAAAACGAAGGCAAAAATTAATTTATCCTTGATCAATTGGTCTCATACTTTTCCCAAATTCATTTGATTACATGATATACAATAAAAGCTGAAGTATAACAAAGTAATTGTTTACAGCCTAATTGGCAGCAAAGAATAACAACCAAACATCAACAAAGGTGAAATTGGGAGACGGTGATGGTAAGACACACTACTTGGACCCAATCATAAACTTTTGTTCCCTGGTAGAATCAGTATGGCAATATGGAATTTGATGATGTTAATGGAAAATCTAAATTCTAAAATTTCTTCCGTGGTGTAGCGACTGGGAAAATGTGAAAGAATTCTATTATAGTTCAACTTCTCTTGATTTGGCTTCGGAATTCTCTTGTATTCATAATTGTTAATGTCAACATTCTATTGCAATGCCTCTAACGCATGAAACAATTTGCTAATGAGCTGTAATAGATATTGTTAAGTTTTTGTAATTGACAATTTTGTTGGACAAAACTCTATTTAGTTGCATTTTTATTCGCTCTATTGTATCTGTGAGTTATGAGAGTTTAGATGTGAATCCAACCTGAGTTGTACTTGAGTAGAAGAGTTTGTGCTGATATTCTGTATCTTGTTTTGAGTATTTTTTGTTTGCCACTTCGCTGACTAAGTACGGGGATCGAATTGCTCGGTTAGCTCACAGGGGTCCAGGAGGCAGCGCCCCAGAAGCCAAGAAAGAAGTCAAAGTTGATTAATCGCTTGATCAGTTTTTTGTACGCTCGAGCGGTGAAATGGTTCATCCAATAAATTTTTGGGAAACATGTTTTACCGCTAGAATGGTAGATGTTGCGCTCGAGTAGTTATTACGACTCTTTTTAGTATAAAGTACGCCATTTTCTCATTTTAGGGTTGAACCCATCTAGATTCTCAGAAAGGAGAGCAATCAAAGTATTCTATATTAGATGGTGTTTATATATGAGTTTCTTTAATGTATAGGAGGTGATCAATTGATCAATGAACTACATATTTGTTGGGTTTATGCACACCCATAAATCAATCAATGAACAATCACACACACCAATGAGACAAATATTTACGTGGTTCGGCTCAATGCCTACGTCCACGGAAGGAGAAATAAGAAATCACTAAAAGCAAAAATACAAAATGAAAAAGGAGATTGTCACTTACTCAACTCATGTCTCACAGCTTTCATACACTTCTCACAACACTCTCACTTTCTTTACATTACAATCTCAGCTTACAACTCTCCCTATTTATACACAAATAGGAGAGCCAAAATTCAACACTTGCCTACAGACAAGCCACCAACAGAATTTATGTCAAGCCACCAACACAACCGCCCTACAATAGGATAGCTCGTCTAAAAATCTCCACAAGATCTCTAGCCTAAATCTGTAGCCTCCATTATTGATTTCCATAGCCAACTTCACATGGTGTGGATACTCAACAATATTGACAAACATCAAGAGTTACTTTTATTCTTTCATTCACAAAAAGAGAGAGGTGTTCATTGATGGATTTTGGAAAACTTGGGCTTGAAGCTTTGGTGGATTCCGCAGTGGTGATCATCGTGGATTAAACATCGGCGTTATGGATTTAACATTGGACAAAGCAATTCCGAGGTGTAAATGGTGGTCAAAGAGGCACATCGCGTTCAGTTCAATTCGGGAGTGGATTCGTTAGATAATTGAGAGTTATTGTGTGTAATTCTTTTTTGTTTTCTTAGTGGATTATTTTATAACTTCGGCCCGTGATTTTTTTTTTTTTTAATCGCAATTGGAGGAGTCTAATTGTGATTTTTTCCACATTAAATTGTTGTGCCAATTTGTTGTTGATTGTTTGATTGAAATTTCTATTCATTGTTTTAAATTGAACTATAATCACAAATTACTATCTCGAGAATTTTTAGAATTGTTAGAAATTTTAGATATCAATTTTTAGAATTGTTAGAATTTTTAGATATCAATAATATTCGTTTAAGATACATAAGTAAATTTTCCATACCTCAAGCTCCTCCTCCAATGATATCTTCTTCAGGCTTATATATATTGTATATATATTATGAATGAATCTTTGAGTACAAATATATATAACCTAAATGAAATAAACCCTAATAATCTAATAGATGAAACTACCCTAAATGACTAATATAAAATATAATAAAAGACACAATTTTCACACCCCCTTTCAAACTGAGGATGCGAGCCCAGAAAACATTGGAAGTTTGCCAAGAAGAAAATGAAAACGAGCAACGATGTGAGTCTTCATAAAAAAATCGGCCAATTGAAGAGAGGAGGGAACAAAAAAGAGAGTAATAGTGCCAGCCCGAAGATACTATCGGAAAAAATGACAATCGATTTTAACATGCTTGATCCGCTCATGGAAGACTAAATTATGGGCAATCTGAACAGCACTCTGATTATCACAATACAACGAAGTCGGATCAGAAAGAGAGACACCCATACCAGAGAGAAGCCAACGAATCCAAACGATCTCGGAAGTAGCATGAGCCATTGCACGATACTCAGCCTCAGCGGTGGAATGAGCAATAACAGGCTATTTTTTAGGTAGGAGTGTCTGAACAAGAAGAATGATGAATAGTACCATGAGTAGCTAAAACTTCCTCAAACTCAAACAAGTAATACTCACCTCCCTTGGTAACTATAGGGGAAAGACCCCAAACATCAGTATGAATTAATTGAAAAGGAGAAGATGAAATAGAACTATTTCTATTAAAAGGAAGAGTAGACATTTTAGCCAGTTTACAACCACGACACTTTGAAATATCAGCAATGGGGAAATTGCCTAAATGTCCGACTGAACTAACATCCTCAAACAATCACTTGACAAATGACCTAACCTAGAATGCCAAATATAAAATAAAGAAGACTTGTTTTTTAAACAAAAAGAAGACAATGCAGTAGAAGACAAATCTAAAGGAACATGTAAGCTGTCCAAGATATATAGTTTTTCAACTCTACATCCAATCCCAATCTACCTCTTGGAGACCCGAGCCTACACAACACAATGAGAGGAAGAGAAAACAACATCAAAATCGGAATCAGATAATTGACTAATAGAAATAAGACTGAGTGAGAGGTGGGGTATATAAAATACAAGAGAAAGAGACAAATGTGAAGAGGAAATAGAACCAATAGAGGATACAGGCATAGAAGAACCATTAGCGATAGCAATAGTGATAGGAGAAGAACACGAGACACAATTATTAAGGAGAGATGCAACAAGGGTCATATGATGTGAACAACCAGAATACAAAATCCACGAAGTGTGGATGTTATCTGAAGAGGAACCTAACTGAGTGGTAGTCATAACGGAAGCCTGGGATGAAAGAGTTGGATTGGCCACCATGAAAGACTTGAACTGCTCAAACATAGACTACATATTAGAAGATGGACCATTCTCAGAAACTGGTGCAGAAAAGGCGGTAGATGAACAAGATCCCGAAGATGTCGACTTAGAGGATAGTGGACCAAACGAACGACCCTTAGGCTGCAACAGCTTAGGACAAGCATGTTTCCAATGGCCTTTCTAATGACAGAAGCTGCACTTATCTGTAGAAACCTAAGGCTTGGGCTTACCAGTAACTTGAAATAAAGAAGATGGTGGGGTGGGCAAAAGCGGAGAAGTGGCAAAAACTGACTGGGAATGAGGAGCACCATGAGCCACCTTGAACCGAGTTTCTTCTGCAATAAGCTTACGGATAGCACCATCGACAGAAGGCAAGGGGGACCGATGAAGAATAGCGTCCCGAAGTGGCTCAAATTGATCACGAAGGGCCATAAGAAACTGAACAAGACATTACTTCTCCCGATACTTGGTATAACTGTCAAGTAACTGCAAATCTGATGGTTCCATTAGAGCAAGTTGATCCCAATAAGTAGCCATCTTATTGTAAAATTCCTGAATGGACTTATTTTTCTGACTAGCACTGCGAATAGACATCTCAAGTTCATACTGTTTTGCAAAGTTAAACTCAAGGTACATAGTTTTCAAATAGTCCCAAACTTGTTTGGAAGTAGAATACTTGGAGAAATTCATACCAATGGTGGTTTGAACTAAGTTATGAAACCAAGTAAGAATTTGTACATTTTCTTTATCCCATTTAGTAAGATCAGCCTCAGTTTATTTGGATTCCATTAGTTGAGTTGTCACACCAATAACATAGTTCCACATGCCTTTACCCATGATAAAATTTTTCATTACATGAGACCAATAAGAATAATTTGTACCATTCAACTTAGTGGTGATAGATTGCTATTTATCATCAGCCATATTGCTATAATCAAACAACCCAGTGCAAATAAAAGAGAATAGTACCAGACATAGAGATACACACTGAATCAGAGACCACGATGAGGAAGTGTGAAGAAGAGAGTCCCAATCCCAACAACCAGAGAACCATGAGCAACTAGAGAGAGATTGACGCAGAAGAGAGTCCTAATCCCAGCGACCAGAGAACTACGAACAACCAGAGAGAGATCGAAGCAGAAGAGAGTCCCAATCCCAACGACCAGAGAACCGCGAACCACCAGAGAGAGATCGAAGCAGAAGAGAGTCCCAATCCCAGTGACACGAACAACCAGAGAGAGATCGAAGCAGAGTCAGGCAGTCGCGATTGACGAGAGAACCACGAACGACATCAAAGATTTGGAGTTGAAATTGACGAGAGAACCACGAACAACAATCATGAGGAAGAACAGTTGAGGCAGTCGTGAGATAGGTCAGCTGGGTCTCGAAGGCAGGCAGAGGTAGTCATGAGAGAACTGTTGGTCGCTAGAAGCCTTCAGTCGAACCAGACAACCACATGGAAGAAGAAGTTGACTCAGGGGCTTCTAGAGGTTTGACTCAGAACCTACTTTGATACCATGATAACAAAGAACATATATTGTATATATATATATATATATATTATGAATGAATCTTTGAGTACAAATATATATAACCTAAATGAAATAAACCTTAATAATCTAATAGACGAAACTACCCTAAATGACTAATATAAAATACAATAAAAGACACAATCTTCATAGCTTCCACATGTCATGTGCTCGAAAGTGCTTTTCTTGTTTCAATGATCTCTCACTCTTGATCATCTTTTACCCTGAAGAAGAGGAAGGACTAGATGACGATGATCATAATGACCGTCTTGATAATGACAATAATACCAAAATGATTTTGAAAAGCTATAGGTGATGAAAAAAATTAATAACTAAAACATTCTTAAAGTTGCAGAAAAATGATTTGCAGTAATGGATAGCAAGTATATCATCTTGCTGAATGCACAAGGCATGAGCAATTTCAAAAGAAAAACGAAGTATCTGCAGATTTATTTTCATCCTTCCTTTTGCCATATAATCTCTTGTGGGGATTGGACTAGTGGATTGAACTCTCACACCAACGTTTGAGCTCAGGTTCTTGGGATACTTCAATGCTTGGCTCATCTTAGCCATTGCATACCTCGGTGTAACATCTGATGAATCAGGAAGAGAAATCTTTATTTCAATGTTCTATTTATGGCCCCCGACAAACAAACAAACAAAAAAATCTGCTTGCCTATTTCTATCACGCAAAGTTTGGCAGCATAAAAAATCTATATGACATCAAATTTTGATAATTTTACAAGAATTTGATGAAGATGCCCACAAGTGTATTCTAATTCAACTTATACAAAGTCACGATGAAAATAGGTGGATTTATTAAGGATTAGTATATAAAATTGACTATGAATAACAATAAAAGTTCCATTGTTGTAACGCCTACAGAAGGATTGTCTTTAATTAAGAGTATAACACCATGCATACTCGTAGTTCTATATCTGAACAACACCTATACATGTTCTAGACCCGAGTCTCCCATTTTTCAGCTCAAATCATCTAACAATTAAACTATAGAAATAGACCCACAAAGTGATTGATTTCACACAAATGGAAACATTATCTCCACATCACACTCCCACATGAAAGAAAATACATGCTACAATAAAACCAATCTAATCGCATATATGTATAAGTAACCACACCTTTATGCTATAAGTAGGGTAGGAATTTGACATGCGACTCGTTAACACGATTCATATCGTACACTTAATTAAAAGATTAGGGTTTGTCATTTTTTTTTATACAAACACGAATATGATGACTAAAAATTACAAATATTAAATGGTTTGTTTTAGGGTTACACACACGTAATTCAAATACGACCCTCGTAAAAATCCTTGTCAATATGAACCCACTAATGCAACTTGAATCTAGTATTAAATGTTTTATCCTCAACCGTTGAATTAAATTATGGTATTAGAAGAAAACTTGTTTGTTTTTTAAATTTTGTTAAATGTTTGAATATTAATGGATGTCAGTAGTTCAGATTGGATGCGTGACAGATGATTTATGAATCTTTTGATTTATATTCATGAATATTGGCATATATATATTATCTTTGTAGGTGTTAATATTTGAACAAATTACACTTATACATGACGTGAAATAAGTTTGCTTGAAACAAGTTCTAAAATTTATTTATTATTATACTAACCGTGTTAGGCGTGTTATAGTTGAATTAACACGAGTATAAGTAAATCAGGTCAATGTCAAGATAATTGACACGTTTAAATTAAATAAGTCTTATTAGCGTTGAAGTATTTTAAACACGATAACATGACACAAAATAACACGACACGAACAATTTCCACCCCTAACTGTAAGCTCCTCGAGCATGGATGCTCTATATAGCAATGTATACCTCGTACATCAAACGTGTGATTTAAATCTTATGTAATAGTCCAGAACCCACCTCATACAACACACGTCTCACAATAGAGGGTAATATTTTTGCTTAAAGATTTTTAGATGAAAATGCCTCATAATAAAGTCACTATTCTAGCAAAAAATGCAGTAAATGCTACAAAGCATTTGTATTGTCAATAAGGTAAAATTAAAAAAGAAAAAAAGATAAGGTATGATTACTGCTGATTACGTTTTTAAAATAATATTTATTTAATTTAAAGTAATGTAAAATTAGTCAAATAGTTTAGTAGGTTAAAATTCAATTTAATTTAACTACAAACAAATTTCTTTCTATTTTTTTAAGGAATAACTAATTTTATTTTTCAAAATTTGAAATGATGTAACTTTTGATCTATATATTATTTTCTAATAAAATTAGTATTTTTATAATCCTCTCGTTAAACAAGATCCATGTTGGCCATGAAATTCTTAAATAGTAAAATTTTTACCATTGAAACTAAAGTTAACAATAGAATTTTACTCTATATCACATTAAAATTTTATTTTGATTCACAATAAATTTATTATGAAATTTTAACATTTAAGAAGACGTTTGGTGACAATTTGTTTATAAACGATAATAAAATACAATTGATAATAAACTTTTACTTTGGTTTGGTTTTTTTTTTTTTACTCCTACACAATAAAATCTTTATCTGGTAAGGAATAAAAATTTATTGTTTTCACTACTTTGAACATCCTCCAACAATATCTTCATTTGAGATCACAGTCTCAGTATTGGAACTGATAAAAAAAAAAAAAACTCAAAATTTAAATAAAAATCCAAAAAGCAAGAGATTTTTATAGATCTAAATCTCCAACCTTGATATTCAAACAAATTGATGTCAGAGAAGAGTCGATGATCAATGATTACATAGAAGATGATATATGTGATGGATGAAAATCAACGTGCAAAAGAAATATGATGAATCTGTACCAAAATGTATCGATCTCTCTTTCGAATAAGTGTTTTCAGAGAGTGTTTTGAAAAAAAAAAAAAGCGGGGATGATTTGGCGTATGCGAGTCTATGTCTCTCTCTATATAGAGGGCTATTATAGTCACTTCACCTTATATTTTAATGGAGAAAGGTGTTTCGTAGGATACAATTAGCTTATGTCATTTTTACATAAAAATGTTGGGTCAAGGGAATTTTGGCCAAAACCCCGAAGAAAATAATATGTGGTGGAGAAATTCGAACCACTAACCACTTAGTGAAGTGCATGAGTTTTGGGATATGATAAAAAAAAAAAAAGTTCAATGAAACTTTTTAATTCCACCTCTATCTATAAGAAAGAACTATTCCCGCTAAGGTACGATTTGAATATATATTAGATATTTTTGGGATATGATAAAAATTAGGGTAACTCGCGCTAGCACCTCTGTACTTTACATCCAATCTTGCTTTGCTCCTCAACTTTTAAAAGTGACAATTAATCTCTCATACTTCAAATCAGGTTCCAATCCACCCCATTTGTTTACCCGCATTAATGAACCAGATGGAAATGAGATTCACATGACCTTTAGTTAAGTAGAATCTTAAAAAATTCATTAAAGACAAAAAAAAAAAAAAAAAGAGCCAACTATTTTTGACTTTTTAATTTTAAAATTTTATTTTACTTTTTTTAAAAATTTCATATAGTTAAGTAGAATCTAAAAGTCAAATTTTTTGAATTTTTTTTTTAAATACACTAAAGATGAAAAAAAAAAAAAAAATCAACAAAAAAATCACTAAAATAATCAACCCCAAACACCTAATAGCATTCCACTCATTCTAGTCATTATTTTTCTTCTTTCTTCTTCCTACGAACTCTACTTTTTTGGGGATAAGAAATGAAGGTGTATATATATATATAAGCATTACAAAGTGTAGGGGCAGAACTTGGGTAGGAAACTAGGTGATTTACTATATTACCCTTGAAGGTGTTCATGCGAATATCATTTCCATCTAGTTTATTAACGAAGGTAGGGGTGTAAATTTGGCCCGGCTCGGCCCGGCCCATGTTGGGCCACGCGTGCTCCCGTCAAAATTCTGGCTAGGCCGGGCTGGCCCACAAGTTAGAAAATTAGGCCCAGACCTAAGGGTATCTGGGCCTCGGGCTAGGCCGGTGGGCCTGGGCTTGAACATTTTTTTTTTTGTTTTTTTAATTTTTGTATCAAAATTTTATTTTTTTTACTAAAAAAAACATTGGGCCTTAGACGGGCCGATGGGTCGGACCACGGGTCGGGCTTCAAAATGATGGCACAGGGTCTCAGGTTGGGCTCGGGCCTGGCCCATCCCAAGTCATGGGTCATTTTTGCACTCCTAAACGTAAGTTAATAAATGAGGTGAATTGCCCTAAAGGTCCTGGTGATGTGTCTTTCAATTTGGCTAATTGGACTCCTCATTTGGGGGAATTTTTTGAAGCTCAACTATGACGTGGCTGTTTAGAAAAACTCTTCTCAAGGTGCAATTGATGTTTTTTTACGAAATGCTCATGAAAATCTCATTGATGGAATAGCCAAGCATGTGACTATTTCATCTGTTCTACAAGGTGAAGCACTTGCTATTTGACTGGGTTGCCATGTGGCATAGGTGCATAACCTTTTGAACATTGAGATTGAAGATAACAACAAGTCAATCATACACCTCTATGTGTCTGAAACTGTTCCCCCTTAGGAGTGCAATGTTGTCCTTGATATCAGAAGCATGAAAAGGCAAGGAAATTTCTTATTCGGGTGGAGTCCTCGATCAACAATTAAGGCAACTTATTGGACAACCCAATGTCTTCTACGAGGTGATTTACTATTTTCTTGGGTGTCTTCTTTCTCCTCTTGGTTTAGTGAGGGCTTTGTCTTTGTAATTGTTTGTTTGGTCTTCTTAGTTTATCAGTTCTAAAAAACAAATAAAGAAAAATGAAAAATGAAGCAAACTTTATTGGAAGTATGAGGGTTTAAGTGTCACTTTTTAAAGGTCAGGGGCCAAAATGGAATTGAGTGTAAAGTGTAAGGATACCAAGTGTAATTTTTCCGAAAAATTAAAAAGAAAAATTTGAGTGTGTGTGTCGTATACCCAATACATATGCAGAACTACAAAGTATTAATACTTGATACGGATAGATATTTGTGGAAATAGCTTGCTTCATAGAGTAAATAATAGTTAATGGTGACGTTATTTCTAAAGGGGAGGGGGGGTGCTGAAGAACCTCTCTCTCTAATTGATTTCCGATGCCTCTTCGGCAACTTTATGGCATGTCTTTGCCGAGCTCCCAAAACACTTTCAAAGTGTAGATCTGGATATTTTTTTATGTCTAGGAAGAAGAGTTTGAGAGTTTCTCTCCTGATTTTTAAATTTTCTATACCCACAATGGTTCTCTCTTCTCTCAATCTTCCTCCCATACTGTTGTGAGTGTTCTTCCACTTCAATTATAGCTTCTGGTAGTGATCGAAATACAACGATGCAGATGAGAGTTGAAGGCGACAATAGGGACAATGTCGACGGTGTGGCAACCTTGACAATGAACAATGGCAATGGGCAACAGTAAGTTTGATATAAATTTTGATTTTCCAAACCACATTTGTGAGAGGATTACTGGTTTTCCTTCAATTGTAGTTGTTTTTTTTTTTTTTTTTTTTTGACGGCTTTGTAATTTGTTATTTGTAATTCTTGTTAGGTTGTTTGTTTGGCTCTTTAAGTTCTTATTGTTTTTATTTTTATTTTAATATAATTGCTTTATATTTTTTTTTTCAAAAAAAAAGAAGAGAAGTTAATGGTTAAATGATAATCAAGGCTAACTAGCTATTCAATTTATAGCGAGTCTAGTAGTGACCATTATTAGCATCTTCAATGAATATTGCACAAGATCATAAAATGAACAATATGTGCTAAAACTAACCAAACTTGGCTTGCAATAGATGGGCCAGCCCAAGCGGTCCAAGCACTGTGAATGAAATCAATGGAAGCCCAATATATGATAAATGGAGATGTCTAGGCCCATCTTCTCAATCCTGAGCCTGGATTTTGAAACCTTGGCTGTGTTGGTCCATTAATTTGAATAACGGTTTGAAAGAAAAGAAAAAAAAAGAAGAAAAAGATATGTAAAATATAATTATATTTAACTAACTTTTTATTTCTATTTTTTTTTTTCAAGTCTTTATTCAAATAGATCAACCAAACACAGTGCCAATAAGATTGGTAATTTTCTTGAGCACTGTTCTATTGTGGCATCAACTGTTGTTATTTAAGCTAAGATATTGTTTCGTTCATTCGAATAAAATGACTATTTTAATAAAATATTTATTTTTATATTTGATTGATTTAAAAAAAGGAAAATCCTAATAAGTTAATATTGAAAAGGTAAGGAAAAATATAAAAAGATTGTAAAGTGTTTTAAAATTTATTAAAAAAAATATTAAATTTAATAATAAATGTCTCAAAATCTATATATATTTTTTTGTCTTTTTCTTGTAAACACTTGTTAACAAGACCCTATTTGATTTAATGGAATAAAATGAAATAGTTAGACCTTCCTATATGTTTGGATCATATGTAGGAATTTTAAAAGAAAAAAGAAAAAATGTAAGTAAAATGTGAAAGACATATAATTGTATTTCGGTTACATTTCATCCACCTTTTTATTTATTTTAATTTTTTTTTTAAATTTTAACATTTCTAAATATCTACCTAAATTCATGATCCAAACATAGTCTAATGAAATGATATTATGCTATGTTCGGATTATGGATTTGTGTAGAAATTTTGAAAGGTAAAAAAAAAAGTGGATGAAATATAACTATTTCATTTATATTTTATTTACCTTTTTTGTTTTTCTTTTTCAAATTTCTACTAAAATTTATATCCAAACACATGAACTTAAGTTCTAATTATTTCATTTCATTCCATTAAACCAAATAATTCAATATTTGTTTTCATAACAAATCCAGTTTTTTTAATTCAATATTCAGCTTCCAAATGAATTTTTGGATTAAGTGTTTTCATAACAAATCCATAATTCAATATTGAGCTTCCAAATGGATTTTTGGATTTGTCATATATGACTAGACTACTAATTAAAGGGTTTGGATCCACATTGTTGTGCTGGTTTTTGGGCCTATTTTTTAGCCCAAATAAATAATTCGAACCATTTATCTTTTGGATTTATTTCGGAGTTTAGAGTATATATGGAGAAAAATACATTTGTAAAAAATCAAGTAGGTTGTACACTGGTATTTCCACCATAAAATCATATTGCATCTAAAAACAAAAAGAGAATAGTAAATGTAATTTAAAGTATAAAACAAAATATAAATGTAATTTGATGAAAGGGATATCGATATCCGATCAACTTTGTATAGTAAAATGTTCAGGTATGTTTTAGTCAATGTATAGTAAAATGTGAATAATTCAGATAATCTAAATGAGTCTCAAAATAAGCCCCATACAATAATTGTTGCTATGTATTTCTAAATCCCTAAGTAACCCTATTTTTGGTTCCATGAAAAATAACAAAAATAGTAATATTATAAATTCAGAGTTAACTATTTAAAAATTATCCAAAATTATTATCTCCTGATTCAGATTTATTCTACGCATAGATTCTACACTACATAAATTCAGTCTCAACCACATAATTTTCAGTCGCAATAAATTTGAGATACTTAAGTATGGTTCATAATATTTTTCTTTTCGAACAAAAATACTACAAATTTTACAAAAATTACTAAAATATTAAAGGAGAATTCTACCCTACACACTCCCTACCATATGAACAATTTTATTCAATAGTTATGACATTCAATTTTACTAAAAAAAATTAAGTCATTTTGTTCGATAGTTATGAACAATTTTATTCAATAATTATGATATTATTTTAGTTATGCCACATGTAATGTTTGATTATGATTTTTTTTTTTTTAATTATGACTCAAAAAAACATAAAATTATGATTTTTTTTTATTTAATTATAAGATATATATGTTACCCAAATTTTGCGCGTGTACATAATTTTTCCCAATATTAAATAGAAGGGTAAATTACACTAACACCTTCTGAAGTTTATATCTATTATAGTTTTTCCTCATATTTGGAAAATTACACTGACCTCCTATTAATTTAATTTTATGTATATGATCATTATGGTGAGGGGGAATTGTTATAAAACTTTAAACCGCAGGGGGCAATCTGTAATAAAACTTTAAACCTTAAGGATGGAGATGTAATTTCCAAAAGGTAAGAGAAGAAACTGTAATAAATATAAACTTGAAGGGGTGTCAATGTAATTTACCCTAAATAGAAAATTGCAGCTATAAATAACGGTATTCTCTGGGTCGTCGTCTTCGTCAACTGGATGAGAGAGCAGAGAGAACCATGGAAGCTCTGCTTAGGCTTCGAGTAGCCCTAGTGTTCTTTCTCCTCGCAGGAGTTTCAGATCGTCAATGTCGAAAGCAGAGTAAGTTCTCTGAATTCATCAAATTTGTCTCTCATCTATCTATACATATATATATATATATATATCTATCGCATCAGAACGACTCCCTGTAGCAAATTGAGCTACAGATCTTACGCTTTAGGCTTTGGTCTTTTAGATAGTATTATGGAATTTGGCTTTGTTTTTGAAATAAAACCTTCTAGGTTTGTTTGGCCGCCAAGAAAATGGAGGAAAAGAAAAGAAGCTGAATTTGTTTATCTCATGTTGTCAAGATTTCTCATTTTCCCCAGCTTCTAGAAAATATACGATGAAATAAATCAAAGTGTAAAAAGTTGTTTCAATGGTTACAGAGCTTGAACTCAAGTTTAAATGGTTACAGAGCTCGAATTTTGAATACTTAGATTTTTCAGAAAGAAAGCTATGGAGTTTTTTTTCAGAAGGTGTGCACATTTATAATGAAAAACGATGTGCTGTGACTTATTGTTAACCAGATTTGCCCCCAACTGTGAATTCTCCCAAATTTAAACAAAAAAATGGAATTTTTTTTTCTTGTAATTCTATAGAAGAATAAGCCTTTTTTTTTGGGTATGATTTTCACAAATTCATAGATTATTATTATTATTATTATTATTCATGCAAGTTTGAGGTTCATAACTTGCAAATTCATTTCATGATGAATTTATTTGGAAAACTTAATTTGTATGCTTCTTTATTAAAAACATATATAGATCTAAGTTACTAGAGCAAGGGAATAGGAAAATGGCTAGTTTCATTATAATATTAAAACTTGGCTTTGAGGTTTTTGGGACTCAAAACGAACCTTAAATATGTGACTTTTCATACCTATTAGAAATATATGATACAAAAATTCTGCTAAATTTTGCTTAAATATATAATAAAATTTACAAAAAATTTAAAAATATATAAAATGTTCATCAATTTGAAAAAAAAAAAATAGAGAGGAAAAGAAAGTACCTTCACTATTTGTGATGGATGAAAGATGAGAGAAGATCAATAATGTTGAGTTTTAGGTCTCCAATTTTTCCTTCTTTGAACTTCAATTAATCTTTTGAGGGACTGTTATGTGTGGCTGGCTTTTGTTTCGCTGTAAGGCTTTTGTGTTTTTTTCAACCCAATTTTTATTGCCAGTCAAAGAGGCACGAACGACAACACAGGTCCTATAGATAATAGATTGGTTGGGCCTCAAATTTCTTTACACGCAGGTCTCATTTGAAAATATTACTTTTTAATTTAAAAATTAAAAAATTATTAAAAAAGTTAAAAAAAAACCAATAAATTATACAAAAAAAAGTTAAAGATTTTTTTTTTTTTTTTTCCATTTTTTACACTTCTTTTCATAAAAAACTAAAAGGTTATCTTAAACATACTAATTTTTTTGCATTATATTTTAATTAAAAAATAAAAAAATTACTAAAATAGCTTATTCTCAAATGATCTAAGTTTTAAAAGTTTTTAAAATATAGGCCTCAAATTTTTGGACTTTTAATTTGGGCTATGTATTAAAAAGAATTTTGTAGTGAGTCTTTTTTTATGAATTTATATAAAAACTTTAGATTGGGCCTTTTATTCATTTAGGCCTGTAAACAATAATGTTCCGGTAAACAATAATTCCCCTCCCTCCCCCAACGTGATTGGCCAGTTTTTTTTTTTTTCCTCTTCCTTCAATCATCACTCACCACGTGTGTGCGTGGGGTGGTGGAGATGGTGATCGGAGGACTCTCAATCATGAACCTTTAAACTTTTACTAATATTGAATTGGGCATCTTTTTTTTAATACACTAGTATAAAATTGAAAATATACTTTTAGGGTTCTATCTTCAGCTTTTTATTTTTTGGAGGCTCGAAGTGGCTGCTTTGTCGGCTTGCCCTCCAAAAACTGGGCCTGCAAATTCGTATCTATTTTTCTTAGTTTTTCGCCCACAAGAGGATATGTAAGGAAATGGGTATGGATTGAATCTTATTGATAATATGGTTTTTAGTTGCTTCAGAAGTTTGAAATCACAAATCTTGGTATACAGAACACTCCAGTAACCATAAAAACATCAACAATTTCAAAGTTCCCCACCAAATTTCCAAGGGAATGATGGAATTCCATGAATCAATGTGTTTTTTTTTTTTTTTTGAACGATATGAATCAATGTGTTTGATTTCAGTTTTTTTAATTTAGTTTTTTAAAAATTGAATTTTTTATTTTTCGTATTTTTTTATTTTATTTTTAGTGAATACTTTTAAAATTTTAAGTATTTTTTTTTTACTGTTTTTGATGGACCCTACTTAAATATATCTAAAAAATAAAATATTTGTGAAAAAATATTTTAAAAATTAATAAATACCCAAAAATAGGAAAAATATACTAAATTTTCATTTTTTTTTATATTTTTGGTATTTAGTGAATTTTTTAAAGATTTTTTTTTTACAAAAAATAAACTAATTAAGTGTATTTATGTTAGATGTGCCTAAAAATTAAAAAGAAAATATTTAAAATATTAAAAAAATTCAGTAAAAATAAAAAAAAATACGAAAAATAATAAAATAGAATTTTCTAAAAAGTGAATTCTAAAAATTGAAAACAAACAGAGTGATATTTAACTACAAGAAATGTACTGCATTAATTTTTTTTTTCTTTTTTATTTTTGGAAAATAGTTTCATATTTTGGATGTTGAACCCTTTCAGGCTAATAGATATATATATCACATCTATCTGTTTATGTCGATTATTTATATCCATCACTACAAGCTAATGAAATAGGGAGTATATCATCATCACATTTGCGTATAGATTCTAGGAATATACTTATTGTTTCTTATTTTCTGTTATCATCTGTAGAGGAACTAGATTTCAATGTAATTCTTGAAATTTCAATTGCTACATTGCCAAGGATCCATACGCTTTTCAGACATGTCTCAGTTTTTTTGTTTTGGAATATTGGCTTCAACATTAGTCCAATTTATTACATTAAGCATAATCAACTCCGTTTGTTTTGACAAAAAATATTTTCCATTTTTTGATATTTAGTACGATGGAAAACAAAAGTCATTTGAAAATATTTTTCATGATCAATAGAAAATAAGTATATTTGGACAGAAAATATTTTTTAGTTTTAAAAGTCGGAAAACGTTTCCTGGACAAAACTTTTACTAATGCTACCACCGCCATCACCTCCACAACCACGCTACTATCACCACCATCCATCAATGCCGTTGCCTTCACCACCTTCATTGCCACCAAACCACCACAACGACTACCACCTCCATCTTGTCACTACCAGCACTACCACTGTTGCTGCCGCCACCACTACCCCATCACCTCCAAGCTCCACCTCCACCACCCCTTTCACCACCACCTCCTCCTCCTCCTCCTCCTCCTCCACCATTCTGCTGCCACTATTACCACCACTAATGCAACTATTAGTGCATTAGTTTAAAAAACAAAACCAAATATAGGAAGACGTTTTTTATGAAAAAAAAAAAAAGATTTAAATTTTTTTTTATTTCATAAAAAATATTTTATACTGAAACAAACAAAGAGTAAATTTCAATTGCTAAATTTCCTACTTTGATGCTTGGGGGAGTGATATATTTTCCAAGTAGCAAAATCATTGGTCCTTAACGTACATACATATATATAGACATACTTCATTTCGGTAACATTTGCTTTGACATAAAATATTTTTCATTTTTCGTTATTTGGTTAAACAAAAATTAAATAAAACATTTTTTAAGGAAAATGTTTTTGCATCTTTTTTTAAAAATGACTTACCTTTAAAAATTTTCAAAGTCAATTTTTACGAAGTTAACTCTTATTCATTACCCTTTCAATAAATATCTTAACTCGCTAAAAAATTATAAATGACACTTATTGAATAAAAATTTCTCTTTTAGACAATAAAATATTTTATTTTTAAATGTCAACAAAACGTCGAAAACATTTTTTATTTTGTGTGTGTGTGTGTAAAATCAATTTACATGAAAAATATATTTTTTTTTTGTGTAAAATATTTTAAGTTGAAACAAACGGAACCAATTGTCATATATATTTATGATCTGGCTAGGTGTTGCTAGTCTCATTGTGTTTTCTCGGCTTCTTCAAAGACTGCAAGTTTGGTATAATAAGAATTGCTGCTTAGCTTTTGGTCTATATGAGTTTCTGATTTTATTATTTCCCTCTATAGAATTTTTTTTCCCTTTCCATTTGGATGAAAGAATGATCTCAGTTTTATGCAGTGATCAATTTGAAGAAAAAATAAAATAAAATGAGACAATGGAAAATTTTCTTAATGTTGGTGTTAAAAAAATTAATCAGTGTGTTTGGTTTAAGTTTTTTGACTTAAGTTTTTTGAAAACTCAATTTTTTGGTTTTCGTATTTTTTTGTTTTTAGTGAATATTTTTAAATTTTTAAACATTTTTTTTAAAACTTTTTTAGATGAACATTACTTATATGTATCTAAAAAGTAAAAAATTTGTAAAAAAATATTTTAAAATTTTAATAAATATATAAAAATGCAAAAAATGTACTGAATTTTCATATTTTTTTTTAATATTTTTGGTATTTAGTGAATTTTTAAAAGATTTTTTTCACAAATTTTTTATTTTTAGGTATATTTATATTAGGTATGTCTAAAAAGTAAAAAAGATTGCTTAAAATATTAAAAACATTCAGTAAAAACAAAAAAATACGAAAAATAAGAAAGTAGAATTTTCTGAAAAATATTTTTGAAAAAATACAACCAAGCAAGCTTAATAACACTACAAATTCAAATTTATTAACCTAAAATTTACCCAAAAAGAAAAAAGAAATTTATAATTTAAACTCATTTTACTAATGAAGCTTACGCTTTATTAATTTAATCTCTATCATATAAATACATTTCCACATTCAGAATAAATTTTAGATGGATAAGAATGCCTTGATAACATTTTTGTAAAAAAATTTTTCTATGCTGATGACTTTTTCTTCGCAATCAGAATTGGAAATAGAGCCACAATATGCCTTTATTTGGGGGTTTAAAAGCCACTTTTGTCACTGGATATGGAATACAATTGCAAGACTTCCTTTTTGAGTCATCTGATGGTAGACCCCTCACTTCAGCTTTTGGGTGTCCTCTTGTTGAGACAGTGGCAGACGAGTTGACCATCAAAGTGGGTACGTATATTTTTTCTACTTCCTATTTATTCCATTTAAGTTTCTCTATGTTGGACATTTCCCTGGAATGAAACATCATATAAATACTAAAAAGAGGAACTGTTGCTTTTAGGTGGTGTTGCCAGAGGGGATTAAAAAAGCGGAATTAACACTTCACTCCATATTTGTGAATAATAATAATAACAATAATAATAATAAAAAAATAATAATAACAATAATAAAATAAATAAATAAATAAATAAAATTAGTGATAAATTTTAATAATCAAAGAAAAAATTGTTAAAAAATTCAAGGTAGAAAGGACGTGTTTAATTCGCGGGATAAGGGGGTGGACTATCTACTATTTGGATTGTAATCCAAATAGTGTTCCTTATCCGCCGTTTGATTTTTTTTTAGTTCGCCGGACTTCATATCCGGCCGGACTCCTTATCCCCCATATGGGGGACTATTGTGTCCTGGGGGGTATGGGATTGTTTTGAGGGGACTAATTACTGTTTGGATTAGATGATGAAATGACCATTTTGACCCTCTACTATTTAATTATGTATTATATTTAATAAAATTCAATAAAATTTAAATGTCTCAATTTAAAAATAAAATAATTTTATTTAACTTTTTATTGATGTTTTATTCATTTAATTTTTTCAAATAATTTTTTATAGATATTTTATTGATGTTTTATTTTAAAATTTTGTTTATGTTTGATTTAATTTCATTATTTAAATTTAATAGATGTTTTATTTAATTTCATTTTTTGATTATTATTAATTTTAAAAACAAATTTATTTAAAATTTTAATTAAAAAAAATAATATATATTTTTATTGATATTTTGTTTATTTATTTATTTTTTTAAAAAAAATAAATTTATTTAATTGTGAAAAAAATAAAATAAAATAATTTTTATTTAATCTAGCTAAAAATAATTAAAATACTAAAGATATGTTTAATATTGCTATTACTTAGTAAACAATTAAAAAAGGTAAAATAGTATTTTGTTTATTTATCTATTAAATTTAAATAATGAAATTAAATAAAACATAAACAAAATTTTAAAATAAAACATCAATAAAATATCCATAAAAATTATTTCAAAAAATTAAATAAATAAAACATCAATAAAAAGTTAAATAAAATTATTTTATTTTTAAATTGAGACATTTAAATTTTATTGAATTTTATTAAATATAATACATAATTAAATAAGAGAGGTCAAAATGGTCATTTCATCATCTAATCCAAACAAAGGATTAGTCCCCACTTTCCCCACACCTCCCAGATAGATAGTCCCATACGTGGGATGGAGTCTGGCGCCGACATGAGCTCTGACTAAAAAAAAAAAAAAAGATAAAACACTATTTGGACTCAAGTCCAAATAGTGGATAAGTCCCCCCAATCCCAATCAAAAAAGCCAAGTAAAGAGTACATTAAGTCCAACATATATTTTTTATTAGAGAGCTGTCCACTCTTTTTGAAATAGTTTGGTGAAAAATTCTTTTGTTAGGTTTGAAGGATATTTTATTTCTAATTTTATCTCTTAATTTATCTATTGACTTTTTTTATTATCTGTTAAATTTTTTTTATCTGTTTAATTTTATATCTATCTGTTCAATTTTTTTTTTATTATCTATTTAAATTTATATTTATTTATTCAATTTTTTTTAACTATCTATTTAAATTTATATCTATATGCTTAAATTTTTTCTATTTGTCCAAAATTTATCTATTCAATATTTTTATTTGTACAAATTTTCTATCCAAATTTTATATGTATAAATTTTTCATATTGTACATTTTTTATCTATCCAATTCACTAAATTTATTTTTCATATCTGTTGAATATCACCAAGCTTATTGAGCATATCTGTGTTAAATAATTATTTGTTGAACTTATTTGTGTGAAATTCTTATCAAAGAAAGAGAAATTAAATGGATCAACCATCCATTAAACAATTTGGGTATGAACAGATCAATTCAAAAACCATTAAAAGCACATATATACACCACAAGCATATATAACCACAAAACACACATATCTAAATCTAAAGCATATATAACCACAACAATCACATTCTTGAGAATCAATGGTTGATCTATGTAGATGCTCCTCTAGAGAAGATGATCACTTCTAACAGGTAAATGCAAAGATTTGCAAAACCGTTCCACAAAAGAGGATCACTTCTAATAGATGAATTCAAAGATCTGCAAAACCATTCCATAGAAATGTTTTTTAAAAAAAGATCCCAAACACCAAGAAAACTAAGGGAAAGGCAAAGCCACATGAGGAGCTCCACTATCTTCATCAGCACAATTTTCAGCAACCTTTAGAGATTGCCGACCAATAAAACTAGTAGATTCATTTCTAAAGCAAACTGCCATCGCTGGCCACCTACAGAGCCAAGTTCATGTGCAGTTTTGGTGGAGAGAGAAAGAGGATAAAAGATAGAGAGAGATCAGTTGGTAGAGAGAGAGAGAAAGAAAGGACAACAGTGACAGAAACGACATGGTGGTGGTCTAGGTCTAGGGTTAGGGTAGGTAAATCTACGGTTAGGGTAAGCAGTGATGAAACCCTTGGGGTCACCAGCGATGAATCTCTCATTCCCTCATTCAAACATCTCTCTTTTTCTCTCTCTCTCTCTCTCTCTGATGGTAGCTCTGGCGGATATGGTGAAGTGAACATATAGATCTAAGAAGATGAGTGATCAAGGTAGAAAGGGAAGATAAAAAAATGAGAAGCTGAATGATCTAAGGCAAATCTAAGAAAGATCAGTACTCTCTATCTCTTCATCTTCACTGATGGTGACGCCTTGTTTCTATAGGAGATTAGTGACGAAACCCTAATGCCTTGTTCCGTTAATATCTCCGATGAATCATCGAGATATGTATTTGTGATGATGAGAAGTAGCGGCTAGGATGACACCGTTGGAAGCCACCATTGTTGGGCGGTACCGGATGAGTTTTTGGTAATGGTGATGGAAGAGAAAAAAGAGGAGTGAGAGCGAGAGAAAAATGCATAAATGATGAGAGTTGTGTACATATATATAATAGGGTTAGTTTTGTCATTTTGCACAACCATTTCCTTATGGACATAATTGTTTACCGCCTAGACTTATGGACTAAAAAAATTCAAATCTAGATTTATAGACCAAGTGCGCTAATCAAAATCATATATTTTTTCATGAGTTAGTAATTATTTTGCGAGAAAAACCAGAAAAACCATTGATCTGTAAATTCCCTCCCAAAAAAAAAAATCCCTTTTGATGTGGTTCATTTTCTAGTGCAACAACACCTATAAGTATTTTTTTTTTTTTGATATATTATTTTTGTCAAACATTTGAAATAAATTTTACCATATATGTTAGGAAATTGACTCTTCCTAATCAGAATTAGTGAGATAAAAAATAGAAAGCAAAAAAAAAAATTAAAATGAATGGAAACAATCATACACATAAGAAATACCAAACTTTACGCAGTTTATCGCATAATAAGGCTACATTCACGGCCGTTGTGATTTTCACTATGATCATAAAATAATTACAACTCTCTACAATAAAAAAATGCCCCCCCCCCCGGTCATCTATTTATAAGTATAGAAATTAAGGTAATGCGGAAACAACAGGAAATTATCAAAATATCCAAAAAATTCGAGCCTCCCCCCAACCCCCCATCACTTGAAGGAGGAACCTCAAACCTTCCATTGGACCTATGGCCCAATGTATAATACTTATTACGGTCCACAAATCCAACAATGTGTGCATAGGATGGATTGCATTACTCACATCACAAACCACCTGATTCATCTGATTCTTTCATATTGCTTATTCTTTGTTGAAAGGATTTATTAGGGAAATAACATGTGTACCTTACAATGTTAACTGTAATTTCCTCTCATATGGATCTCTACAGACTAATTATTCATACCTTGACGTCGTTGGAAAAGAAAACTGTAGTTCCTGAAAGCAAGTCTTCCTTTCTAGGTGATTTGCCAACCTCTTGTGCTGATTTTCACATTTGCATTGCATTAGTTCTTTCAGCCTTGAGTTTTAACATGGTTAGGCATAATTTCAGATGATTTTAGGGTTTGGTGAGTTTATGTTGAGAATTAGTTCAGTAATTTTTTAAGACAAATGAATCATACGAAGACTCACATGTCATTTGTACAACATTTTGCTAACTTGAATATTTGACAAATGTTCATACAGACATTAGAGAATAAACAAGACATCCAATATTTAGCAAACATACGTTTATACAAAACATGTTTAAACAAGCATATGTTACGTTAAAACTTTTGCATCTGTATAGTGGCATGTTATTTGAAAGGCGAGTCTGGCATGGTGGTACAACTACCCCTTGGTGACTTGGTGGTCATGGGTTTAAATCGAGGAAACAGCCTCTCCATTTGCGAGGGTAAGGCTGCGTACAACAATCATTTCCCAGACCCTGCTTAAATGAGAGTTTCACACACTGAGTACGCCTTTTAAGTAGCATGCTATTTATTGTTATTTCTAATATGTACTGATGCTTTTGTTTTCATTCTATAAGTAAGCAAACTTTTTAGTCACCCACAATTAGCATACCTCATCAAAACAAAAGATACACATTCATTTAGCTTGTTACAATATTTAAGAGAGAGAGAGAGAGAGAGAGAGAGAGAGAGAATATTATATGATGTGTATATTCAATATTATGTTGAATAATAATGTAACAATGTATACAAGATTCCTTTATATAGGAGAAGAGAAACTTAAGTATGGTAATCCTAAGTATGGTAATGAATATAATATGGTATATATGATAGACAGAATATATAGTTACTATATTTAACACTTCCCTTGAAATTCAAATAGGGATACCAACTTGAGTTTGGAGAGAGAAACTAAAACATGAAATAAAACTAAAAATAAAATAAAACATGGATAGATTTGAGGCAAATAGATTGCAACGTCTAGATGAGAGCACAGGGGTGTTTAAGATAGATCAGAGGCCGGAGCTAATGTCGAGAGACAGTTTATAGTCGTGTCCAATCATTGCAGGAACATGGCCGAAGCTAACAGAGCTAATATCGAGAGACAGTTTATGGTCGTGTCGAACTATTGTAGAAGAAGAACGGGTGTTGAACCAGCAAACGTCGCACACACGTAACTTATGACGTGGTGCTGAACAGTGATGGAAATAGATGAAGAAGTGTGCCAGGGGGTGGCTTGGAAAAGAACCATGTGCGTTAAGAGGTGGCTTGGAAAGAAACAAAATGCAACAAAGGGGCAGCTTAGGTAGTGCGCCAAGGAGACGACTTAGGCTAGTTGTAGACAAGCCCGCGGGGGACCTCGTTACAGTTTGGACTCGATTGTCACGGTTCTTAATATGAACCAAAGAGTCCAAATCCAGCAAATCGTTTTTTTGAAAACAGATTTTTTTGAAAGAAGTGCCAAACATGGACTGCTTTGCCAGATACAAAGTCGCCACCTAAATATTTTATTTTTAGAAAATTTAGGAAACCCTGACTCGTTTGCCTAAGGCCACTTGTCCGTCATCACCAAAGTTGTCTCGGCTTGGGAACTTGGGTACGATTGGGGAAGGTCACTTCGTGAGCACCCCCACTCGCCCGATCAAAGATCGGCCTCTACTAACCATGATATTTAGTTTTGAAAACATTGTGTGCTCTTATTCCGGTTATTAGCCTAGATTTACTATGTGATGCGCACAGCATACAAGCATAGACTGGGTCGCCTGAATTGGAATAAAACATTTCATGTTTGTTTGTTTGAAAATGGTTTGATGGTGCTACCCGCAGGTAGGCTAAGACGTGGGTTTGCCACCCTCGGGTGGGCTTTAGAAAACATGATTTTGCCACTATCTAGTGGCTTAAAACACACATTTGATGAATTGTTCCAATCCAAATAACCCAACCTTCACCCACAGGCATTCAGGCAGTTATATCACATAAGCAATTAGCCTCATGGTAAGCATGCTATTCATGGCAGTCACTCACACGCATGCAAGGATGCTAAAGCATAAAACTCACCGAGTACTCCAAGCCAAAACAGAAACCGATTAGAAATCCATGCATGATCCTAAATATACAGAAATGCATAATGCAACACATGCAAAAATGCAACTATAGCAGGCTCGGCTATTCTAAACATGGCATATGAGATGCAACAGCTATCATGTATTCAACTTGGAATTGAAATACAAATGCAATTAGTATGATGCGCCGAGCCCGGTGCATGCAAGACAGATGAATGAATGCAAACATGCTATCATACTGTATGCTAATTGAAACATACCCTAATCTAACTATCATAAGCTGGTAAATAAAAGGGAAGAAAGACGTGGGATTGGAAGACATACATCACACTCATGCACACTTATTACAATTATGCCCTCGCGCAGAGGGTCCGAATAAATAATATGCAGTCCCGAATAGTACAGTCCGAATAAATAATACAGTCCAAGATATGTACAAAAATCCTAATTAATTACCAAATTAACTAAGAAAACAATAAACTGGCATGCAAGCTAGGGACTACCTTGACTCTTCTTCAGATAATGAATGATGCATATCCGGGTTGCCTTTGCGTGGAAATCCACTGTGATGCCCCAATTAGCCTCTGTTTTGCAATAATTTTTGAAAAGCGCGTAAAAGCTGGCCGATTCTTGATTTCTTTCAGAGAGCAGGAAAGGGGCATGACAATGTATTTTCACATATGTATGCATGTCTCGATTCTCGTGCCACCAATCACGCATCTCGATGCACGATAGTCGAGGAGTCGAATTGCACAACTCAATATGAAATGAATGCACAGGAAAACACAACAAGACCTAACTCCATCATGAATAATCCGGAGTGTCGGTGACTGGGGAATTGAGACACGTTCCGTCACTCGGAGTACGAAACGTACCTCGTTTCCCGTGCTCGGGCTAACTCCTATCCCAAACACAATACAATATGCATGACATGCATGGATGCAACTAAGATACAACCTAACATGCACAATGCTATGAAATGGCATACACGACGCACGAGGTAACATGGCATACACACTGAGTTAACATACAATCTAGCATACACAACGCTATGAAATAAAATGGCATACATAATGCATAATGGACTTACACCAACATAAGTGGACCTTAGCCACACTCACATAGGAGGCCATTAGATGAAAATGAGACACTCGAGATGCGTGCACACGTGCACGCAAACCGAGGACCGACCCTAAGGCACCAAATGCCACTCTAACAAAGCATGGCAAGACATGGAATATGGCATACTAGCATGCAAATTTCAGCGCTAAAATATGATGCAAAACAGCCCCGAAACATGGCAAAATGGCACCCGATGCATGAAATGAATCCCGAAACATGAAATTAGGTACATGGAATGACCTATGGCTATGCAATGCGTGCATTATTTGAACATGAAGTATGAAGAAAGAATCAAGACAGCCCCAAAACAAGCATGTTTACAGTTTTAAGCAAGGCCAAACAGTGAACACAAATAGGGCTAAACCAACATACAAAAATGGCCTCGAAAGAGAGATAAAGAAGCAAGTGGCAGCTTCTGGCCATGAATGGCCAAGAGCCCTTCAACAGAGTTGAAGAGGGGCTCAAAATGAAGCACTTTACAGTTTACAACAAGCCACGAAAACAAACACAAGCAGGCCTAAAATATTATACAAGAAAGGGGCCAAAAGGGAGACAAAGAAGCAAGTGATGGTTTCTGGCCTCAAACAGAGGAGGGACCTTCAACAATGTTGAAGAGGGGCCCAAAACATGGCATTTTACAGTTGATGACCAAACCCAAAACAGTGCACAAGCAAGCCTAAAATACTATGCAAGATAAGGCCAAAAAGGAGGTTTAAACACAAAGAGCAAGAAGGAAGCCTCCAAAAACAAAAGACCCTTGATAAAACATGAAGAGAGGATCAAAATAAGGCTATTTACAGTTCGGACCAAAGCCCAAAAATACAAGCACAAGGGGCTAACAAATCATGCAAAAATAAGGCCAAAAGAGGGATACAAAGGCAAGTGACAGATGGAGGCCTCAAACAGTGATGAGCCCTTCACCAATGTTGAATAAGGGCTCAAAATAAGCTACTTTGAAGTTTATGACAGAGCTCAAAACAGTTTATAAATAGGCCTAAAATACTATGCAAGGAAGAGGCATACAAGAGAGCTAAAGAGGCAAGTGGTAGCTAGGGACCTCAAACAGGGAAGGACCCTTAAACAAACATGAAAAAGGCCTCAAAATAATGCTATTTTCAGTTAGGGTTGGAGCCCAAAAATGCAAGCAAGAGGGGCTAATATATTGAGCAAAATAAGCTTAAAAAAGAGGAAAATGTAGCTCACCCTTGAAGACCAAACTCTAGCAACCTCTTGGATTGAGAAGTGGTGCCTCCTAAGCTCTGAAAAGATCCTCCAAGATTCTGAAATGGAGTGGTGGTGTGGTGCTATGTGGTGGTGTAGGAATGGTGTGGGATTTTGAGAGTTTTGGTGCTTGGAGTAGAGAGGGAGAGAGATGTAATGCAAGAGCCTGAAACCAATTTTTGTAACCCTTCAAATGAGAGCTGGAGGGTCTGATTATATAGACAAAAGAGGTGGAAAAGAGGGAAAAAAATGGGGGGGAAAACAAATTCAAAATTCCCCCCCAAAGGGCCAATCTCTCGGACATGGGTGATGTGTAAAACAAAATACATGGCTGGAACACACTTGGGAGGAGGGTCATGGCCGGCCAGCTCAAAAGGGCAAAAAAGGTCATCCAACTAGGTAAGTGGCCGGCCTGCTACTTTTTCTCTACATTTTCTGGCCGGCCTGCTACATTTTCTGGCCGGCCTGCTACTTTTCAAAAAAAAAAATGGGTTTGCCGGAAAGAAAGGTGGTCGGCCAGTGCTAGGGAAGTCCAATGGTGGCCGTTCAAGTGTCCAAATTGAAGCCTCGGAAGTCTTATTTCCAACGGTAGTGGCCTCATAGCTTGATTCCAAGTATGCAAATGAATAGGCCCGATTCGGCGAGGGCTGTTCGACTCTTTCTTAACGGTTCATGCCCATTTTCTCCCCCAACTGGATTTCTTCCCTCTTCTCCTTTTTTCTTCAACTCCAAACCCCTAAGTAAGGTGTTTTGAAAGATTTTTCAAAGATTTCATCTCTCTTTCATTCATTTCCACTTTGTCCTTGCTCGGTTTACCGAAAAGCGCAATATTTGACAAAATGCGAGCCTCGGAACATCGTAAAAGCTTTATTTCAAAAACGTTTTGAAAGAGAGGGTTTTAAGACTAAAATATTTTGATCAAGATCGTTTTGGTCCAAAAAAAGGGGTATGAAGTTGAGATTTGACTCTCTCTCCTTACCGAAGAAATTGAACCTTTGCACTGCACAACTTCCAAAACCATCAGTCGCGTCCAAGTTTTAAAGGTGGTCAAAAATGGGGTGTCTACAGTAGTGTGCTAAAGAGATTTCTTAGGGAGTGCACCAAGGGGGTGACTTGTGCTAAGGGGCCGATCTGGGTGGTTTGCATGTTGTATAAAGGAAAGGGAAAGGCAGGATGGAGTAGACGCACACACAAAAAAAAAAGAAAAAAAAGATTGAGAGTAAAAAAAATGGATTGTGAGTAAAAGAAAATGATAGAGATATTTGGGGCAGGAATAAACCAGTGGACAGAGGAAGAGATCACTATGAAGCAATACAGAAAGGAAAATATGGCAGCGGAATGGGTTAGTGTCTAGTAGGCGGCCAAGGCAAGGTTGTAGGCCGCCCATAAGGCAAAGAATACCAAGAGCTTAATCTATAGCTCTAATACCATGTTGCAATATCTAAGAAAGAGAAAAATATAATATTATATGATATGTATATTCAATATTATGTTGAATAATAACGTACCAATCTATATAAAACTCTTTTATATAGGAGGCGGAAAACATAAATATGGTAATCCTAAGTATAATAATGAATATAATATGATATGTATGATAGACAGAATATATAGTTACTATTTTTAACATAGCCCTCAAGATTCTTTATAAAATCCAAAAGATACTTTCAACCATTTAGTTACTAACCCTTGGAAACCCACATATACAAAAGAGTCAACAAACAAGATTTCAAGCTAGAAAAGGGTATCAAAAGACCTTCTATTGATTTCTCCCCATAAAATCCACATCAAACACCGTAGAGCCACTTTCCATACTTTCCTTGTATAAATCTATCAGGATACATCAAAGCATGATAAAAAGAGTTGATTTCAAACTTCCTTGATTCAGATCTATTCTACCTTATCATGTCATCTCTCCATTTTGAGTCCTCATAGATTATATATTAAAGTGAAGTTGATAAAATAAAAGTCAAAAATTAAATGAAAGGGTAAATGACATTGACACCCCTCTATTAATTTGAAATCATACCACACCCTTTCTATTCTCTGAAATATCATAGAGCTCCCTTATTTTAATTTTTGTTATAAAACACAAACCCTTTTGTGAGTCAACCGTTTGCTTACCGAACATAAACTTTTGATTTAGGAAAACAATTTTCTTTAAATGCCAACTTTACCTTTATTAGAAAAATCCTTCAAGTGACAAATTTTTTTTTTTTTTTTTTTGTGGCAATTTCTCCAATCAAACGCCTCCCTATTTTCTCTCTCCCTACTTCACACAGAGGGTATCAAATGTATGCCTTCCACAATCTGAAGCTATAATTGAACTAATGAAAAAATTCTTTACGCTTTTCTCTCCCTACCACAACCCTTGATGATAGCTACAACAATTGCTTAATACTCATTTGATCAAACAAAGAAGTTGAAATACAAAGCCCTAGCCCAAAACCAATATTACAACCTCTGGAATGCTGGCAAATCCATCTTTTCACCTACCACTACCTCTATTGGATTTCACCAATCAACACTACCTCTCAACTCAAACCAACCCTTACACTATCCACTACTTTTTTACCTACTATTCCATCCACTGTTCATCACCATTATCCCCATCCCACATTTGATCAATGAACAGTCGCAACCACCACCCAACATAAAATCCATCACCATAGAATCTATCCGTACGTAGATCCAAATGATATGATGATTTTAACCCAAAAAAAATTGATTTAAGAGAAAACCTGTAGAGCAATGGGAGATTAAAGAGGGAATATCGCATTGGTAATGATGGTGTGCGACGAAAGAACTATGACAAAGGTGTTGGTGGAAGTGGGATGTTCAAACCACTTATGCTGGTTCAAAAATAGATTTAGAGAAATGATTTATTATGCGAAAAACAAACTTTTATTTCACTCAGATAAACTGAAACAAATACAAGGAGAAGAGAACACTTTCTCTCAAACTCTCACACTTTCTTATTTTTCTTCTCAACCCCTACATTTAGAACTAGCACAATTCTTACATATTTATAGCTAAACATTGATAATATGAATGTATTAAATAAACTACAATAAAACCATTCAAATTTGAACTCTTCAACCATCAAACCTATAGTAGCATGTAGCAATCCTTGAACCCTAGTATTCTATATTTTTGCTCCTACCTCCTAGCTAGGATGGTGGAGAAGAAAACTTATTTTACAACATCCCCCCTTAAGCTTGATTGTCTATAATGCTTCATCCATTGTCTTTTTCTACAACATCATTGTAAAACATGAGCAACATCAACTCTTCACTCACTGCAAAGTTTACAGACTCATCAAATTTGTCATATGTTACTTCCTCCATGCACTCATGACTATAGTGCCCACACTAAGTGCAGTTATAACATTGGACCTCTTTTGTGCATCCACTACTATAATGACCATACTCATTGTAATTATAGCACTACATGTAGCTTCTGTCACGACCTCTTCGTCTGCTGTTAACCCACTATTGACCTCTTTCTCGCGAAACAACCATCTTTTGTCAATCATCTATTAACTTTTGTTTTTTGGAACAACCACCTATTGACCCCTTCTGTTTTGTAGAACAACTGCCTGTTATCTGTCTCGTGGAACAACTACTTGTTGTTCTCTATTGTCAATCAACTGTTGACTTTTGCCCCTATATTGAAGCCCTTTTCAAGTTGTCTACAGCCTTTTCCTCCACTTCTCTATGGTGTTCCCTATGGTTGTTCTCTATTTCCTCTAAATGTCAACTTTAACTAAAGAGCTTGCTCTAGGGAACTTGCGAAAGTTTTCTTGTTTATTCTTTGCTCATGGATCTCCAACGTTGCCATCAACTTATCCACGGTCATGGTGTTCAAGTCCTTTGATTTGTCAACTGTAACAACTATACATGTTCAAACTTCAAAGATAGAGATTCAAGTATCTCCTCTATTACTCAAACATCATCCATCTTGTCTCTATATCATCTGATCTGGTTCACAATGGTCAAAGTCTTCATAAAGTACTCAAAAATTGACTCATGACCCTCTATCTATAACAATTCAAACTCACCTCTTAATACTTGGAGTCAAATCCTCATGGTCTTCTCAATTCCTCAGTGCAAACTCGGAAGAATACTTCATGCTTGTTATCTTTTCAAAGCTTGACTCGCTAATGCTTTGATAGAGCAAGTACAAGGATTTCTTGTCTCTTCTTCTTGTATCTCTCAAAGTAGCCTTTTGGGCTATATTCATTTTTTCTTCATCTTCTAGGCTTACCAGCTCTTCATATCTGCTTTCAACCAAGTCCCACACATCTTATGAGGCTAATAACATTCGTATCTGGATACTTTAGTTCTCATAGTCCTTTTTGCTCAATTTTGGAAACAGAGCTGAAACATGGTGTTCATGTTGGCCATCGATTCACTTATATTCTTCAAATAAGCTACGCAAAATTTTCAAGTTTGAATTTTGAAAAAACGACTCCACAAATAAACTCAGAAGGATCAATTTAGCTAGGAACATATTTTGTAAAATTTTAGAATTTTTCAAGGTCTTAAATGAAAATATTCAAAAATATTTTAAAAAGTTTTGGGGCCAAAATGGAATTTCAAAAATTACTGGGCAGAGCTGGACACAATCGTGTGGTTCAAGTATTGTGATTTGGAAATGGTACTAGGTAGAAGAGATGGTTGTTGAATGCATGACATTTTCTTCTCCTTTGTGCTTGGATTGATTGTTGTATTTGGCTGTGTTGTTTGCAAAAGTCATGACGAATCTGAGTAGGGTGGATTCTAGGCTAAGGCTAGTAAGTCATTTGTCTTGGGTCTCAAAAATTAGGGCTAAGAAAAAATTTTTAAATTCATTAGTTTTGTAGTATATTAAAAATTCAAAATGGTCTAATTTTGTTTTATTAATTTAGGCCAATTTAAGGGTCTCAAAAAATTCTGTTAGGTCCAATAAAAGAATATTTGTAACTGTTAGATGTTAGTCCAATTGAAAAAAATAAAATATAAAATAATTATATATATATTAGTCGTTAGACTAATTCTATTTACGCTTCTTCTTTTTCTTTTTTTTTTCTTTTATATATATATAAAGTCTCTCTTTATGGCTCAATTATGTGTTATTTTAGTTATTTTTTTTAAATAATTTACGTAATTTTTTTTATTATGTAAATACACCTAATTTAGATATACTTAAAAAATATAATGTTTGTGATTTTTGTTTTCAAAAAATTTACCAAATATAAAATAATATAAAAAATATGAATTACAAACTCAAAAAATTATTTTTAAAAACTCTAAACCAAATAGAGTAATTTTATTTATTTATTTATTTTATGAATATTTAAAAAGCCCTCGAAAAATTATTTCAGACTCTCAAAACTCAGGGCTGGCCTGGATTTGAGGGTGATTACATGGTGAAGATGTTGGTATGGAGTGGTAAGATTGGGGAGTTGAAGTTGGTTAAGTTTTTCCATTGGTGGTGGGAGATGGCTTGAGGGAATTTTGTCCATTGTCTTTCGATTTGGTTAGGCTGAAAATTATCAAATCAGGTAAAGGTATTATGGTACTTTAACCATTTCATCAATGATGTTAGCTAATCGGGGTGTAAGTAGGTATGGACAAACGTCAGGTCAGGTTGGGTTCGACCTAGTCAACACTATATAATAACAGATTTTGTATATCTACCCAACTTCAACTTGGCCCTAGGGTCTCTATATTTGCTTAAGCACAGTTAAAAAAATAATTCTAAATCCCAAATCCACCAATTGGGCTATTTATGAAAAAAAAAATAAAATTAAAACAATTTATAATTAAATTCAATCACATATTATATTTTTTAACTAAATATTTTGACATCATGTGGCTTGAAAAGTAGTCCAACTTATGAGGTTTTGAAAAACAAATCAGGCCTCGTTTGGAAACATGCTATTTTAGTGACTTTTTGGCTAAAATATGAGGTAAAAAAATTAGTATGTTTAAAATCACTTTTTGATTTTTTACGAAAATATGTGCAAAAATAGAGAACGAAAAGAGAATTTTTGACTTTAGTATAAGTTATAGACTTTTAAATTTTTTTAGTAATTTTTTAACTTTTAAACTAAAACTCTCGCATGTCAAACAAGACCTGAATGCCTATATAAGTTATATTTCGTACTTTGAATCTTGTGAGAGTGATATACTTTCCAAGTAGCAAATCATCTGGTCCTTACATACATATTAATATATATATATATATATGATCCTTCATTTCATTGCCATATTTCTAATCTTGCTACGTTTTTGCTAACCCTGTTGTGTCTTCTTGGCTTGTTTGAAGAGTGCAACTTTGGCATGATAAGAATTGTTGTTCTGCTGTTGGTCTGTCTAAGTTTCTGATTTATCTATTTCCCTCTATGGAATTTTGTTCCTTTTCATTTGGATGAATGATAGCAATTTCATACACTGCTCAATTAAAAAATGAGAAATGGAAAATTTTCTTTATGTTATTGTTAAAAACATTCTCTATACCAATGACTTCTTCTTTGCAATCAGAATTGGAAATAGAGCCACAATATCCTTTATTTGAAGGCTAGAAGGCCACTTTTGTCATTGGATATGGACTACCATTGCAAGACTTCCTTTCTGAGTAATCTGATGGTAGTAGACGAGTTGACCATCAAAGTGAGTACAGTTCTTTAAATTTATGTTTTTTTACAATCTTTTATTCCACTTATTTCTCTCTATGTTGGAATGAAAAATACAAATACTAAAGCCAGAACTATCGTTTTTAGGTGGTTCTGCCAGAGGGATCAAAACACCCTTCTGCTGTGGTTCCTTTTCCACTGCAACAACATCTGGAGGTAATTGTTATGGTATACCATTTTTGTCATCTTCAGAGACATTTGAAATAAATTTTATCATGTGTGGATGTGTACTGTATTCCTTCCCTTGATGTTGTTTTACTCATATCCCAAAACACCTGATTCATCTGATTGTGGCAGGGAAATTTCATGAGTACAAACCAGTTGTTCATATCTTGACGTCATTGGAAACATTGTAGCAGTGTTGGTTCCTAGACCAAAAGTCTCCTTTCCAGGTGATTTACTAACTTATTGTGCTGATTTTCAGATTTGCCTTAGCATTAGTTCTTTTCAGCCTTGAGTTATAACAAGATTAAGGATAATTTTGGATGATTTTGAGGTTCGATGCATGTATTTTGAGAATTAGTTTAGCAATTTTTTAAGACAAATGAATCAAACACACGAGACACAACAAGGACATACAATGTCGTTTGTACAACATTTGGGTAACTTGAATATTTAACAAATGTTCATAGAGACATTAGTGACCAAACAAGACATCCAATATAGCATTCTTATACAAAACATGTATAAACAAGCATATGTTATGTTTAAAATTTTATATCTTTATGTAGGCATGTTATTTACTATTATTTCTAACAGCTACTGATTTATTATTTTTTAAATAACAAGTGAAAAAAAAAAACTGCAAAATGTAAATTAATAATAAAAAAAAAAAACAAGAAAACTTAAAATATGAAGTCATCAAAGGGAATGTCACCTGTATCCTTCCACAACCACAAGCATACCTAGACAAAACAAGTGCTGGACATTCCTTTAGCCATCAAAGTTCTCTAAAAATATCCAAAAGATACTCAATCATCGAGTTACTAACACCCTTGGAGAACCAAATACACAAAAGAATCAACAAACAATTTAGAAAGAGGTTTCTCCATCCGATCAAAAGACCATTAATTCTTTTCTCCCCACAAAATCCACATCAAACACAACAGAGCTACTTTCCATGCTTTTCTTATACTCTTGCCGACTTACACTGCATTTATTTCCTTTCTCTCTCCCCAAACTTATCTACTTGTTTCTGCATTTCTTTCCTTTCTCTCTCTCCAAAATTATCTACTTGTTTCTGCATTTTTTTTGCTTTCTTTCTTTGTCATCATTACATCAGCTTTCTTATTCATTATTACATCAACATAACAAGTGATGGATCCGAAAGCGATAAGCTCACTCACTCACTCACTCTCTCTCTCTCTCTCTCTCCAAAGTTATATATATATATATATATTTTTTGATCGGCAAAAAAGGAACATTTATTGATGTAAGAATCAAGTATAAAGTACCAAAAACAAAGAACATCAATAAAGAAAAGGAAAATGCAAACGCATCACAATGAACTAAATCATCCCAACAAGGTTGACACCAAATAACATATCCTATCATTTGCTAGCCCCTCTATTCTCCATGCTTTCAAATTTTGGATTTGGGCACAAATGGATCTCTTGGATTAAGGAGTGTGTGACCACTGTGAAATTATCTATACTTGTAAATGGTTCCCCAACTGAGGAGTTCTGCCCTCATAGAGATTTGAGGCAAGGTGACTTTTTGTCCCCTTTCCTTTTTACTACAGTGGCTGAAAGATTGGACATCTTATTATTAAGGGCTCTGCATATGGGACTATATAAGGTGTAAAGGTTGGATCCAATGATGTTTTAATTTCTCACTTACAATTTGCTGATAACTCAGTTCTATTTTGTGAAGCTGGAGAGGATGAAGTGCTGAAATTAAAGAGGATTTTGAGGTGCTTTGAGATATTATCAGGATTAAAAATTGGCTATCACAAAAGTATGGTGTGTGGTGTTGGTATATCTAATGACAATCTAGCAAATTTTGCTTCTCTGTTAAATTGCACTGCCTAGAATTTGCTCATCAAGTATCTTGGGTTACCTCTTGGGGCCAATCCTAGAAGAAAAGCAACATGGCAACCTATATTGGAGAAGGTTAGATCCAGACTTGCTGGATGGAATTTCTTTCTTGTTCATCATTATCTAACTCATTAGCATAACAAGTGATAGGGGATCCGAACGCGAGAAGGTCAGTCTCTCTGCAATTCTAGCTTTGCCACTGGATAAGACCTACATGCATATATAATGTGGGCCCATTACTTAGTGTCTAGGAGTGAAAAAAGAAATAAATAAAAAAATTATGTATAGCATTACTCTTCTAATAAATTTCGTAAGGTAAAAAAAGTTAAATTAAATTAAATCGTGAAACTGATTAAGATATATGTCTTACTATATGAATGGAACGTGAGGAGGCCTTTTTTTACCTTTTTTGTTTGGAGGGAGGCCCTATTATATTAAATTAAATCGTGAAACTGATTAAGATACATGCCTTCCTAATCCGTTTTTGCTAGTTGAGAAACAACTATATAGTGATGGAGGCTCCCTTGATTCACAAGAAAAGCAACAAAAAATTCAGATATACAGGTGAGAGTGACATGAAGGACCAAAAATTCAGATATACATTATTTTTAATTAAGTTTGAGAGTGAGGACATAAAAGAGAAAAAGCTCACATAAAGTTGAGAGTGACATGAAGGACCAAAAATTCAGATTGACATCATTTTTAATGACGCATTTTTTAATTAGAGCTTGTTTGGGTATATTAAAATAGTATATTTATTATCTTTTTATCTTTTTTGAGTGATATTATTTCTCTATTTTTTTTTTCGTATTTTTATTTTTTTATGGAAAGTCAAAAAATTCTTTGGATCATTCCGAACAAGCCTAGAGAAAAGAGAAAAAATTCAGATTAAGTTGGGAGTGATGTCAGATAATACCAAATATTCAGATATGCTTTGTTTTTTATTAAGTTTGAGAGTGACAAATGTATGACTAAGTTGACAAAAACGAATGTCAGAATCCCATCACTGTTAAGTTTCAAAGTGCTCGTAAGATCGATTTATGCTTGTGTATATATATATATGTTACGAGTGAGAACATTTGATTCAATCCACTCTATAAGTTTCAAAGTCCTCGTAAGATTGATTTATATTTCTAATACTCTTGAATTGTGTGCGTGTATATGTATGTTAATTGATATCTATAATTTGTTTTTGTGTTTTGTGTTTTGTTTTTCTATTAGGTCAACTCAAGGAGAATGGAGCCGGGATATGTGAAATGCTTTGAAAAGGAACTCTCGAAGGCAGACGTTAACGGCAACCTCGAGATTCCTCGGTCTGCACTGTATCTTCCTGATGTGACGGAGGACAACGAAATCATGCTTGTTTGGGACCATGGAAATATTTGGAGGTTCAAGGCTCCTGTTAGGAGGGATGGTACTGGAAGGCGTTACATGAGTTGCCAGTGGCGTCAATTCGCGAAGGACAATTCTCTCATGGATCGTGATGTTCTCGAGTTTTATCGCTCTACTGCCATTGCGAATTTCTATGTTGTGACCTTTGAACGTGCGCTTAGGGCCCTCCCACTCTTTCCGGGCGCTCCCCTTTGATTTATTCGGAACGGGAAGATTGTGTGTTGTGCGCTGTTTGTTACTGTTGTTGTTGAACTATATGCCATGCTGTTCTCTTTTATTATCTTCACTTTTAGGAACAGGATTTGTCCTTTTTATTTGGTCTGTGTGAAGCGTGAATGTCTTTATTTAGATCTATGGTCTATTATCAAGAAATATGATGTTGGCTTCTCTAAGCATTTGTTATTATTATTATTTTCCTTCTTCCTCATTTCGTTAAATGGTGCCGGTGGATGACAGAAGGTGGTCTGCGTAGGGAGCAAACGAAGTTTGCACAAGGGGGGGAGAGAAAGAGAGAGATACAGCAGAAGAGGAGACGTATTGAGTTGGTAAATGAAAAAAAAATCCTCATTTATTTATTTATTTATTTTGATCAGTCAAAGAAAAAAAATCCTTATTTATGAAATTAGCATACAACTACGGAAATACATCAATAAAAAAGAAAAATTGTAAAAAGTATCACGGTATGCCTACACCGATTGATTTAATCCAAAAAGCAATTCGATAATCAAATCACACAGCTCATTCAAATTTGGATTGGATGCTTTGAACACACTCATTTCTGTGTTTTCACACTGAGCACAGAGTGGGTTAACTCAACCTGAATAAAAAGTCATTAATGGTAAGTTTATAAAGAAATCATTCTTTGCTTTAATCCAAAAAAAAAGAAAGAAAGAAGAAGCCATGTTTGTGAACTTCAATCACTTCAAGAACTTCATGTGTTTTAAATTTGGAAAAACTATTATTCAGTGTAAAAAAAAAAAAAAAAAATTACATATCACTAATAAATTTTATGAACATTAATAATTAAAATTTTAATCCTTCTTATGTTTCTCTAAACATTTTTTTAAAACACCATTGAATTATAATTCCCTCTTTAAATTTAAAGGAAAATATAGACCTAGGTGACTTGGGGACGAGGTTAGGGTGAATTAGGATCAATCCTAATGTTCCCACGCTTTCTCCAGCTACAATCAGCCAACAAAACCCAACCAAACTAAGGGTTCGTTTGGAAAGTGTGTTAGTTTTTTGACTTTTTAACTATTTTATTTTAGGGTTCAAAAGTTTCGTTTGGGAAGAGTTTTTTGACTTTTTGTGAGAGGAAGAATATAATGATTATAAGTTAGATATAATGTTTTGTCTTATTAGACTAAAATAATATATTTTATCTTATATGATTATTTTAGTCCAAATTATAATTTCCAAATGGAGGCTAAGAAACCGCCCCAGCCAACACCAACCGTATGTTAATCAACCTACTGGCCTACGAGGTCCTAAGTCTACCATTCTGCTCCTAGGCTAACTTATTGCCTAAAAAAAACCAATTTAACTCCCAATTCATCACTTCTGAAAAAATCATCAATTCAGATTTAATGGGCATTGTCCCTCACACTTTCTATAAAATGAGTTTTAGTAGAAAAATGATTTTGGATATAAAAAAGTGATACAGTGACCCAAACACACTAAAAATAAAAAATTGAACATTTTTCACCATCGGGAAACATCCAAATACCTAAATTTTAATAGTTGGTAAAAATGAGATGTCTACACTCCACTCTATCGACTCAGTTGCTTGAACCAAGCCGAGATGCTGCTCTTGCACTTGAAGCCTTCAGGGTCCAACTGCCTGGCGAAGAACAAGACGAGTTGCCCATAGAGCTTCGATTTTCTGCCCATCTCCTGATATGAATAGTAGTTTAGATTATTTCCTCTTCTTCATTGAACTGTTAAAAAAAAAATATTCAAATCTCATTTCCTATTATATTCTAGTCTAATATAACATAATCTCATAATATTTACAGTCTCATTCATAATTACATGATACGAAAAAGTAGATGTAATAAATCCACAATATTACTCATCTCTTAATTTAATTACTCTCAAATAAATGTGAATAACTTCAACAGACTTTTTATACTGTGCTTGTTAAGCATCGTACCTAGTCAAATCACAGATTCATGCTCTCAGAGACTATGCAATACACTAGGCATTATGCATCATATGTAAGAAGGTTAGTAACAATTAGAGAGCCAAGAAGTGTCTACTTGCGGGGAAATTATTCAATATTTTTGGATATAACGTATAAACTCTCTGATCAATGATCATTTAATATATTCTTTTATATTTTTAATCATCTAACACAATAACCCACTAACTCACCTTCTCCACCAATCATAATATTATGAAATATCACGTGTATCTTGAAAAATCTAGAAATCCTAGATGTTGATTTGTGATTATGTATCAATTTTAAGCAGAATATAACAATCCCAATCAAACAATAAAACACAAATCGACACAATGATTTTACGTGAAAAAACCACAATTGGACACCTCAAGCGTGATTAAAAATCACGAACATGAGCACAAAATAATCCACTAAGAAGATTTAAAGGAATTACACAGGTATACTCTCAATTACCTAGCGAATCCACGCCTAATTGAACCAACCTCTATGTGCCTTTTCCAACTCCGTCTTCACCTCGGAATTGTCTTTACGATGAGCCACTCCAGAATCCACCGAAGCTTCAGGCTCGAATTCTTCAGAATTCACCGAAGAACAACTCTCTCTCTCTCTCTCTTGCGTATAACAAACAAAACCTTTGATGTACTCTCTTTAAACCATAAGTTGAATACTCAATAAAACATCAAAGAAAGCTAACAAAATATCCCCAGATATAAACCTTAAGAACCAAAAAGAAGATCTGGAGGAATTAAATAATTTTGGGAGAAAACCAACTATTTATAGAAAATTCAAAAGTAATCCTAGTTTTGGAAGAAATTCAATAACTTATAGAAATCCAAAAGTAATCCTAGTTTTGGAAGAAAATCAACTTCTTAAAGAAATCCTTGTTAAACGGGATTGCCAATAATAAAACCTAACAATCTCCCCCTTTGGCAATACCGTAACAAAACACACCTAACAAATAAAATCCTAATCATCCCAACCCATTACAACCAACAAATACAAACTTCTTTCTCAAGATTAAGATCTGCAAAACAGCTATTAGTACCACAATCTCCAAAACAACTATTAGCCTCACAAGAGTATATGAAAAAGCAATAAACATATGGCTAGATTATCTTGAAGCATTTGAAACATGAGATGGAAAATATGAATAGATGCGTCTTGAAGATTTTAAGAATATGTAGCATGGATAGATGAAAACTAAGACTTATGCACCCGACACATAACATGAATACATGAAATCCTAAGACACACCGGACAACATTAATCCCCTCTTTTTTTTTTCACGAATTGACAAAGGAAGCTCAAACAACAAAGAAGCCAATGCAAAGCAATTCCTTACCAAACAAATCAAAGTGATCATGTGAACAAACTTTTGTAACAATAAACCAAACTCCCCTTCACTAAAAACAACCACATACACTGAAAACAGTGAACAAGAAGAAAAAGACAAAAAATAATATGGTGGAGCAGACAAGGAATTTCAGATTAGTACCTTAATACACACAAGACTATCTAAGAAGTACAATTACTTGAAAACACAATGTGCACAGCCTCTAGAAAATTTCTCATAAAAGAAAGTGATGCATTATGTGAAAAGCATAAATCCCATGATAAAAGTGTGCGTGTGACTTTTGGGATTCGACAAACACTAGATTCAAATTCTAGTAGTGATATAAAAGGTGGACCTCCAACAAGAGAATCTAAGCATAACTACGGAAAGTCAAACCACTAGGAATCAAGGGGTATTTGGTGAATAAAAGCGGAGGCTCCCCCTCAATCAATGAATCCTTTATTTTTTTTCACATCTTTTTCTTTTTTTTCTTTTGCACATTTTTTTTTCTTTTTCACATTTTTTTTTTCTTTCTTTTGCACACTCATTGGCGGTTGACATGCTCAAGAGTATGGAAACCGAACCAGAGAAGCATGGATATAATAAAGATGGCTTGGTTGGTGACTCTGAGGTAGCCTTTTTCTCATGCTTGGACTACAAAGAATAGAGGGGAAAGCCATGGAGATGCAAAAAGATGGAAGGTGATTAAGAGACTCAACATCACCCATGATATGCTAGTATAGGTCAATTCCTCTAGAAAAGCAAAAAGATACAATGCCAGAAGTCCATAAAAAAAACAGATCACTAAGGCAGAAGGCTCTGATATTTGCTAATCCAAGAGTGTGTACAGAATGAGACATACTAATCAAAAAACACACATTCCAAAATGAGTAAGGACCATAGAAAGCACACACATATCAACATATAATGGATATTCTTATCAATTCCAATATGCACCAAGGACCACTAAAAAATTCAAGTTTGCAAAGCCATACTAAGAAAATCTTTTTGGATTTTTTTTTTTTTCATTTTTTTTCTTAACCAAAGCAAGACAAAAAACGAACATGCACACATTTTTTTTTTTTTTTTTTGAAAACAAAACATGTCAAAAAATGGACAAGCACACATTTTTTTCTCATTAAAAAAAACACACAGAAACCCAAAAACTAAAACAAATAAACAAATTAACACAAATCAAGTTTTCTCACCCAAACCGCTTTAGTATAAACAAAGTTGTGAGCATTGCGGTTTTTGGGTGATGTCTTGACATTGTGGTTCCTTTTGCTCTCAATGGGAACCTGTCTCGACTTGGTTTCCAACTTCCTATTCCTAAGTCTAGGTAAACACAACCTTTGTTCATGTTTGGTCTCAAGCAAATCAAAATAGCAAGGTTTATTTTGACCCATAACCTCCTTATGACCAATGAAGTGTCTCCTACCCCTTGAGATATTAGAATGTCTTCCATCTCACTACAAGAATTAAGACTTTTGGCAACAAAAAAATTGGTCGCTAAAAGTCAATTTTTGGTCGGCAAAAGTTATCCGCGACCAATTTTTTTGGTCGCTACTTTGGTCGCCAATTGAGGGTCGGCAAAAGTAATTCACGACCAAAATTTTGGTTGGTCGGCACAAGTTGGATTTGCCGACTAAATTTTTGGTTGCTAAATATTTAATTACCGTGACTAATTTATTTTGTCGCTAAAACACTTTGGTCGCGAAAAGTGATATTTTCCCGACCAAATTTCTTAGTCGCCAATTGTCACATTTCGCGACCAAAAGTTTGGTCCAATTATCACATTTCGCGACCAAAAATTTTGGTCGCTATTTGTTACTTTTCGGGACCAAAACTTTTGGTCGGCAAAGTAAGTTTCACGACCAAGAGCTGTTTTGGTGACAATAGATGTATTTTTGCGACCAAAACTCTTGGTGGCAATTATCATTTTTTTGAAAAAAAATTATTTTGGATGCCGCGACTAATAAATTGGTCGCCAAAGCAGGAAAACAATACACTTGTAATATTTAGCCAATTCATAATCAAAACAGGACGAATTCATAATCAAAACAGGTCTTATTATAAAATTTTCTATATCCAAGTTTCAACACATAACTCAGCAGCAACAACATTGATTCCAAAAACAAGGAACAATTCACAAAACCCTATTCTAAACCCCAAAAAACAAAAAACAATTCATTCCAACAAAAATTTAACATAATCAGCATCAATTTAAAAAAAAAAATGAACATCTGGTGTTAACAAGGTTGAGTATTGTTGAGTATGAAATCAAGTATTGCTCCATTGAAGTTGTTTCCAGTTCTGTATGAAATCAGGTATTGCTCCACTGAAGTTGTTATCATTTATCCTACTGCATTGTGCAAGAAACTGGTGCTGAACCGACACCATCATTGAAATAATATAGGAAATCATATAAGATATTGTAGAAGCTTACAAATCAGTCAAATTTATTAGGCCATGTAACAACCCTCGTCTTGATTCTTAGTTAAACCATTGAATTATATCTTGATTCTTTGCTAAAATTTGAACAGATAATGGTGATAAGTGGTGGATGAACTCTTGAGCAGTGAATGAAAGCTGAAATTGAATGAGCTAACCTATTGTATTGCATTCCTATCTGTTTGATTGATTGATTATCTGTTTGACATTATATGTTTAAGCGCTAATTGAAGGCCTTATCGTGACGATTTAGGAACCGTTTAATGTTTTGTGACCAGTAGAATATTTATGATTTAATGGCACATTTATCTGAAAATTGATTAGGAATGATTAAATTAGATTAAAAATGGTTTTATTACAAACCTTGAGTTAATTACACTATTGCCACCCATAGTGGGCCACTTAGAATTTTATATTGGACTTCATTACATGTTGAACAAAGCTTTTCATCAGCCTTCTAATTGCCTATAGTCGACCAAGAGAGGGAGCAAGAGAGAGTTTGTGATTTGGCTTGAAAAACCTTGAAGGATTGCTTGGAAATTAAGAAGATTAGAAGAGTTCATGCTTGTTTGAGCCTCTAGACTTGTAATTGACACTCTAGGTAAGGAAATCATCATCTTCTTGTTGCTTTTAAGCTTCATTTTGCATGGTTCATGCCCAATTAGAGAGCTAGGCCATGATTTAGTGCAAGAATGTTGAATTGAAGCTTGATTGTTGCATGCATGTTGAGTTTAGTGAGTTTGGAGTTGAATTCTTGGAAAATTGTACATGCATGTTCATGTTTTACCATAGTCCATGTTTTCATCTTGTTTCCTAATTATTGAGCTCCTTAGAGCCAGATTTTGAAGCTTGAAATTGGTTTGAAACTCATGCATTGCATGTTTTAAAGTGTTCTTGAATTGTTCTTGGAAAATGGTTTTAATTGACCAACCCTTGGCCCTTGCATGTGCAAATTAGCTTTTGAAACTTGTTATACTTTGAGTTTAAAGTGTTTTTCCAGAATTTGGGGCCAAGAGGTTGAATTTTGGATGGTTGAATACTTGGTTCGAACTTGGGAGACAAATCTGGAAATTCCAGATTTTGCTTCCTCGCTCGAGCGAGCACCTTTATTCAGGGCTCCGCTCGAGCGAGCATCGAGCGTGGTATCGCGCGTAAAAAATGAGCAACCAGTACTTTTACTGTTTCATCAGAGCGCTCGAGCGAAGGATTGTTCGCTCGAGTGAAGCCTTTGATTTTGGAAGCTCGCTCGAGCTAAGGAAGGCTCGCTCGAGCGAGGTGCCTATTTTCAGCAACTTTTGAAAAATGCCTTCCAACTGTATTTTTGCATCCTCATTCCATCCTAGGCATTCTTAGGCCTAGTTTAAGGCATCTTAATGAGGATTTAGACATAGAACCACACCGAGGAAGTTTAGGGATTTAATTATCATCCTTTCGAATGTGAACTTAGTGTGTGTGTTCTATCTGTTTACTGTTTAGGGTTGGCTCTCGGGGACGCGCTCTAGCTGCTAATAGCCTAATCTCTGTGAGTAACAGATTGTGTAAAGATATGTTCAAAATGATTTTATTTTGAATACTGAACCGAACTGTTTATCGAACTGATATTGTTTATTGAATGAATGTATGTCCTGTATTTTTGAATTGTATTGTGGCATCCTTAGCACCCACTGTTATTGACTGTTACAGAGCTCTGTCGGTTTCCTTGTGGAACCATACTGTTTACTGAATGATTGGCCATCATTATTGTTGGATCTGTTAAGGCCCGGTCCTTTTGGACCTACTGTTTATAGGCTAATGTATGTACCACGTATGACTGATTGATTGAAATACTGAAAGATTGAAATACTGTTTAATGAATTGATTTCATTACTGTAAGGACATTCATTCATAACCTCTTTACGCTTTATGTTATTCACTGGGCTTTAGCTCACTGTTATATATATATGTAGGTTCTCGGCTGACGGGCCGAGCTAGGAGGCGTGGGTTAGTCCCGATTTTGTCAAGCCGACCAATGTGCCTCCTTTGTGAGGTTCGAGGCGCCATGCCATGGCTTGGGGTGTTTTGTGTCCCCACTTGTCTCCTCTTGTTTGTCTTGTTGTATATTCTTGTATAGACTGTTTAAGCTTTATTCTGGGGATCAAGTCCGTCTTGAATGTCTGTAATGATTGTATATCTTTGTCTTGGTTTGAATGCATAAATGTATGAAAAATGTTTTTTGGCATCTGATTTTCACTGACTCAATGGACACTAGATATTTCTTTGTATTGGCTTCCACGAACTCTGTATTTACTGTATTACTGATTGGCAGGCCTTTGGTAATCTCGGATTACTGGCCAGTTACGGTGCTAAACCCATAGGGCCGGGTTTGGGTCGTGATAGGCCAGCAAATGAAGGTGGCAGATTTCCACTCAATCGATTCGAGGACAATATCCTGAAGTTGCAACAACATGTAGCCAAACAAATGAGTTGGATATTCTTTCATCCTTGTCAAATTTGATTCAAGGAGTAAGTGTAAGTAAACAAGGAATGACATGTCTTACAAAGTTTTCAAGTTACTTAGTTTCCCGAGTTTAGGAGGAACAACTTTGAAAAATTGATTTGCTTCAAGACTCTTGGATCAAAATATCCATTGAGATTGCTAAAAGAAAAAAATTTATAATAAATAAATAAAATCACCACTACAGTTTCTTGAAAATGCGTGAGCAAAAATGATGCCACTATTGTTTGGATGTAAATATATACCATGTTATTGAGATTAAGAAAAATAAAAAATTATAAAATGAGATAAAAGGCATGCTTGGTCCAGTTTCAGTTCTCAATGGTTTCAAACTTCAATTATCACATTACTCTTCAGAAAGAAAATTGATAAGCAAAAATTGGAAAACATACAAGTATGTGAGAGTCGAAATATTTCCCAGTCCCATAGGAATTTCCCCTGATAAGCGGTTTACAAGAACAGAGCTGCATAAAAATTCCACGTTTAATTTTGTGTGAGAAGAAACTTATAACTAGAGAGAGAGAGAGCTTACATAAAATTCAATTGCATAGAAGCCCATTCATTTGGAATTGTACCACCAAGGTAATTGTAAGCCAAATCACTACAAATGAGATACAACAGAAATAGATTCAGTATACCAAGATTTTCATTTCGTATCTTAGGAATCACACGTGAAACTAATGTTAAAACTTTTGAACATCTAGCATGACAATACCATTTGAAAGATCCTCACATATGTTGGAGGTAATGAAGCTTCACCAGTTCAGGCGGAAGCAAACCAGGAAGACTATAACCTTTAAGCACACTGCAAATTGGGGGGGAAAGAAAAGAAAGAAAGAAAGTGTAGTGTTAAAGTTCATACATGGTTGCCATTGAGATATTAGTTAGTAAACAATAATATATATTAGCAGATTTGGGGTTTTAAACAAAACTGAAAGGGACTTACTCAAACATTATTATGAACCACTTTTTTCCATTGCTTTATTGAATATTTTAATTCATCAATAACATCCATCTTCACCTAAATTTTTTTAAAAACCATAAGCTATTGACTACTGAGGATGGAGGCACTATCTAAATGGTTGTATTGAAATTCATACTGAGAATGACAATCTGAATGCCACGTTGCAAGTAGGGGAGTTGAATTAATTTTAGAGCAGGGGAGTTAAGACTCTTGTATCTTTGGTACCAAACACAATCTATATAATATGTTTTATATATAGTTTATATACTTGAGAAAGAAGAGTGGGAATAACAACTAGGGCTGGCTTGGAAGAGATGAACAAGTCGTTGAGCAAGTATATATTGATTGATGAGGTTAGATGCCTTCTCCCATTCTGCAATACCAAATGAACAGCGGTGATGAAAGCCATAACTTTGTGATGTAACATATTGATTGATTAATAAATAATAAATATCATCCTTACGATGACAAACCACAGTAGGATCATTAAAAAACCTTCAGTTGTGTAATCAACTAAATGACTTCACCATGTTATAAGTAAATTTGAGCTAAGCTGGTTAAGACATTTATCTGCAATACCATCACCTGCTTACCATGCAAATGACATTAGCCACCTTCAAGTCTTTCTCCAATTCCCTCACCAAATGCATCCCCTTCACTGACCAAAAACAAGTATTATTACCTCATTTAGAGATGACACATTTTGGAAGACACATCTTTATAAAGTAACATGTTAACACTTCTTTACCTCAAGCAACATAACAACATTAATTACTATAAAAAAGTATCAATACTGATTGATTTACATAAATGCCAAGCTCATCATCATCTACTTCTTTCTAATAGCTGCTCCCTCAAGTCTACATGTTCAAAGAAGTTACATGCAACTATGTGCTAATTGAGAAAATTAATTGTGGTAATTTTTTTTGAAATACCTCAAGACACAGTGATGCAAGTAATACTAACACATGAGTTGCCACACATATTTTTACTAAGCATACCACTCTTATCATAACTGCAACAAAAGTGTACCCAAACGACCAAATCTGCTGATGAATTTCGATGAGTAGGTAAAGAAACCCAATTTCCAATCCAACCAATAAAATTCAGTCAAACCCCAAATCAACACTAGTCAAGGTTAAAAATAACTTGGAAGAAAAGCAACGAAGCGAAGAACAAAACCCTAGTTCCCTCTAACGAAGCGAATCAACGATGGTGAGTCTGAGAGAGAGAGAGAGAGAACTTGTTTGAGTCTATGTACATATTGATAGAAAATAAATTGGGCGGTAATGTAAGAGTGTATTCCCACCAAAAAAATGAATCTGTGTTTTTGAAATTGTTTAACTTGATTGCCGACAAAACGTTTTTTGGTCACTAAAAATAAGTATTTTGCCGACCACACTTTTGGTTGGCAAAGATCAAAAGTAAAAAAAATTCATTAATATTTGGCGACAAAAATATTAGTCGCAGAAAAGGTACCTTCGCCGACAAATCTTTTTAGTCACCAAATTTCAATCAATGGCGACTAAAATATTAGTCGCTAAATGTATTAATTTGGCGACTGATTTTTTTGGTTGCTGAAAATAAGTTTTTGGCGACCAAATTTTTGGTCGCCAAAGAAAAAAATAATTTTTGGCGACCAAAAGACCATATTAGTCGCAAAAAAAGTACATTCGCCGTCAAATATTTTTAGTCGCCAAATCTCAATCAACGGCGACTAAAATATTAGTCGCTAAAAGTACTAATTTGGCGACTAATTTTTTTTGGTTGCTGAAAATAAGTTTTTGGCGACCAAATTTTTGGTCGCCAAAAAATGTAACCTTCGCGACCAAATTTGTAGTTGGTCGGCAAAAGCATACCACTTTTCTGACGAACTCATTTTTGGTCGCCAAAATATAACCTTCTCGACCAATAATATTTGGTGGCCAAAATAATGATCATTCGCGACTAATTAATATTAGGTCGCCAAATGTCATTTTTTTGCGACCAAAATTTTTTTGATCGGCAAAAGTGGTCGTCAAATGTGTAAATCCTTGTAGTGTCTCTATGAAACATTCTCCCATGCAATTCATAACAATAAGGGCGAATATGACCATGCATATCACAATGATGACAAATAAAAATAGAGTGTACCTTCTTTTCTTTGGCCTCACCAACTCTAGGAAGTTTGAGAAGTCTATCCTCATGTTGAATTTTTTGTTCTCCCTTTCCTTGAGTTCTTGTATCACAAGATGTGAAAGCCTTCTGTTTTTGCTCTTTCTTACCACCAAAGCCAATGCCACTCTTGTCAGAACAAATTTGTTGAGACCCAATGACATTGTCCAAAGTCTTTGATTTTCTGTTCCAAAGACCAATGGTAGCCATAGCACACTTGAGTTCTTCCTCTTTCTTGATCATTAGTTCTTCCAAAGTAACTTGAGACATCTCGAGAGTTTCAATCTTTTCTTCATATGTTGCATAAATTTGTTAAAACTCATTCCTCTCTGTCTCACAAGTTAAGAGTTTTGCACAAAGAGCTTGTCGATCATTAGAAATCTTAAGGGCATCATTCCTAGCCTCGGAAATCTCTTTTTTTAACTTGACATTATCACTTTCACATGTTTTGAGTTTCTTTGTGAGTTTGTCATTCAATTTGAATAAGTTAAGAGACTCCTTATACAACTTTTTATATACTTGCTGAAGTTCTTCATCTTCACTCCCCGAGGATTCGTCAAGTAGGAGTGGTCGAACCATAGAATTTCCCTCACGAATTGAATCCATTATCACAAATCAAACAAGATCTCGTTCTAAAAGAATTTTTTTGAGAAAAAAAAAATATAACGACCTGCTCTGATACCAATTGAAAAATCTAGAAACCCTAGATGTTGATTTGTGATTATGTACCAATTTTAAGCAGAATATAACAATCCCAATCAAACAATAAAAGACAAATCGACACAACGATTTTATGTGAAAAAACCACAATTGGACACCTCCAACTGTGATTAAAAAACCACGGGCAACAGCCACAAAACAATCCACTAAGAAGATTTAAAGGAATTACACAGGTATACTCTCAATTACCTATCGAATCCACGCCTAATTGAACCAACCTCTATGTGCCTCTTCCAACCCCGTCTTCACCTCGGAATTGTCTTTACGATGAGCCACTCCAGAATCCACCGAAGTTTCAGGCTCGAATTCTTCAGAATTCACTGAAGAACAACTCTCTCTCTCTCTCTCTCTCTCTCTCTCTCTTGTGTATAACAAACAAAACCTTTGATGTACTCTCTTTAAACCATGAGTTTAATGCTCAATAAAACATCAAAGAAAACTAACAAAATATCCCCATATATAAACCTTAAGAACCAAAAAGAAGATCTGGAGGAATTAAATAGTTTTGGGAGAAAACCAACTATTTATAGAAAATCCAAAAGTAATCCTAGTTTTGGAAGAAATTCAATTACTTATAGAAATCTAAAAGTAATCCTAGTTTTGGAACAAAATCAACTTCTTAAAGAAATCCTTGTCAAACGGAATTGCCAATAATAAAACCTAACATACCTATTTCAGAATTACTGAATAATTAACCCCTATTTGCCTAACTATAAATAATCTGGTTGAAATACACATTAACTAAAGTAATTAAGCAAAATAAAATGTGTACTTTTTATGTATTTTTAAAAGCCAAATACCTCATAGTTTTGGAATTGCTCAACTAGTTTGATAAATGTTTCATAATTTTTTTTAAAGATAAAATTGTTGCTAAAAAAGTAATCCATTCCACAAATGCTAAAAATATTACTTTTTCTCATTTAAGAATTAGGTGAAATTTCTTTTATATTTTATCAAATTTTCTAGACTAGGACTTCAAAATAAATATATATAAAAAAAATTATATGTTCACTAAAAACAAAAACTAAAAAACTGAAAATAAATAAATAAATAAAATGTAACGTTTTCAAGTAGAATAGCTTCTGTTTTGTCTGTTTGGTTTATATTTGTTAAAAAATATTTTCTAAGTTTTCAATCTGTATTTTTTATTTTTAGTGAATTTTTTTAAACATTTCAATCATTTTTTAAAACTTTTTAGATCAACTTAATTTAGATACACTTAAAAAATGTAAAAATTGTACCCAAAAAAAAAATTAAAAAATCATTGAATATAACAACAAAATACAAAAATCTACTAAACTTTTGTATTTATTTTATTTGATTTTTTGTATTCCATGAATTCTTTAAAAAAAAAATTGTATAAATATTATACTTTTTAAATATATCTAGATTAAATGAATTTAAAAAAAATTAAAATATGAATTAAAAATTAAAATTTGTTTTTAAAAACTTTAAACTAAACATATTATTTATTTTTTATTTTTTAAACTAAACAGATTTGAACAGGCGAAACCAAGCGATTATATACTATGGCTTGTTTGGAAAGTTGGCTATTTTAATTGATTATTTAATTTTTTGGTTATTAGCTTGCCTAAAAAATGTTGTGTTTGAGAATTGGGTTAGGTTTATATATATATATATATATATATTTGTAGTTGATTTGTTGGTTGTGAGTGAAAAAATGAAATAATTATAAATTAAATATGACATTTTATCTTATTGATTATTTAAGTCTTTTTTTTTTTTTTTTTTCTTTTAGTAAGTTATTTTAACTCAATCATCTTTCCAAACACCCTTATATATATATATATATATATATAAATATATATTAGCATATCATCCGTGCTATGCACGGAATAAAATAATATATTATTTAATAAAAATATGATAATTATATTTAATTTTTTTTATATTATGTAAAATAAAATTTAAATGAAAACTAGTCAATCAGAATTTTCTTAATTGTTTAAAATTAAGAAAATCAAAAAAATCTCATTTTATTTATATAAATGGAAGTATAAGATTCACTTTATGTAAGTAAAACAATTCATTTTTTCTTTCTTTTCTCGATGTGGAATTATAAAATAAAAGTTAAATAAAAGTTAGTCAATGGAGATTTTCTTAATTGTTTAAAAGTTAACAATTATTTGGGTGAGAAATTTATTTCGAATCAAATAATCTTAGCTATTTAATCTTCAATTAGGTTAATCTTTAATTTATTTCGAATTAAACAAATTTAACCAATATATTTTGATAAAATCGCTAAAATCACAATTAAACCAATGAATCGATTAAACCGAAAAGCGGTTCACCTTATCAGCTAGGTCAAAAGACCAACCAATTTATACAAAAATTAATTAATTAAAACTTTTAAATTTTATTTTAAATTTAAAATTTAAACTGTTTTAAATTGAAACTTACACAACACTGTAATATTAAATAGGAGCATAAGGTTTTTAACAACTCATTTTTTTCTCATTTTTCTGATGTAAAATTGTAAAATAAAAGTTGACAGTGTTTTGATGGGAAGTTCATTTCTAATCAAGTAATCTCAGTCGTTCAATTTTCAATAAGGTGAATCGTAATTTATTTCAAATCAAACAAATCTAAGCAATATATTTTAATAAAACAGTTAAAATCGTGGTTAAACTAGTGAATCCATCAAACCAAAAACGATTCAGTCTAATCAGTTAAGTCAAAAGAACAACTAATTTACAACAAAACTAATTAATTAAAACTTTTAAATTTTATTTTAAAATTTAAGCCATCTTGAACTAAAACATGTACAATACTACAATATTGAATAAGAGTATAAAATTTACTTTATATAGGTGAAACATCCCACTTCTTATTCCTATTCTCGATATGGAATTGTAATTATTTTTAAATTAAATATTATGAGAGTTTTAAAATATCAAACAAAATTATTTTTAAAATCAAAAAGTCTATGTGGAATTATAAAATAAAAGTTAAATGGAAATTAACCGATAGAGATCTTCTTAAGTATTTAAAATTAAGAAAATAAAAAAAAATTGATATTGATTATATGATTTCTCATTCAAAATCTTTTTTTGCTTATATAAATGGGAGTATAAGTTTCATTTTATATAAGTGAAACAATTCACTTTTTCCTTTTCTTCCCGATGTGAGATTGTAAAATAAAAATTAAACGGAAGCTAACCAATGAGATTTTTTAAATTTTTTAAAATTTAGAAATTTCAATACCCAACCAAATCAAGCCTTAAGTCTCATCAAATGGAGTCGGTTACATGAATCATTCTTCTCCACGTAGCCCTATCAAAGGCCATTTCATTAGTCAAATTAAGTAGATCCATATATCTATTTACAACGTTAGCCAACGTTAATCTAGGCCTATCCCGTCCCCTAACACTTCTCTCTACTGTTACAGCATCGCATTTCTTCACTACTGCCTCTGTAGGTCTCCGTTGAATGTGACCAAACCATCTCAATCGATTCTCTCTTAACTTATCTTCTATCGGTGCTACTCCTACCCATTCCCAAATACACTCATTCCTAATTTTGTCTTGTCTAGTCTTGCCACACATCCACCTTAGCATCCTCAGTTCAGCCACACTCATCTTATCTACATGTTGTTTTTTGGTTGCCCAACACTCCGTCCCATACAACATCACTGGTCTAATAGCCATTCTATAGAACTTACCATTTAGTCTAGTGGGTATTCATTTATCGCACAATACCCCAAACGCACTTCTCTACTTACACCATCCCGTCTTAATCTTATGGGCCACATCCGCATCAATCTCCCCCACTGTTGTGATAATCAACCCTAAATAACGAAAATGTTCACTCTTAGGCAATTTTTGGTTCTCAATCTTCACTTCTCCTCTACTTTCATTATTCTTGTTACTAAATTTATACTTCATGTACTCTTTCTTATTTCTGCTTATCTGGAAACCTTTAGATTGAAGAGCTTTTCTCCAAATCTCCAACTTTGTATTAACTCCTTCTCTAGTCTCATCCACTAACACGATATCGTCTACAAAAAGCATACACCATGGCACGTCATCTTAAATATTTATCGTCAACTCATCCATAACTAAAGCAAAAAGATAAGGGCTTAAAGTAGATCCTTGGTGTAACCAACAATGATAGGAAATTCATTTGTCTCTCCAGCAGGCGATCTAATAGTGGTCACCACCTCTTCATACATATCCCTAATCACATCAATGTAACCTTTTGTCACCCATTTCTTCTCTAACACCCACCATATTATATCTCGGGGCACTCTATCATATGCTTTCTCAAGGTCAATAAACACCATATGAATGTCTCTTTTCTTTTCTCTATACTTTTCTATTATTCTTTTCAAACGATAAATCGCTTCCATTTTTGGCTTGCCGGACATAAACCCAAATTGATTATCTGATACCTCTGTTATATCTCGTAATCGGCATTCCATCACCCTCTTCCACACTTTCATTATATGGCACATTAGCTTGATTCCTTTATAGTTGTTGCAATTCTGGACTTCTCCTTTATTCTTATATATTGGTACTAAAATACTCTTCCTCCACTCATCTAGCATGTTTCTAGTCAACAAAATTTTGCTAAACAACCTAGTCAACCAAGCAACCCCATTTTCATCCAAGCACTTCCAAGCTTCAATAGGGATATCATCGGGTCCTAAAGCCTTATTTGATTTCATTTTTTTAAGTGCAATCTCTACTTCAAAGTTCCTAATCCTACGATAAAACCTACAGTCTTCGTTTATCGTATTACTAGTCATTTCTTTCCCTATTGTCGTACCTCCATGTTCCTCATTTAATAGTTTCTCAAAATAGTTTTTCCATCTTTCCTTAATCTCTTCATCCTTCACCAATACCTTAGAATTTTCACTCTTGATATACTTAACTTGATTAAAATCTCTTATTTTCCTCTCCTGTATTTTAGCAAGTTTGTATACTCTCTTCTCTCCTTCTTTACTATCTAGTATAGTGTATAGGTCATCATAATCTTTCAACTTAGCCTCTCTCACTACTTTTTTGACCTCCTTATTAGCTAATCTATAGCTCTTAAGATTTTCCTTAGTTCTATCCTTCTGCCATTTTTTAAAGCACTCTTTCTTTGCCTTAACTACCGCTTGAACATCTTCCCTCCACCACCAAGTTTCCCTAGTGCTGGGTCCCGTCCCTTTCGACTCTCCAAGCACTTCCCTTGAGATTCTCCTCATACAATTGGCCATCGAGTTCCACATAGTGTTAGCATCATCTTCCAAGTCCCAAGTACATTCCTTATCCATTCTATTCTTAAATATTTCTAATTTATTCTCTTTTAGGTCCCACCATCTCGTCCTACGACGCCCACCATCATTTCTAACTTGGTATTGCCCTCTAAAACATAAATCTAGTACCAAAATCTTATGTTGAGAAGTTAGGCTCTCTCCAGGAATCACCTTACAATCATTGCATCTTAGACGGTCCACTTTTCTCACTAAAAGTAATCTATTTGGCTCTTAATTGACCCACTCTTAAAAGTTATCAAATGCTCATTCCTCTTCTTATACATAGTATTGGCAACCACTAGATCATAAGCTAACGCAAAATCTAAGATAGTCTCTCTAACCTCATTTCTGTCACCAAAACTGTATCCACCATGCACCCTTTCATAGCCTAGTTTATTTATGCCTACAGGGCCATTAAAATCTCCACCTATAACCAGGTTCTCTCTTACGGGCATCTCCTGTAAGATCTCATCCATTTGCTTTCAAAAAATCCTCTTTGTCTGATCATCTAATCCTACTTGAGGGGCGTATGTACTAATAACGTTCACTATATTCCCTCCAATAACTAGTTTAATTAACATAATCTTATCCCATTTCCTAATGACTGCCACTACATTCTCCACCAGACCCTTGGCAATTATGATTCCTACCTCATTCCTGCTTCTGTCCTTACCACTATAATACAGTTTAAAACCGGTATCCTCAATTTCCCTAGCTTTTTCACCCGTCCACTTAGTTTCTTGTATACAAGTTATACTAACTCTCCTCCTAATCATGACATCTACCAATTTCATCGTCTTACCAGTTAAGGTTCCTATATTCCAAGTGGCTACCCTAAACCTGTAGTCTTGGACTAACTTCTTTACCCGAGCTCGTTCAGAAAAATGCGAAAATCGTTGCCCATTTTTCATCGCTTTTGACGTCGATCTGACGCCCATGCTTACTTTTCGAAACATCTGGAGCCAAGCGCAATGCGTTACTTGAGGGTAACAACCTAGCATTTAAACGATTCAAAGTAGGATTCATTTTCATAAGGGATCCAAACGGTTTTTTTACGTATTGGCTGTCGGCTATCTAACACACAACCCTCCTCCTTAACCAGGGCTTGGGACTGGTGGAGTTGTTAACAACCCCGGCGGAGTTAGAAATTTCAATAATTTATATAAATTGGAGCATAACTTTATGTAAATAAAACAATTCACTTTTTTCTTTTCCCCCCTTCTCGGTTTGGGATTGTAAAATAAAAGGTAAATGGAAGCCAGTCAATGAGAATTTTCTTAATTGTTTAAAATTAAGAAAATTCAAGAATTTTAGAATGAGAGTTTGGACTTTTTAGAAGGCTTCTTCCTTAAAACTTTCTTTATAAGATTCATTTTATATAAGTGAAACAACTTACTTTTTATTTATTTTTTTCCCGATGTGGGATTGTTTAAAATAATAAAATAAATATGAGAAATCACGATTAAACCGGTGAATCGGTCAAATCAAAAATGGTTTAGGCTACTTGGTTAGGTCAAATGACCAAACAACTTATACAAAAATTAATTAATTAAACCTTTTAAATGTTATTTTAATTTTAAAATTTAAACTATCTTGAATTGAAGTATACACAATACTATACTATTAAGATTCATTTTATATAAGTGAAACTACTTACTTTTTTTTTCTTTTTTCTTTTTTCTTTGTTCGATGTGAGATTATAAAATAAAAGTTAACAATTATTTGGATGTAAAGTTTATTTCTAATCAAGCAATTTTAATTTTTCAATATTTAATCATATCAATCTTTAGTTTATTTCAAGTCAAACAAATGTAATCAATATATTTTGATAAAATCGCTAAAATCGCAGTTAAACCAAAAAATCAATCAAATAAAAAATGATTTAGCCTAATCAACTAGGTGGGATTACCAAATAAAACTAATCAATGGAGATTTTCTTAATTGTTTAAAATTAAGAAAATTAGTAGGAGATATTGAAACTCTCACAAGACTCCTCACTAAATGGGATAGGTGTATAAAATTTTCTTTATATGAGTAAAACAATTCTTTTTGTTTTTCCTTTTTTTCTTGATGTGGGATTATCAAATAAAAGCTAGCTAATGGAGATTTTCTTAATTATTTAAAATTTTAAAAATATAAAAATTAGTATGAGATATTAAAGGGTTGTTTGGGGTGTCCTAAATAAGTGTACTTTTTGTCTTTTTGGACTAAAAAGTTAAGGAAAAAAATATAGATATTTGGGTTAACTTTTTGACTTTTTATGAAAAAATGTGTATTAAAAAATTGTATAAATTAGTATGTAGGGAAATATTAGGATTGGAATTGAGGCTAAGAAATGATTGTCTACTTTTGGTCATTGCACTGGACGGTTTTGTTCAGCCCATAGGGGCTATCACAGGTCCTATTTTGATAATCTGAACCGTTCAATGTGTAGAACTCATTGAGCACTATATGCCTATAAAAAATCACGTTGATCGGATATCGATAGCTATCTGATCAGATTTTTTTTTTCAATCGATAATTATAATACCATCCATTTTTTTATACAAAACTGATTTGATCATGTAGTTATCGATATCCGATCAATGTAATTTTTTATAGACATATAGTACTCGACGAGTTCTACACATTCAACGATTCAGATTATCAAAACGGGACCCGTGATGGGCCCCCACGAGCCGAACAGCAGTGTGTGAAAATTACACCCAAACTGTGCAATTGTTCTTAACAAACACTGCACAGCGCCAGTTTTGTCATGATTGCTGAGTTGTATAAATGTGTAGAAAATTAATTTTTTAAATTTTTTTTTGATGAATAGTGATAACTTTTTAACTTTTTGAGTAATTTTTTGACTGTTTAATTTTTTGAGGAGATACTAAACTTGGCCTAAAACTCTTACAATACTTCTCACTAGAATACACTTTTTCTTATATATATACTAGCGTATGCCCGTGCCTAAAGACACGGTGTAAATAATATTAAGATTAAAATGCAGTTATAAAAATATATTTAACAAACTGTACTCTACAATTCCAAACAAATCAAATATAAAAAAATTAAATATCAAATAATGCACACAAATCAAAAGAAAACAAAAGAAAACTCTTCTATCATTAAAACATTGCAAAATCAATAAAACATTGTGATCCATTGACAAAGATTAAGGGAATAGAACACATGAAGCAAAACCCACATTATAGCCTCCTTTCTATTTACATTACATTAACAAAACAATTAACACATTTCACAGCACCAACACTTCAAAGATTCTCCCCCCCCCCCCAAAAAAAAGCATGAAATTGAACAAAGAAAACCATACACGACGATTAAAAAAAAGCGATTGAAAATAATAAATTTCAAATTTTATCTTATACATATCAAACAATTTATTTTTAGTTTAGTACTTAAATTTTGATCAAACAACTTTTTAACTCAATAAATTTAACATTCAATTTTCAATACTTAATTTTTAATTTTTAATTTTATTAAACATTACCTGAGTCCAAACCTTATCATAAGACATAGAACTAAAGTCGGAAAATTTAAGTAGAGTAATCTACCTAAAACTCTATCTTTTATGTAGTAAATTTGTATTTGTAAACTTGTTACAAATCTTTTATAGGTTAGGGCAAATTACGAGGTAAAAGCGATAGCTTGAGCGCCCTCAATTATGTATTCATTAGCGGAAAGATGTTGCTATTGAGACTGGACCAACTGCAAGATTAAGCTTGAGTCTGCATAAAAACCCAATTCAAGTAAAATTAATACATTAAAGACTTTCAAATCTTGTGAATTTAATAGTTTATTGAACTTAATTAGCAAGAAAAACAGAATAAGGGTGTTGAATACTCACAGAGGCCGACTATAGGTGGTAAATTCGCAAGCTTTGAATAACTTATTCCCTACAGTGTGAGATAAAATCGACATGAGATCTGGGAAAAAGGTATAGATTTTATTCTTTGCTATATATTTTTCTGGGATAGTATATGACCCCGATATGTGACATAGAACAAGTAATTTTCCTAGCCGTTTAGTTGTGTTTCTGTTTGTAGTTTTTTTGAAAAACGAAGACAATGAAAAATTCTAAAAATGGCCATCATTTTAATATTTATGATTATAAGTACTTGTTTAGTTATGTTTTCATTTTCTATCATCTGTTTTTCATTTTTGGAAAAATATCCAGAAATGTGACATAAAACTGGATAATTTTCCTACATAGCCCTGTTTGGTTATGCTTTTGTTTTCTTTGTTTTTCATGCTTTAAAAAAAAAAAGGAACAATGAAATGTTAAAATAAAAAATAAAATAAAAAATTAGTTTTTTTCATTGATAAGCAAAAACCGACTACTATGAAGAATGAATAATGCCCCTGCTCTCATGCGTCATATCCCCAGTTTAAGGTGAATACACAATGAAATCTATTGAAAATTCATATGTCAAAGATTAATGTTTAAGTAAATTAGAAAGAAATAGGATTTCTGGTGCAATATCTTTATATGACTTAATAGATTGGGGTGTTTCTATAAATGTTAAAATAAAAAAGGAAATAAAAAAAGTAGTTTTTTTCATTACTAAGAAAAAACAGTTTACGAAAATTCGAAAAATAATTCCTAAAAAGTGGATTTTGTTCATTACAAAAATTTATGACCCACCACATAGGTTTGACCAGCCAACTAAAGGTGTATCTTGGTATGTATCTGCAAGTCAAAACAGGAATCGGGCTCAACCCTTGTGGGGTGGCAAGCACACTGTGCAATTCCCAAAGATGATATGAAAAAAATTTATTGATACAAAGAAATTTTGTTTGATAAAATTTGATATGTATCAGCAGATTTTATTTTATAACAAATCAAATGTTGATCAACAATAAAAACTACATAGAGATTAAAGAGTGAACTTCGAAAGATGACTAATTTTACAAACATAGTGTACATGAATTTACTGAGATCTCTTGGGTAACTTGTTACAGGTCTCTCCCAACTTTGTCTCAAACAATGTCACATTGGGATCAATAAATGAGAACTTTATTTAGATTACGAAGTAAAAGAAGGAATAAATGACCAAACCTTTGAGCCTTGAAACCTTTCATAACTTCAAGAAACTCATCATATTTATCCCTTTTATCTTGAAATATGTCTTTAACTGCCTTGAGATATGCCAATGCATCATTGATAGTTAGTTTCTGTGTGCTCGCTCCACCCATCATCTGGGATTGCCCAGAGCTTCATTACCCACACCAAATAAAAAAATAAAAAAAATCAATATACTAATTTAATTAGGTGAGAGCTTTCATTAAACATTAAACTTAGGTCAAAATATATTCTTTCAACAAAGGTGGGTCTTAATTCCTATTTTTAGCTTCAACCCTAGATATATAATCAAACTTCAAACGGATTTTATAAAGAAAAATTCAACAAAAATCAGATCTTTGTTCTCAATGAAGGAACAACATACTGAGTAAAAGAATGAAAAACAAAAATACTGAAGTTTAAAATCCGAAGCCAAACAAAATATCTAATCAATAAATAACTAACAGACTCGCACTCAACAATTTCAAACATGATTCACCAAATTTTCAGACATTTTACTTGCTTATAATTTTTTATTAAATAAAGAAGCACTCATAATCACAGCTTACAATATCACAATATTAGAAAAATGAGAGTTAAAAAAAAACAAACTAAGAGAGAGATAGAGAAATGACTCATGGTTTGGCGCGAGAGGAGACGATGGGGCGTTTGAGTTGAGAAGCCATGTACATATCATCTCTAGCCCTCTTCATCTTCGTAATCAAAACTCTCAATCTTCAAAAACCATGCTTTGTCGAGACTTTAAATAAATAAAAAACAGTCCGATTAGAATCACAATCCTAGCCCAAAAAAAAAAATTTAAAATTAGCAAAAATTACATACCAGATCTGGGGAAAAAACACAAACACAACACAATGACTTCAAGAAACTCATCATATTTATCCCTTTTATCTTGAAATATGTCCTTAACTGCCTTGAGATATGCCAATGCATCATTGGTAGTTAGTTTCTGTGTGCTCGCTCCACCCATCGTCTGGGATTGCCCAGAGCTTCATTACCCACACCAAATAAAAAAATAAAAAAAATCGATATACTAATTTAATCAAGTGAGAGCTTTCATTGAACATTAAACTTAGGTCAAAATATATTCTTTCAACAAAGGTGGGTATTAATTCCTATTTTTAGCTTCAACCCTAGATATATAATCAAACTTTAGACAGATTTTATAAAGAAAAATTCAGACAGATTTTATAAAGAAAAATTCAACAAAAATCAGATCTTTGTTCTCCTTGAAGGAACAACATACTGAGTAAAAGAATGAAAAACAAAAATACTGAAGTTTAAAATCCGAAGCCAAACAAAATACCTAATCAGTAAATAACAAACAGACTCACACTCAACAATTTCAAACACGATTCACCAAATTTTTAGAAATTTTACTTGATTATAATTTTTTATTAAATAAAGAAGCACTCATAATCACAGCTTACAATATCACAATATTAGAAAAATGAGAGTTAAAAAAAAAAAAAAACTAAGAGAGAGATAGAGAAAGGACTCATGGTTTGGCACGAGAGGAGACGATGAGGCGTTTGAGTTGAGAAGCCATGTACATATCATCTCTAGCCCTCTTCATCTTTGTAATCAAAACTCTCAATCTTCAAAAATCATGCTTTGTCGAGACTTTAAATAAATAAAAAACAGTCCGATTAGAATCACAATCCTAGCCCCCAAATAAATAAATAAATAACTTAGCAAAAATTAGACACTTGATCTAAGAAAAAAACACAAACACAACACAATAACCACAAATTTTAAACTCACAATCCAAAAACCTCTGAACACAACAGACCTCAACTCAACAAACAACAATGGTGGAGGAAAATAAAGGACTGATACAATACACCAATTTATTAGTAACCCAAATAAACTCCAAATTCAGAAAATCGAAATCAAAACTAACAAAAATCATACCTTGCCAAGCATCGGTAGCAAAGAGGCAAAGAGGGTTTCGGCGAGATCTGTTGCAAGGAGGAGTTGACTGAAGTGATAAAGGGGGATGAGGAAGAGGCTGTCGTGATGGCGGTGGTCGAGGGATCTGTTGAAGAAGGAGAAACAAAGAGGGTCCTGCGAGGGAGGAGAGGTGGTCGTGATGGCGGTGGTCGAGAGGGTTCTGTTGAAGAATAAACAGAGAGGGAGAGAGGGACAGAGAGATAAATAAGGAAGGAAGAGACGTGGGTGCGAGCAAAGAGGGAGAGAGAGACGTGGGTAGGTGAGAAGGTTAAGGAAGAGAAGTGTTTGGGCGGGAAATAAATAATTTAGAGCCGTTGATATATACTGAAGATTGATCTCAATTGTCCAAATTAAATGTATCTCTGAGACATTTCTATACATTTTCAAAAAGCCTCTTGCCTTATTATATAGATAAATAAAATCAGAGATGGATATAGATGATTTACTGTCTTTGGGTCCATGAAAATCCACAGAGAACTTCTCCACCTTATGGTCACTCATCATCCTAAAAAAAAATATCTACAGTAATCAACTATCTCCGTCAAAAACAAATATAATTGTGGGATTTCAGAACTGAACTATTAAAATATCTACAAATCTTGCAGTAATCTACAATGACAGAATTGAACTCAAGCACAATTATAACAAAAAACTATAAATAATAATAGTGCTTAAAACAAAAAACCCAACTATTAAAACAGAACTAAACTAAACTCAAGCACAATGACAGAACTAAACAAAACTAAACTATTAAAACAAAAAACAAAAAAAATAATAATAAACTGAACTCAAGCACAATGACAGAACTAAACTAAACTATTAAAACAAAAAATATCTACAATCCCATAAAGCACAATTATCCTAATCAAAACCCAACTATTAAAATAATAATAATAATAATAATAAATTAATGAAAGAAGAAGAAGAAGAAGAAATATATATATATATATATCTACAGTAATCAACTATCTCCGTCAAAAACAAGTATAATTGTGGGATTTCAGAACTGAACTATTAAAATATCTACAAATCTTGCAGTAATCTACAATGACAGAACTGAACTCAAGCACAATTATAACAAAAAACTATTAATAATAATAGTGCTTAAAACAAAAAACCCAACTATTAAAACAGAACTAAACTAAACTCAAGCACAATGACAGAACTAAACTAAACTATTAAAACAAAAAATATCTACAATCCCATAAAGCACAATTATCCTAATCAAAACCCAACTATAATAATAATAAATTAATGGAAGAAGAATAAGAAAAAAAGAAAAAAAATATCTACAGTAATCAACTATCTCCGTCAAAAACAAATATAATTGTGGGATTTCAGAACTAAACTATTAAAATATCTACAAATCTTGCATGACAGCACTACGCCAAAACAGGGCATCAATGGCAGTTTTTTTAACGGCGGTAACGAAAACCGCCGTTAAAGATACTATTAATAGCGGTATTCGTTACCGCCGTTAAATACCGCCGTTAATGTATCTTTAACGGCGGTTTTCGTTACCGCCATTAACAAAACCGCCGGTAATGACCCTTTAACGGCGGTAATGAAACCGCCGTTAAAAAACCGCCGCTAAAGCCATTTTTAAACGGTAGTAATGAAACCGCCGCTAAAGCCCTCTCATTACCGCCGTTGCGTGATCGAGCCGTGAACTCCGGTGAGTAGTGACCACGCGTGGCTAGGGTTGAACATGACCATCTACAATAAAGTAAAAGTAATGTTTAAATATTTATTTAGGAAATATATTTAATGAAGAGTGGCTATGGTGGAGTGGTTGGTGTGGGTGAATGAGAGGTTGAGGGTTCAAGACTTGGGAGTGCAAGAAGAAAGAATTATTTTTTGAAAAATTTGAACCTATTTACGGCGGTACAGAACCGCTGTTTTTGGTCCGATATGACCGCCGTTTTTGGTCGCTTTTAACGATGGTAATTTACCTTTTTATGACGGTTGTACTTTTTCCGACGCGGGCATAAACGGCGGTAACGAAACCGCCGTTAATACCGCCGTTAAAGGCTTTAACGGCGGTAAAAAACCGCCGCTAAAGCCCAATTTTGGCGTAGTGTAGAACTGAACTCAAGCACAATTATAACAAAAAACTATTAATAATAATAGTGCTTAAAACAAAAAACCCAACTATTAAAACATAACTAAACTAAACTCAAGCACAATGACAGAACTAAACAAAACTAAACTATTAAAACAAAAATAATAATAATAAACTGAACTCAAGCACAATAACAGAACTAAACTAAACTATTAAAACAAAAAATATCTACAGCCTAATCAAAACCCAACTATTAAAATAATAATAATAATATAAAAATTCAACGCTCCATCACAGAAATTTGACAATTTAATGGAGCATTTCGAGCATTGAATTGATTCCTGAAATATATTATATTTTCAAAAACCCTCTTCCCTGGGGATAAGAATTCAATGCTCCATCACAGAAATTCTTAGATGGAGAGATACCAAAAAAAAAAAATTGACAGGAAGTAGAAGAAATCGAAACCATCACAGATTCTTGGGCAAAGACACACACTCACACCATCTACTATTGTCAAATTTTAGTTCCAAAATTAAATCTAAATGCCATTTCTTTTGGCCATTTCTTTTGAGACACCGTTCTCTTGATAGGCCAAATGCCTTCCATCCCTAAGTTTTATTCTAGGTGCCGTGATGGGTGGGCCACGGGGGGAGCCACAGATATTGGGTGGCAGAGGGCGGGTGGCTTGAAATAACCAGCCTAGAAACCCAATCGGCAGCACCGATATTATGGCCTTAAACATCCCTGAAAGAATTTTCAAATTGAAGAACAAAATATTATTTAGGCATTCAAACAAATAGCTTGGTGACAATGTAGTAAACAGGCCACCTTTCCCCTCTTCCCCTACCCATCAACCTCCAATCTTTCTTATAGATTATGAAATTGATTCGTTGCAAGTGGAGTATTGGCATGACCACTGATAAACAATAAGCCAAAACAACATACATTCCGACAAAAAATTGTTTTCTGAATGTATTTTGTATTTTTTTTAAATGGAAAAATTTATTGTTTAACATATTGTTTCTAAAAACATGAAAACTAAAACTTTTAAAAAAATAATTAAATTAAATTTGAAAATACAACCAAACAGATTGAAAAACATATCATTTTCTTATCACAACTTGTGAAAATTTCTTAATCATCACAAATGAGAAAAACTGTGTTATTGCCTCAAGAAAAAGGTCATTAATCATAATACCCTCATCCACATAACATGAAACATGCTCATTCTAGAGGTTAAGATGAACAATAGGGGCTCAAATTCAATCAAGTCAGTTGGCCACCTTGTACAATCTCAACTGAGAGATTAGAGGGTCAATTCTTGTCATTGGCAAAGATTGATTATTTACTCCCTATTATTTGAGGGTCTTTATTTTGTTGTTCATTTATTTCCTATTACGGTCTAATTTGGACTTTCATTGTCCAGTTTAATCTTCCTCGTAATGATTGTTGGTATTAGCTTTGTTGGAGTTTATATGATTGTCTAATTTAATGTAATTATCTTGATCTATGTAAGATCAATTGACCACCAAAAAAAAAAAATACTCAATTCAAATGCAGAGGAACCAAAATAATAATTATTTTTTTTTTCTTTTATCAGTTTCTGCTGCCCAAAAAAAAAAAAACCTCTTAATTGAACACATATGGAATTAACTTTAACCCATTATTAAAATTCGTAAAATTGAACAAAGCATATCAACATGCAATAAAAGAGGGAAATAAAAAAACTAAATGTGACTAAATCCTTCAAAACCCTCAATTTACCAACATGCAATTTACCAGCACTTCAACTAAACTCTCAATTTTGCCAACAGCCCCACCCAAAAGCTTTATAGTAAAACAATCCAATTCCAACCCCAAAATAGAATATTTCACAACACCAACACTTCAAAAAAAAAAAAAAAAAAATCATGGAAGAAGTCAGACTTCACATTCAGTTACTCAATTAAATCTTGTGTGTACATCATTACCCTAATTAATATAGCCACAAAAAGAAACAATAAAAACAAATTTACATAGACGATGCTTACCTGTATGGCTTCAGAAATAAAACTAGCTGCATGCCCTGAAGTTCCAAAGGTAATGAGATCTTCAACATCTCTTGCATACTTCTCCCCGTCTGAACCAAAGACTCCTCTGTATGGATCTGGGTTAAGGGCATGGTGAACTCTGCTCTGTTGACCAATCCGCTCACATTGAACGATTCAGATTACATTGGTGAACTCCGCTCACATTGATCAGATTTTTTTTTTCAATCGATAATTATAATACCATCCATTTTTTTATACAAAACTGATTTGATCATATAGTTATCGATATCCGATCAATGTGATTTTTTACAGACATATAGTACTCGACGAGTTCTACACATTGAACGATTCAGATTATCAAAACGGGACCCGTGATGAGCCCCCACGAGCCGAACAGCAGTGTGTGAAAATTACACCTAAATTGTGTAATTGTTCTTAACAAAACGCTGCACCGCGCCAGTTTTGTCATGATTGTTGAGTTGTATAGATGTGTAGAAAATTAATTTTTTTAAATTTTTTTTGATGAATAGTGATAACTTTTTAACTTTTTGAGTAATTTTTTGACTGTTTAATTTTTTGAGGAGATACTAAACTTGGCCTAAAACTCTTACAATACTTCTCACTAGAAATACACTTTTTCTTATATATATATATATATATATATTAGTGTTTGAATAGTTAAAAAGTGATTTTTTAAACACAAATCAAACAACAATGTTACATCACTAAAAGTGGTGTTTTAAAGCATCATTAGTGAGTTGGCGCACACTAAAAAATAAAAAAAAACACAGCAATACTGTGGCAGTGGGTGAAACCCACTACCACATCATTAATACTATCACTAATTAGTGGTCTCAAACATTTTTCAAAATCAGATCACCTTGAAAAGATTGTTTGGCAGAGATCATACTGCTCGGTGGGCCCAATCAGATAAAGGCTTATTTTGAAAAACATAAAATAAAATAAACTTTTAACTTATTTTAAAAAGTCAAAAGTTAGTTTATTTAAGTAAAAATTTGTATGAGAAGTGGGAAATAAGTCAATAATTAAAATTATTAAACTACCCTCCTCTATATGGCTTTCGATAGAAATGCATTAATAATGCAGGAGTAATATGATAAAATTATAATTTTATAAATAATATAAAATCATACAATAATAATTTTTATTTATCACTTCTCAAATAATTTTGTAAGTAAGTCAAAAAGTAAGAAAATAAGTCAAAAAAACTGTAACCTTGTTCGGTTTATTTTTCAGAAAAATTTTTGAGAAAAATTCTCTACAAACAAATTTTGAAGAGTAATCAAACCAAACAAATTTTTTCAGAAAAAATCTCAAAATTTTGTTTGGTTACTTACTTTCCAAAATCACTATTTCTCTTATATACATCAAATTAATCACTTTTTTTACAACTCTCTCCCTAAAATAATTTTTCAAAACCATTTCTAAAAAAGACAAACCAAACAAGTCTTCGTACTTTTTATTTCAAAAACTACTCTACAAACACAAACCAAACACACCATGTTTATTTTCATTCCCAATTCCAGCCAAAAAATAATGTGGTGTTTTATCAGTTGACAATTTTAGGAATATGTGCACTTATAAATTATTTTTTATTATTTTAGAATTTTCATTATTAGTTAAAAATATTTGTAATTTTTTCTAGTACAACTTTCGATCATATGTGAAAAAGGCTGAACATGTTTACTTAGGTCTATTTTAGGAAATGATTTTTTTTTTAACATATCGACTTATTATGAAAAAATATACAAAAAAATAAAATAAAAAAGTGATGTGACTTAAATAAGTCAATAAACTGAGATTTTTTTTTTTTTTTACCTTCCCAAAAGAGGCCTTAAAGCCATCGTTATGTAAATATTTATAATATTTTCAAAAGTTATAATTAAGATAAAAGAGGTAATAGTTTTTTATGAGAAAAAAAAAAAAAAAAAAAAAAAACTCAGGATTTGAGCATCATAACAAAATAAACTTTAGGATTTAATTTTGTCAATTTAAATTCTAACTTTTTGATTTATTTTCAATTTAAATAATTTACCTACTTTCGTTAAGCAAAACGTACGAAAAAAATAGTATTTTAATTATTAAACTTAATGAAAAAGTATATTTTAAATATTTCCAAAAACTTACATTGATTATAAAGACTAAAATATTATATTTTCGTCAGTTTTACGTAACAATAATATACAATTGGTTTAGATTACCTCACCCAAAAAATTTTAACCCAGCCAAAAAAAAAAAAAAAAAATATTAGAATCTAAATTGATAAAATTAAAAGTTTAAGTTTATTTTATTATAAGACTCAAATTTTAAGCTTTTTATTATTATTTATAAGTTCCCCTTTTTTTATCCATACAAATTCAAGGATATCTACAAAATACAAATAAAAACCCTATAAACTCTAACTTAAGAAATTCTCACTTATTTTATTTGTCAAATAAATTAAAAATAATAATTAAGTTATGAGTGGTGCTACATATCCTAATTTTGCCCTCCAATCCAACCCCGAATGACGTGACACACCCTAATGTGAATCAGTCTCACACTCTTCCTTTTCTCTCATCTGTAGCCTCCTTAATTCCACATTATTAAGGTAGAATTGGAAAAGTAAAATTAAGAGAATGAATTATTATTCTTAAGTTATAATTTAAAATTTCTACAAAACATCATGAACTAATATTTTTTAAAGAAAATAAGCTAAATAAGTTATAATAAGTACTACCAAGTAGTGCCTAACCTATCCATTAAAATATTAAGAAAAATGTTAAAGATCCCAAATGTTTTACTAATATTTTTACCAAATATCTTATATGAATGCGGAACTCATACCATGTGAGTCTCATGTGAATTTTACATCTATATGAGACATTTAATAAAAATGTTGGTAAAACATTTAAAATTCCTAACATTACTCAAATATTAACACAAGAGTGGCTAAACTTTACTATCTAAACCAATAGACAAGTACCAAATAAAATTGTGGGCATCGGCCTCCCTGCCAGGGAATCCCTTCGCTACTATTGTGCAGACAAGCTTTAGGTAGTAATTCTTGCTTCATGAGCAGAACACAAAAGAAAGTGCTTCTCTATATTGAGACATATAATGCCACTTCCCATCCACTAGAAGAGAGATCAAAAGAAAGAAGCTGGGCCTAAACAAGAAAAAAACTTAAGAAATCCCTGGTTGAAGCTCGACGGGTGATTCTATTTGTATCATAATAATAATTTAGTGTGTCCAACTAAAATTTTAAAAGTTTATTTTTTATTATACCCTAATGTAAATTTGTTAATACAGACAACACACATTAAATCTGAAACCAATTTTTTTTTTTCTTCATAATACACCCTAATCACTTATATATATATTCTTCATATTCAAATCTCATTATCTTCTTTCTAAAGTTTTAATTATGTTCTATTCATCTTCTTTCTCATTCTAAAACTCAAATCCATCCTATCAAAATTTATCATTATCATCAACATCACTGTTTCTTCTCGTCTTTTTCTCTCTCTACAAACCCAAAAACCTTCTCTCTCTCTCTCTCTCTTCAATCTCCTTCTCCACTTTCTCTTTTTTCAAATCCACAACCCATCTCTCTCTTTAATTTGCAATTGGAATGGATTCTCTTAACCATAAATTTCATAAGAATTGATAAATTGTCAATGAATCAAACCCAAAACTAGATTGAAAATAACAACTAACACAGTTTCATAAGATGGGTAAGTAAGCAAACATTACGTAGAAGAAAAGGGACTGAAGAGAGGGTTTTCCCTTGGAGTCTTGAATGAGAATCTACTAAGAAACTTGGCAAGACAATAGCCTTTGAAACCCAAAGTATTTTTAGGGTAATCGTTGACGAACATGATGGAAACGAACATACCCATGTTATCCACAAGAATCATCAGAACCAACCATGAAGTCTACATCGTCATTGTTGAATCTAGGTAGTACAAAGGTGGATAATAGCTTGGTGGGTTTGTATTACCTCTATTCTTTGTACCTACTTATGGTTCTTCATCTTCTTCAGTATTTGCCAATGACAAGAGTGAGGAAATACCATAACTGAGAAGTGAGGAAGAGAGGGATGGAGTATTTTTTGAATTGATTTGGTTATTATTAGGATGGGTCACAAGTTATGATTTTATGTTAAACGATAATTTGTGAAAAAATATAGGTGTATTGATAGTAAGCTGTTGGATAAATTCGTCTTGAATTCTTCAATTAGAAGTCTTTGGGTCTTTAAAACTTGGCGATGATCTTGTCTATGTAGAACAAAAAATTGGCACCCACCAATCGATGTGCATTACTTAATCGCTTTCCTAAAGAAAATATTGGCACCCACCAATCGATGTGCAGGGGGTTACAGCAAATTTGCCTCAAAGATACCATGAAGCTTGATCTAAGGATCAAATCTACCAGTGTCTGCACTGATGACAGTAGATTACTCTTATTATACGATAGGAAGATCTAAGATGAATCTTGGTAAAATAAAGGGAAATCAAGGGCTAGGGCTTTGAAAATGGGTGATATAGAGAGAGAGAGAGAGAGAGAGAGAGAGAGAGAGAGAAGGTATGGAAAAAAGTAAGAGAAAAAGTGTTTAGATCGACTTTTAAATGTGTTGTCCTGAACAGATCGCTTGAGCAAACTTTTCACTGATCAAGCGGTAAATGCAAGGTCTTAGAAGTTTTGCAATGTAACAGTGAAAATATTGGAAGACTCATTTCTACGCTCAAGAAACCACATTACCGCTCAAGCGGTTCCTCCTGCAAACAAGCAAGATACTAGAAGCCTCACATCTCTGCTCAAGCAATAGATTGACCGCTCGAGCAGTTACCCAAAATAGATTGTTATAGCGTCATCATGGGTTTGAGGAAGCAACTTGGGAGCGTAAGAAATACCTGGATTTATTTGATAATATGTAACATTTTCTCCTGATTTATTTCCCTTAAGGTATAGAATACCAAATCTAATGTACCATTCCTATTATATTTTTCTTATGTTTGCTATTAAAAGTTGTCCTATTTGGGATTGTTAGGAATTTGTGATTATCATATTGTTGATGTGGCATTGTGAATTGTCGTTATTTCGAGGGCGAAATTCCTTAAAGGAGAGAGATTGTGACAATTCGTCCCCGGTGACCGCTCGAGTGGTGAATAGACTGCTCGAGCAGAGATGAGGTACTCCTAATAGCTTGTTTTGCAGGTCGAGGGACCGCTCGAGTGATCAAATGGTCTCTTGAGTGAAGAAGAGGGGCTCCCCAATAGCTCATTATGTAGGCAGAGATATTATGAGGTTTCATTCACCGCTCGAGCGGTCCGCCTGATATCAGCCACTTAAAAGTGACTTTTTAGATCATTTTCTTCACTTCTTTCCTTTATTCTCTTCTCTCTCTCTCTCTAGCTCCGAAAACCCTAGTTACATCTTTCTAGAAATCTCTCATTCCATTTATATTTACAACCCCTTTCTTTACAAAAGTTGGAGTTTGAGTAGAGATAAAGCTTTCTATCGATTGGATTGGGATTTTACGAAGAGTTCTTCGATCATCTAGCTTATTGGTCTTGATTCTTGAGATAGGATTACTTTTAACATTGTATCTCTTTGATTTGAAGATGTTTATGTGGTATTGTTATGACATTGATGAAGTGATGAATGTTTGACTTTACATACAAAGTTTTCTTTCAAAAATGGAATTTCTCTACTTTTTTCTTAAGATTCCTTTTATTATTCTTAGATTATCGAAATTTTACATGAGAAATGGCTGTAGATATGATGGAGGGGCAAAAGCCCTAATATTTGAATTGAGAATTGTGAAATTTGGATGTTCTTGAGATTTTATTTATGATTTTGGGATTTGTCATTTTATATTTATCTTAATGGCTGAAATGGTGAAAAATTACTTTAATCTTCATGATTGTATAAACACTTGGAAGACTTGGAAAGATTGCTTTGAAGGGGCGGTAAATAGCGTGTAAATCCGGGTAGGAAGTCGATTTTGGGAAATGGTTGTGTGTCATGTTAGTACCGTGCAGAGAGTTAAGGTGCCCAATTGCCCTATCTTGAGCTTATTGTCAGACGAATGTAGAAAAGTGTTTTTGAGTGTCTACTAGTCCTGTCGTATGGTAGTCGATAAAAGTGAAAAAATGGATGATTTTGAGTGCCCATTCCCTACCGTATTAATAGCCTATAAATGTAGGGATATTTTTGGCTATAAACCTATATATATGTATGTATTGGGGCTCTCCTTAGGGCTTCACGACGTATTTACTCCCTAGTGTTGAGTTATGAGATTGTGAACGTTATAAATTTATGCATCTTCTCTTCAATAAACTTCATGAATTGAATTAAACATGTTTGATTGTGATAATGCCATATGAATTTTTGAATAATTAAATACTCTGTTAAAAGTATTTCTATTGAGCATCTAGCTCATTCCTGTCTCACAAATTTTCAAGAATTGATGATGTGCAACCATCTCAATGAGGAGGAGATGGACTATTTTGTTTGTGTTGAAGCATAAAGGCTCATGGATGTCTAATGTGGAAGTTCCAAGCATATTTGTTTTAGGACCGTGCATTTATTTTGTTGTAACAAGGCATTGTGTTGTAACAAGGCATTATGTTGCTTATTCACAAGCCATTAAGGCATCATACTTGTATCCTCTAACTTGCTGAACTAAGTTAATATTGATGTATCTATTAGTTGAACTTGGAACATGTAATTTGAAACTATAGTTCAATGAGAAAGAGAACTTTTGGGTTAATGTAGTTATTTGGCGTGATGAGATTTCGAATTAATCATGTTATGTGTAGTATTTTAATTTAAATAATTTGGGGGCGTTACACATTTGAAGATTTCTGGCTATCATAGACAAAGTTAGAAGCTGTTTTGTTATAAGCCTATCCGTGTTTTCATTTTTTTTTTTTTTTGGGGGATTGTAATAGTGATGGAACTTTGGTTTGTAATTAAAATTTGTAACTCTGTAATTATTATTTTCTTATATATATAAATCATTTTGTGATCCTATACCTATCTCCGTATTACTTATGAGAGCTTGTGTTAATACATCTTAAGATCTGTAAAAAAGATAGCTTTGCTATCTAAGGTGGTTAGACTTAGAAGAGAGGCTACATTGACTCCTCTAACTTTCTTGGGATCTTCTTTGGTTATTGACTAAATGACTCTTTAGTGACGTTACCTTGACCTCTACCTTTAGAATAGAATTTGAGGCGTCACAATTTGATTAACAGTAAGAAAAACAAAAACTTGCTTAAGAAACTCTTGATCGAAAACTCTAAATCAAGATGAAAAGAGAAAGAGAGAAAGAGAATTACATAAATGCTTTCAGGATTTTAGATGGATAGAAATGGGTGATCTCACAATCTATTTATAGGTCTTGATGCATTTGATCGAATGGTTATATCCCTTGACCACATCTGATCAGATCTGATCGTTGGATCGACGATCTATGGTGCAGATCAATCTCACACCGAATAGATGTCTTAACTAATCACACCTGATCACGAGTTGGTGCCATCTCAACCATACAATCGCGCGTATCTCCAATTAACGACTATGATCAAACATCGCTTCAGATCGGACACGTAGTTGTTCGATTAGTTGGTTAACTCATCGCCAACGGACGCCACATCATGGTTACGTGGAGCTGACTGTTTTTAACGTCACCTATGCCACGTTGGATCCATGTCATCACTCTAACTTGTTCGATGCGTTCATGTAAGGTGCAAAGTGCGCCATCAAACGCTACACAGCCTACGCCTTGCATGGGTGCACGTGCGTGTGGTGCGAAGCACCATCCTTGCAGTGTGATCACATGCACACTAGCATTGATTCCACAATTCCATACTCAAAGGAATATTCCATGTAATATTTTATTAAGTATTCTGTGTTTTCCTCTCTTTCCAATGTGTGACAAAGTCTCCAAGCTTATTTCAAGCTTTTCAAATAAAAATAAGGAAGGTTTTGAAAACACTCAAAAACTACACTATAAATTTTGAAAATCATTTTGAAAATTCTTCAGCATAAATTATAACCGTAAATAATTTAATAAAGGACTAAGAAATTAAGGCCTTGTTTGGCATAACCTATATAATCCATATTTTTTATCTTTTTATCTTTTTTCCATCACATCACCTCTCTACTTTTCTGCACATCTTTTCGTAAAAAGACAAAAAGTATACTTTTTTAGAACACCCCAAACCAACCCTAAGTATACTAAACAATGTTTTGGATGCAAATAGAATCACCCAAGCTCAACTTGACATGACCCAACATTGCGCATAAAAGTACAATCCTAAGTTTGGCCCTAAAATCACATTATATTCTCTAGCCCACTCAATAAATCCATGTATTAGATAAAAATAAATTTAATAAAATAAAATATATTTATAATTTTTTTAGATGGGTATATTTTTTTAGTTAAGTGAACAAAATTTAATTAATTTTCATTATATCCTTAAATTTAAAGTTCAGTAGGTGTATTTTTCCTTTTCACTGTACTTCTTTATTTGAAAGAAAATAAAACTAAGTAAATTAGTTTATATTTATATAATATATACTTCATCTGTCTCAAAATAATCGTCTCTTTTAGGGAATTCAACTTCTTTTAGTAGTACAATTATTGCACTTAAAAAAAAAATAATTTTCTAAAATTACCTTTTGATAGTACTTTTTTAAGAAATATCAATTGTTAAAATTGTATTTTTTTTATATTGTTAATGAATTTAAAATAATGACAAAATAAGAAATTCATATGATTTTAATTCTTGATTTTTTTTAAAAAAAATTAATATTTAGAGATAATAAAAAATTAATATTCTAAAACCAAAGAAATAGTATAAGATGCTTCTATTTAGGAAGTTGAGGTTGGGGTTTTTTTGGCTAAAATAATCACACAAAAAAATAAAATAGAATTTTTAACTCAATAGAATAAAATATTACATTTACTCATAATTATTATATTATTTCTCTTATAAAAAGTCAAAAAAATCAAAAAAATTCTTTCAAAATGAGACTTTTTAACCTTAAACTAAAATAGTTAAAAAGTTAACATACTTCCCGAACTAACCCATTATATAGTACTAACTAGGCAAGCCAATCCGCTGGTGCCCACCCTACCATTTTTTGGGAAAAAAATTTGGGACTTCTAATTTGGACACTCCCATAACTCCTAAATTTGTGTAATTAGTCCACGTGTATTTTTATATTTTTTGTCACTATAACATAGAATGATAAAGGAATTATTAAATTTTTGTGAGAGTCTCTATTTTTATTTATTTATTTTTTTTTGGGTAACATTGAGAGTGGCTTTCGATGGCTTGACCGAGATGTGGAAAAAATTTAGTGTGAAATGACGATTTTAAAAAGCTGATCCTGACAGAAGAATCATCAGCTAAAGAATATTCTGTCTCAACTTAGAATGAATATGATTGAGGAGATCCAGGTAAAAGCGAGATTGTCCGCATTAGGACTGTGTAAAAAATTGTTTAATTTGTTAAGATCGCACCGATTCATATTTATTCATACCGTTTTAATTATTAGTTACGGTTTAAATTTTAAAATTTATAATCCGTCAACCGAACCATTCCACTCCGCTATAATTAATATATATATATATTTTTTAACCTCCATTGAAATATCAATGTAAAAATGTGTATGAGAGAGATTTAAGATATGAAATTTATTACAAATTAGTGATTATATATATGAAACATATTATGTAAAATTATTTTGTATTATATATCTAAAAAATATTATACAAATTAGCATTATATATTATGCAAATATATGATAATTAATTAGAATATTCTTCAATCCGTCAATCTACCAAAACTGCCAAAACCGTAATTTGTCAATCCGTCAATCCGCCATTCGATTTGTAAATTTACTCTCAAACCGCCCAAACCGCACCGCACACACCCCTAGTCCGCATGTTTGGTACACAACTGCCAATCAATAGCTATCAACCATTAGGGGTGCAACTCGGGCGGGCTCAACCCGAGCAACTCGAGCCCAGCCCGAGTTTTTTAAGGCTTGGGCAACTATATCTTGTAATCTAGACGAACTGGCAGATTTTTGATGCGAATTGTAATTTGGGTGCGGCAAGCGTAATCAATGGCCAACCTGAGCAATCCGAACCCGAATTGAATTTAATATATTATATAAATTATATAATATATATATATATAAATTAAATAAAAGAGTTATTCTTAATTTTTAAATGAAAGAGATTAAAGCAGCAGCTGAGCTAGCCAATGAATTCATTGATAAACTGCCTCAGGTTTGAAGTTTTTTTACCCTTTTGATAACATTCTTTCTTATATATTCTATCTATTCACTTTCATAAGCTTGTTAATTCTTTATTTTACCTTTGTATTTTAAATATTGGATTTAGGAATTTGGACACCATGGTAGGTGAGCATGGGACTCAATTGTCTGGTGGACAACAATGCTCGGGCAATTCGGGCAACCCGAGTTCAAAATACAAAGCTTGGTCCGGGTTTGGGCAGCAATGCTCGGGTTGATGGTCGGGCTTGGGCAGCACCGCCAAATACAATTCGAGCTAGGCTTGGGTAAACCCCAACCCGACCAAACCCGCCGAGTGGCACCCTCACCTGCCATGCAGTACATGTTTTTATTGTGCACTCGTTTGAAAAGCTAGGTTGGATGAATTTGGGTTTTAAATAGTTTAAAAAAAGTGAAATAAAATAAAATTTTTAATTTTAGATAAAAAAATATCATAATAAAATTATAATAATTATTTTTTTAATAAAAATTAAAAGTAAAAATTCATTCCAAGTGAGATTTTTAATCTCAAATTAAAATAGTCAAGAAATTAAAAATTTAAAAAGTCAACTCACATCCCAAACAAACTTTGTATACGTCTAGTTATTGTCTCATATTTTTTTGAAAAAATTTTGGGATCCAAGAATTAGGGACTCAAATTTACTGTAGTGAAAATTAAATTGATGACGTGTAAGATCATAAATAAAATAAATTTGAATCATTAATTATTATTTCTAAATGAATTTTGAGTAGATAATTTTAAATTTGTAATAGTGCCAATGGTTTTGAGAAGATCCAAGTAAAAGCGAGAATGGCCGCATGTTTGGTACACCACTGCCAATCAACCACTAACAAACCACCACCGCAATGAAAGAAAAGGAGAAATTAGAAAAAAAAATAAAAAAATTCCTTTAAAGTCTCACCCTTATATCAAAATAAATCATAAATTTTTAATTTTTAATTTTATCAATTTAAACTCTACAATTTTAATTTGTTTTAAATTTAAATTATTTATCTATTTTTATTAAATAAAATCAACTAAAAAAATAATATTTTAATCATTACACTCAACAAAAATGATATTTTAGACATTTTATGTATATTTACATTTAGTTTAATAATTAAAATATTTTTTTTATTGATTTTACTTAATAAAAATAAATGAATAATTTAAATTGAAAATAAATTAAAAGATTAAAGTTTATTAATAAAATTAAAAATTTAGAATTTATTTTGTTAAAAAATCTAAACTTTAGAATTTTTTTGTAACTGTTCAAAAATAAGAAAAACAAAAAACAACTACCAACCATGCAGTGCACAATCATTATTTTATGCGTCTAGTAGGGATGAGCATGGTTCGGATTGGTTCGAATTGGGATAAAACCAAGACCAATCCGTTATCTACGGTTCTTGAAAAATTGGAATCAATCCAATCCGTTTAAATCGTGGAACCAATCCGTATAAACATGGATTGGATTGGTTTAAGATCACGGATTCACATAATTAAATAACAATAAAAATATATAATATTTTAATTTCTAAAAAACATAACCACCATAGCAGAGTTCTCCTAAAACTAGATATACATTACACAACGGAAAAAAAAGAAAGAAAATAGCATGAATACAGCACATCATGGACACACATTATTGATATTCTGGATACACATTAACAATCTCCATAAACAGGGAAAAAAAAGATGATCTGAGATGAAATGAAACAGATCATATATCAGCAGAGTTATCAATTATAGCTTAAAAAACAGAGCAATCCAACAGATCATACAAAAATATAATATTAATCTAAGAATACAATACAAAAATAGAGTTATCAAGAAAACAAACATAAATCTAAGACTACAATACAAAAAGAAACAGAACACAAAAAAAAAAAAAAGTTATCAAATGTAACAAATCAGGGGCTGAAAAAATTAGCAAACGGGTTACAGAAGAAACCCACAAAAAGAAAATATAATACATATACATATGTGTGTGTGTGTGTGTGTGTGTGTGTGTGTGTGTTTGTAGAGAGAGAGAGAAAGCTACAGCTACCATTCTGAGATGGATGATCTGTGAGAGAGAGAGGTGAGAGTGTGAGAGGCAAGTGAGAGTGGCGTGTGAGGTTGAAGATCTAAGATGGATGATCAAGATGAAGGATTTGAGAGTGTCTCGAGCAAGAGAAGAGATAGATAGAGTACCAAGAGAGAGATGAGAGTGTGAGAGGCAGTGATTGAGTGAGCGGCGTCTGAGATGCATGATCGGAGATGGATGAGAAAGAGATGAGAGTGCGAGAGGCACTAAGGTAGTGAGTGAGCTACTGAGCGGCGTATGTGGTGAATTAGGGTTAGTCTTGAGCTTTATATGAAGCAAGAAATTACATTATGTGTGAGGGTACATGGTATAAATATAGACTTAAAATTATACGGTCCGGATCGGTTTCAATCCGAACCGATCTGTGACCTCACGGATTTTCAAATTCCTAATCCTAACAAAACCACGGATTGAAAAACCATTCCAATCCTCTTGGATTGGACCGACCGGATCAGATTCCTTGCTTAGCCCTAGCGTCTAGTATATGTTGCATGCGCGAGATACCCAAATCGATGAAAATCCTTTTATGTTTTTTTTTTCTTTTTTTCATAGCAGTTACTACTTAGGTAGTAGGTAAATTATATTTTGCCCCCTCATATATGTCTGATTAATTTTTTACTTTGGTCTTTGATTTTTTTTTATTTTAATCTTTTATAATTCATTTTTTTTAAAAAAAAAGTTACTTCAAAAATTAACTTATATTTAAAATTCGATAAAAAAATGACATATGAACAATTATGTGATATAAAATATTTTATTGTATATATATACCTTTAATATAAGTTCAAACTCTAATATAATAATATGTGTTTATGTTATGTGATAGTTAACATGACATTTCTATCTAATTTTAAATACAAGCTAACTTTAGGATTAAACTAAGAAAAACTTAAAATATAAAAGGCTAAAGTGAGAGGGAAAAAAAAAAAAAAAAAACTTTAATGGTCAAAGTGACAAATTGACCAAATATAAAGGAAGAAAATGTAATTTACCAATAGTATAAATTAATATTCCATTCTGCAATAGGTTAGTATGGTTAAAAAGTTTTTAAAAAAAATTAAAAAAAAAACTAAAAAATTAAAAAATTCATACAAAATGGGAGTAAATTATGTTGTCCCTTTATGTTTGGCTATTTTCTCATTGTGACCCTTGAATTTTTTTTTTCTCCATTTGACCCCTTTAAGTTTTTCTCGGTTTACTCTTAAAATTAAATTTTGATAAAAAATAGACAAAAAAATACCAAATTAATTGCCATATAACATATAAAAAATATTATTACATTAGAATTTAGGTTTGTGTTAGATATGTGAGTTATATATAATAAAATATTTTTATGCCACATGATTGTCAATGTGCCATTTTCTATTTAATTTTGGACATAATAGCTTTACAATTAATTTAGAAAAAATTTAAAACATGAAAGGTTAAAGTAGAAAAAAATAAATTTTAAGGGCGAAAATGAAAAAATAATCTAGCGTATGTCGGGCAGAGTATAATTTACCCTACAAAATAGTCACAGATTCTTTCACATTTTTTATTTTTTTATTTTTTGCAGGTTCTAAAAAGTCATTCTAAAATACTTTGGCTATGTTTGGTTAATGTTTGAGAAAAAAATTTCAATTTTTTTTTTTTGAAAAATAACAATTTAAAAATTTTAAAGATTATTTTTGGCCTCCCATAAGATAAAACTATATAGAAGTTATAAGTATTTTTTTATTTTTTTATTTCTTTCACTAAATTAATTTTTAATTTTTCAGAAAGAAGATTTTAAAATAAGTTTTTGAAAATCGAACCATTAACAAGGCCTTGTTTTTATTACCTAAAAACTAGGCTTTTTTTTTGTCATTTTTTTTTTCCCCAAAAAGTCACTACAAAAATCACTGCCCAAACAAATGCTAAATTGACCACGTGATTTTTAATTTTTTTTATTTGACATAATTATATTAATTTCTTTTAATAATATTAAAATGATTAAAATTAATAAAAATGGTATATAAACGTAATGATAAACAAAATAATATATAAATTTTAACGTCGAGTGATGACAATATTTTTGTTTTATCTATATTATTAATCAATTACGGAAGACGAGTGCTATGTATCATGTGAAAATCTTAAAAGAGCTAGTATATTTTATAAAACTTGTGAGACTCGATATATTTTCCCTAAGTCTCAAAAGAAATAAGTGTAATTTATCTAAAAATAAAATATCGTGTCTCAATTATTTAGAAGATGAAAAAAAAAAAAGTTTCAATTACTTCAACTATATACATAAACATTTTCTAGTCACGCAAGAGAAGGATACATTGCAATTTCAAACAAAGATAAAGAGGAAAAAAAGATGATAGAAATACTCATGTCATAACTTTTACAGATCAAATCATAATTTTAAGTAGGATAAATTATAATTATACAGACTTTTGTTGAGTGATGACGAAATTATAATTTATCTTGTAATTTTGATATCATTAAAAATGATGATTAATGATGTTGTCAATATTTTAGTATTAAAATGTTAATTTTACCCTTAGTATGGTTGTTTCCAACCATCACCTACATCCAAAAAGTGATATATCTATATTTATAATACTGTTATATAAAGTAAAGGTTGGACTTAGTGTCATGAAACCTTTGCTTCTCTTCATGCTACGTGGCATGTGAATTTTTTTATTAAAAAAAAAAAAAAAAAAAACCTTGCTTCTCTTCGTGCCTTGTGGCGTGTGGATTTTTCTATCTTACAAAAAAAAGTTACATAAAGAAGTGCATAAAGAAGTGCACAAGACTCAAAGTCAAGACGTTGGTCTGGAAAAGAATTCTTACCACTTGACCCTTGAGGAGAAGGTTTATACCATGGCAACACACATCTTGTAGTATTAATCTTTTTATTATTTGTTTTATTTTTACTTACTTAAATTATACATATATTACGTGTGTCAACCGCTAGTACTATTTCAAAGTAAAGGCATCCCATGATGTCTACATCTCTCAATGGTGTCTACGTCTCATATTTTGGGATTTTTTAAATACCACAAAATTATATAGTGAGGTAAATGGAAGTTGAACCTAAGACCTTTGGTCACCCATTGGGTGAGGCACACACTAGTATATCTATGTTGTCTATCTATACTATTATAAAGTGAAAGTTGGACTTAATATTCAAGCCTCTGCTTTCTTCTCCTTATGCCACGCATCCCTTATTTTTTTTATTGAAAAAAAAAAATTAGATAGATTGATCTAAAGAAGAAGACCCTTTTTTTAAAAAAAAAAGTAAACTCTTACTACTTGAATAACACACAATATAATAAATATTTTATTTTATTTTTACCCATTTGAATTGCATATGCATAGCATGTACCATCCGTTACTATATATACACACACAAGAAAAGTCTCTGCAACCAAGTAATGTCATCAATGTAAGATTTTTTTTTTCTTTTTAAAAAAAAAAAAAAAAAAAAAGTTGACACTAGTAATGTATTCGACGGCACAAGTAAGCCCCAACCATGGGGTGCAAGGATCATTCCCTTTCCAATTCTATGCGAACAGGGCAAGTTTGCCAACTGATTGTGCAATCACACCAATTGACACTACAAGAAAAAGGACTATATAACACAGGATCATTTGCGACGGTATTACTTACCATTGCAAAAAGTGATTTTTTGTGACGTTACCACTTGTTGTCGCCAATAAATGGGTTTTTAGCGACGGCATGCCTTTCTGTCGCAAAAAGCAACTTTTTACGACGGCAAAAAACGCAATACAAATAATGCGATTTTTGCAAATCAGTAACCACTCATCACACTATAAAGCTATTTTTTGCGCCGGGAAGAACTACAGTCTCAAATAAGAGAGTTTTTTGTGACGGTAATAGGTGCCATCGCAAAAAAAAAATAGTACTTTTTTGATGAGACGACATTAGAAATATTAGCGACGACATTTTGCCGTCGGAAAAAAACTGAAATATTTGGAGCGTTTCACCCATTTTTTTTCTGCCTCTCTTTCTTTCTTTCTCTCTCTCACTCATCACCGCTTTGTCCGTCTCTCTCTCTCTCTCTCTCTCTCTCTCCCCTGCGTGCTCGCGTTGCTCACTCTCTCCTCCTATCTTCTTGCCATCGATCTCTCTTGATTTATCGATCTCTTTTTTTTTCTCTCTTTCTCTCTCCCTTTTAATTGTTCATCTCTCATTTCTCTTAATCACTTGTTGAAAGAGAAAAAGTAAAAAATGAAATAGGCCTCTCACTCATCTTTTTTCTTTTTCTCTCTATTTATCTCTCATCTCTCTCTCTCTCTTACTCATTACTCTTCTCTCTGGCTCTCTCATCTCTCTTCGTTCTCTCTCTCTCTTGCTCATCTTTCTTCTCTCTCCCTTTTTCTATGTCTCTCTCTATATCTCTTATTCATCTTTTTTTGCTGTCTTTTTTTCTCTCTCTCTCTCTCTCGCTCATCTTGTTTCTCTCTCTCTTTTCTCTCTCTCTCTCTCTCTCTGACTTATCACTTTTCTTTTTGGCTCTCTCATCTCTTTTCACTCTTAATATCTCTTATCGATCTTTTTTGTCTTCCTCTATATATATATATATATATCTTGTTCATCTCTTTTTGCTCTCTCTCTCTCTCTCTGTGTCTCCCTCCCTCTCTCACTCATCTCTCTTCTCTCTCAATCGCTCATTTCTCTCAATCACACTCATCTCTTTTCTAAGCCCATTGTTGTTGAAAGAGGAAAAGTCAAAAATGAAATGGGTCTCTCTTTCTCTCTCTGTCTCTTTATAGGTCTCTCGCTCATCTCTCTTCTTTTCTCTCTCTCTCACTCATTTTTCTTCTCTATCTCTCATCTCTCTCTCTCTCTTGCACATCTCTCTCTTTTTTTATGTCTCTATATCTCCCACGCTTATCTCTCTCTCTCTCTCTTTCTCTCTCGTTGATCATCCCTCGTTTTTCCCTCTTCAACCAAAAATCCCCAAATCTCAAATCCCTAATCTTTTAAACCAAAAATCCCCATCTCTGTCTGTCTGTCTATTTGTCTCTCTCTCACTTAACAAAAAGGGTCTTTAGAGACGAAAACTAATGACGAAAATAAATTTTATTACGAAAGACGTACCTTTTAATGAGGAAAATAATAAGCTAATGTACCATTTTGGAGAGAAAAATAAAATTTCGTCACCAATCTACATACATAATAAAAAAAATTAGGTGACAGAATTATTTTTTGTCATTATTTTTATTTTTTTGTCACCAAAGATTTTCTGGCTAATTTTTTTGGATGACGTCAAAATTTTGATATTTTTGGTGAGAAAAAAAAAATTGATTACCAATTATAAAATTATTAATGACGAATATATTTTCATCACCAATAATTGTTAATATTTTAATATCATTTAGTGAGAAAACTATTTTTGTGATTAATAATTTTATCTTTTGATAAGAATTTTTTTTTCCACCAATTTCAGAGGGAAAGTTAAGCGGGAATGAAAAACAACATAAGCTAATTTTTTCCCACTTTCATCCTCTTCTTTGTGATTTACCCTCTCTCTCTCTCTCTCTCGGAACGATAAACACCTTATCGACACAACCTTTGTGTCTCTTCCTCTTCTCCGAATTCAGATCCTCTTCCCCAATAGATACCCACCCTCTTATATAGCGGTGCTCTTCATTTCCTTACAACCCTTTGAAATTGCTGGCTTGGGAAAGACTTGCAGTTTTGGTGAGGTTTTAGATCTAGAGTTTGTTTCTTTTCTGTTCTGAATCCCTTCCCTCCTTAAATTAGGGTGTAGACACCATATTTTGATCGACCCTAAGACTTGGGCACTTTCTTTTGAACACCCATTATGAAAGTTAGAATATACTATTTTATGAATTTCTCAGCAGAAAATATCAAAAAGGTTTAATCCTAAACCTCACCCATATTGGCCAAATTATTAGTTTTTAGTATTTCATAATATTTTATAATTTTATGTGTTGTACATAGTTTTTGATGTTTTTATCTAAATTGGTATAAATAATTTTGATATTTGATAAAAAAAGAAAATGATAAATATATATATATATATATATAATAAAAATAAAAAAAGAGGATGAATGAGTGGGGGGTGGAGATAAGATTTTCGGTGAGGTTGTGTGGAGGTGGTGGAGAACAATTGTTTTTAGAAAAGGTGGGAGCATGCATGGTCGGGTAAAAGAATCAAAAAGAGAAGAGAGCAGTGAGAAGTTGGAAAATATTAAAAAGAGAGAGGGAGAGAAAAGAGGGAGTGAGTGGTATATTATTTGAGGGGAGATAATCTGAAATTGATAAAAAAAAAAAAAAAAAGGAGAGTGGTGTTCATGAGTGAAGAGGCGGAGAGGAGTGATATTTTCTGAGAGAGAATTTTCTAGAGAAAGATTGAGAAGGAGGGAAGTTTCATCTATAAACACACATCATGCACACACACACACACACACACACACACACACACACACATGGCATACACAATACACACATACAGTTAGCTTCACAAACCCACACCATGCACACACACACGACACTCAACACACTCAACACTCTCACAAACCATACACAAACACACACTACACACACACACACACACACTACACACACACACACACACACCATACATCGACATTTAACACACACACGACACACCTACATTCAACACACACACAGCACCATTCTTACTCCATACACACGGCACACCCATATTCAACACACACACAGCAGCAGCTCCTATCACACACTCAACACACACACACAGTCGAGAGACACTTAACACACACACACGCATGAGGCAACACACGCCACCGTTGCCGTCACACACCACACCACCGTTGCCATCACACACCACACCACCGATGCTGTCACACCCCACACCACCGCTGCCATCACCATTCACACATTGATACACAGACCGATCATCAACCTTTCTCTCTCTTTCAGTGTAGGCATCTTTTTGAAGCTAAAAAACCGACACACACAGAAGACCAAACCCAGCTCTCTCTCTCTCTAACAGAGCTCTCTCACTCTCAAGACCTCTCTCTCTCGACAACTTTGACAAAAAATACACACACTAATATACACACTACTACACCATGCACACAGCACATGCATACACAAGCACACACCACGCACACCACAGCACACGGCTCTCATCTCTCTCTAGCTGGGTCTCTCTCTCTCTCTGCAACGTACATGGGTTTCTCTCTCCCTTTGAGGGGGCACCCACTCAATCTCTCTCTCTTTACAAGTCTTTGTTTGATGATGTTACTACTCTGCATGCACGCAGCTAAAGAAGCTCATGCATGATGTGGAAATGGAGGTTATAACTGCAACGGTTGCAAATGATGTTCCAGTTGAGAGATTGCCGATTGTAGTTATTGATTCGGATGACGAAAAGACAGGAGACCAGAGATCGTTGTACCCATATCGAGATCTTGTCTTGCCACAGCCAGTGCATTCGAAGTTGGAGGAGAAAAAGCATGCAAAGAAGACCGGGACAAATCAAATTCAAGCAAATAAACTGGTGGGAACCTCCACTGAGGATGAGTACATGGGCTGAGGTGTGCAAGTCTGCTGGATGGAAGATTTTATTTTATTTTAGTTTGAGTGTTTGTGAGGATTTTACTTTAGTCATTTCCCTCGGATTTGTAATATTCAAAATGCTATATGTAACAACCCTCGTCATCGACAATTAACCACCTAATTACGATTACATCGTTAAACCGAATCGATAATGACCGATAATTGGATTAATCAAGTATCAATGGATCGATTGAAATCGAAACTGAAATTGAATAAGTTTATCTATTGAATTGCATATCGCATCTGTTTGATTGATTGATTATCTGTTTGAATTCATATGTTTAAACTATTAATTGAAGGCCTTATCGGCGGCCGAATTAGGAACCGCTTAGTGTTTTATAATCGTGAGAATATTTGTGATTTAATGATATATTTATCTCGAAACCGATTAGGAATGATTAAATTAGATTGAATTAAGTCAATTATAGAAGTTGCCATAATTATGAAATGCCATTTTGAGTGGGCCCTTGTTTAATCCTATTATTGAGCCTTATACATTGAATCACAAGTTTTCATCGCCTCACTCTTTTAGTTCCCACGAATTAGAGAGAGAGCAGAAGATTGGAGGATTTCATCTTGCATGCTTGGAATTTGAGAGAATTGAAGGGTAATTGGCAAAATTAAACTCTTGAACCTTGAATACAAGACTTAGGCAAGGTAATTGAATCTCTCATTGTTGCATTTAAGGTTGTTCTTGCATGAGTCAAGTTAAATTGTGGAGTTAAGTCATAAATTAGTTCAAAAGGGTAGGATTATAGCTTAATCCATGCATGCATGTTTGAATTGATGAGGTTGAGTTGAATCCATGGTAAAAATGTACTTGCATGCTCATATTCATGTTTAAATCCATGTATTCATTATATTCTTGAAGAAATGAGTCCATTTGGACAAGAATTGAAGCTTGAATTTGGTTTGAAGTTCATGCATTTCATGTTTTGAAAGTGTTCTTGAAAATGGGTTTGAAAATGGCTTTAATTGACCAACCCTTGGCCCTTGTATGTGCAAATTAGCTTTTGAAACTTGTTATACATTGAGTTTAAGTGTATTTTCCAGAATTTGGGGCCAAGAGGTTGAGTTTTGGATGGTTGAATGCTTGGTTCGAACTTGGGAGACAAATCTGGAAATTCCAGATTTGGCTTCCTCGCTCGAGCGAAGGATTCCTCACTCGAGCGAGCCCTTTGGTTTTGTAAACTCGCTCGAGCGAGAATCGAGCATGGTATCGCGCGTAAAAATCGAGCATCCAGTACTTTTACTGTTTCATCGCATCGAAGCGAAGGATTGTTCGCCGAGCGAAGCCTTTGATTTTACAACCTCGCCGGCGAAGGAAGGCTCGCCGGCGAGACCCTGTTTTCAGCAACTTTTGAAAAATGCCTTCCAACTGTATTTTTGCATCCTCATCGCATCCTAGGCATTCTTAGGCCTAGTTTAAAGCATCTTAATGAGGATTTAGACATAGAACCACACCGAGGAAATTTAGGGATTTAATTATCATCCTTCCGACTGTGAACTTAGTGTGTGTTCTATTTGTTAACTGTTTAGGATTGGCTCTCGGGGACGCGCTCTAGCTGCTATTAGCCCAATCTCTGTGAGTAACAGATTGTGTAAAGATATGTTCAAATGGTTATCTTTTGAATAATCGAATCAATTGTTTATTGAATCGATATCGTTCTTGAATGAATGTATGTCTCAGATTCAATCAGATTGTGGCATCCTTAGCATTGATCGTTATCACATAGAGCTCGCGGTTCCTTGTGGAACCATACTGCATCGATCGATGGCCATCATTACTTTGTTGGTATAAGACCGGTCCTTTCGGACCTCATCGTTTATAGACTAATGGATGTACCACATGGTGATTGATCGAATATCGAAAAGATCAAATATCGTTTAATGAACTGATTTCATTATCAGAAGGACATTCATTCTTAACCCTTTACGCATTATGTTATTCATCGGGCTTTAGCTCACCGCTTATATATATATGTAGGTTCTCGCCTGCATCGAGCTAGGAGCGTGGGTTGGTCCCCGCTTTGTCAAGCCACCTATGTGCCTCATCGAGGTTCCGAGTTGCCATGCTATGGCTTGGGGTGTTTTTGTGTCCCCTATCGGTCTCCTTACTGTTTTGTACTGTTGTATAGACTGTACTGTTTGAACTGTATGAATGCATGAAAAATGTTTTTGGCATACAGATTTTCACAGCTCAATGGACACTAGTTGCTTATCAGATTGGCTTCCGCCAGTTCTCAGATTGCTTAATCAGACATCGTTCAAGAAGCCTTCGTAATCTCGGATTCTTGGCCATTCTGATGCTAAACCCATAGGGCCGGGTTTGGGTCGTGACACTATAATAATCCCCCACCCCGTTTCTTTCTATTCCATTCTTTACTCGCTTTCCCTAACTGTGCATATATATATCTGACATGCCATGCATATCCATGCTTTGCATCCATGTTTCATGCATTAAGATTCGGCTAAATTTACATGTGTGGATTTAATCAATTCTTCTATGATTCTATGCGCTACCTCATGTTATTGAGATGATTCACATGCCATAATTTAGAAGTCGAATCTTTAGTGCATCTCATGAGTGAATTGCATTAGGATTCTGTATATAAGATCATGCATATTTTACTAACTTTGTTTTGTAGCTTATTCGCGGGACGACGGTAAATATGTGAGTTTTTATGCTTTAGCATCCCATCTGTGTGTGTTTTTCTTGCTATGTGTTTGCATTTTACCATGAGGCTACTTGTTTACTTGATATAATTGTATGAATGCCTGTGGATAAAGGCTTGTTGCTTAAATTGGAATTATTCAACGAATGTACGTTTTTAAGCCCACTTTGTAGTGGCAAATTCAAACCCCATTCGACAAACAAACATGAAATTGAATTGTTCCAATTTGAGCAAACTAGTTTATACTTGTATGCTTCACATAGCAAATTTTAGGATTTACTAAATAATTAGAGCATGAACATATAAAGAAAATAAAATTCATATGATGGTTTAGTAGAGCCCGATCTTTAATCGGGTGAGCGGGGGTGCTCATTATTGACCTTCCCCTTTCATACCTAAGGTTCCGAGCCAAGCATCCTTGGTTACGACGAACAGTGGCCTTGGCACGAGTCATGGGTTTTCTAATTTCCCAAAATAAATATTAGGTGGCGACTCTGAAATCTGATGACGCAGTCCATTTCTGGCAAAAGATTTTGCAATAAAATGGATTTTCATAAAAGTTGCCAAATCTGGACTCTCGTATATGTTTCACATTGCACTAGTAAGGCTAGATCAAAGAGATCTCAGGAGTCCGAACTGTTTAATGCGCGCGGGTACCCCTCGGGCATGTTACATAGGGCATTTGATTAAACTATTTGGATTTCAATGCAACGATTTCTAGTTAGGGGTTTTGAATTAGGCATTTGATTCAACAATTTCTGGTTGGGGGTTTTGATTTTTTTTATTATATGTATGTATATATGTATAAGCTCGAATCAATTACAGTAGAGATGTTTGTTTATATATGCTTTTGAAGGTGGCAAGCAATCGATTATACTCAATTGAATCACAGTACAATTTCATTCTTCAATTTTTCCAAACCAGAGATCGCAGCTTCTCACTGGAGTCGAGTCAGGTTGAATGCTTCCAAGGTCATCTACTTCTTTCTCTTCTTCTAAATTTTTTCCCCAATTTAGTGTAATTTCTAAAAATAATTACAAAATGATCTGTGGTAAACTTTTACATTATTAATAACCAAGGACGACAAAGCACAGAAATTGGCTTTCCAACACTAGATTGAAGCTGTAAGTTTTCTTACTCATCTCCATAGAAAGACCAAAAGGGAGCAACCTTCAAAGATTGGAAAAAAAATCCCTCTTATTTTATTTGTGATTACAATGAATTTCAATTACAATCATGTAGAATAAATCAACAAATTTTGAACCTTTTTTTTTTTTTGTGGATAATTTAGATGCTAGTGTTTTCATCATGTATCAACTTCTATATATAACTTGTTTGATGGAGTATGTGTTTGTATATTAATTGCATATCAGATTGATAATAAATGTTGTCTCAAATTCTCTATTCTATTGGACTTAATTTCAGTGAATTAGGGTTTAAGCTATGTTTAGTTTACAGAAATGTTAAATTTCTATTTGACTTAATAATTTCAATAAATTTCTATGGCCCAGTATAATGTTTTGTGGAATTAATAATGATTTTTGGAATTGGTAAATTACTTTAGATTTTTGTGAGAAGGTTTTAATTATTTTCTTCAATAACACTTAATTTCTCTTAGTTTGTCAAAAGAATTGCCCAACCCTATGCTTGAGGCTTCACATTGTTCATGTATTCCATTATCCGTTTAAGTTAGCACAGTTACATCAACCTTAAGATTGTGATTTCACATTGTGTTGGGCCATTTGTGTTAACATAGAATTTCCACTTTTTGTCTCTCGGTTGGTAGCATGCTAATTGATTGCTAACTCCAAGACTTCAATAGGAACAAGGTAGAACCAAGAATTCCTAGAACAACCAAATGTAGAACTAATTACATAATTCACCATCCTTGGTAATTGTGTATTTACTCTAAATACACATTCTGCCAAATGTAGAACTAATTACATAATTCACCATCATGTTAATGACACTAATTTCTTTATTTAACATATGAGTTCTGAATTTTGATTCCTATTTTTGGAGATTTATGAATACGACTATTGATTAAAGTGGATTTGTGATTTGCTTCTCCAGCATTTGACAAAAGATGACTTCATTCTCTGTTATGCAGAAGCGCCTTCAAAGAAATTTCAGAGAGGACGTGAAGAAAAAGGTTTGGCTTCTAATAGGTCCATTAAAACCTGTTGGTTTACTAACCTAACACATACACACACACACCAAAGATTGATTTTGAAGGTCAGTGTAGCTGAGGGACTTATATAAATCTTTTCTTAGATAGTTTTCTATATGTAATTGGTCATTTAATATATTATTGTTTTCTTATGCATTATGGATTAATACTAATTTCCCTATTGGATGCACGCATTAATAAAAAAATATGGTTTTTATTCTTTCGCAGATGACAGGTGAAAATTCCAAAGATGGGGTATCTGATTCAAAGAAGCTGAGTAGGTAAATGAATGCTTTTGAATAACCAAACACGTATTTTGACTATGTTGTCGTGGGTTATGATTATTTTGATGGATCTTATCTTGCTGATACTATCAAACATATATTTTAATTATGTTGTTGCTTTATGCAAATGGATGTGGAGTGTGAGTTGCTCATATAGGAATCAAGTGAGATGGTTCTGAATATGATCATGATTATTAGTTTCTTGCTACCACATCTAGAGTTGCATGTGTGCATGCTTTGATGTAACTTTCCATTTATAGTTGATATTAATGTGATTTCCAACAAATTATGTTCTATGCATATTGATGGTTTACTATATTAATTTAGTTAAATCTAGTGTCAGAACTGCTAATGGATGCAAATATAGTAGGTAGCTGAATCTTGATTGCTCCCTTAGAAGATTCTGGACTCGAATCAGTTCTTGCTAGGCACAATAGTCTTGTGAGAGAAGATAAGACACGAATCGGGTTCTCGATTTGAGAGTTAGGCCCGGATTTCACTTTAGGCAAACTAGTTTCTCAAGAAACTTAGAATTCGCGGTGTTAACGTCCCAAAATCACCAAACGGCGTCGGAGTAGCATGAAACTTAGCACACACGACCGCCTAGGCACGAGAAACTCATGGGAGAAGACGAGACTCGAATCGGGTTCCCGATTTAGGAGTTAGGGCTAGATTTTACTCTAGGCGAACTAGTTTCTTCAAAAATTTAGAATTCGGGGTATTAATGCCCCAAAATTACCAAACGGCGTCGGAGTAGCATGAAACTTAGCACACATGACCGCCTAGGCACGAGAGACTTGTGGGAGAAGACGAGACTCAAATCGAGTTCCCGGTTTGAGAGTTAGGGTCAGATTTCACTCTAGGCAAACTACTTTCTCAAGAAACTTAGAATTCGCGGTGTTAACGTTCCAAAATCACCAAACGGCGTCGGAGTAGCACGAAACTTGGAACACACGACCGGCTAGGCACAAGAGACTTGTGGGAGAAGATGGGACTCGAATCGGATTTCCGGTATAGGAGTTAGAGCTGGATTTCACTCTTAAGAAACAAATTAGTTTCTTAAGAAACTTAGAATTTGAGGTGTTAATGCCCCAAAATCACCAAACGACGTCAGAGTAGCACGAAACATGGCACACATGACCGCCTAGGCACGAGAGACTTGTGGGAGAAGATGAGACTCAAATTGGATTCCCGGTTTGGGAGTTAGAGCCGTATTTCACTCTTAAGAGACAAACTAGTTTCTTAAGAAACTTAGAATTTGAGGTGTTAATGTCCCCAAATCACCAAACGGCGTTAGAATAGCACAAAAATTGGCACACACGACCGCCGAGGCATGGGAGGCTTGTGAGAGAAGATAGGACTCGAATCAGATTCTCAGTTTGGGAGTTAGAGGTGGATTTCACTCTTAAAAAACAAGCTAATTTCTTAAGAAACTTAGAATTTGAAGTGTTAATGCCCCAAAATACCAAACGGGACCAAGTAGCACTAAACTTGGCACACACGACCGCCTAGGTACAAGAGACTTGTGGAAGAAGATGGGACTTGAATTGGATTCCCGGTTTGGGAGTTACAGTCGCATTTCACTCTTAAGAAACAAACTAGTTTATTAAAAAACTTAGAATTTGAGGTGTTAATGCCCTAAAATCACCAAACGGCGTCGGAGTAGCACAAAACTTGGCACATACGACCGCCTAGGCACGAAAGACTTGTGGGAGAAGACGGGACTCGAATCGGGTTCCCGATTTGGGAGTTAGGGCCGGATTTCACTCTAAGCAAACTAGTTTCTTAAAAAACTTAGAACTTGAGGTGTTAATGTTCCAAAATCACCAAACGACATTGGAGTAGCACGAAACTTGGCACACACGACCGCCTAAGCATAAGAGACTTGTGAGAGAAGACGAGACTCAAATCAGGTTCCCGGTTTGAGAGTTAGAGCCGAATTTCATTCTTAAGAAACAAACTAGTTTATTAAGAAACTTAGAATTTGAGGTGTTAGTGCCCCAAAATCACCAAACGACGTCGGATTAGCACGAAACTTGGCACACACAATCGTCTAGGCACGAGAGACTTGTGGGAGAAGACGGGACTCAAATCAGGTTCCCGATTTGAGAGTTAGAACCAGATTTCACTCTTAAGAAACAAACTAGTTTCTTAAGAAACTTAGAATTCGAGGTGTTAATGTACCAAAATCACCAAACGGCGTCGGAGTAGCACGAAACTTGGCACACACGACCGCCTAGGCACGAGAGACTTGTGGGAGAAGACAGGACTCGAATCGGGTTCCTGGTTTGGGAGTTAGAGCCGGATTTCGGTCTAGACAAAATTATTTACTTAATTATCTTTGTAATTGTATAGTAGTTACATTTTTATGTTTTTTTGTAATTAACATATTAACACATAATTGTATTGTCATTAATTATATTTATTTTTTGTTTTCAGATATTTGTCGAGTAGGAGTTTTGTTTCTTGTGGAATGCATGTCTTTGAAGAATGCGACTAATTTTTGTTTTTGTTACTCACGGACAATGATGAGCAAAACTTGTAATTTTGGTTTATGTTATTTTGAATTATGAACAACATTATGTATTTAAACATTATATATGTATTTGGTTTATGTTATTTTGAATTATGAACAACATTATGTATTTAAACATTATATATGTATTATAGAACATTATGTAGTGGGATAATTTTGTTGATGCATAGTTAGGAATGCAAAAATATTTTGATTATAGAGAAATTGTTTTTTCTATATAGGAATTTTTATATTATTATGTCATTATTGGTTTCTTTTTCAATTGTTTTTCATTTAATACAGGTAATTTTAATATTATAATAATTTTATTTATTTATTTATATATTTTTTTTCCGGCACCACACCGTCTCAAAAAACAGGTAATTTTAATAATTTTTAATAATTATTTTGCAGTTTTTTTTTTTTTTTTTTTGGGATGGCACCATACCGTCACAAAAAATATTAGGACCATTGGCGACAGTAGGCATGCCGTCGCAAAAAAACAAAACCATTCGCGATAGTATTTTTTGCCATCTCAAATAACACTTTTAGTGATGGTAAAATGGTGTCGTCGCAAAAAGTCTGACTTTTTTACATATTATAATCGACAGCAAATTGCCGTCGCAAAAGGTACCAATTGCCGTCGCTAAAAGAAAAAGCGATGGCATGATGCCGTTGCTAAAAGTCTTTTGCAACACCTTTTGTTGTGACCTTCCATTTACCATCGCTAAAAGTCATTTGCCGTCGCTAAAGCTTTTTTGAGACGACATGAAGAGTATTTGCGACGGCACTCGCCGCAAAAAATCAAAATTTTTGTAGTGTGAGCCATTGAGCTTGAACTACTGCTTTCCATTCAACCACAGAGGTCGACAGATGAATCCAAAAAGCTCGCCAGTTGATGTACGACACCATTTTGGAAAATTTTATATTTTATTTTATTTTTTGTTATTTTAAATTTAGATTTTGATGAGGATTATTGTTATCTAGCCTAAAATAGTATAGAATTTATAATTTTCTAGTCATTTTAATTTCTTTATTCTGAGTCAGTTTTAATTTTCTTTTTCTTTAAGAATACTTGTTTTAGAGTGTTTAGGATTACTTTATTATAAGCTAGCAGTGACCGAGGCTAGCTTGGTTGAATAGGAAGTGGACCTAAAAAAGACTGGAATTAAGGCCAAAATCTAAAGTGTGATAGCTTGGTTGTGGAAGGAGGGGAGATTTTGGTCCCTTTTTGGGATTGCTAAGAATAGGAATTCAGCGGAAGCACACCATTTGTGGTTAGAGTGGAGCAGGGTATTTTGGGATGTGTCCTTTTGGTGGGCATTATAGGTATGATTGGAAGTTTGAGGACTAAGCCAAGTTTAGTATCTTCTCAAAAAGTCATTTAAAAAGTTAAAAAGTTATCACTATTTATAAAAAAAAAAAAAATTTAAAAATTAATTTTTCACACATCAATTCACACAGCTATACAACTCATCAATTGACTTGTGAAGCTCTGTGCTGCGTTTGAAAGGAAAAATTGCACAGTTTAGTGCAATTTTCACACACTGTTGTTCGGTCCATTGGGGGGCCAATCACGAGTCCCGTTTTGATAATCTGAACCGTGCAATGTGTAGAACTCGTCGAGTCTTATATGTCTGTAAAAAATCACTTTGATCGGATATCGATAACTATATGATCAAATCAGTTTTGTATAAAAAAAGGATGGTGTTATAATTAACGATTGAAAAAAAAATATATCTGATCAGATAGCTATCGATATCCGATCAACGTGATTTTTTATACGTATATAGTACTCGACGAGTTCTACGCATTGAACGGTTCAGATTATCAAAATGGGAGCTGTGATGGCCCCCACGGGCCGAACAAAACCGTTCAGTGTAATGTCCAAAAATTAGCCAATAATTTCTTACCATCAATTCAACCCTCAGATTATACGGCTGTTGACTTTTCATTTCTAATCTTCTCTTACATACTTCTTTATATAAATTTTTAATATATATTTTTTTATAAAAAGTCAAAAAGTTAACCTAAATATTAATATTTTTTTCTTAATTTTTTAATTAAAAAAAATAAAAAATACACTTATTTAAGACACTCTAAACAACCCTTTGAAGGTTTTTTTTCACTTTATTGTATAGATTGTCTTTTATTTATTTATTATTACTATTATTATTATTTAAAGCTCTATTTTATTGTATAGTCTATCAGGACTCGAAAGGGGAGATGACACACCTGACAGCTGTTACTTGACTCAAGGAGTTAGTGGCTAATAATAATGTGGGTTGACAGCTGTTAGAAGAAGTTGTGGTTGTAATTGAAAAACAAAGTTCGATTCAATTTATCTAGCCAAAAATGCTTTAGAGCTCAAATTTTAGACCTCTAAAGTCATCACTAATTAGGTGGTAGTGGGCCTCACCCACTGTTGATGTGATGGTTGTATCTTTGTGTTTTTTTTTTTTTTATCTGCTGCCAGCTCACTAGTGCAGCAATTAGAGCTGCACAATTAGTGCTATGTATCACAGCCCTTTATCTAGCAAAGGTTTGTTCAACGGAGGTTTGTTCAAAGGAGCTGCTGCAGAGCGCTAATTAGAGCTCTTATAGTACAGTTCTAATGAGTTGTTTATGAATAATAAAAAAAAAAATAGTAAAGTAAAAAATAAAAAAGGAAAAGGAAAAAAAGCAAATTAAAGCTTCATTAGAGTTCTTTTTTTAGAGCAGTCCATGATTTAGACCTTTAAAAAAAGAGCTCTAATTTGTCTTTTTCCTTCTCTTTTTTTGTCTTTTAATTCATTATTTATTTATTTATTTATTTTCATGGACAGCTCATTAGAGCTGTATTGCAGCAGCTCTAATTAGAGCTCTGCAACAGCTTCTGTTCAATGGATGAGTTTTGCCTAATGCGTACAATATGGGATTTATTATGAATTCTTTCTAGATTTCAAATTCAATATTTAAATTTCTCATAAGGGGACGGTTGGAATGATTTCCAGAATTAATTGAAATCCACGTAAATCAATCGGGACACTTGATTATAATTTAAAAAAAGTGAATGAATAAATTTTTACATGCTATCCTTTTTTTTTTTTTTTGTTTTTTGTTTTTTTTTTTTATAATTTGAACTTACACGAGTTGAAACCACAGTTACACTTTATTAAAAATAACTTTAGACGATGTATTTATAATCTATATCAAAAGTACTAATTTTAATTATTTTAATCAATAAAATATAAATTATGACATCACCTACATACATACCAGGACCTTAAATAATCCGTTAGTTTCTGCCTAGGCCGAAAGTAACTTAACCGACACAAATGCATTGGATGATAGTGACACCCAACGCAAATCCCTTCAAAAACACCCTTCTATCAATAATATTCTCTGAAAAAATAAAAAATATTATACAACCTAAAATTAAAGGTGAGTTACAACATATCTATTTTATGTTTGATTTAGGAGTTTTTTTTTTTTTTTTTTGACTTTTCATTTCTTTTATTTACAATTTACTCTTAAAATTAATTTCTATTTAAAATTAGACAAAAAATATTGTACGGGGGCGAAATATCCTTTGCTCTCCGTACGCTTTGAACGTCAAGCTTCTGGTGACGGCGTCTATCTCTGCAATACAAAAATGGTGAGCTGCCCGGCGGTGGTGTGCCGGAAAGACCCTCCGACGATCAAGTCAGATCACTCAGGAAGAAGACAATCGGAGGAGAGTGTTTGTGAGAGTGAATTTTCATACCTCCAATCGTTCGCCTTTTTCCCTATTTCTAGGCTAGCCATGCAACCCAAGATTGTGCGCGCACTACCTCTGCTGTCCTTCCCGGGACAGGTGGCAATGCTCGCCTCTCACCACCTTACGCGTGTAAAGGTTTTGTCCATCTACCAGTACACACAGAACTGTCCAACGGTATTGAGGCGTGCGTGGAGCAGATATCCTCTCCCTCACGCCATTGGCCCAGGTGGCACTCCTAACCGGGGTACCACGACCGGCCTAACACTTGTGAGAAATTGCCATCACATGCACCTAACCGTGCTATGGGCCACCGGCCTGTGACTTGGGATTAGGCGAAAGCCTGACCACCTCGGCCGAACTATCCTTGACCGGTTCATCATGATCAACCGGTTGCGAGGCATGCCGGTCTCCAACCGTTCTATCTCCAATCTCGGTCACACGAAGTCATCTTTATTGATTGATCGGTCTAGGGCGTACCGGCCCTGATCGCACCCACGGTGTAGCTCGAGCTACCTCTTAACTCGGTCGTCATTTGCTAACTTGAGCTCCGCCCAATACGTGCAATCACATCATGGCTGGGCAAGAGCATGCCAGACCGGTCAACATCTCTGACCGTGCAAGTCAGGCCGAGTCAATAGAGGACTTTGCTCGGCGTCATGTAGTCCGTCAAGTCTGACGTTGTATCAACTCTCGGCATCGCCCGATGCAAATCTTCCTCTCACTGTTCCCTTAATTCCGTCCGCAAGCGCGATCGAATTACATTACAAGGCCGTGCCGTAATTTTTGTTTGATCCGCTTCGCTCAGTTTATGAATTCGTAGGCGAGCAAGGTCCGCTATGCGACTTGCTTCTTGGAGAGCAAGATCAGCTCGGCAAGGAACACCAAGGTCGGCGAGCTAGGTCCGCTTAGCGATTTACTTCTTGGCGAGCAAGATTAGCTCGGCAAAGAACTTCAAAGAAGGCGAGCAAGATTAGCTCGGCAAAGAACTTCAAAGAAGGCGAGCAAGGTCCGCTCCGCGACTTCCTTCTTGGCGAACAAGATCAGCTCGGCAAGGAACACCAAGGTTGGCGAGCAAGGTCCGCTCGGCGACTCGCATCTTGGCGAGCAAGATCAGCTCGTCAAGGAACACCATGGTTAGCGAGCAAGGTCCGCTCGGCGACTCGTTTCTTGGCGAGCAAGATCTGCTCGGCAAGGAGCACCAAGGTCGGCGAGCAAGGTCCGCGCTTTCTTCTTGGCGAGCAAGATCACCAAGAAGGAATTCCAAGGTCGGCGAAGCTAGGTCCGCCAATGACACTTCTTGGCGAAAGCAAGATCACCGAAGGAACACCAAGGTCCGCGAGCAAGATCCGCTCGGCGACTCGGTTCTTGGTGAGCAAGCTCAGCTCGGCAATTAACACTAAGGTCGGCGAGCAAGGTCCGCTCGGCGCCTTGCTTCTTGGCGAGCAAGACCAACTCGGCAAGGAACTCCAAGGTCGGCGAGCTAGGTCTGCTCAGCGATTTGCTTCTTGGCGAGCAAGATCAGCTCGGCAAGGAACACGAAGGTCGGCGAGCAAGGTCCGCTCGGCGCCTTGCTTCTTGGCGAGCAAGATCAGCTCGGCAAGGAACACCAAGGTTGGCGAGCAAGGTTCGCTCGGCGCCTTGCTTCTTGGCGAGCAAGATCAGCTCGGCAAGGAACTCCAAGGCGAGCTAGATCCGCTCGGCGACTTGCTTCTTGGCGAGCAAGGTCAGCTCAGCAAGGAATACCAAGGTCGCCGAGCTAGGTTTGCTCGGCCACTTGCTTCTTGGCGAACAAGATCAACTCAGCAAGAAACTCCAAGGTCGGCGAGCTAGATCCGCTCGCATGCTGGTGCATGCGACTCAGCAAGATCTGCTCGGCAAGGAATACCAAGGTTGGCGAGCAAGGTCCGCTCGGCGCCTTTTTTCTTGGCGCCAAGGTCGGCGAGCTAGGTCCGCTCGGTGACTTGCTTCTTGGCGAGCAAGATCAGCTCGGCAAGGAACACCAAAGTCGGCGAGCTAGGTCCGCTCGGCGACTTGCTTCTTGGCGAGCAAGATCAGCTCGGCAAGGAACACCAAGGTCGGCGAGCTAGGTCCGTTCGGCGACTTGCTTCTTGGCGAGCAAGATCAGCTCGGCAAGGAACACCAAGGTTGGCGAGCAAGGTCCGCTCGGCGCCTTTCTTCTTGGCGAGCAAGATCAGCTCGGCAAGGAAGTCCAAGGTCGGCGAGCTAGGTCCGCTCAGCGACTTGCTTCTTGGCGAGCAAGATCAGCTCGTCAAGGAACACCAAGGTCACGAGCAAGGTCCGCCGGCGCTTGCTTTGGCGAGCAAGATCAGCTCGGCAAGGAACTCCAAGGTCGGCGAGCTAGATCCGCTCGGCGACTTGCTTCTTGGCGAGCAAGATCAGCTCGGCAAGGAACACCAAGGTCAGCGAGCAAGGTCCGCTCGGCGCCTTGCTTCTTGGCGAGCAAGATCAGCTCGGCAAGAAACTCTAAAGTTGATTAAAACCATCAACAAACCTCTTGCCGAGTAAAGTCCATCCGACAAGGAATTTTGATCTTTCCATCAAAATGATCGTTAGTTGCCCCTAGGTCCGCACTGAATCCGCTTGGCGAGGCAAACATACAATAATTCTCAAGAAAATAGTTTACTTGTTTCATTGTGCCGATGGCAAAAAGGGGTTACAGAAACAGAACCAAGAACAAAACTTTAGATTGGCAGAGCTTGATGTTCTAGAAATGGATCGGTCATTTACAAACTGCGATTTTTATGCCCCTTTTCCTCGGTCTTCTTCTTCCAAAAACCGAACTCCCTATATCTCTTCCATGGTGGTTTGCATGGCCATCATCTTGTTCTCTATTATCAGACTCGCTGTCACGGTAGCAGCGGCTGCATCGTCTTCGACTCGGATGTGCTCATTAATGCGTCGCATGAGCAACTCCATGGTCGATGGTTGATTCATTGTGAGCGAGTCTCGAAGCCTATGCCTGACTGGGAGACCACACTTGTATTGGGTAATCACCAGATTGGTGGGGCAGTCGAGGATCTCATTGTAGGTTTCCCAGTACTTCGCATTGTATGCCTTCAAAGAATCTTCAGACTCCATCTTGATGCCCAGGAGATGGTCGACCTCCTTTGGTGTTTGAGTGTTGGTTTTGAATCTGGTGACGAAGGCTTCCGCTAGTTGCTGTCACCCCTCGATACTCCCCTCCGGGAGCCTTTCGAACCACTTCAAGCCCAGCTCTCCCAAGCTTGCTGGGAATATGAGGCACAACAAGGCGTCGTTTACTGGCCCATCACCGCAGAATGACTCACATGCATGTACGGATCCATCTTGCCGTCGTACAAAGTGAACTTTGGCTGGTGGAATCCGGCAGGGAGTGGGGTGCTCTCAATCTCTGGGGACAGCGGCGTGGCTGTAAGTCTCGCCAACTCTTTGTTCTCCAGTGCAGGGGCCCTGACTCTGGGCGCCGGCATCACTACTTCTTCACTGCAACGAACTAGGGCACTCAACCTCTGGAGCGCCGGTACCCTCTAAGCCTCTCGACGGCGCGCTCTCTCCTCCAACACGTCCCTGAGATCCCCGGAACGAGAGGAGGCAGAGCAACGCGACGTTGATGATGTGTGTGAGGTGCGGTAGGTGTTGTCGCGAGTGGAGGATCTGCCCTCTTGTTGGTCTGAATCTCCAACCCCGTAGTTCCTGGTGATGGAGATTGAATGAGTCCTCCTCTGGTGGCGACTGCTAGAACGAGGGGAGGGGGTGTGCTCACTGAGGTTGCCTTCTCCAGCAACACCCTTGCCCATAACATGGCATTTCAGCAGCTCCATTTCCGCCGCCATCCTTCGAATGAGGGCGTCTTGATCCTTGAGTTTGTGCTCCAGGCGTTCCTCACGGGACTCCCCCCTACGTCGGCGGCCCTCTGGACTCTGTGAGCGATCAGAACTCCTCCCACGCTTGTCGCGCACTCCTCGAGAAGAAGTTTCCAGGCCCGCCATGGTTGGAACATTCGGGGGGCCTTCTCTCCTCCAGACATACTCTGGAGTGACGCCATCGACGACGGACAACGGAGTTTCTTCGTTGTTTGCCATGGAAAAGGCCGAAAAAGCTTGAAGAGCAAGGTTTGTGTATCAAACTTCTTCCCACAGACGGCGCCAATTGTACGCGGGCGAAATATCCTTTACTCTCCGTACGCCTTGAACGTCAAGCTTCTGGTGACGGCGTCTATCTCTGCAATACAAAAATGGTGAGCTGTCCAGCGGTGGTGTGCCGGAAAGACCCTCTGACGATCAAGTCAGATCACTCAGGAAGAAGACAATCGGAGGAGAGTGTTTGTGAGAGTGAATTTTCATACCTCCAATCGTTCGCCTTTCTCCCTATTTCTAGGCTGGCCATGCAGCCCAAGATTGTGCGCGCACTACCTCTGCTGTCCTTCCCGGGACAGGTGGCAATGCTCGCCTCTCACCACCTTACGCGTGTAAAGGTTTTGTCCTTCCACCAGTACACATAGAACTGTCCAACGGTATTGAGGCGTGCGTGGAGTAGATATCCTCTTCCTCACGCCATTGGCCCAGGTGGCACTCCTAACCGGGGTACCACGACCGGCCTAACACTTGTGAGAAATTGCCATCACATGCACCTAACCGTGCTATGGGCCACCGGCCTGTGACTTGGGATTAGGCGAAAGCCTGACCACCTCGGCCGAACTATCCTTGACCGGTTCATCATGATCAACCGGTTATGTAGGCATGCCTCCAACCGCTCTATCTCCAATCTCGGTCACACGAAGTCATCTTTATTGATTGATCGTCTAGGGCGTCACGGCCTGATAGCTCGGGCTACCTCTTAACTCGGTCGTCATCCGCTAACTTGAGCTCCGCCCAATACGTGCAATCACAGCATGGCTGGGCAAGAGCATGCCAGACCGGTCAACATCTCCGACCGTGCAAGTCAGGCCGAGTCAATAGAGGACTTTGCTCGGCGTCATGTAGTCCGTCAAGTCTGACGTTGTATCAACTCGGCCGTACTGCCCGATGCAAATCTTCCCTCTCAAATATCACAATAACTATCATATAATATAAACATATATTATTATATTGGGGTTTGAGTTTATATTAGATGTGTGAGTTATCTATAATAAAATATTTTTATGCCACGTGATTACTAATGTATTATTTTTTTGTTTAATTTTTAACATAAATTAGATTTAAGAGTAAACTAGAGGAAAAAAAAAAAACTTAAAACATAAAAGGCCGAAATGAGAAAAAATAAATTTTAAAAGTTAAATTAAAAAAATAATCAAATATAAAAGGGACAAAATATAATTTATCCTAAAATTAATAAAATTTTACTTACTTTCAAATATGGCCCAATAATGGAACATTTGCATTAATGTGAATGCCCCTTAAAAAAAAATTATATATATATATATATATTTATTTATTTATACAAGACTCGATAGATACAGGATTTTAGAGTGGGCCCAATCACCATCTCTGATGGCAGAATGTGCTCACATTTAAGGCCGTAAAAAATGGTCTAGCCCGGTCCACTTCGGCTTTGGCTTGGGTTGGTTCGTCGTTGGGTCTAATTGACTCTTACCAAAAATTAGGTCGAGCTGAGTTAGCTCACTCGCGCAAAACATCGGCCTAGGACCAAGCCAAGGTCTAAAGGGGTACTTGGGCTTCGGAAGGGCTGGTGGGCCAGGTCTGGGCTCTAGCTTGGGGGTGGGCCAGGGTTGGACCGGGCTTGACTTTCTTTTTTTTCATTAAAATTTTATATTTTTTTTTTATCAAAAATAGCTTGAAAATGACATTAGGCCTCGGGTGGACTTGGCAGACTAGGCCTTAAACGGGCTGATGGGCTGAATAGGGCCCCAAAACATGCAGCCCAAGTCCAGGACTAGGGTCATGGGCTAGTTCGGGCTCAGACCTAGCCAGGCCAGGCTGTTTTGAATCATGGGCGGGTTTCGCATGGATTGCAAGCCATGGGCCGAATTTACACCCTTACTCACATTGTAGAGGAAGTGCTTTGGCGGCGATCGTGTTAATCATACCAAGTAGTGTAGGAAGAAGTGCTTTGAAATGCATTTAGGGCATCACTTACCATAGATCATATGGAGGGTTTTGTTTGTTTGTTTTTTTTTAATTTTTTTAAAAATACATTTACAATAAAATTTACTAAATTATAATCATAATAATAAAAATTTAAAGTATTATATAATTATTATAATAAAACTCTCAAAATAAGAGAAAAAAATTCAAACAAATATATATATAAAAATAAATTCATACGAAAGTAAAATAATTCGAATCATTAACCACTTAATATGATAGGAAGTTCTTATCAAATCAATTAGTCCCTTTGGTTGGCCCAATACAACATTTGTAAGAAATGGTTTGGGAAAAAAATAGATTTTTTCGAAACTTTGGTCTAATTTTTAGGTGGGACCCATGCACCAAAGTTGATGGGTCTAAGTGGCAATGCGTTCTTTACCGCGTAACGATTCACGTTGTATATTTGGTTACTTAAAACCATTATTGGGTGAATGAAAAATTGATGCCAAAGTGAACTCCATGAAAATGGTGTGTTTGGTAAATTTTCATAAAGGTATGAGTTCAGACTTGTCTCACATTGGTTTGGTGAACAAATTTTGTGTGGGTTTATAAGGCTTAGGTTTGGAACTTCGGAAGGGCCCCTAAGGGCTACTCAAGTTTTGTGGAATGGTGAGGTTATAAACAAAGTGGGCTAGATCCATTAGACCCAAAATAAACACGCGCGCGCCGCCACTATCCGACTGGGCTTGGCTTGGGCGCGGGTGCATGGTATAAGGTCGGGTTGGGCTTGTCCAGCCCAATGCTTATCTTTTTGGACTAGAAACATTTTGAATTTTATTTTTCTAAAATTAAATTCTTACATTTTTTTGAATTTAAAATTTTGAAATTAATTCTGAAATGGTGTCTAGATTTTTCTTCACCCAAACAAGCTTATACCAGTTTAATTTAAATCCAAACATGTTTTTATTTGCTCAAACATATTTGTATCTGTTCAATTCTAACCGAATACGTTTGTATCTGTTCAATTCGAATCGAACAAGTCTTGTACCTGTCCGAACAGGTTTATTATCTGTTGAAACTTTTTCTAAAAAGCCACAAGTTCTCCTATATAAAGGTAGTCTCTCATTTAGATTTTTATTCAATTTTTCGTCCTCAATTATGCTATTGCTCTCTGGATTTTACTATATTTTACTTCATTAATTTTTTTTTGTGAGAAAGAGTGCAAACACAAAGTGTGTTCATTGTGCGAATAGTTTGTAGTGATACTACTATTAGCTGTTGATCATTTTATCCTGAGAGATAGACGCCCACAATCTGAAAGTACCGTGGAGAGGACAAATCTTTTTTAAGGATACAATGTTAAACACTAGACTTGATCAAAATTTTGTTCAAGAAATTAATAAGGTATGTAATTAATTAATTTTTCTATTTTATTTATTTTTCTTTATCAGATTCTGATTTTTGTTTTTGTAACAAAATAAGAATCTGTCGTTTAAATTTTTTTTTATATTGTTTTGATTTTTTATAATTAAATAATCTCTCTCATTTCTTTAATTCTTTTTTTGAATACATTGAAATTGTCCTACAGCATTGTACATGGTTGGATAGCTAGCTATATAATAAAACAGCCAACGTTTCAAAAAGGCAACATCTTATTATATTTTTGTATTATCTTGTCAACATAATATTAGTGCAACAAATCACTAACAAATTGGTTGGTAAGATAAAATAGTATAAATAAATAATTATTTACTCTTCAAGTTTTATAATGGCTTGTTCCTTTTTTATTTTTTATTTTTTATTTTTTATTTTATTATTATTATTCATTTATATGCAAGATAACGATTAATAAATTAGTAGTTAGACTAATGTCTCTCTATAGACTCAAATCTAAGATCTAACTCACCTCAATGCCTAAATACCCCTTCTTAATCCGTCTTTGTTTGAAAAAATTAAAGACCGTCGTCTTGTCATAGTTGCTTAATTGTTAGAACTTAGAAGTCATTATCAATTTTCTTTGGTCAACAAGAGTAGTTGAACATGCTATAACTTTGTAAAACTTTGTTCAACAAAAGTACAAGTCACGAAGACAATCATGTTTTATAAAACTTTGTAAAGTTTAATGACATGTGCGTTGTAATTAATTCATAAAAAATAATATTTTTCATGGGAAATAAAGATAATAACTTGACCCCACTATTTTTTTTTAATTTCTTTTTCGTGATATAATATGATAATGAGTTGAACATTGAAAATAATGTTTTGCTACATGCACAGGTATTTTGAGACTTTCTATTTTTAGGCCTCGTTTAGAAATATGTTATTTTAGTAATTTTTAATTTTTTACGAAAAAATATATAAAAAAATAGATAGAGTGATGTAACAATTTATAGTTACTTTTTAATTTTTTGACTAAATATATAATTAACAAACGAGGCTTTATTTCTTACATTCATTATTCTTATATTACAAAAGTTTCTTAGTAAATTCATGCATAATGTAGTTCTGGCCACAGGAAAGTTAGAATTTACTAGTAAATCAAACATTGGATAATTTAGAACTCTAACTTTCATAGTATTTAAGTTTATTATTCTTGGTGAATGTAGTTATTCCTACTATTTTTTTAATAATTTTTTTTTTACTCAAATATTGGTTTTTTTTTTTTTTTGGATTCTAATCTCGATTATGAAATGCCCAAAACCACATAATCAAGTGTACGTAATGAGAAATTTGAACATAAAGGTGGAAGGCGCACTCATGAGTTTCATGTGCTTTTAAAAGTCACATATGATTCTCATATAGGGATTTTGAAGATTTTTACCGTAACAATTGGTAAGTCAAATGTTACCACCTTTTCAAAATGTCAGAGATTTTGGAGTTAGGCAAATGTGGTTTGGAGTGGTGCACAAAAGTTATCATTGTGTAGTTAATTATGTCTATTTTAAGATCTATTTCAGTAATTTGAATTGTTTATTTTTTAGAATATATTGAGTAAAATATATTTGTAAAAAGTTAAATTAATTGGATATTGGTATCCTTTTTCTCAACTTACTTTGACATGTTGTTTTAGATTTCAAATTACACTAACAATTCATTTTTTAGATACAAATATGATTTTATGAAAAAACTATCAATTGTCATTTATTTTTTTAGATACAAATATGATTTCATGAAAAAGTTACCGATATCTGATTAACTTGACTTTTTACAAGTATGTTTTATTCGATATATTTTAAAAAATAAACAGCTTAGAATATTGAAATAAATCTCAAAATAGATCCAATTAACAGCACGGTAGTAACTATTGTGCGCTTAATAAAAAGACTATAATAAAAGAGGGGTTTGATTCAATTATTTGATTTCGAAATCAAGAAAAAATGTTCTAGTTCTCTATTTCAATTCCAAGGTTGTCCTTGTAGGGTTTGTCCTTTTACTTTTGAGTTCTCCGAATGCGTTCAAATGAAAAGTGTTTTTTGGACAACATTCTACCTACGTGTACTCCTTACTAAAGACAAATATTGGGCTCAATTTGTTGTGGTACTGCGCAACCAAGTATCATGGGTCGACTCCTTTGGAGGCACAATGGAGCAATTTTTCGTCCATGTGGCGCTCAAACTCCATCAAGTTAAAGCCCGTCATCTCTTATTGTGTGAAAATCTACATTTAATTATTTTTAAATAAATAAAAATAAATAAATAAATAAATTAATCAATTAATTAATTAATGTTATCTGGAGTTTGTCTGAAATATATTAGTGTATAAGTTAGTTTTAAATTAATTTAATTAAATTACTAACAAAGACATTGTTAAGAATAATAATTTTGTGGGTATTCAATATTTATTGTTTATAAATTATTTTAATTAGAATTTAACATGATAATTATTCTTACTAATTACCTTAGTTAAAAATCTTAGTGTATCAATTTTGAGAAACCTATACAAATACACACATATACACACACACACACAAAATCTGAATCGAATTCTTGGTGGCAGAATAATGCCACCTGTTTGTTTGCATGTAAATGTAGGAACCCTCACTCCATCATACTTCTTGGATTTAGAAGATACGAAGTGACCAGAGAATGCGGAGAGAGAGAGAGAGAGAGAGAGAGAGAGAGAGAGAGAGAGAGAGAGAGAAAGAAGGGAAAAGCCTCAACCTCAGCATGTTTATATATATATATATGCATGCTACTCCTTGATTAGAGAATATAAAGGAAACTTGAGAAAAGAAAATCTGCGAAGTAGAGTGAGTTAACAAGAAAAGAAGGTTAAGAAGGTTGCATATTTTCCTACCATTTCACTATGCCATTTCAATCTTACAACTAAGTAAGAAAACCCTCTGAACCCTCTCATTTTTTTTTAATTGTTCAAATTTTCAGATTATATTCATATGATAAAATGAATAACTTATAGATAGAAAATTTTATATATATGTATATAAATTTTGTGATGTGTATATCAAATATTTAAAGATATTGATAGTCTTAAAGTCATGGTATTATTGTGGAAATAGATTTGCATGTGTAGTTTATACCATTAAAGAGAGGATTGAAATTTTTATTTGGTTTTTGAATTTGTCAGAAAATTTGTACAGATTTTTAGACAATTTTATACTCAAAATTTGAAGCTTATTTCCTCTACAAAGTTATTGAGAATGATGTCTAGTTCATCTAGGAATTTTGGCAATAATTATTGAGCTTTGTACGAAGTTATTAAATTTTTTAATTAAATCTGAAACTGTAAGACAGATTTTACTATATTTTTGAAAATTTATAAACAAATTCTATATTAGGACAAATTTGGTAATTTCTAACTAAAATATGAAATTTGAGAAGTCTAGTTTCGTGATAAATATTTAGATTATGGAGTTGATCTATGAATTTAAGTATGGAATTAATTTGAGAAAATGTGATAAATCTGTGTCATAAAATTTCTGGGAATTTTACAGAATTATTTATAACTTATTTTTGGGAAATTCTTTCTGAAAAATGACCTAAACATCTTTATTGAATATTTTGTACATTTTCATGAATTTTAGAATTGTATAAATAATTTATTTATAATTTTTATTACCTAAGGTATAACCTGAAATTTTCTGGACAGGTTTAAGATCATCACTTCAATCATTTATTTGGATAAAAATCAATTATTGTGTTAGTCTAATTCATCAAATATTGTGAATTAGTAATCCATGTATGGGTGTATTGTGATTTATTTAATATTGTGCTAGTCTAATATTGTAAATTAAAACTCCATGCATGTGTGTGATTATGGTTTATTTTCCTTGTATCCAAATTATTATTTCATACCATGATTTAAATAAATTGTTTATTTAAATTTTGTACATTTATTTACTATTGTGTGACATGTGTAATATTTTATGTTGGGAATTTTAATGAGTTGGTATAACATTATTGGTGATTGAAATTTGAATAATTTGTGATTAATATAAAAACTAATTGAAATGATTAATGGTATATAAAAAGTTAATGATCGATGGTTAATACCGGTTGTTCAGGGTGAGCCCTGGTTTTTAATAATTTTCACGTAAATTGTGTTGCGAAACCCTAAGATGGCACGGGGCTTATTTGAACCCTTATTAGTATTTGGTTTTGGAATAAGGGTGGATGTGCGGGTGGTACGCAAGGAAGTTACGTACCCCTAGCAGACCGTTCCCTTTGGGCAGACCAGGGATGCCACAGCTTGGGTATATAACTCTAGGCATGGGTATCTTTGGTAGTTCTTGAATATTTGACCAAGGGGGAAGGGGTTTCCAAATTAAATGTGGCCATGGCTTAGTGGTTGGTAAGAAAGTCTCTTGGGTGAGATTTTGAGCGTCACCTAAACTATTAAAATTGTCGAAATTATTATAATGGTTGTTACATTTATCATGCTATTAATTATTATTATTATTTTAATTATTATGGTTTGATTATTTTATCTTAAAAAGAATGATAGGTTTGTCATATTTTCTTACTGTGCTGCAAAACTCATGGCATATATTTTGTTGCCTTGGCGTTTCATGCCAGTTTATGTTGAAGAAGGGACTGATACTGAATTCGAAGCTGCTGCTGCTAATATTGAACCTTGGCTAACTTAAAGTCAAGACTTTATCAAAATAAAATTATCTCTTGTATTAGTGTTTAAAAATGTTGTAATGTTGAATGTGAACTTGTAATTTTATTTATTTATTTATTATTTTTTTTTTGCTATTGAACTTTGACCATGTGAGAATTTAAATTTTCCTAATTAGATGTTAAAATTTTTTATTTAGTAAGTTACTTTGTTATTTACATTTTATGATCCAAAAATTTAGGGCATCACAGTTTGGTATCAGAGCCTAGGTTTGAACCTTTGGACCATGGGTAGCAATTTATTACTTTTACGTTTAAAAAAACCTTACGTTAACTTGTAATTTTCAGTGACTTAACTAAGTTAGAACCTTTTTAATTATAGGATGCCAGGGTCATCAGATATTAACTCTAATGAGGAAAGTTCGGTGGGAAACTATAACTTAGAATCTAACCCAAGCGAAGAAGTGGAGTTGCTTGTAGAAGACTATGAATTTGAGCCTGAGCTTGAGCCTGAATCTGATCCTAAGCTTGAGCCTGAACCTGAACCCGAAGAGGTTGTATCAATGTACAACCCACTAGAGATAATTGTGATTAAGTCAGACACTGAAGAAGAGTCTATAGAAGGCAATACTGATAAGAGCACTGGAGATGTAGGAGCCATGTTTGAGAACTGGGATGTTCGAAATGGGTTGCTGATTGGCTCTTTTGTATATGTTAGAATTTATCCTCTAGGAGGTTGTGCTTGGAAAGCTGAGAGTTGGGCAGGTGCCTATACCGGACTTGTCCAAATTCTAAGACAAGAGACTCCCTGGTTATATCAGCTAGGCCCCTTCCCTGATGGTTTCACCGATAGGATGAGCAACCTTTTTGACATTTGGAGTCTTCAGTATATCATGCCTGACCCAAGCAGAATTGTGAAGAGAGATGGGTCAATGGACTTCAAGGACTGGAGGATTTATCGGGGGGAGCTGGTGCAGCTGCTAGGGCATTGTGTGCAGGGAACTGCTGTCTTTGTGAGGGTGCTGTGGCGATTCATGGGGCTTTTCCAAGCCACATGGGAGTCGAATGCCCTTGTGAGGAGAGACTTTCCTTGGCTATTTTAGAGGCCTTAAGGGAATTACAAACTAAGCTAACCGATTGTTTTGTATGCTTGCATGTAAAATTGCTTAGTTTAGAGTTGTTGATGTAAGAATTAACTTGGGATTGTAGGGGCTATCTTTTTCCTATAGTATTTTTAATATATTTTTTTTGTTTTATTTTTATTTTGCTGATTGTAGCTTATTTAATCTAATTAATGAAGTTTCTTTTTTTAATTTATTATTATTTACTATCCTTGCACATAAATATAATAATATATAATAATAATAAAAAATAAATAATTGAATAAATCACAAATTACTAAAAGAAAAAAAAAATCCCATATTGGAGAATGGCTGGACGAACAAGAAATAGTAACAACGGTAATGGTGATGGAGTGTCTGATGGCGATGTCGCTCGAATTATACGCGCAATTGCTGATAGGGTAGGCAATATACCACCCCGAAACCAAGATCAAAACAAATCTGAAATGATAGCAAAATTTGAAAAGCTACATCCCCACAAATTCCTTGGTGGATCAAACCCCTATGAAGCTAAAGCTTGGTTAAGACAAATTAAGAAGTTGTTAGATACTTTTGACATCTGAAATGAGCAAGATAGAGTGACCATGGAGGCATTTCAAATGGAAGGGGAAGCAGATCATTGGTGGGAAATGATCAGAAGTACTCGACAAGTAGAGACATTAACTTAGAGACAATTCGAAGACTTATTCATGGAAAAGTATTTTTCTAACTCGCTAAGACAAGAAATGATTCAAGAGTTCCTCCAACTGAAACAAGGAAAAATGTCAGTCACTCAATATGTGAACCGTTTTGAAGCTCTCTTACGGTACGCTTCAGCCATAGTAGCAAATGAAGAGGATAAGGTAAGACAATTTGAATGGGGTTTGGACACAGACATTCGAGGAAGATTGATCGCAGTGCAACTTTTAACCTATGCTTAAATGGTAGATCGAGCTTTAATTGTGGAACGAGAATTAGCTGATTCTGAACGCATTCGAAATCAACGATCAAGGAACAACAACCAACCACGTAAAGGAGGTCCAGTCGGCAACACCAGAAACCATCCTGCACCAGCACCTTATGCTGAAGGGTTACAGTAGCAACAAAGGTAGAATCAAGGAAACCAACAAGGAGGAAACTTTGTAAATGAATAGAAAGAAAAATGTTTCAGATGTGGTCAATAGGGGCATTGTCGAAGTGAGTGTCCTCATGGTGGGGAGTATTTTGTGGATTAGCGAGGGGCACAACAATACAACAAATGCCAACCAGGGCAAGGTTCTAAGCCTACTTAAAATACTCAAACCAACAAGGGGCAGCCACAAGCCTCTAGGAATGCAGGCCGACCAAGAACACAACCACAAGGAGCTGGAAATGGAAAGAAACCAGGAGGGGCTAACCAGCAGGCAATAGCAAGAATGTATGCTCTCCAAGAAGAAGAAGATGTTGGTAACCCATCAGTAATTCAAGGTATGTTAATCCTTATGAATTCTTGGGTTAAAGTATTGTTTGATTTCGGAGCTTCGCATTCTTTTATATCCTCTGCATGTGTGTCAAGTTTGGGTTTGGAACCAGAAACGTTAAAGATAGCTATGAGTGTCGCTTCACCCTTAGGTGGTCAAACCCGAGTAAATCTAATATGTAAATTTTGTGAACTAGAAATCTCCGGTTCATATTTGATCTGTGACCTAAGAGTTATGGAGATGTCTGACTTTGGCGTCATCTTAGGAATGGACTGGTTGTCAATTCATTGAGCCATTATTGATTGTTACTGTAAGACGGTGACAGCATTCTCCTTTAATGGCACGAAAGTTTAATTTAGAGGAGATAGATAAGATTCTTTAACTCTAATGTGTTGTAAGTTATAGTGGCATGATCAACTAACTGGATGGTTGGCAAGCTTAATTTTGGAAGACGAAAATCGAAAGGATCCAGGATTACCCCATGTGGTGTGCGAGTACGCTAACGTTTTCCCTGACGAATTACCGGGATTACCCCCAAAACGAGACATAGATTTTACGATCGAGCTTCAACCTGGGACTTCACCAATTTCAATAGCACCACATCGTATGGCGCCAGGTGAACTTCGAGAATTGAAGGAGCAGTTACAAGAATTGTTAAATAAAAAGTTCATCAGACCAAGTATGTCTCCCTGGGGAGCACCAGCATTATTCGCGAAGAAGAAGGATGGAACCTTAAGATTGTGCATCGATTATCGACAATTAAATCGAGTCACCATTAAAAATCGATATCCGTAACCAAGAATTGATGATTTGTTCGATCAATTAAGAGGTTCAAAATGTTTCTCCAAAATTGACCTCAGGTCAGGATATTACCAACTTCGTGTTAAAGAAGAAGATATACCCAAAACTGCATTTTGAACCCGATATGGCCACTATGAGTTTGTGTAATGCCAATTGGATTGACGAATGTACCTGGGGTATTCATGAGTTTAATGAACAAATTTTTTACACCTTATTTGGATCAATTTGTGGTAGTATTCATTGACGATATTTTGATATACTCACGATTGGAGGAAGATCACGAGCAACATCTGAGAACCATTTTGCAAATTTTAAGGGAGAACCAATTGTATGCTAAAGCTAGCAAATGTGAATTTTGGTTGAAGGAAGTAAAATTCTTAGGTCATGTTGTGTCTAAATCAGGAATATCAGTGGATCCTGCTAAAGTAGAAGCAGTAATGGGATGGAAACAACCAAAGAATACATTTGAGATTCATAATTTTTTGGGATTTACAGGTTATTCTAGGAGATTCATTCAAGATTTCTCCAAATTAGCCAAGCTGATGACACGCCTAACACAAAAAAGAGTGAAGTTTGAATGGAACGAAACTTGTGAGCAGTTGTTTCAAGAACTCAAGAAGAGACTGACAAGTGCTTCTATATTAATCATACCCAAATGTGACGTTGGGTACACAATTTATTGTGATGCCTCTAAAGAAGGGTTAGGTAGTGTGTTAATGCAAAACGGGAAGGTAGTAGCTTATGGATCAAGACAATTGAAGAATCATGAGAAAAATTATCCTACTCACGATCTGGAGTTGGCGGTTGTTGTCACACCCCAAACTCGCCCCTAAAAGTTTGGGCATGACCTAATCAGAAACAGACTCTTAACCTGATATGCATAACATAGGGGCCTGAACGGAAGCATTAATATCATACGATAAAATAAAATAACATCCATTGAGCTACCACTACTATGCCAGGATCACAACATTGCATAAGTCAAATGAACACACGGTGATATACACTTGAGAGTTAGTTATATACATACGCATATACAACCCAGCCTGAGGTTGGGCGAACAAGAAAACATTAAATACATTTCAACCTTAGGTAACCAATTGGAGTGCAACGCCAAAAGTTTAACAAGACTTCACAAAATGCACGGGCTTCGGCTAAGTGCTAGGTCACAAGGAGGTTGACAAAAGATGGACGCACGTTGAGGGTTAAGGCTGACCTCCAGATTGATTACCTACAGAATCAGACAAAATATGGAATGAGCCAAGCTCAGTGAATAATAGTACCTAAATAATTTAATGCTCAACTCGAATCATAATACATATCAATGCGTATATAAATGCGAAAGACATGTAGTTAATCTGATGCTGTAGTTATTCCCAGAACGGTCTTGGGCCCAGTCTTTAAACAGTGTGGCTTTAAGCCCAGATAAACAGAACGACTTTGAGCCCAGATATACATAACGACTTTAGGCCTCTCAGATTTTGCAGATTGGCCATGGCCTAACAGATTCCATAGATTGGCCGTAGGCCTACAGATTTCACAGATTGGCCACAGGCCTAACAGATTTCACAGATTGGCCAAACGCCCAGATATCATTAGAGCATATTCGTTATAGGGTCATACAGAGTTTCAGAGTTATATGAAGGTTCACACACCCTTTTAGTCATTCACAAGTTAACATAATTGATATGCAAATAATAGAATGCTAATAGGAACCATTAGCGATAAGTAATGCGTACTATTACAGTACTACTACTCACAGTGTTGTGGCGGACCGATAATCCCTCCCGGAGTGTGTCCTGCACACATACATAACTCACAAGTTAGTTCATTTCCTTGTTGAATCATTTTCGGACTCACTTCACTTTGAATGAATTTACAACCATCAAAAAGGCATTAAATACAGATTTTAAAAATATCCAAGGGTCGAGCACGCGAAACGGAGCAAACTATTTTTTCCAGCATGGGCCGCACGTACGGCTGTGAGCCCCGCACGTGCGGCAGTTAGCCCCGCACGTACCTTTTTAGTAGTAGCTGAACTCCAAATTTTCCTATTTTCTTGCACGTGCGGTCATGACTCCCGCACGTGCGGCGATTTGCCCAGTTTCAGTCTGAATTTTCCCACAAAATCCAATTTTTGGTGAGTGCTTACAAGGCCCAAATGGATCCATTAATTGCTAGAATATGGTCTAAAACCATGTTAATAGGATTCACAAATATATAACAATCTATCTATGATTTAGATCATTAATCTTAAGTTCATAAACATATACAATTCCAAAGTGTTTCCACCTTCTACACACACACACACTCACACAAACACATGCAACCAGTTATTCACATAGATGAGTTCAAACTTGGAGATTGAAGAAGTATGAGATAACTTCTTACTAGATAGTTCAAGTGGAATCAAAATAAACAAATGATAAGATTATCATGCTAACTATCCAACACACACACAAGATTTCCATTACAACTCTAAACCATCCAAAGATAAATCATCTTTTCAATTTAACCAATACACACCCTAATTTGCATGATCATCAAGAAAAATCTTACTCATAACCAAGAAAGGACTTAATCCAAGTAAAATTCACATACCTTAAGCTTTAAACCCTACAATCCCTCTCAATTCCCAATCTTCCTTCTTGATGAAGTTCTTCTCTTCTTTTCAACCCTCTTCTTCTCTAATTTTCCTGTCAGGAGATATTTTTGAGGTGAATTCCCAAGTCAAAGGTTTAAGGAACAAATATATATATACATATATATATATATATAAGGTGAAGAAAACAAAAATCAATCAGTTTAATCATCCCAAATCGAATTTCCACAAAAATGCTTCTTATGGCTTAAAAATTACACTGATCTCAAATGTAAAATTAATTTCAGATTATCAAGCCTCTAAGGCTCTCAATTTCTAATCCAAACATTTGAATTGTGACAGATATTTTCTTATTAGACAGATATGAATCGATATTCATAGTTTTACTTAGTTAGGCTTCATTTCACATAGAAGTTCACAGTAAGCATTTAAATGCATAGAATAAAGGACCGAAAATATACCAGAAACACATACGAGGGTCGGGTTATTACAGTTACGGTCTATGTACTTAAGACTTAGCGACATTACCTTTATGGTGAAAAGTTTGAGATATTTATCGATCACAAGAGCTTGAAGTACTTGTTCACACAAAGAGATTTGAACACGAGACAAAGACGCTGGATGAAGTACCTTGAAGGTTACCAATTCACTTTGTCTTATCATCCCGGGAAGGCTAACGTTGTAGCAGATGCATTAAGTCGAAAGATAAGAGAGATTGCAGCCAACATATCAATTAAAGAATGGGAAATGGTCACACCGCAAATGAGTTTAAGTTACAACTAGAGAATCAAAATGGGAAGGGTAGGTTTTTTGCAATAGTTACAACACCCCAACTTCTTACCAAAGTGTTGGAAGCCCAAAGATTTGATCAAGAGACCAACTTCATCAAGGCACGATTAGTGTTCGGGGAATCTTCATCGGATTAGATGCTCCATCAAGATGGTAGTTTATGGTATTTAGGTAGAATTTTTGTGCCGAACATCGAACAATTAAGAGAAGAAGTACTTAAAGAATTTCACCATTCGGTTTTTGCAGTTCATCCAGGAGGAAGCAAGATGTACCAGGATCTTAAGCGACAGTATTGGTGGAGTGGAATGAAGAAGGACGTTGCTCAATTTGTATCTAAGTGCTTGACGTGTCAACAAGTGAAGGTAGAACATTAGAAGCCAGTAGGGAAACTCCAACCTTTACTAATACCTAAGTGGAAGCGGGAACATATAACAACGGATTTTGTAACGGGATTACCCCGGTTGCTGTAAGGCCATGATACCATTTGGGTGGTGGTTGATCGATTAACTAAGACAGCACATTTCCTACTAATAGGACTAGCAGACACACTCGAATCATTAAGTCGATTATTTATTTGAGAAATCATTAGGTTGCACGGAGTACCAGTCTCAATAGTGTCAGATCGTGATTCTCGTTTTACGTCACAATTCTGGCAAAGTTTGCAGAAAGCTTTGGGTACAGAGTTGTGTTTTAGTACATCTTTTCACCTTTAAACTGATGGTCAATCAGAAAGAACAATTTAGACTTTAGAAGACATGCTTCGAGCTTGTGTGATGGACTTTAAGGGTAGTTGGGAAAGACATTTACCACTAGTCGAATTCTCTTACAATAACAGTTTTCAAACAAGTATTGGTATGGCACCGTATGAGGCTTTGTATGGACAACCTAGTCGATCACCAATATGTTGGACGGAAGTTGGAGAAGCACATCTTTTAGGGCCAGAGTTAGTTCAAGAAACTACCGAGAAGGTGAAATTAATTAGACAAAGACTTGAGACCACTCAGAGTAGGCAGAAAAGCTATACAGATCAAAGGAGAAGACCTTTAGCATTTAAAGTTAGAGATCATGTGTTTCTAAAAATACAACCTTGTTAAGGAGTTGTTCATTTTGGAAAGAAGGGAAAAGTTGTCACCTCGCTTCATTGGGCCTTTCGAAATTTTGGACAAAATAGGAGAAGTGGCGTACCATTTGGCTCTACCACCTCAATTGGCTGGAGTACATAATGTTTTCCATGTCTCTATGCTACGAAAATATGAGCCATACCCTTCTCACATCATTAATTGGAAGGAAATTAATCTTGACGAAGATATGACATTTGAAGAAAAGCCTGTCAAAATTTTAGATCGTCACGAGAAGAAAAAACGAGGTAAAACTATACCGTTGGTTCGAGTTCTCTAGAGACATCATGGGACAAAAGAGTCAACGTGTGAATGAGAAGATATGATACATGTCAATTACCCTCAACTTTTCGAGTCTAAAGGTATGAATTAATTTCGAGGACGAAATTTTTTTTGTTAGGGGGGTAGATTGTGAAAACCTGCATTTAATTATTCTTAAATAAATAAAAATAAATAAATAAATAAATAAATTAATTTTATCTGGAGTTTGTTTGAAATATATTAGTGTATAACTTAGTTTTAAATTAATCTAATTAAATCACTAACAAAGACATTATTAAGAATAATAATTTTGTGGATATTCAATATTTATTGTTTATAAATTATTTTAATTAGGATTTAACATGATAATTATTCTTACTAAATACCTTAGTTAAAAATCTTATCAATTTTGAGAAACCCATACGAATACACACACACACACACACACACACACACACAAAATCTGAATCGAATTCTTGGTGGTAGAATAATGCCACCTGTTTGTTTGCATGTAAATGTAGGAACCCTCACCTCATCATACTTTTTAGATTTAGAAGATACGAAGTGACCAGAGAAAGATAAGAAGAGAGAGAGAGAGAGAGAGAGAGAGAGAGAGAGAGAGAAGGTAAAAGCCTCAACCTCAGCCTCAGCCTCATCATGTTTATATATATATATGCATGCTACTCTTTGATTAGAGAATGTAAAGGAAACCTGAGAAAAGAAAATCTGCGAAGTGGAGTGAGTTAACAAGAGGAGGAGGTTAAGAAGGTTGCATATTTTCCTACCATTTCACTATCACATTTCAATCCTACAACTAAGTAAGAAAACCATCTCAACTCTCTCATTTTTTTTTTAATTGTTGAAATTTTCAGATTATATTCACATGATAAAATGACTAACTTATAGATATAAATTTTTATATATGTATATAAATTTTGTGATGTGTATATCAAATATTTGAAGATATTGATAGTCTTAAAGTCATGGTATTATTGTGGAAATAGGTTCGCATGTGTAGTTTATACCATTAAAGAGAGAATTGAAAATTTTATTTAGTCCTTGAATCTACTAGAAAATTTGTACGAATTTTTAGAAACTTTTATACTCAAAATTTGAAGATGATTTCTTCTACAAAATTGTTGATAATGATGTCTAGTTTATCAAGGAATTTTGGCAACAATTATTGAGCTTTTTACGAATTTATAAAAAGTTTTAATTAAATCTGAAACTGTAAGACATATTTTGCTGTATGTTTGAAAATTTATAAAAAAAAAAATTCTATATTAAGCCAAATCTGGTAATTTCTAACTAAAATATGAAATTTCAGAAGTCTAGTTTCATGATAAATTTTTAGATTATGGAGTTGATCTATGAATTTAAGTATGGAATTAATTTAAGATAATGTGATAAATCTGTGTCATGAAATTTCTGGGAATTTTACAGAATTATTTATAACTTTTTTTTCTGGAAATTATTTTTGAAAAATGACCTAAACATCTTTATTGAATATTTTGTACATTTTCATAAATTTTGGAATTGTATAAATAATTTATTTATAATTTTTATTACCTAAGATATAACCTGAAATTTTCTGGACAAGTTTAAGATCATCACTTCAATCATTTATTTGGATAAAAATCAATTTTGTGTTAGCCTAATTCATCAAATATTGTAAATTAGTAATCCATGTATGGGTGTATTGTGGTTTATTTAATATTGTGCTAGTCTAATATTGTAAATTAAAACTCCATGCATGTGTGTGATTTCCTTGTATTCAAATTATTATTTCATACCATGATTTAAATAAATTGTTTATTTAAATTTTGTACATTTATTTATTATTGTGTGACATGTGTAATATTTTATGTTGGGAATTTTAATGAGTTGGTATAACCTTATTTGTGATTGAAATTTGAATAATTTGTGATTAATATAGAAACTAATTGAAATGATTAATGGTACATATAAAGTTAATGATCGAGGGTTAATATCGGTTGTTCAGGGTGAGCCCTGGTTTTTAATAATTTTCAAGTAAATTATGTCGCGAAACCCTAAGATGGCATGAGGCTTATTTGAACCCTTGACGGTATTTGGTTTTGGGATAAGGGTGGATGTGCGGGTGGCACACAGGGAAGTTACATACCCCTGGCAGACCTTCCCTTGGGGCAGACCACAGATGCCACGGCTTAGGTATATAACTCCGAGCATAGGTATCTTTGGTAGTTCTTGAATATTTGACCAAGGGGGGAGAGGGGGGGGGGGGGGTTTCCAAATTAAACGTGGCCATGACTTAGTAGTTGGTAAGAAAGTCTTTTGGGTGAGATTTTGAGCGTCACCTAAACTATTGAAATTGTCGAAATTATTATAATGGTTGTTACATTTATCATGCTATTAATTATTATTATTATTTTAATTATTATGGTTTAATTATTTTCTCTTAAAAAGAATGATAGGTTGGTTATATTTTCTTACTGTGCTACAAAACTCATGGCATATATTTTGTTGCCTTGGCGTTTCATGCCAGATTATGTTGAAGAAGGTACTGAGGCTGAATTTGGAGCTGCTGCTAATATTGAACCTTGGCGAACTTAAAGTCAAGACTTTATCAAAATAAAATTATCTCTTGTATTAGTATTTAACAATGTTGTAATGTTGAATGTGAACTTGTAATTTTATTTATTTATTTATTTTTTTGCTGTTGAACTTTGACTATGCGAGAATTTAAATTTTCCTAATTAGATGTTAAAAATTTTTATTTAGCAAGTTACTTTGTTATTTAAATTTTATGATGTTCCAAAAATTTGGGGCGTTACACATTGACAAATCAAGTGTTGATAATCTCACCCGTTTGAACAATTGGGCCCAATGCTTTGTCAAACAAAACAACTCCCATAGGAAGCTCTGTCTTTACCCAGATGCCACAAATTTGCCTGATGCCTTAAGTGTACCAAGCATGACATAACTAACTTCATAACACCAAGCTTATCTCAAGCAAGGTGCTCGCCTAACTTAGGTTCATGTCATCATGTGCCTAGCCACACAACAATGTGCTAACGAAGGCCCGTGACATAGCTGACAAGCTAACATAGCATGTTGGGTCATTGACAGCATTTCAAAATGTTACAAGGTCAAACATGCCTCAATCGACACATATTGGGTAGCCACATGGTCATACAAAGCCCACAAAACGCTAGGGTTTAATCTTTTACCCACGACATAGTCCTTGTGCCAACACTTGTGTTAGATTCCGGCTAAGGTCATTACGGACCTTAGTATTGCACCAACATGTCACTTGAGTAAGGCAACATCTCAATCCGTAGTTCGCTTGTACCATAATGTCATCCCTCAATGGATTTAGTCAATATATAGCTTGGTGTCTTCATTCAATAGCCCACATATGTAGCGTTGCCTTTCAACCACTTAGCTTAAGCCACGGGATCCCTGCATGTAAGGTTGAACCCAAACCATGCACTTGAATTGGCACACGAGGCCTTTGGTGGTGCCTTGATAGCCCATTTAGTCTAAAACGACCCCCAAGATGTCATAACGCATGGCATAATGGAAAGTACATCCTAAACCTCGCGCCCGAGAAGTACGCGTAGTGCTTACATTTTTGCACCATCCACGAGGCTACTAAACCCGCGTGGAGACTCTAGAAATCCCTCTGGATGCCTAAAGCCCGCTCTTGAGTTGCCCCAAGGTTGCTCGCTTCAAGCCTAGTTTGGGTGGAGAGGCACGTAAGAAACACACCATACCCCCTTATAGGTGTTTCTTAAGCCTTTTGTCAACTAGCAAGAGGAAAAATAGCCTATGCTCGATGAGTCATAATAATTTTTCAAAAATTCCACACATTGAGAAAAATTATGAAACTTGGTTAGGAAAAAACTTCCCCCAAGACCTTTTTCCAATTAAAATTTAAGCAAAAAACTTATTCATTTGGATGCACAAACAGTATGCCAAAAATTGCAATGTTGGCTGCTGTTGTTGCTGAGCTACCACTTGGGTTGGGGTGGCAACACATGGAAGATGGCCTATGTGCGGCCTGGGATGCGGCCTATTTGTGGCCTGGGCGGGCGGCTGTCCAACGGCCTAAGCTATGACTAAAGATGCGGCCTTACTACTTAAGTGTGCTACTGCCTGAATGGTGGCATGTCCACCTTGGGCTACTTGGGGCCACATTGAGGCACTGAACCACTAACTTGGGATCTCGATGCCCATCACCTAGGAACTTTCAAGGGCTACTCTTGATCACTTAAATGGTCACACCACTACATGCAAAACATCATAAAGTTGACCTTGCAAGGCGACCTGTAACATCAAGTGAAGGTGCAGCATGCCTTTGGATTTTTTTTTTTTGGGTAATTACAATTTACAACATGCCTTGGGATTGTCTACACACTTTATTTATTTTATTATATATACAACTTACAAAGCATGCGCCAATACCTTCACAGTTTATCTTTTTTCTCTTTTCATCACCTACCATCACTTTAAATTACTTTTCTTTATGTACTATCTTTTTTCTCTTCTCATGACCGGCCACCCTTTTAAATTACTTTTTATTATCATGTTACAACTTTTTTTTTACTTGTAATTTTGTATGACATATGTCTTTCATTTTTTATTTAAAATAAAAATAAAATTAGATAGAAGGGAAGAATGGGACTTGAATCTTAAACTTTAAAGTCTAATAAAGATGATTCTTACCAGTTAAGTGACAACCAATATATAATAAATAAATGTTTTATTTTATTTTATTTTTATTTATTTAAATTGTACATTGTGGATGTAATATGGATGATAGGTGTGGTTAGAGATAGTCTGGGAAGATGGCAGGCACTTCAATGGTTTGAGATCACTGAAGGTGGAGAGAAGGTGTAGACTGCCCGAACTCTCTCCGCGTGCCCCCCTTTTCGGAGAAAGCGCGAATTGTAGTTCTAGCTACTATAGTTTGGACTCCTGTCACGGTTCTGAATCTAATATCACAAAGTGCAATGTAAGACTGATAAATCATCAAAGAGTCTAAATCCGGCAAATCGTTTTGGAAAATCGATTTTAATCAAAAAGAGCCAAACATGGGCTGTTTTGCTAGGTTTCAGAGTCGCCACCTAAATATTTTGTTTTGAAAAATTTAGGAAATCCTGACTCATGCCTAAGGCCACGTGTCCGTCATCACCGAAGTTGCCTCGGCTTGGGAACTTGGGTACGAGAGGGGAACGTCCTGAAATGAGCACCCCCGCTCCCCCGATCAAAGATCGGCCTCTACTAACATGATATGTTGTTGTTGAAAACACATGCGTTCTTATTCCGATTTATTAATCTAACTTACTATGTGATGCGCACAACACACAAGTATAGACTAAATCACTCGATTTGAAACAAAACATCTCATGTTTGTTTTTGAAAATAGTTTGGAGTTGCTACTCGCAAGTAGGCTAAGTCACGGATTTGCCACCCTCAAGTGGGCTTAAAACATGATGATTTGCCACTTCAAGTGGGCTTAAAACTGGCATTTTGATAAATTGTTCCAATTCAAGCAATGAAACCTTCATCCATAAACATTCATGAAGTTAAAACACTTAAGCAAATAGCCTCATGGCAAGCATGCTATCATGGCAGCACTTACACACATGCAAGGATGCTAAAGCGTAAAAACTTACCGAGTATTCCAAGCCAAAACAGAAGCTAATTAGAAATTAATGCATGATCCTAGCTATGTTAAGATGCCTAATGCAACGCATGCAAAAATACAACTAAGTAGGCTCGGCTATCTAAGATGGCATATGAAATGCGACAATTTGATACACGTACTTTTGAACACGTATTCAAATAGGTATTGAATTACCATGCAGTTTGAATGATGCGCTGAGCCCAGTCCATGCAATACAAATGAACGATGCAAACATGCAAAGCATAAGGTATGCTAATTGAAATATGCCCTAAATTAACCATCAAAAGCTGGTAAATAAAAGGGAGAAAGACGTGGGGTTGGAAGATATTCACACACACACGCACACTTATTACAACATTGTGCCCTCTCGAAAGAGGGTCCGAATAATAAGCTAACTAGCTACGTTAATTAAACTAATCATTATAAACCAAAATTAATTAACTATTCCTAGTTAACTAATTATTACAAAACAAATCGATTAATTCGGCACATTAACTAATTAAGTACAAAACCGACGAATTAGCTAACTAAGTAAAGCAGCTAAAGCAGTTAAAAGTGGTCCTCGAGGCGAAGGGGTGCATGCATGCTCGATCGCCTCACTCGGAAATCCATTGCTATGCCTAGAATTGCCTCTGTTTGCATTTGATTTGATCTCTGAAAAGTGCACTAACTTCCAGATTGCTTCTGTTCCAACATAGGGACCTCTTGGTGGGCTGCCAACCAAAAAAGGGGGCGATAGAATAGAAAAATTGGTTGTAGACCAGAAAAAGTGGTCGATCGACCACCCCTACTGGTTGGCTGACTAGTTGATTTGCCAAGCTCCAGTTTTGCTGCAACAGAGAACAACAAGGGGCATAGCAGTGTATTTGCAAGATATGTGTGCACAACCACCCTCCCTATCATTTCTCAAGCTCAAGGGAGTGCGGTACTCAACTCTCGGGCCACCAACTGAGCTTCGCAATGCACGATGGCTAAGAAGCCAAGTTTGCACAAGTCAATGTCAATGAATGCACAAATAACACATAAGGGTCTCCACCTCTATCATGCTTGATTAAGAGGGTCGGCGACCAAGAAATGCTTCACGTTTCATCACTTTGAGTATGAAACGTGCGACATTCCTCGTGTTTGGATTAACGTCTAATCCAAACACATGCAACGCAAACAAGATGATCAACCTTCAATGCTAAAGTGACATGTGCAAGACTCTATCATGTAAGCAATGCATGCATGGCATGTTTAAAAGCTAAGGCATCAAAGCTAATGAAACATATTACGCATCAGGCATGCACTATCAATCTCAAATGGTCAAACCAACCCCGGACAGAGGTCAAACATGCCAAAACAATGGCTGAAATATGTTAAGATCAAGGCATATAAGACAAGGAGAACATGCTTATTTGATGGCTCATTAACAATGCACAAAGACACAACTCTCAAAAGCTCTCAAGGAATGAAAGAAGTGAGAACATGACACATGTAAATGCTTTGAAATAACATGTTAAACGATGCCCAAACATGCAACCATCACAAATATAGCATAGTAGGGTGCTCAAAAATCAAGACTAGCTAAGGTACTTGCACCATAGCCATATCAAGCAAGCCCCAAAGGGCCAAGATGACTCAAAATAGTCCCAAGAAAGGTCAAAACAATGCCAAAACATGCATGGAGTAGAGCTAACACATGCTAGAATGGGAGGCATAAAGCATGACACATGCAAGGTCAATGAGTGGGATTACACTACACATACCAAAACCAAGCATGAGGTGACTTCACCAACAAAAATCAGAGTTGTAACATGGTAAAATAACACCAAAAACATGATGAGATCGTATCCCAAAAGCTTAGGCAAGCATGCATACATATTGGCTCATAAGTGAAGCATAAGGCTCAACCCTCAAACATAACAAAGGGATGATAAATGCGAGAGTATGGTAGAGGTATATGGTCTGAAATAACATGCCAAATGATGCCATGCCATGCAAAAAGCTCAAATATGACGTGCTAGAGGTCTTAAAGCTTAAGGCTAGCAAAGCCAAATGCACTATAGCTATGCAAAGCCAAGCATGCATGACCAAGACCACTCAAATCAGACCTAAAGCATGTTAAATGAAAGCCAAAAATATAATGGAGTAAAGCATACACATGCTAGATCAATAGGCCAAAACACCAAACAAGCTAGGCTAGTAAACAAGCTAGGCTAGTGAACAAGCTTGCACTACAAGTGCATAAACCATGCAAGAGGTGACTTTGTCAACCAAAATCAGAGCTAAGGCATGCCAAAATATGAGTAAAAGCTTGCTGCAGTGGAGCCAAAAACATGCTAAAATGGTGGTCCAAAGCATAGAGCATGTTAGGCTAACTAAGAGGATTGCACTACAAGTACATAAAGCATGTAAGAAGCAACCAAACCAACCCAAAACAAAGTTATATCATGTTAGAATAAGGCCTAAAACATGCTAAGATAGAGCCTTATGAAGGTAGAAAAGCATACCAAAGTGTTAAGCCAACAACACGTGCAAACAAAACACAAGCGGCCCGGGGGGGGGGGGGGGGGGGAGAGACCACCCCCATCCATTTTGGGTCTCAAAACCCACTTTCCACCACTAAAATTCCTTTGGAATTCAGTGGTTAAAAGGCCAAAACAAGGTGGTTTGAAAGGCCTTAAGAGATAGAACAAAGTAAAGGAAAATAAGCCACCAAAGGGGGTAAACCACCCCTAACTCAAACAAAGCCTCAAACAAACATTTCAAACACGTAAAAACAAGAGTTTTTGCAGTTGAAAGTAAGACCTAAAAGAGCATGCAAGGATGGCCAAATACTTAAGCAAAACAAGGCTTAAAGAGGGTAACTACTCACCCTTGAAGAATAACTTCAAAACCAGCCACTTCTGAGGCAAAACCAAGCAAAAATCACTCAAATGCAACCTCCAAGAACCTCAGTTCAAGAGTGAAGGTGTTTCACTAGGTGTTTTAGTGCAAAAGTGTGACGAAAACTCACTTTAAGGCACAAACTAGTACAAATAGAGAGAGAGAGAGAGAGGGAGAATTATAGAGAGAAAGGGATATGTTTAGCCCTAATCAAATTTTCTAAACCTTGAACAAGGGGGAGGAAGCTCCCCTTATATAGAATTTCATGTCTCCAGCTTGTTAGACAAGCTAGAGGCTTGGTGCAATCCCTCCATACACGTGTATGGAGAATGCCTTCTGTGCCCAACAGCTGGCACAACTAGCAAGGAAAATATCTGCAGAAAGTGCAGAAAGGCCGCCGACCAGTTAAAGTGGTCGACCGACCACCTTCCCTAGTCGACCAACCACCCAAGGTGGTCGACAGGGACAAAAGCTGGTCGATAGGAGGGGAAATGTGGTCTACACAAAGAGGAAAAGGTGGTGGCAGGCTGCCGACCACTCAAGGTGGTCAACAGACCACCCACCCTAGCTGACTGACCACCACAAGTGGTCTATAGGGGAGAAAACTAGCTGGCAGGGGAGAAAAGTGGTCTACACCCCTACTTTTCCCTGCAGGCAAAACGGGCACCAAGGTTTAGCTTAAAACAAGCACAAAACCAAGAGAGTTCAGAGACTCAGGGCAAGGCGCGCAATCGAAAACCCCAGGGGACTCCTAACGAGCGCAAACGTGCGCAATCATCGAGTGCTCAATGTAGACGTCCCCGAACGTCCCAGGAGGATGAGTCCTGTTTTGTTCATTTGTGGGTCTACTACAGTTTGGACTCAAATTGTCACGGTTCTTAATCTGAACCAAAGAGTCCAAATCTGGTAAATCGTTTTGAGAAAACATATTTTTTTGAAAGAAGTGCCAAACATGGACTGCTTTGCCAGATACAGAGTTGCCACCTAAATATTTTATTTTGGGAAATTTAGGAAACCCTGACTCGGTGCCAAAGGCCACGTGTCCGTTATCACCAAAGTTGCCTCGGCTCGGGAACTTGGGTACGATCGGGGAAGGTCAGCTATGAGCACCCCCTCTCGCCCGATCCGAAGATCGGCCTCTACTAACCATGATATAAAGTTTTGAAAACATTATGCGTTCTTATTTTGGTTAATTAGCCTAGAATTACTACGTGTTGGGCACAGCAAAACAAGTATAGACTAGATCGCCTAATTTGGAACAAAGCATTGCATATCCATTTGTTTGAAAATGGTTTGAGATTTGCTACTCGCAAGTAGGCTAAAATACGGATTGCAATGAATTATTCCAATTCAAACAATCCAACCTTCACCCACAGGCATTCAGGCAGTTATATCACATAAGCAATTAGCCTCATGGCAAGCATGCTGCCATGGCAAACACTCACACGCATGCAAGGACGCTAAAGCATAAAAGCTTACCTAGTACTCCGAGCCAAAACAGAAACTAGTTAGTAATCATATGCATGATCCTAGTTCATGTTAAGATGGCTAATGCAACACAGGCAAAATGCAACTATGATAGGCTCAGCTATTCTAAGATGGCATATGATGTGCAACAGATAACACGTATTCAATTTGGAATTGAAATACAATGCAGTTAGGATGATGCGCCGAGCCCGGTGCATGCAAGACAAATGTATGGATGCACGCATGCGTAGCATAAGGTATGCTAATTTAAATATGCCCCAATACTAACCATCAAAAGCAGGTAAGTAAAAGGGAAGAAAGACGTGGGATTGGAAGACATACACACACTCACACACACTTATTACACAATTTCCCTCACTCGGAGGGTCCGAAAAAATATTACAGTCCGAATAAGTAATACTAAATTAATTATTACAAAACTTCTAATTAAGTAACAAAGTAAATGCAGAAAGAAGGTGGCCACAGCCTTGTCTCGAAATGCGTGTGAGGAAGCATGCTCGATCCACCTCGCTCGGAAACCCGTACCATGCCACCGTTGCCTCTGTTTACATTGCCCTGCTTCTCTGAAGACTGCAAAAGTCTTGGCACATGCTCTAAGGATGTTGGGGAATACCACCGGCCAAAGGGATGAACCACCGGCCACCTTTTTTGTTTACCGGCCAAGAGTGGTGGCCGGTCGGCACTAAATTTGGCCGGCCAGCCAAAACTTCCTGCAGAACCTGCAGTTGACAGCAGCAGAGGGCAAGCAGTGTATGGCATGGTATTTCAAGCAAATGTAAGCATGGCCATACTCCCCATCATGCATTGGATTCAAGGGAGCATAGCCCTCGATCTTCAGGCCATCAATTGTGCATTTTGATGCATGATGGCCTAAGGGGCCAAGGTTGCAATTCAATGTAAATGCATGCAAACAAAACACATGAATGCGAACATCCTATCATGTTGAAGTCAAGGTCATTGGCGACCGAGGGTTGAAATGTGTTACATCACTTGGAGTATGAACACTTCTCACCCCTCAAGTTTGGCTTGACACCCTAAGCAAAACAATGCAATGCAAGTATGCAATCGTGGCAAATGCAATGTATTCTAAGCATGCGAATACGCGATGTGCGAATCATATGAGAGGCAAATGTAATGCAAACATGGACAATTATGCAATAAGGCTAGCATGTGACAACATATAATGAGCCAAATATGCAACAAACATATGATAAACATGCAATGGTGGACTTAAACCATAAAGGATAGACCTCAGCCTTGCTATAAACAGTGGCCAAAATGGACTAAAATGATGATGCCAATTATGCAAAACAAGTATGCAAACTAATGAGCCTAAGACTAAGGCATGAAGGCCAACTCACAAGCATACCAAAGAAGGCAAACATGGACACTAGATCAACCAAAAAAAGTGTCATGACATGCTAGAATGAGACCCAAAACCCGCACACAGGGCATCCCAAATGACTTAAGCACAGAGGCATAAAACATGGAGCACAAGACTACTACTCTTCATGACCACACATGGCATGAACTAAGCAACCTAAAACAGAATTCCAGCATGCAAAAATGAGCCTCAAAACCCACTGATATGGTGACTTAAGTGACCCAAACACATAGGCATACACAATGCACATTTCAAGACATAAGAGGGCATATCTTCAAGGCATGAGAGAAGTAATGAATGCAAGCATACAAGCATGGTTTAGGGACTGAAATGACATGCTAAGTGATTCCAAATCACTGAAATAGCCTAACCCATGCATAATTAGGACTCACCTCCTTAGGGCTCACAAGCCAAAATGCATAACAACTATATCAAACATGCTAAACAAGACCAAATCAGCGGCCAACAGACCTTAAGCATGACAAAATATGACCAAGTACTTCACAAGGTTAGGTCAAAACATGAGGATATGCTAGGCTAAACACATGGCACACTTCGAGACAAAATGGAAAATTACAAAGCAAGTGTATTATACATGCAAAGGGCCATGAATCCGACCAAGGACAGAGGTAGATCATAACCCAAAAACAACCAAAAACCTCTGAAATGGTACCAAATGCAACTACTCATGCATGCTATCCTTATGAGTCAAAAACATGCATAAATGAGGGACTAAGGGAGAGGGGTGTCCCTCCCCTTTACAAGACCTTAGAACCCCTTCCTCACCACTAAAAATCTACTGGATTTCAGTGGTGAGAAGGCCAACACACCAAGGTAAACAAGGCTTAACAAAAGAGAGCACAAAAGGGCCAAACAAGGCTTAAGAGGGGGAGGTCGACCCCAAATGCTAAAACAACCTTAATGAAAGATCTCAAGCATGCAAAAATAAGACTTTTTCTAGTTATACACAAAGTCTAAAACAATAAGCAAGATAGGAAAAAGTCTAGTGCAAGATTGGGGAATCTAAAGTAAAGAGATTACCCTTGAAGAACCTTTGATGAACAGCAGGTCCAGCCACCTTCTCTAGATCAAAACCAGTCCAAGAACTCAAGAACAACCCCCCCAAGCCCCTCAAGGTCGAAGCAAGGTGTGATGGTGTGTGTCTTAGTGCAAAACTAAGGTCAAAACACACTTTCTAGGCCTCTAAACACACACTAAGGATGAGAGAGAGGGAAATATATATATATATATATAGAGAGAGAGTATATGACAAATGTATATATGTATAATCTCTGGTTTTTTTTGTTCAAAACCTCCAACCTTGAACAAAAGAAGAAGAAGGGTCCTTATATAGGCAAAGGAAATAGTTCTAAGATTCTCCAATAAGCTACACTAAAAAGGGTCAAAAAGGCAAAGGGTCCAAGGCTTTCTGAGGAAGCTAGGACAGCTGGCCAAGCTTCCCCAAGAAGCTTGGCCAAAGGTTCAATCTTCTAGAAGGAAAAGGGGGTCAAAGGCTTAAAAAGGCCATCCCCGTGCATGGGGAGTAGGGTCTGTGCATCCCACTGCACATGGCATGCACCAAGCCCGAGGGTGCAAAAGGTTCACACCGCCGAAAAAAAGGTCACCAACAAAAGTGCCTACGGCCACATAAAGTGCTGACCGGCCATTGGTATCAAGAAACCATGGCTGGTGGCAACAATTAATGGCCGGTGAGGTAAAGGAAAGGCCGGTGGGGTTTGGGGATGTCCAATAAGCCATTCCCTGCCCTCTAAGGCAAAAACCCAAGTATTTGGTGCAAAACCAAACACAAAACAAACGAGTTGAGAGATCCTGAGGCAAGGCGCGCAGCCGAGGCCTCCGGGAACTCAAAACGAGCACAAACAAGGATGATCACCGAGTGCCCCGACGGTGATGTCCAAGTCTTGAGGACGGTCAAAAATGGGGTGTCTACAGTTGCCCCTCCTTGACAGAACTCGAAAGTCATAATAATGACGGGAGTTAATGTCAAAGCCCAGAGACGACCCATTTTTGACAAGGCCGAAGACTTAGACAAAGCATGCAAGACAATACAAGGTATGCGCCCGAAGGCAAGGGCAAAATGCAAGGCAATGCACAAAGCCGAACATAACTTATGACTATGCAAAGAAAGCTGTAACGAAGCACATACAATGCAACAGTTCTAAGCTGGCAAACACCGAACTACACTACAATGCAGAAAGGATGTAAGAAAATTATGTAATTCTCAATACGTCTCACGCAGAGGATACAATACCTGTGCGGTTCGTCTGGTTGCACCAGCCTCAAATGAACCGTACATACAATATCACGCCTGAAAAGAAAGCAAACTTAACAGGTACGATGCCGTTAGCAACATGCATGACAATGAAATTGAAAGTGCGTGACAACGCAAAGCAAGTGGGAAGCATAACAATGCTGCGAAGGCGCCAATTCGTGTAAGTAAAGAACACGTGACAATGTGCACAATGTGTTTGAAGAAATTGGAGTATATGTAAGTAAAGCGATGCACGTATGAACGCAATGTGTACAAAAGGAATTTGAACACATATAAGTAAAGCAATGCACGCATGCACGCAATGTGTATAAAAGGAATTTGAACACATATAAGTAAAGCAATGCACGCATGCACGCAATGTGTATAAAAGGAATTGAACACATATAAGTAAAGCAATGCACGCATGCACGCAATGTGTATGAAAAGAATTTGAACACATATAAGTAAAGCAATGCACGCATGCACGCAATGTGTATGAAAAGAATTTGAACACATATAAGTAGAGCAATGTATGCATGCACGCAATGTGTATGAGAAGAAATTGAACACGTATAAGTAAAGCAATGCACGCATGCACGCAATGTGTATGAGAAGAAATTGAACACATATAAGTAAAGCAATGCACGCATGCACGCAATGTGTATGAGAAGAATTTTGAAAAGATAAGTTATTCATGATATTGAAACGCAAAGTACTGCAACGCAGCATAACTGAAATGATTTGTGGAGTTCACAAGATACAAAAAGGATACGGGATGGGGGGGATTCCTCGTACGTATGGAGCATCGCTCATAGTAGACACCACTTGAGGTTAACTCGGGGGTCTATGAATGTTCTAAAGGTGTACTTCCTTGCACTGCCTCAAGAAATGAAGGTGCTAAACCATACAATTGATCAGACAAGAGTGCGAGAGATGCATTGACTGCAAGGGAGGGGCTATTGGTATCAACTCTGATACTTTGCTGCCTTACTCCTTCTTTTGCTTTACTTTCCTTTTTACCGACAGTTCAAGCACATTGCACTGCCTTAGGCAGAGTTTGTTATCATTTTTTTTTTAAAACTGCGTATTTTTCAAAACACATGATGGTAATGAAACTGCTATTTTGTTCAAAAGATGTTACACTTGCGCGTTCTATGCATCGCATCGCATGGCATCACATAACAATGTGGATGAAATTTGTTTGAAAATAGAGCATTGTAATAATCAGGTAGTGAACCCATTTATAACTCGATAAGCAAAACAGAGGGACTCGACATAACCAACCAAGCGTGAGTATAACTCGATAAGCAAATTAAAGACTTGACGGGAGTGACATACAACTCAATAAGCAAAGATACAACAACTCGATAAGCAAATATGCGTGACTCCGTAAGAATTGATCACCAGAGGGTATTGGAGGTGGTGGAATTCCCCAATCCTTAGCATAAACAGCTCAGAAAACCAGGGGGGAGACCACCGGCTAGAGATAAAGGCCGTCGGCCATGAGAACTTGTCACCGGCCAAGAGTGGTGGCCGGTCGGCACTAAATTTGGCCGGCCGGCCATGAATTGCCAGAATCAGCAGAGTGCTGACATCTGTCCTCCACTCAACCTTATCTTCTACAAAAAGGCCCCAGCTTCATAGTTCTTCTCAATTTAACACTGATTTGCCCCAAATGGAAGCGCTTCTTGCCCAAAATCTCACAACTTGGATTAGCAACTTGGATGGCTCGGAAGAGTTGAATTTCCGGGGCTTCGGCATAAACGCACTATTCACCTTGAGTCGTACCCCGCTGCACTTTCCATTTCTCCATGCCGCGACAAGGTTTTAGAATCCGGTGACACATGTTTTTAGCTTCGGCGGGCAAGAGGTATGTCCTACCTTTGAAGATTTTCAAGCTTTACTGGAATCTGAGCGTGACGAGGAGATCCTGCCTCATCTTAATTTCGGCCATGCCCAAGCTTCAGGCTCCGGAGGATCTAACGTTCGATTGATCGAAGTTACCCAGGGCTTGAAAGAGGGCAAGAGTTGTGTTGTCATGACTTTGGCTGAGACGTTGATGGGGTTAGACGCCTTTTATCGTCGAGAGACGACCAGATTTGCAGGGAGTCCACTATTGCTGCAGGTAAAGTTTCCCACCCAATCTCACATATGTACTACTCGCGCCACTCGGCCCTCAAACTCGTTTTCTCACAAAACCCTTTTCTCACTTTTTCTCTCATCGTACATCTCTCTATTCATTATTCTCTCATTTTTTATCTCTTCCCAGGTGTGGTTGATGGACAAGTTGCAGGTCGTGGACTCTTGCCCAACATACTCAGCTCGCGGCTACTTCTTCAGGCAACGTCTGGTCGATGCTCTTGATGAGGATTGGTGGTTCGACTGGATATGCCATTTATCTGCCGACGGCATTGCTTGGCGGTGCCCTTGGCTCAATCTACCGGCCATGAGCTACAGTATGTCTCGACAGATTGGGATTTAGTTGATTGGCTTTACTCACTGTGTGTTCTATTTCCCGTTCTGGTTTCGACGCCAGTTCGGTCATGACCAGATTTGCCCCACAGAGGGGATAGAATATCCTGCTGCCTTTCCGTTTCAAGGTGCGCAGCTTGTTCGACAGGCTACAGCGTGGAGGACAAGAGAACTCCTAGTCCCCACTCCTACTTTCGGTTGTACTTTGTCTGATGAGTGCTTGGATTGGCTTAATGAAGAGGCATAGATTGGGCCCAGCTTGGCATCAGAGGCTTCGACCAGCTCTGGGAGGGGGCGCAGGAACATCTGACTTATCTATGCCCGAATTTATTGCTTTATTAGTACTTTCAAGTTTTCCTTATGAATGTAATAAAAAGCAACTTTAATTTGTATGCAAGGGCATGAGGACTTTGTATTGAAATCAATGAAATTGAAGGTTGTGGTACTGAAAATTTCCCGTTTTGGTCCAAAAATGGTCTTAGTTGTAAAAAGATTACTTTGAACAAAGTCGACTTTTATTAAAACTTTTCAAAACTATTTTCGGTATGGATCAGAACTGGACACGCCTGAGATTTGTCACCGAGATGCACAACCCCGGATCCCAGCAACTAGAAAGTTGCCCCTAGTCTGAATAGTACCGCGGCACTGCACGGCAACGGAAAGTTGCCTTTAGTCTGCAAAGCACTGCACCGGAGATCATACCCGAACCCTTGGATGCTGAATAGACAAAGATGGCCCAGGATGATCAAACGGGCAAAGTTGATCGGGGAAAGAGTTTGTGGCTGAACTTCAAGATGAAGTTGCCTACGTATCCCAAAAATGGGAATCAAGCCTTACGTAGTTCGGCTTTAGGTTCACTCGGGTATTTTCACTCTCCTTTTACGCTCTAACTTTTGCCAAGGCCGCCCTTTGCGGGTTTTCAACCTTGCGAGCTCAGTTTTTATAATTTCAAATTTTTTGTGCTCTGAGTTTTGCCTAGGTCGCCCTTTCGGGTTTTCGGCCTAGCGAGCCTCTCAAGGGTAATATTTCTTCAACTTGTCCATATTGATCGGTTGGGAAAACTCTAGGCCATCTAGATCCATCAGAACCACATGACCGACCGTGATAGACTTAATGATGTAGGGACCAGTCCAATTGGGTCTGAACTTGCCCCTTGGGTCGTGGATGGGAGCTCGGTTGTCCTTGAGCACCAAATCTCCTTCCTTTATATTCCTGGACTTAACTTTCTTGTTAAAAGCCCGGGCAATTCTGCGCTGATAACCTTGGACATGGTACAGTGCTTTCGGTCTTCTCTCATCAAAGAGCATGAGTTCCTCGAATCTGCTCTGCTGCCAATCTGCCTCGGCTATTTGACACTTAGCCAATACTCGTAATGATGGAACCTCAATTTTGATAGGTAGAACGACCTCCATCCCATAGACTAATGAATACGGAGTCGCCCCAGTACAAGTTCTGATTGAAGTCCGGTAGCCCCACAGAGCGGTAGCCCCACAGAGCAAACGACAGCTCATCTGGCCAGTCCCGGTAAGTTTCCATCATCTTCTGCAATATGTGTTTGATATTCTTGTTGGCAGCCTCAACCGCTCCATTGGTTTGCGGCCAGTATGTGGATGACTTATGAAAAGCCACGTTGTATTTTTCCAACAAGTCAATCACTTCTTTCTTGAAGTGGGAACCATTGTCTGAAATAATCTCGTTTGGGACTCCGTAGCGGCAGATGATGTTGTTTCTGATGAACTTCACGACATGCGAAGCTTTCAACACCGCATAAGATTGGGCCTCAACCCACTTCGTGAAATAATCTATTGCGACCAGGATAAACTCATGCCTATTCGACCCCTTCGGAGTAACGGCCCCGATCACATCGATTCCCCAAACTGAAAATGGCCATGGCGAAGTCATGTTGTATAGCTTCGACGGCGGAATGTTCATGCGATTTGCATGGATCTGGCATTTGTGACATCGCCGAACAAAGCTGATATAATCCTCCTCCATGGTGGACCAGTAGTAACCTTGTTTGAGGATCTTCCGCGCTAGCATTATCCCATTCATATGTGCTCTACATTCTCCTCCGTGGATGGCCTCCATCAGGCGCTTCGACTCCTTAGCTTCTACGCACAGCTTATGCATTCCCAGATGACCTCTCTTATACAGCTTACCCCCGCAGATGATGAACTGAACGGCCATTCTTCTGATTGCCCTTTTATCCTTGGCATTGACTCCCGGCGGGTATGCTTCCTCCTCCAGGAAATTCCAAATGTCATGATACCAGGGGTTTTCGTCCTGAACCTCATCTATGGCAGAAATTGACTCATACGCCGGCGCAAACTTCTGGTCAATGATGACTGGACGCATCTGGACTCCAGATGGGATGTCTATCATGGAAGATAGAGTTGCTAGTGAATCTGCGAACCTGTTGTTCTCTCTCACTAGATGAGTGAAATTTAGCTTCTCAAACTGAGGAATTAACGAATCCAAGGTCTGGTGGTAAATTATCATCTTTTCTTCTTTGACTTTCCAGTCTCCTTTTGCTTAAGACACAACAAGGTTTGAGTCCCCAATGACGTCCAATTGTTTTGCTCCTAATTCCAGGGCTGCTTCTAGGCCAGCAATACATGCCTCATATTCTGCCTCGTTGTTCGAGACTTTGAACCGGAGTTTGAAGGCTAGCGGGATACGGGAATTGTCGGGTGCTATCAGCAACACTCCTATCCCATACCCGTACTGGTTTGACGCTCCGTCAAAGTACATCGTCCAAGTTTCATCTTCGACATGCAAAATGGCTTCATCTGGGAATAGGTACTCAACCTCTTCATCCCCTTCAACCGGGTGGTCGGCAAGGAACTCCGCTACCGCTCTCCTCTTTACTGACTTGCGTGTCACATACTTCAGATCGAATTCGGAAAGTAGAAGCAACCAATGAGCTAGCCTACCCGTAAGTGCCGGTTTCTCGAAAAGATATTTGATGGGATCCAAACGTGAAACCAACATTACAGAGTGAGCTAACAGGTAGTGCCACAGCTTCCGGGTAGCCCATACCAAGGCTAAGCAAGCCTTCTCCAGCGGAGTGTAGCGGGTCTCGTAATTCAGCATCTTCTTGCTCAGATAGTAGATGGCCCTCTCCACTTTGTCTTCTGACTCTTGCGCGAGCATGCAGCCCATTGTAGTCTCAGTTACTGAAAGGTACAATATCAACGGTCTCCCTGGTTCTGGCAGTGACAACACGGGTGGGTTCTGTAAGTATTCTTTGATCTGTTCAAAAGCTGCTTGGCATCGGCCGTCCCATTGGAACTTCTTTCCTTTCTTCAGGAGACCAAAAAGTGGTTTACAAGTCAAGGTTAATTTTGAGATAAACCGTCTTATGAATTGCACTTTACCCAGAAAGCCTCGCACCTCCTTTTCAGTCATTAGTGGTGGCATTTCTAAGATGGCCTTGATTTTGGAAGGGTCGACTTCGATGCCCCTTTGTGTAATCAGAAACCCTAGTACTTTTCCCGCTGTAACACCAAACGTACATTTCTGAGGATTCAGCCGCAACCGAAATTCTCTGATCCTTTGGAAAAACTTTTGCAAGGCGGTGTAGTGGCCCTCTCTCTCTTTGGACTTGACAATCATGTCGTCTACGTACACCTCAACCTCTTTATGGATCATGTCATGCAATATTGTGGTCACGGCCCGTTGATAAGTAGCTCCAGCGTTCTTCAATCCAAACGGCATTACTCAGAGTGATAAGTCCCCACGGTGTCAAGGCGATCTTTCGGTCTTGAGTGCCATCACTATCTGATTGTAGCCGGAGAAGCCATCCATAAACGAAAGCAAAGCATGCCCCGCTGTGAAATCTACCAGCTCATCAATATGTGGCAAGGGAAAGTCGTCCTTCGGACTGGCTCTGTTCAAATCCCTAAAGTCCACGCATACTCGGATCCTACCATCTTTCTTTGGCACTGGAACAATGTTGGCCAACCAGGTCGGGTATTCGGATACCAGCAGGAAGCCTGCATCGATTTGCTTGGTAACCTCTTCCTTAATCTTGATGGCCCAATCAGGGTGGATCCTCCTGAGTTTCTATTTGACAGGTCGGGCCTCGGGGTCAAGAGGGATCCGGTGCTGTACAATCTCAGGATCGATCCCAAGCATGTTTTCGTAGGACCACGCGAAAATATCTTTGAAATTTTTTAATAAAGCGACTAAGCGCTCGCATTCCTCTGAAGACAACGTGGACCCGATCTGGACCAGCCGTGGGTCCTTCTCAGTACCAATGTTCACGGTAGTGATTTCATCCACTAAGGGTTTAACAAATCTCTCCTGCTCTTGATCAATTAATCGTTGCAAACCGGAGGAATTTCTTCTTCGTCGTTTTCGTCAAAATTTTGAAAGTCCTGATTCAAGCAATAAATCAAAGGCACAGAAAAGTACTTAGAAGCCACATCCATATCATTCTCATTAAGTGCTTCCAAACCGTCTGATTCTTCTGTTACAACAGACTCGAAAGAGAAAGAAAAAGACGACCCGGACAGGACTGTGGCATCCGGGTTGTCACCCCCAGGAATACCGGACTCAGACTCAGTTGAGCTGGAACCTGATTCCGACTCACAAGACTCGGTGGAATCAGATTCCGGCTCACTACCTGACCCGGTGCTGCTCGATAGAAATCCCTCTTCGTACTGCCAAACGAGAGAGGGCGCGATAGATGCATCCAAAATAGTTGATGGTAGGCCCGCAGCCGTTTCATTCCTGATCATGGACACCGAGAAGTTATCCCCCAAGCACAGCTGGTCGATCGAAGGATCTGAAAGTAGACATGCCAGTGCTATCCCCATTTCAAGTTCGGTGTCTTCAAACTCCCTTTCCCTACCATGCTCAGTCTCAACTGTCGGGTATGTCTGCTCTTCGGCCACATCATTCCCAGGTAACTGTAGGTCAAAGAAGATCTCAAACCCTGGAACGCGCTTCCTCTCCGCGTTTAGCCACGGCTCCGGAAAGCCACAGAATGGAAAATCCTTCCCCTCCCGGACGAAGTGTCCGTTTAGGGTACCCCGGATGGGCCGATATATCAACTCAAAAGGTTTTCCCATCTGTTTCACTCTGGCTCTCCCAGCCATCTCTTTTCCTTTCCTTACCCAATCCTCCTTGGTGGGCAGATAACCCAAGCCAAAGGTATGGGGGTTGTGTGGTACTTCGGCCAATGCTGCGACACCCTTGCGGCCGCTCTTTCCTAATCCCATCCCAGGGATGTGTTGGAGCTTGTTCATGAGATACACCACTTGAGCACTGACATATATCCCCTCATTAGTAGCCATGATGTTCTGTATGACCTGAGCCTCAGCTAAGGTGAAGCCTGATATGAACACGTCCTCCATACCGTGCTCAATTTCTAGAACAGGCGTAGATACCTCCGGTGGTGGATGAATCGATGAATTCCCGAAAACAATGGCTACTCCCTTTCCATATGGGTATTTCACCATTTGATGCAAAGTGGATGATACTGCCTTCACCTGATGCAGCCACGGCCGCCCCAAAAGCATATTAAAAGTTGCGGGGACTTCTAGGACATGGAAATCTATCTCGTGCTGTCTCGGCCCAACCTTTGTCTGGATTTTAACTATTCCCATCACTTCTCGGCTTGTGTTGTCATACGCCCGGATTACCTGGGCTGTTGGTACAAAGTCCACAATTTTCAAACCGATCGCATATGTTGTCCTTGCCGGGCAGACGTTGATGGCAGATCCGGTATCAACAAGAACCACCGGTATCCATTTATTCCTGCACTCCACGGAGATGTAGAGCGGCTTGTTATGGTCTGCCCCCTCGGGTGGCAATTCCTTGTCGGAAAAAGTCAGCATCGGGGTGGCTCCTCCCGGAAAGACTAATCCCACCAGCTGTTCTGGCGTGGTTTCTATCGAAAGCTTGGCTTTATCCATGGCCGATAGGACAGCCTGTCTGTGCACTCGTGATGCCATAAGCAGTCCCCAAATGGAGATGTCTGCTTGTATCTTTTTTAGCTGTTTGAGCACAGCCTCCTCCTCAAGTTGTTTCTCCTTTTGCTTCTCAGCCTCTCTATCCTTCCCAGAAGCCTCTAGTTGATCTAGGTGCGGGGGTTTGAAGTACCGCCTGCTCCTTGTCATATGGTCGACTTCTCCAATATACCAGGTGTCGTCGGGTTGGTTGTTTCCCCAATCTTCATCCGTGTGGGTGAGACATAAATCGTCATCTTCCCACCACATTCCTTCTGTAGCCGACAGACACCTGTCCGGCTCTGGCATAACTGTTCTCATACTTGTAGTACCTTCTATCCCTATGCTCGCAGCATTTTCTGTTTCTGTGCTCGTGGCGGTTTCAGTCCTCACATGAGGCTTAGCCTTCCTGATTCTCTCAAAATTTTCAAATCTTTCCTGTTCGATCTGGTTAATACAGTATCGCTCGATAATCCCTCAGAGTCAAGATGCTCCAACTCGAGCGAAATTCTTCAGACCGACGCCTCCCAAGAATGTACTCGACTCTCGGCCTCAATCGATACCTCGCTGGGCCCCGTTCTGGTTGGAACTCTTCCACCACATCCGATTGATCATCCAGCCATCCAGTGGCCTCTGCCGATTCCTCATAATCGAACCGGTTGACTGCCGCGCCCCCTGATTCTTGGTCATCAAAAAACTGTAGGTTGCCAAAGTCCTCTTCTATGGCCGTCAAATCATCTATCCCTTGCTCAAATCTATCCCCCCAGATCACACACAGTTCTGCTCTCTCTGGCAATTCTACACTTGGTTCAGGCTGGCCTGCTGACAGGATGTAATCACTCGGATCGTAGGCTTCCCCAGCAAAATTTCCAGACTGCTCAAACCCTGACTCAACGGTTCCATCCTCTTTCGCAAACTCCCCTGTACCCTCTTCAACAGCCACCACCACTGGCTCAGGTTGGGTTGTAGAGATGTCCAAAGATGCACAAAAAGTCAAGGCTGGAAGGAGCACCTCCGGCTTAGGTAGATGGGAAGAGTAATATAGATGCTAGGATCGTAAGACACGACCCCACCGATACGCTTAATTCTTTTGGGAGGTGGAGCTTGGTTGTGTGTAGGAGTGGGTTGGTTGTAACATTGGGTTTCTCAGAGGCATAATCACCTGCTATCGATGAGATCTTGAATCTCATGACGAAATCGTGTCGGTATCATGACCGTGCTGTTGGTGAAATGCGCAATACTTGGCTGGATTGTGGGTAGGGGGAAGTTTTTCCGGTAATGGCCGCGGCTCTAGGGGCTTCAAGTGCCCTTTTCTGATTAAAACCCCCAGAGCTTTGGACAGTGGCATATATAGCGGAGCAAAGGTTCTTGTATTTTTGGGTGGGTATTTGGCTGTTTGTGGATGGCTTCCGGACGCACCGGAAAATGGCGTGGCTGCCATGGTTCTTGGAGAGGGGTTGGTGGTGACCATACTCACTTCGGAGGTCTTGGTAGTTGTAGCGCTGCTCGGGCCTGCATTAGTGTTACGATTGAAAGTTCTTCGGGGTTGCTCCCGGTCATTATCAATTAAGCCTTGCTTTAGTGCATCCTCGATCTGTACCCCCATTTCATGTAAATCAGAAAAGGTAGGAAAGGGGAGTACAATCATCTTCTGCATTAACTTCGGCTGAAGATTGCGCACGATCATCCAAATCTGATCTTTGTCCGTGGGCCTTAAGGTCATCATCGAAGCCTTAGCCCGCCATCTGGTCACGAATTCTGAGAAGCTCTCTTTGGGCTCTTGCCTCGTTGTCTCGAGATCACGGGTCGTAATCGCGATTTGTGTATTATATGAGTATTGCGCGTTGAAGGCCTCAGCTATATGGCCGCCATCATCTAATTTGGCATACCATATGGCCGCCAACCCGACAGGGTCCGGCCGAACAGAGACAGCTTCTGGAGTCTGGTGAGGCCCATTGGCCTTAAGATATCTGAAAACAATCTTAGGTGCACCATGGGGTCCCCGGACCCATCAAACCGGTCGATATGAGGCATTTTGAATCTGTCAGGCAGCGTCACGGCTGCGTCAGTATATCCATCTTCAATGTCAGGGATGGTCTTGCCTTCCTGGGATCTCTTGAACAGCTTTTCAAGCTTGTTCAGCTTCAGTGCTGTGGGATCTGTCTCGAACTCAAAGGGAGAATCCGGTAGGTTGGTGGGTGTTTTTGATAGCTGGGGTGGAATTGGGGGTAGGATCGGGGGTGGAGGCGGTCCTATAGGAATGTCCGTATCATTCTGAACACTAGCCGTCTCCCTGAGGGTTGGAACTCCTGGTGGGGGAGGAACTTGTTGCGAAGCAGAGGCTCTGGTTTGCTGTTGTAACCTCACAATTAACTCTGCTTGTTCATTCATAACCGTGGCCTGCTGCTTGGCAAACTCACTTTGACAAAGATCCTGTTGCATCATTTTCATAATCTCTTGAGCCGGGCGCACCATCTCCTCTAAACCGCCATACTGTTTCGCTCGTTGAATTACCCAGATATATTCTCTCTCAGGGAGAAATGTAACCCTCGATCCCTCTTGAACTCGTGGGGTAGATAAGGCCCTTGAATCGATCACTGCATCGATGCCCTCTCGCCTAATCGTCTCTGTCTAGTAACCGGGGGTAGAGAGTGGTACACTAGTTGTCCGTCTACCAGATCCTCAGATCGATGGAGTCGACGACCTCTAGTCCAGAGTGCTTGGGGAATATCTACTAGGTCAGAAGCAATTGTGCTCAACTACCCTAGCAAAAAGATAAATAAAGCGTATAAATAAATAGACAATCGGTCAGCGTAACAGCGTAAAATAAACATACAACACACGGTTGGGTATCATAATGTACTGCCAATGAATTGGATACACTGTTTCTCAAACACTGATCTTTGTTCCCGAATCGTTGCCCCTAAATCTGAATCTGATACCCGCAGATAACTGATTCCCAAAAACACTAATGCCCATGGGCCTGATACTCAAACTCGCAAACTGGTATGTGTGTTCCCCCCTGTAGAGATACACTCTAAAACACATAGCAAGTAAATGAGAGCCAATACACCCCTATGTTGGGGTAGGGTTTCCCTGTCCTATTTTTGTCAAGAACTAGGGTTTCACTATGCACGCAGCAGTTTCAAACAACCTCAAATCGGGTAAGCAACCTGTCCTAATTTGGAATGGTCACTATGGATTCCGAATATGCACTAGGTCGAATGGTCGAAAGGGGTGCCCCGGTAAAACCGGGGTTTGTGTTCCCATGCTGTTAGAGCCCATAACCGGTCAGCCTTATGGTCATGCCTTGACAAGACAAGCCTCCAACAAACCGTTTAGGAATGGCAGATGGCAAACACGGTGTCCTAGGTGCACCAATGCACATGCAATGCAAAGAGACACATAAATGAAATCAAAACAGGATATCACGAGTTTGAGTCAAGCTCTCTAAAATCCGCAGCAGAGTTGCCAGAAACTGTAGACGTCCCCGAACGTCCCGGGAGGATGAGTCCCGTTTTGTTCATTTGTGGGTCTACTACAGTTCGGACTTGTGGCGGCCGAATAATTGGCGAGGATAAAGGAGGTATATTTCAGAAGTTTGACGCTAGCCGGCAGATATCCCGCAAGGATACGGGGCCGAATAGGATAGATAGGCCGAATGGGGAAGGATTCCTAGAGCCGAATAGAGGAAAAGATAATGATTGAAAAAGTAGGCCCAGGCCCCGAGGCCCAGAGAATGAATATAAATACAAGAGCTTCAGATTTGTAAAGGCATGCAAGAATCACTTCTAAAAACTTAGTGAACAAGCTTTCTCGAGGAGAAGAACTAACTTGTCCGTCGGAGTGCTAATTCCGCACTTTAATCGAGTATTTGTATCTTTGCAGGTGACTAGCTGAGGATCATTGGCGTCTACCAGGATCTGAAGAGTATTTCCAAACCCTTTCACCATAATTGGCGCCGTCTGTGGGAATACTCAAATACATCCATGGAAGGCGTGACTGAAGATCCCCCGATAGCCACCAACGAGATAACACAGGAAGACGACCTCACCCCAGCTAATATGCTCGAAAAAGAAACCATCCCGGCACGACGCGTCCTGAACTTCGATTCACCAACAACTTCAGCACAAGAAAACATGCAGGCTATCATAGAACAAGCAAAGCAGAATGAACAAAGGCTCGAGAACATGATCACAGAGAACGAACGACTCCGTCAAGATTTGGCCCTGGAGGTAGCAAAATCTAGAGAGGCCATGCGCCAGGAACCAGAGCGACCCCCGAGGGCAGACGGACAAAGACCTCGGGCTCGACCAAAGGATACCGATAGCAGCTCCAACTCATCATCCACGGAGCTCGACGCAAGGGGACGATCCGAGACCTCCAGCTCCTCCGAAAAGGATCTGCGAACGAGGAACAAGCGCAGGAGAAGCAGCTCAAACGAGGAAGACCAGCATGATCCTTTCGTTCGACGGATCGCAAGGGCGTCCCTGCCCAAGAAATTCAAAGCTCCCTCGTTCACTCTATACGACGGAAAATCAGACCCCACTGATCATATCCGTCATTACAAACAGGCCATGACGCTGCACGCAGACAATGAAGCCCTCATGTGCCGAATATTCCCTAGCAGCCTAGGTCCACTAGCCATTAGGTGGTATTACAAGTTGGAGCCAGCTTCGATTAAAAGCTTCCGACAGCTGCAGAAATCCTTCAGGGCCAGGTTCATCACCAACGAGGTACAACCGAAACAGGCCGACTCCCTCTGGGCTATGCAGATCCAGTCGGGAGAGACGCTCAGAGCGTACTCGGCACGATATTGGGAGTGCTTCAACCTCGTTGACGACGTTTACAACGACTCCATGGCCATCACCGCCTTCAAAATGGGTTTACATCCCGACAGTGCTCTGCGCAGCTCCCTGACCAGAAGGCCCCCCAAAACAGTCTGGGCGTTGATGAAAAAAGTTGAAGAATATTGTCAAGTCGAAGATGACGCCTTGAGGATAAAAGCCGGACAAATCCCCAGCAAAACGGCCCTCCCCGAAACCGCTCGACCGATAAGCTCCGTGCCGCCTCCGAGCCCTGAGCCCCGGCAACGGACCAAGCGAGATAAAAGGCGAGACTCCCGCCGATCAAGCGATCAATGCCCCCACCGAACGAATGAACAACTACAAGTCGACAGCAGACGCTCAAGGCGAACAGACAAGAAGTATACGGAGTTGACAGAGCCGATCGCGGCAATAATGACCAAAGTCCAGCACCTTCCGTTTTTCAAGTGGCCGTCGAAAATGGTGGGGCCTCCCGACACACGGAGGAGGGACAGACGATGCGAATACCACAAAGATCACGGCCACGAAACCGAGAGTTGTTATGCGCTAAAGGATCATCTGGAGGAACTGGCGCAAGATGGTTGATTGCAGCAATACGTGAGCAAGGGAAGGCCAACCAAAGCACTAGCCTTGAGACAGGATTCACCTCTGCTTGGCGTGATCCACATAATCTACGGTCTGCCGGCATCCCCGACCGTGCATCCGATCCAGTCGCACCCAATCCCCCAAAAACATAACATGTCGACCGGCAAGCCCAAAGAAGCTCCGACAATTAAGTTCGATGACTCCGACCTCGCCGGAACGGCGGCCAGCCACATCGATCCTTTGGTCGTCAAATTACGCGTACGACAGTTCAGCGTTGAACGCATTCTCGTAGACCCAGGAAGCACTTCGGAAATCCTGTATTACAGAACTTTTGTCAAACTCGGCCTCAACGAGTCGGACCTGTCACCGTTGTCTCAGCCACTGTTCGGTTTCAACGCGAATCCAGAGTATCCGTTGGGAAGGGTCGTGCTACCTGTTCGAGCGGGCTCAAAAACAGTTGACGTGGACTTCTTGGTTGTGAAGCTTCCGTCGCCATATAATGCCATCATGGGGCGCCCCTGGTTGCATGTCATGAAGGCCGTCCCAAGCACCTACCATCAGCTTATGCGCTTCCTAACAGACCATGGCGTTGAGGAGATCCGTGGCTCACCACAATCCGCGCGAACGTAGACTTTATGAAGATCCATTTACGGACCCGACTTGTGGGATCCGATGTTTGTACTGGTCCCACGTTTTAATGAACATCGATTTTCTCTGTCACTCTCCTTCAAGCGCCCTTCGTGGATATCACGATTGGCCAAATTAAGTCTCCGGATTCGGAGCCCCCTTTGGTGCATGACACCTTAGGGCCGAACAAGTCTCCGGATTCGGAGCGCCTTTCGTGGATATCACGATTGGCCAAATTAAGTCTCCGATTCGGAGCGCCCTTCGTGGATATCACGATTGGCCAAATTAAGTCTCCGGATTCGGAGCCCCCTTTGGTGCATGACACCTTAGGGCCGAACAAGTCTCCGGATTCGGAGCACCCTTCGTGGATATCACGATTGGCCAAATTCAGTCTCCGGATTTGGAGCCCCCTTTGGTGCATGACACCTTAGGGCCGAACAAGTCTCCGGATTCGGAGCGCCCTTCGTGGATATCACGATTGGCCAAATTAAGTCTCCGGATTCGGAGCGCCCTTCGTGGATATCACGATTGGCCAAATTAAGTCTCTGGATTCGGAGCCCCCTTTGGTGCATGACACCTTAGGGCCGAAGAAGTCTCCGGATTCGGAGCGCCTTTCGTGGATATAACGATTGGCCAAATTAAGTCTCCGGATTTGGAGCGCCCTTCGTGGATATCACGATTGGCCAAATTAAGTCTCCGGATTCGGGGCCCCCTTTGGTGCATGACACCTTAGGGCCGAACAAGTCTCCGGCTTCGGAGCGCCCTTTGGTGCATGACACCTTAGGGCCGAACAAGTCTCCGGATTTGGAGCGCCCTTCGTGGATATCACGATTGGCCAAATGAAGTCTCCGGCTTCGGAGCCCCCTTTGGTGCATGACACCTTAGGGCCGAACAAGCCTCCGCATTCGAAGCGCCCTTCGTGGATATCACGATTGGCCAACTTAAGTCTCCGGCTTCGGAGCCCCCTTTGGTGCATGACACCTTAGGGCCGAACAAGCCTCCGAATTCGGAGCGCCCTTCGTGGATATCACGATTGGCCAACTTAAGTCTCCGGCTTCGGAGCCCCCTTTGGTGCATGACACCTTAGGGCCGAACAAGCCTCCGACATCCGGATTCGGAGCCCCGTTGGTGCAGGACACCTTAAGGCCGTTTAAGTCTCCGGATCCAGAGCCCGTTTTAATCAACTCACTAAGCCGCAATCACTAATACGGTTCGTCGAACAAGGCATACCTTAGCCGGCCCACGAGTACGACCCATTCCAGTTAAACCCGCATCCCGCCTAAGGCAAGGGCCGATCCCTGAATACAGGAAAAATATTTAAGCTAAAATATTTAAGCCACACAAAAGTTCCAATAGAAAACTATTGAACCATACGAAATGACGTACTTAACCACTAAAAGTTGGGATCAGGAACATTCATCCGGCATAGCTAAAACAAAACATTTTCAGAATAAGACTCAACTATATGAAATAACACTTTTTATTTCATTAAAAAGTTGTTACATAGACGCAATCCGCGTTCGAACATTACAATATCTATCTCTAACTTCTAAGACAAATCAACCCATCGACTCAACTCTTGTCATTTGAACAACCATCGCGCCTCAAAACGCATCGATCTAACCGCGCCCGAATTGGCATGTCGCCAGGCCTCTGACACCATCGACAATGTCAAGGCCAAGATCCAAGACAAGGGAGGTTAGGGGTAGCGGTCGTTGTGTTTCCTTTCGGGGCGATCTGCTTCGACGACTTGGAGACTGACGTGTTTCCAGTTTCTCCTTTCAGCGGTCTACCTCCCACATCGGAGAATCCTCCGCCGCAGACGGAGAATCCTCCGCCGCAAACCATCTGAGCGCCAAGTTCGGCCGGAATTTGAGCTGCAACTATCATCACCATCCGATGGTAAGAACTGTTGGTCATCCCACGCAATAGATGTTGGAGAACCAAATATGTTTGATTGCATGAGGCGCCTGCCGCTTTTATTCTCAGTAATGGCCGCGATCTCGAGGCCCAAATCCCGAAGAGATTTTATTAACAATAAACTCCATGAACACAAGCGTCGGTCAACATTCTCCACGACTTAATTAACCTAACGATTGGCTAAAATGCGCGCGCATAGGCTGCGCAAGGGTAAAAAATTATTTAGCCCAATCGGCTAGACATCTGGCATTCTAGCCAAGTCAAAACGCCGTAGCCCTTCCGATCCCTGACTCACGGCTTCTTCAAATTTCAACAACGCGCCGCAATGGCTTTATTCAAAAGTAAACGGCCGTTACGTGGAGGCCGATCACGCACAACGAATCGGCGCCTCGATTTAACATGCTGCGTAGATTGATGTATTTACGTCTATCCAAACATTTATGCAATCAAATTAAACACGCACACACCGAATGCGGGAGACAATTTGATATTTTCAATAAAGCGTCTTTTATTCAAAAAACCAAGAAATTACATAATTACGAACGCGACCAGCGTTCGAACCTTACAACAATTAAAGTCATACGGCATCGCCCTCATCCTCACTCTTCTCAACCTCGAAAGCAGAAAACGGAAAGTCCTTACTGTGGTAGAGAGGTGACGCCGAATCGATGCCTGACAAGCGAAGAGATTCGGCGACTTGAGATGCCTTGATCCAACCATGCCTGAACCCACGATTTTCACATCGGCAAACCTCTTCGGCAAGCTTCTCCTTGGTCTTTTGGATTCCAACCAAGCGCCCTTCGTGAAAACCTTTCTCATAAGACCTCCCCTTGGCGGACTCCAATGCGAACATGCTCGCCGTTTCACGATCGGCAATGGCAGCGCTTATAATCGGGTAACCCTCTCTTCCACGACTGGATTCACCTGCCCTGCTGGTTGTACTTGGGCCGCTTTGATCTTCCTTAATTCGCGTTCAGCCGCCTCCACGCGAGCCTCCAAACTGCGGATATGCTCATCCTTTTTCTCCATTTCTCGGCGAGCGGCGCGCAATCGCATGCCGACTTCATAAGCCGTATAGAGCCCTTTCACCGCCCCATGAATGCCCTCGCGAAACACTTCGTAGTCCTGACGACCAACCATTGACTGCTGAACTTCCGGAGGAAATATTTGTCGAGCAAACTCGACCGCCACGTCTGGATCTCGCACGATCAAGTCCGTTTCCGTCATGGGCTTATTCTTCACGAATACTGCAAAACTTAACGGGCACGGATTCGCGTCTGATCTCCTTTCAACTTGGGCGTGTGGCGATCTCCCATGAGACTGCCTGTCCCGTTTGGGCGACCTACTACGACGTCGAGGAGATTGACGCCTCTCTTGACCCATAGAACTCTTACTCCCAGCACGCACGGGCGCACCACGGTGTTCACTTCGATCCATATCACCGCCAAGATCAGCCAATGTCTTGGCTTCCCCTTTGCTGTTAAAGAAGAGTTTGTTCGACATACGCACAATAGATTTTCTCTCAGGAGTCTGAATCAGATACCTATCAGACTCTTAAAAGTTGTGCCTTTGATCATTTAAACACTCGCAGAGGCAGCACGATCGAGGCAAGTTCATTAATCGCGAAACCCAATCGCCTGACGCCGAATAGGTTGACGGCGGGACAAGCTTTTGGCTCAAGATCTTCAAATTTAAGTCGTAGTACCCAAATTTCATGAATTGATCCTCGAGCCGAGTTCTTATCATGAACCCACTGGGGCAAGGGCAGATTCATCAATCTAAGGATCCAAGATCAGTAGGCAGTGAAATTGCAAATGGTGATTTTGATGGGATATGTATGAAATCTGCAGGAACCCAGATATTGACCAATCTTTTCCTCTCTACCTTCAGCGGTTCTATTCAGCTAAACTACCCCAGCCGACTCACGAATTGATCCCTCAGAGCCAGAGTTCTTATCATGAACCCACTGGGGCAAGGGCAGATTCATCAATCTAAGGATCCAAGATCAGTAGGCAGTGAAATTGCAAATGGTGATTTTGATGGGATATGTATGAAATCTGCAGGAACCCAGATATTGACCAATCTTTTCCTCTCTACCTTCAGTGGTTAGCAACTTTAGATTCAAGCAAGGAAAAAACTAAAGTTTGGACAAAAGATATTCTATGTACGGCTTGTTTAGAAGAGTTCTAGATAAAATCATTCGTGCCACAGTAAAGTCATCCGGCTCACGAGTTGACTGGCAAGAGCAGATCAATCTATTCGGACCAAGTACCCCAGCCGGTTCACAAGTTGATGCAGAGCTAGAATTCTTTTTATGAACCCACTGGGGCAAGGGCAGATTCACAAATCAGGGTTTCCCCACAGTATATGCAATTCCATTTTACCAAATGCATTGACAAACACAGAACTCTTTCATTAAAATTAAACCACAGAAACTCTTTCATTAAAATTAAACCACAGAAACTCTTTCATACAAAATGTGCGGTAGTAGCAAAAATTACAAGGAAATTTTCATTAATAAATTGCGCGCAGATGCTAACCAATTTATACATGAAAACTACCCTGAATCAACAAAGCACTATCCAAAAAGAAAAACAAAGACAAAAAGACGCCTGCGCAGTAAACGGCTCCCAGATCATTCGTCGGTATTAGACTCAAGTGGCTCAACGTCCACCTGCTCATAAGGAATTGGCACATCCAATGTAACCTCAGCGGCAGCAAGGGCTTTGAGCCACCCATGTTTGAACCCGCGATTCTCAAATTTGGACACTTCTTCAACATATTCCGTCAGAGCGGCGCCTCTCTCTGCCTCAAAGGCCTCCGATTCGGCTTTATCACGGGCCGCCTTAAGCTCCTCTAACTGAGCTTTCGCTTCAGCAAGTGCTTCCTTTGAAAGTTTGAGCGATTCCTCGCTCGCATTTGCCCTACCCTCAGCATCAACATGAAGCTATTCGACGACGCGAGCCCTCTCTTTCTCTGCTTCGGCTCGTGCGCTCTCCATTTCAGCTCTCATAATTTTGAACTCGGCCCTACTTTTCTGACCCTGGAACTCTGTTTCCAAATGGTCAATTCTCCCGAGCACATCATGCAAGCGGCGACCCAAGTCGGCGATCCTTCCGATCGTCTGCAAAACAATTCGGTATGATTAGACACCTTTAACAAACAAGAGCAAGATTAAGGCGACCTACTAGAAGTGCCGATTGAGCAGTCAGGGCAACGGCCATAACGTCAGGCACGGCACCGAAGGCTTTGTTGTCAGCCGGCAGTGAAATTGAAGCCGCCAGGCTCAGAGCCACGGCTGGATCCTCGACGGCCGAAGCGTCGGATAAAATCGGCACACCCCTGATTTTCGGCTGAATAACAAACGGAGCGATCACGTCCGGTTCTTCAAGCCGAGGCCGTTTGCTACCAGTGCCAGCTCCCGAACTCGTTTCTCCCTCGACACCACGCTTTTGGCCATGCTCCGGAATCAGCCGTTCCCCATCGGCCTGCTCTCCACCATTTTTTCCCATATCGGACGCAGCAACCTCAACCGACCCCTCAGAAACGGGTACGAAGGGCTTGATCAATCTGGGATCTGATACGGCGCATTCAGCCTTTTTTCGGGCGGCCATCCGCTCGGCATGTCTTTTACGTGCCATCTGCGTTAGGCTTTCCTTCGCCATACCCTCCAAGAAATCGCCGGGTAGATCCCCCAAATTCGCAAAAATATCTCCGGAAGAGAAATCCGTTCGTCCTGAGGCGGATGGCTCGGTGGCCTCGGATGCCGAGCGTACGACCTTGTCGCCCTCTACAACCCCCTCAGTAGACTCCCCAGCCGGATCGGCAATCACCCCTACAACCGGCTCGGCGTCTTCCCCCGAATCAGAATCTACGAGACCGATCTGCCTAAGGTTTTTGAAGCTGGGGAAGATAAGGGCCGAGAGCTGTTGACTGCCTGCTGGAATCGGGATGTTATCTGCAGCCGAGAAAGTAGTGTAAGTGGGTTCGTACCGAAGGAGAATATGGGCGGCTCTCCCTTGCTGTTGTACGTTTGGGCGGCCGAAATATCTGAGTGCAGTCTTGATTTCCCCAAGAACCACGTCGTCGGTACCAAGTCGATTTTCTTCAACCTATTACCTGCAGAAGATAAAAAGCGATTTAGGGAAGGGAGCCGAATAAGAGATAGTTCAGCAAACAAGACATTGCGTGGCAACCTGGGTCACCCTTATGTCTGGGAATAGGGTCCAGGCGATCCTCCCCTTCAGCGAACTCCCAATTACCTCGGACGTTGACCATCACGTCGTCAACCCGTTTACCAGAACTGGCAAGCATGGTCACCAAGTGATGGTCAGTATCTTTGGCCCTGAGAAAATATCGCCCCAGCCGACCGGAGGATTTGGCTAAGGCGTAACAATGCCGAATGGCCGGAATCCCAAGGTTGATCCTAAGGCGTCGATTCAACTCTACTACCCCCATGATGATTCGAAAGAAATTTACATTGGGTTGAGAAGGAATCAAACCCCAATAGCGGAGAACGGCCCTAAGAAGTGGGTGTAGGGGGAAACGAACTCCGCCCTCAGCAATGGATAAAAGAGGGAATACGATCGTGTTTTGGTCTTCCCTCTCCATGTCGAGAGCGTTGTCCGTTACAAGGGATAAATGGACGTCGTCAGGAATAGAAAAATGTTGCCGGAAACCAGAGATACGACCCTCAGAAAGGAGGTCTTTCAAATGTTTGGCCATCTTAGCAAAGAACTAAGTATTCGCCGAAGCCAAAATAGCAAACGGAAAATAGGATTACAAAGAAGGGATAAGGAAACTTACGAGGAGCAAATGAGACAGGGGAAGACGGGAAGAAGTTGCAGAAAACACGAGTCGCGGAGGGATATGCACTGGCGATCCAAAAGTCTCAGAAAGTCGACGAAACTAGAATTCGAAATGACCGAAGTTTCAAATCGCAATAAATGCTGAGATACATATGAATAGAGCGGGAAAGCGTAATGATGAGCAAAAAGGTACGCGCCTCCTGACATATATTGGGGCACGCGAAGCCGCCTGACGCTAAACTTCTCAAATTCTGAACCAAACACGCCGATTAACTGCCGTCAACAGGGAGTTTGGAGGGCAATTGTGGCGGCCGAATAATTGGCGAGGATAAAGGAGGTATATTTCAGAAGTTTGACGCTAGCCGGCAGATATCCTGCAAGGATACGGGGCCGAATAGGATAGATAGGCCGAATGGGGAAGGATCCCTAGAGCCGAATAGAGGAAAAGATAATGATTGAAAAAGTAGGCCCAGGCCCCGAGGCCCAGAGAATGGATATAAATACAAGAGCTTCAGATTTGTAAAGGCATGCAAGAATCACTTCTAAAAACTTAGTGAACAAGCTTTCTCGAGGAGAAGAACTGACTTGTCCGTCGGAGTGCTAATTCCGGTACCCCCGACCGGAGTATTTGTATCTTTGCAGGTGACTAGCTGAGGATCATTGGCGTCTACCAGGATCTGAAGAGTATTTCCAAACCCTTTCACCACAGGACTCAAATTGTCACGGTTTTTAATCTGAACCAAAGAGTCCAAATCTGGCAAATCGTTTTGAGAAAATAGATTTTTTTGAAAGAAGTGCCAAACATGGATTGTTTTGCCAGATACAGAGTCGCCACCTAAATATTTTATTTTGGGAAATTTAGGAAACCCTGACTCGGTGCCAAAGGCCACGTGTCCGTCATCACCAAAGTTGCCTCGGCTCGGGAACTTGGGGACGATCGGGGAAGGTCAGCTATGAGCACCCCCTCTCGCCCGATCCGAAGATCGGCCTCTACTAACCATGATATCAAGTTTTGAAAACATTATGCGTTCTTATTTCAGTTAATTAGCCTAGAATTACTACGTGTTGCGCACAGCAAAAGAAGTATAGACTAGATCGCCTAATTTGGAACAAAGCATTGCATATCCATTTGTTTGAAAATGGTTTGAGATTTGCTACTCGCAAGTAGGCTAAAATACGGATTTCAATGAATTATTCCAATTCAAACAATCCAACCTTCACCCACAGGCATTCAGGCAGTTATATCACATAAGCAATTAGCCTCATGGCAAGCATGCTGTCATGGCAAACACTCACACGCATGCAAGGATGCTAAAGCATTAAAGCTTACCTAGTACTCCGAGCCAAAACAGAAACTAGTTAGTAATCATATGCATGATCCTAGTTCATGTTAAGATGGCTAATGCAACACAGGCAAAATGCAACTATGATAGGCTCAGCTATTCTAAGATGGCATATGATGTGCAACAGATAACACATATTCAATTTGGAATTGAAATACAATGCAGTTAGGATGATGCGCCGAGCCCGGTGCATGCAAGACAAATGTATGGATGCACGCATGCGTAGCATAAGGTATGCTAATTTAAATATGCCCCAATACTAACCATCAAAAGCAGGTAAGTAAAAGGGAAGAAAGACGTGGGATTGGAAGACATACACACACTCACACACACTTATTACACAATTTCCCTCGCTCGGAGGGTCCGAATAAATATTACAGTCCGAATAAGTAATACTAAATTAATTATTACAAAACTTCTAATTAAGTAACAAAGTAAATGCAGAAAGAAGGTGGCCACAGCCCTGCCTGCCTCGGAATGCGTGTGAGGATGCATGCTCGATCCACCTCGCTCGGAAACCCGTACCATGCCACCGCTGCCTCTATTTACACTGCCCTACTTCTCTGAAGACTGCAAAAGTCTTGGCACATGCTCTAAGGATGTTGGGGAATACCACCGGCCAAGCATAGACACCACCGGCCAAAGGGATGAACCACCGGCCACCTTTTTTGTTTACCGGCCAAGAGTGGTGGCCAGTTGGCACTAAATTTGGCTGGCCGGCCAAAACTTCATGCAGAACCTGCAGTTGACAGCAGCAAAGGGCAAGCAGTGTATGGCATGGTATTTCAAGCAAATGTAAGCATGGCCACACTCCCCATCATGCATTGGACTCAAGGGAGCATAGCCCTCGATCCTCGGGCCATCAATTGTGCATTTTGATGCATGATGGCCTAAGGGGCCAAGGTTGCAATTCAATGTAAATGCATGCAAACAAAATACATAAATGCCAACATCCTATCATGTTGAAGTCAAGGTCATTGGCGACCGAGGGTTGAAATGTGTTACATCACTTAGAGTATGAACACTTCTCACCCCTCAAGTTTGGCTTGACACCCCAAGCAAAACAATGCAATGCAAGTATGTAATCGTGGCAAATGCAATGTATTCTAAGCATGCGAATACGCGATGTGCTAATCATATGAGAGGCAAATGTAATGCAAACATGGACAATTATGAAACAAGGCTAGCATGTGACAACATATAATGAGCCAAATATGCAACAAACATATGATAAACATGCAATGGTGGACTTAAACCATAAAGGATAGACCTCAGCCTTGCCATAAACAGTGGCCAAAATGGACTAAAATGATGATGCCAATTATGCAAAACAAGTATGCAAACTAATGAGCCTAAGACTAAGGCATGAAGGCCAACTCACAAGCATACCAAAGAAGGCAAACATGGACACTAGATCAACCAAAAAAAGTGTCATGACATGCTAGAATGAGACCCAAAACCCGCACACAGGGCATCCCAAATGACTTAAGCACAAGGGCATAAAACATGGAGCACAAGACTACTACTCTTCATGACCACACATGGCATGAACTAAGCAACCTAAAATAGAATTCTAGCATGCAAAAATGAGCCTCAAAACCCACTGATATGGTGACTTAAGTGACCCAAACACATAGGCATACACAATGCACATTTCAAGGCATAAGAGGGCATATCTTCAAGGCATGAGAGAAGTAATGAATGCAAGCATACAAGCATGGTTTAGGGACTGAAATGACATGCTAAGTGATTCCAAATCACTGAAATAGCCTAACCCATGCATAATTAGGACTCACCTCCTTAGGGCTCACAAGCCAAAATGCATAGCAACTATATCAAACATGCTAAACAAGACCAAATCAGCGGCCAACAGACCTTAAGCATGACAAAATATGACCAAGTACTTCACAAGGTTAGGTCAAAACATGAGGATATGCTAGGCTAAACACATGGCACACTTCGAGACAAAATGGAAAATTACAAAGCAAGTGTATTATACATGCAAAGGGCCATGAATCCGACCAAGGACAGAGGTATATCATAACCCAAAAACAACCAAAAACCTCTGAAATGGTACCAAATGCCACTACTCATGCATGCTATCCTTATGAGTCAAAAACATGCATAAATGAGGGACTAAGGGAGAGGGGTGTCCCTCCCCTTTACAAGACCTTAGAACCCCTTCCTCGCCACTAAAAATCTACTGGATTTCAGTGGTGAGAAGGCCAACACACCAAGGTAAACAAGGCTTAAGAAAAGAGAGCACAAAAGGGCCAAACAAGGCTTAAGAGGGGGAGGTCGACCCCAAATGCTAAAACAACCTTAATGAAAGATCTCAAGCATGCAAAAATAAGACTTGTTCTAGTTATACACAAAGTATAAAACAATAAGCAAGATAGGCAAAAGTCTAGTGCAAGATTGGGGAATCTAAAGTAAAGAGATTACCCTTGAAAAACCTTTGATGAACAGCAGGTCCAGCCACCTTCTCTAGATCAAAACCAGTCCAAGAACTCAAGAACAACCCCCCCAAGCCCCTCAAGGTCGAAGCAAGGTGTGATGGTGTGTGTCTTAGTGCAAAACTAAGGTCAAAACACACTTTCTAGGCCTCTAAACACACACTAAGGATGAGAGAGAGGGAAATATATATATAGAGAGAGAGTATATGACTGATGTATATATGTATAATCTCTGGTTTTTTTTGTTCAAAACCTCCAACCTTGAACAAAGGAAGAAGAAGGTTCCTTATATAGGAAAAGGAAATAGTTCTAAGCTTCTCCAAGAAGCTACACTAAAAAGGGTCAAAGGGGCAAAGGGTCCAAGGCTTCTTGAGGAAGCTAGGACAGCTGGCCAAGCTTCCCCAAGAAGCTTGGCCAAAGGTTCAATCTTCTAGAAGGAAAAGGGGGTTAAAAAGGCCATCCCCGTGCATGGGGAGTAGGGTCTGTGCATCCCAGCTGGCACAGCTGGCATGCATCAAGTCTGGAGGGTGCAAAAGGTTCACACCGGCCAGAAAAAAGGTCATCGGCCAAATAAAGTGCCGGCCGACCACATAAAGTGTCGACCGGCCATTGGTATCACGAAACCATGGCTAGTGGCAACAATTAATGGCCAGTGAGGTAAAGGAAAGGCCGGTGGGGTTTAGGGATGTCCAATAAGCCATTCCCTGCCCTCTAAGGCAAAAACCCAAGTATTTGGTGTAAAACCAAACACAAAACAAACGAGTTGAGAGATCCTGAGGCAAGGCGCGCAGCCGAGGCCTCCGGGAACTCAAAATGAGCACAAACAAGGATGATCACTGAGTGCCCCGACGGTGATGTCCAAGTCTTGAGGACGGTCAAAAATGGGGTGTCTACACTCAATTGATGACGTCCAAGTCTGTAGGACGGTCAAAAATGGGGTGTCTACAGGAGGAGGACAAGGCAAGCTTGGAGAGGGAGAGGTTGGCAACAATAGACCTTGACCACTAGTGTAGAATGTGAGAAGGAGAGTCTAAGTGTGAGACTTAGCGCGTTAGAGTTATGGAGTTGTGTTGTGGTGAAGTGAAGTGAAGTGTGCCTGCTACATATATGACACGCTAGCTGCATATATTATTCATTCTCCCCAACTCTGCCAGAAGTGATATAAGCCCTACTGCTATCTGTAGCTTAATAGCAGGCGTAAAGCAACGTTTCATATATGCATTAGGTGGCACGAGTGTAAGGTCGTTGTTGCATCTTCTCTAAGCTTGGTTGAGATGTAGTTGTCTTAGCAAGAAAATAATTATCTCTACGATTCCATATTTTTTCAGCCGCCAGTCCAATATCCTTTGATGATCCCGAGCAGTAATGCTTGGTTCCTGCTCCCGACCTAGACAACCAAGTAGGTGAATGGGCCAAGGCCCATCTCAGTGTTTAGGAGAGCCAAGAACTTGCTTCCAGGCGACTAAATAGAAAAGTAGGTTGTGGGTTTATTTCAATGTTTAGGAGAGCCAATGCTTATCAATCCAAGTCCAAGTGAACCAACGGTTGATTATATTGTTGTTTGGTCTTGAAGTGAGGTATGAAGGACATAGGCCTTGCGGGGGCGTGGTACTGCCTGTTGCAAGGCTCTTCATATTTGGGCATATTTGGGCTTGTGTGTATGCTTCCTCTTAGGCTAAACATGTAGTCTTGGTTTTGCATGGTGCCTTGGCAGTCTACCAGGCAGGCAGGTGTTATTGACACATTGCCCATAGCGCTCGCCAGGTATCAAACATGTGATATGCCCATGCCTTATTAGTCTACCATGCAGACAGAGCTTTGGTGATATGGCACCCATAGGGCTTGCCACATATTAGGCTTGATACAAGTACCCATAATGCCCTATACAGATGCTCTTATAACTAGTGAGAGCATTTGTACGACTATGCTAAAAAGTTTTGTAAATATTAGGTCACATGGATAGGTATTTAGATAGAGTTAGAGTCTAAAAATTAGGCTTTTGGATACAACCCGGAGGGGAGGGGGGGTTTTAATTGCTCACAAAGAGTTTAGATTTTAAGTTTCATCTGGTGCGAGTCGGTCGAACGAAGATGTGGGCTTGTTGGGCCATGACCCGATTCCACGGAATCTTCACCACTTCATAGGGGATTTTAGCTTTGTTCCATTGGTACTAAATTTCGCCCATCACCCTCTCCATGTTGCTAGGATGGGGACCATGGCCTTAGTATTGGGATAGCCCATGATTTGGCTCATGAACTAGGCCTCGCTTCCTCCTTTTTTCATGTTTTTGATGATGATAAGGTGGAAATGTCCATGAGAATATAGGTGCATATAGTTAGGATGGGAAACACCCTCAGTGTTAAAGAAGAGGATCTTGAGCGGGGTGTGGTGGGAAATGCTTGGTGGAGCGCTGCTGGGAATGCTCTCATCTTCTAGGTTAAGGTTTGCAAAGTCTTTTATGTTTCATGCAAGTCCCAAACCTTTATTTGGGTTTTCCAATGGGCTTGACATGATGGAAACATAGTGGTCCAAATCCATCTCTGTCGGTCTTTGCGAGAGAATATTGATTCGGATCCTCTCAAAATATGGGATTAGCACTTGCATTGCTTGACAAGTGGATCCCTGGAGACTGAAGTTGCTTTCTTGGTTTAGCAGGAACTAGGCGGAGGATGACGGTATCATGTGGCGGTCTGGCAGTGTTTAATGCTTGTACCATTCCCTTATTTTGCTTACCTCTAGGATGGTATACATGGATGTTGGGTGCTGGACCCAAGGGGATTCAAAGAGCAGCCCTTGGAATTGCCATAGAGACATAGTGAGCATTCTTTGAAAGAACTCACACAGGGGGGTGACGGCGGCGAGCGGGATTGAAGCTCGAAGCTCTAGAGTTAGAGTTTGAAGCTCTGGAGTTTGGAGCCTCGTTGTTCACTGATTGCCAAACAGCATTATCTCGACATCCTTGTCCTCCGAGAGCCCTTTTTTTTATTTTATTTAAAGAGGATGGTTGGTTGAAGTTGAGAGGAGAGTGTTAGCAATTGAGTATGAACCAGCTTCTGTTGTTGTTTGTTTTGCATCGGAGCTCTATTGCTTATAAAGAACTTGCATCAGGAAGAGGGGGATTAATTCAACAGTTTTGCAGGTCTGCTAGAGAACTTAGGAAGGAGCAAATTCCATAATGGAAATGCTCAACTTCACTAGCTTTATTACCTCTCTTTGGAGGTTGTCGTTTTTATGATAGTTAGCTCTGCTATAGCCCAGAGGTAAGCTATTCTTTGTCCAATTGTCAAGTCAGAGAGATTTACTCTCATGAGGTTTGGAGTTGGCTGTACACAATTGATTGGTGCGACTAACTAATGCAAGATGTGGTGGGAATTGCTTCTCCTTCTAATGCATTAGAAAAATTGAATGGAAGTGGAAATTTCATAGCGTGTAAAATTCAACCGAAATTGAGCACAGGCAAAATTGAATTTTTCGCAATGTGTAAACTTGAAATTTGAATTGTATACCTTCTAAATGAAGAGATGGTTACTCTAGTGCTTACACATTATGTTTCTGGGTAAATAATCATCAAATTTATTTATTTATTTATTATTATATTTTTAGAAGTAGAGTAAGAGGATTTTTGATTTCTATTTCTATGCACGCTACCAACTGAAAATGTTTGAGTTTTTTTGAAAAATTGAAGCTTGAGTTTTTGGACCACAATGATCTATCTTGTTTTCTGGCTAAAGAGGTGCATCCTTATATGTATCACTTCATTGCCTATGGGTCAAAAAACTTCTTCTTCTTGGGTTTGGAGAAAAGAGATGTGGGGCTTGTATTCGTTGCATTTCCTTTGTACTTGTCTCACTGTTTTGTTTCGAAGCATTTCGTGTTCTATCTTTTTAAAGAACAGAGTTTTGAGAAGAGGAGCAAAACCGCTTGATTTGGGGGCTTGTTCTTGCATTGTTCTTGTGATTTTAATAATGGCCTATTTTTTGGAGCATGCATTTGTGTCGTGTCTTTGTTGCCAAGCACAAGCCTATTCCTTCTTCTTGCTTCGTGGGTTCTTTGTTTTAGTCATTGAAATTAAATGAATCACCACATAGTTGGAGAAGCGGTGACTTGGGTAAAATCCAAGTTGGGGATATTGGGTTTTGCTTTACCCGACATCATTGAATCCTTCAAATCCAAGTTGGGTTTTCCTCTACCACTATGTTTACCCATTATTGTTCGTCGAAAAAGTGAGGGAGGTTCTTTGCGACGTGAAGACTTGAGCCACTGTAGTGAGGGTGTTTAGGCAAAGGAGACTATGCCAAATATAATTTGGGTTGACCCATGAGTTATTTAGATCGATTTGAAAGACCAACAATGGTAAATTAGGTGAGCGAGGGAAGAGAGTGAGGCGACGCAAGCGAGCATTGATTGTGGCGAAGGAGTAGGCTTGCGAGGAGTTGCTTTGTCACTATGTGAAGCAAAGTTGGGCGAGGGTGTAGTTTAGATCTTGAATTGTGAGCATTGTATTGAGGTGGTCAATCAAGTTGGTCAACGAAGAAAGGTAAGGGAGGAAGCTTGCATCACGTGAGGGAGTGAAGAAAAGTTTGGGATTTGGAGTTTCAAGCTTTGTGAGGCAAAGAACCGCGAAGAAGGCTTCACGTGAAGAGAATTTGTTGTGAGGAGAGGAGAAGCTTAAGTGTTGGGTGCAAGAGAGGAGCCCAAGTTGTTTTGGGTAGACCCATTGCATACATATTTGGGTTGAGTCACTATAAGGTTTAATTTATAAGTGAGTAAAAAAGAAAAAGAAAAAAGAAAAAAGAAAAAAGAAATGAGGGAGAAGGACTCATAGAAGAGGGAAAGAAAGAGATTTCGGTGAGGAAGGGGTGTGCACCACGAGTCGAGGCAAGCAAATAGCTTGGGATGAGGGGGTGAAACATTATTGGGGGTTAGGCGAGGGACAAAAGAACATCGTGAGGTGAAAACAACCACGAGGAGAGATAGGTAAGGGTGAGCGACCCAAATATTTTTCGGGTAGACCCATGCGCTATTTGGGTTGGGTCATTGTTGGTTATTGGGTTTAAGTGATTTAGGTGGGTGACCAAATTGATTTATTAATCCATTAACCGAGGTGAACAAACTTCTTCAATCGGTGAAACAAGGTTAAAAAGAAAAGAAAAGCAATAGCGATGGAGAGAAAGATACCGACAGAAGGGAGTAAGAAACATGAAGGCGAGGGAAAGAGTGAAGTAGAATTGCCCAAACAAAAGTGAGGGAAAAGGGATAAAAAATGAGGGACCCAAACAGTTGTGAGAGTTGGGCAAGGGGCAAGTCACGATCGAGGAAAAGGATTGGGCAAGGCAAGGCCGTGAAGGAAGCAAACCCAGTCTTGCAGACGAAACAATCCAGTATTTTAGTGAGAAAAATATGGTTGCTTCAAGCAGATACTAAGGTTTTTCAGCATTTTTTTTTAAGTGTTGAACTTCTCCTTGGTTGATTTTTGTAGAGTTGATTCCTTACTACCCAGCGTACCTTTTTCAACAATTGTGAGCTTATTGGGAAAAAAAAATTTGTGCCGGATTCACATATCGGGTGACTCTGTTAAGAATCAATGCTTTCTTTTCCTCACCTTGCTCTGTTTGGAGCATCTCTTCTTTAGCTTTGAACCATTTGTGTATTTTCTTAACCTTTGCAGTCGGGCTTGGCAGAGTTCACTTAGTTGGTGTTGCACAGAAATTGAATTGTATCTCTATTAAATCTGGAAGTATCCACTATTTTCAATCATTTGATTTTGTTGGTGCTTGTCGTCTGACGTCGGGTAAGTATGGAATTGTATCTTTTCCATATTTATTTTATTTTATTTTGCCTCTCTCCCTGATGATTAATTGCTTGAATCCCTTTCCCCATTGCTTGAATTGTACCTCAACGTTGAACTTAATAATTTTTTATTTTTATTTTTTTGGTGTTGGTGTGTATAGGATTTGATGCATTATTGTTGTTGTCAACATTTGTGAGTTGGAAAATTATAATCAATATCAGGAAAGACTAATAGCTTTGGAGTTGGAGTTTACTTCGTTCTCATGAGTGTTTCCTCTTCTTTGTCGCCTTGTTACTTGAATGCATCATTGAACTATACCTCAATGCTAATTGCATTGCCTTTGCTTGACTGTATTTTAAAGCTAATTGCATCTCCTTTGCTTGTCTTTTGCTCCAAGTTGCTTGGTCTCTAATGCATTGTTATGTTGTAGATAAGCAATACGTTTGTAATTGGATCGAGATTCAGCCTTTTTGTGATTTTTTACCTTTGTAATGCACAATCTGAACTTTCAATCAGTAAGTATTTGTGGCAGTCAAATTTCCATAGTGGCGGAGATTTTTGTGTGATGAATGCAACTTTTGATTTCTAGTTCCTGTGTTGATACAGGCGAGGCTTTATATTATGGCTAAAGTGAAAGGGGGAAGTATTGTTCCTTGTCGTGGCGTGCAACAATTGCTAGCGGGTTCTTTTGGCATTTCCAAGTTAAAAATGGGCAAATCTAAAAAGAGTCCTTTCAAGGCCAAGAAAGACACAGATCCACCGAGCGTTCTTCTAGCGAATTATTGGTGTAAGGCACCTTTCTTTGGTGCACTGGACTTATTTTGGGCAAGGGCAGACTTATTTGATGATGATGGCGAGAGCCTATCTGATATTCTTCTTGGTGGGGTTGAGCTAGAGAAAGAGGCTGAGGCTTTTATTTGTCCCGAGTTTATTGTGCAGTGCAGCTATTTTTCGTCATCGCTCATATTACGGGGTGCTTACTAGAGCTAAGATTGCTAGTGTTATTTTCTAGTGCATATGGATTAGACAGGAGCCATCTTGGCTGGAGTTCACGCTTTCTCGTTGGAGCTCTAGTTCTCACACTTTTATTGCTCATAGAGAGATGACCCTTACTCTGGAGGATGTAGCTATTCTGATGGGATTAGAGCACCTTGGGTTGGCGAACCTTAGCTCTGGAAGTTTGTCTCTTAGCTAGATGGCTATCGTTGTGAAGTTGGAGGAGGCTGTGGCATTGGCAGGGAAGCTATTGAGCCATTGTCAAAATAAAGTGTTGGTTAAGCCTCAGTTGCGAAAATGAACAAAAAATACTTTTGGAGGATGGCTTCATTATTGGTTTCGAGATCTTATCTACTAGGTTCAGGGAAACATAGAGAATGGATTTATTGGTCCAGGAATGGAAGGGGACAAGTGGGGGAGTGTTGAACATTTAGTTACTTTCATTACATATTGGCTGTCATGGTATATTTTGATGGGTAGATCCCAAGATAGTATTTGTCATGAGTTGTTTCCTCTTGCTGTGATTCTTGCCTTTAGCTGTTCGATTCCGTTGGCTCATTTATTTCTAGAAGGACTATATTTGGATATGTATCAGGAGGGTGTTGATTGTTCTAAGGGTCGGTACTACTAGCTTCCTCTCTACTACTTTTCTACAATTGCTTCTGTATGAGAGATTTCCTAGCTTGGCCTCTATGCCAAAGATATTTTCCATTGAAGAAAGTGAATCGCGTTCTACTAGATTGGTTGAGGGATGCGTATCGAGGGAGGGGGGGAGGGGGGAGTTTAGCCAGCATCTTTGATTTTGAGGACAAGTTTGTCGCTCGTCCTTGTGTCATGCCAGTTTGTGGGATATATTCTACCATTGCCTATCGCCCAGATGATTACGAGCTTATTCTTGAACCAGATGTGTCTTATTTAGGGGATGTAGATTTAATGATGGTTCTTAGCACCATTTCCAAGTATTTACCATTTTTTGTATATGGCATGTATGGTGTGGCAGTCTATAATCCTCTGAGGGTCACACGATAGTTTGGTTTAGACCAAGGGATCCTTCAGCATCTTCCTTCCCCTACGCCTTCTATGGCTGATTATATGCAATTGTATATATATTCTTTTCTTTCAGAAGAATTACAATATCGGAGTCGAGTTGTGCTAATGAGCATGGATAGAGTTAGCGGAACTACCCCTAGTTAGAAGAGGTATTGGAAATGCAATCTTATATTATTTCAGGATTTCTTAAGTGGCGATCTTGGGCTCATGCGTGTAGAGCTCATCCCATTTGACGACCTCGAGTTGTGTATTGCCTAGGGAGAGCGAGGCTTGTTAGCTACAGATAGGAGGAAGCTTACTCGCTAGCTCACTTAGCTGAAGTGACTGTTGCTTTGGAGCAAGCCCAAATAGTTTCTCCTGAATGTACCCCTTCTACCAAGTGTAAAAGGCTGCCCCTGCTCTTGTTCTTGTTCCAATGCCTAGGAGAGTACCTCCGAAGGAGAGAGGTCTAGACTCGCCTACTAATACTAGGGTTTCTCGCCAAGTGAGGCGTCGTTCTAGTGACGCCACCAATTTGTTCTAAGTAAACTCACGTTTCGCATTCCGAAATTGTTTCCGTGTTTTTAGCATCTCAAATACGTTTGTATTAAAACACTTGTATTGTTTGTAGGGTCCAACGGGCATGTGTCAACTAAAATTAGTGCAGCGTAAGGCCTTACCCACGGATGGGGGTGATTCTCACGATGGTGGCCTCTTAATCCCTCTAGATCCCCTCGAAGGGATTGATGTTCTTGGTGACACCATTATGGATTTGACAATGGAGTGCCTTTCGGAATTGGTGTTTTTCCTCCGACAGTTCCTGGTTTTGGGATGGGTAAAAGTAAGGCGGGATTTGATGCTTATAGACGGTCAGGGAGCACTAAGGATGATACGAAAAATTCAGAGGATAATGAAAATGGCTCAAACTAGAATCTTGAAATTATGGAGAAAGGGGATGTTGTTGAAAATGATGTCGAAGACGATGTTGAATGTGACGTTATTAGTGCCAGGTCCTGTTTATTAAATGTGTCGATTTCTGGGGATACATTGGTTCCTTTGCGGGGCAAGATTAGGGCTGGTGTCCCTATTGTTCGCTTGTTTGAGGGTGGTTGTAGTTTTTCACGTAGTGATATGCCTAGCTTGCTAGTTGGGAGTGAGGGTGCATCCACGAGCTTTTCATGTGGAGTTGGCATTTCTGCACTAATTCCTTTGCATGCTTCTGCAACCTCCGTGAGCCTAGAGAGTAACGTACCCACCATTCTTGCGTGCTCTGAAGTTGAAGTTAGCTCATCTATTGTTATAACAGGCTCAGACTTGGGTGGTGTGCTTGTGCATGAGTTATTTGACTTTATTCAGACTGGTGCCAATTAACTTGGAGGTAGCCTTCAAAAACCATTACTTTCTGTTATTGATGGAAACTTTTCCCTTACTCATCTTCCCCGTAGCTGTGTAACTCTTAAGGGAATTGATGGGAAGAAAAAGTTACTAGATCCAACTGTGTTGTTTACCGGGGTGAAAGAAGAGTTAATTCCTCGACTATTCTTTATTTTTCATCATAAACCCACCACCTTCGTGCACTTGAGTAGTTCCTATCTCCGAACCTATTTTCTGGACGATTTTGGAGAATTCCTTAAGGAGCTTTATAGGTTGTCACCTGAGGAAGCTTCTCTTGATAAGGTATTTGCTCAACGCAGTGTTTTGGGTGAATTTCAAGACAGTCAGATTAACATATTAGAGGTGGGTTGGCTAGATGATTGGTTATCGCTTCTTGAGTCCTGAGCTATAAAGAGGCTGACTAAAGTTGAGCTAGGCGAGATAGACAAGGCTTTGGTTGCTGCGGTGCGAATGGAGGAGGAACGTAAGCTATCTTTAGAACGAGCACAGAAAGCCGTGACTGAAATGGAGTTAGCGACTTCCAGCTTGAGGAAGAAGAAAGCAATTATTGAAGCAAGACTGGTGAGTGAAGAAGAAGAAGTTTCAAGGTTAATGGGTGAAGAAGGCCAAGGAGGAGAAGATCAAACGTCTAAAACCTTGATTTGATTTAGTTGGATCACAGCTTGGTAACATATGATAGTCTAGTCAAAACATTTTTGTATGTTGGAGATTTGAGCCGTTTTTTTTTTTTTTTAATTGAAAATCTTGAACTTCTTAATGGAGTCAAGTTTATATTTAGCCAACTCTTATTTTACGCATTATTTGTGATTATAGTTAGAATAAGTGTTAAAAATGACGATATTCATTGATAAGGAAGCCTGGATGGACACAATACATCATAGTATAGTGCATCATATAACAGTGAGTAACTTCTAAGGATAGTAAGTCTTCGACCATTTTGCATTGATGGGACTTAGGAGGGTTTGTGAATCAGGTTTAGAAATTCTGTAATACCCATTTTCATTGACTTCCCTTACTACATAAGGGCCCTGCTACTTGGGTGTAAACTTGTGGGTTAAGGTTCCCCTCATGACGTGAGGTGCAGCCCGCAACACTAACTCACTTTCTTGGAACTGTCTAGGGTGTACCAAAGTATCATAAGCTCGAGCTATATGGCTCTGCTAAACTTTAAGGTTAGCCTGAGTTTTGTTCATTCTTTCATCAAGGACTTCCAGCTCTGATGGTTTAGAGTTCGGAGTAGTTCCACTTCGGAGGGCCATGTGAGCTGAGGGTATGGCAATTTTCACCAGGAGGACTACTTCTGTGCCATATACCAATGAAAAAGGGCTCATTTGAGTTGGCTTTCTTTTGGATGTTCTGTATGCCCAGAATCCTTGAAAGGATTCTAAGGAGTATTTTGTTGGTTGCTTCTGCTTGTCCATTCCCCTAGAGATAGTAAGGCGTTGATTTATGGTGTGTGATGTCGTAGGAGACCAGGATTCGTCTGACTTGGCGGTTGACAAAAGGGGTTTTATTATTTGAAAGAATTACTCTGGGTATACCAAAACGACATAATGTGTTCTCGATTGAAATTAGAGACAACGGCTTCTGTTGCCATCTTCAGGGGAATGGTTTCTACCCACTTAGTGTAAGTCTCTGTGGCCGCCACAATCCATACATGTCCCCTTGTTGGTGGAGAGATGGGACCAATAAGATCCATAGCCCACATGTGGAAAGGCCACGGTGAGCTTGAACTATACAGATCGATGGCTGGTGCGTTAATGAGCTTTCTATGGAGTTGGCAAGGTTTGTAGCGTTTGGTATACATTTTGGCATCTGCCTCCATGGTAGGCCAATAATAACCTATCTATAAGAGATGTTGGAATAGCTTGGCTCTACCTCGGTGCTCTGATCCATGAGTAAGTTCCAAAACTTTATGAATTTTTGCTTCTGATAAGCAACGTAATGGCTTCCCGTCGAAGTCGTGCCTAAAAAGCTGCCTTTCTTGCAAAAAAAAATTCGGAGCTCGCTTCTTGATTATTGCGACTGCGAAGCGGTCCGATGGCAATGAATCTTCTTTTAAGTAATCTATATACACCTGATGCCAATCGGAGGTGATTTCTATGAAGTTGCATTATATTTTTGGAGGGAATTCCTGACATTTGGTGCTTTCCCTCGAAGGTCATTTGTTTCCTTGGCCATGGTGGGCCAATAATATCCTTGTCATTGTAGCATCCTGTAAAGGCTTACGTCTCTTGTCCCGTAAGAACGATTGTGAACTCCTTCTAGCTTAGACTTCACTTCGGTAAGGTCGATGTATCTTGCTAATAAACCACCAGACCTTCTGTAGTAGAAGACTCCTTGGTAAATTGTGAAGTGTTTGGTTTCGCTCAAAGGTAGTTTTCTTGAGGGGGCACGGAGCTCGTTGATGATTGGGGCTCTCCAGTCGGCGGGTTCTTTTTCAGGAAAGATAGTTGTTATCGAGCATGGCATGGACTGCTTAAGGACTTCTATCTTGGTTGATTTTTCTGAGAATTCTACCTTAGAGGCCAAGGTAGCGAAGGCATCCGAGTGTCGAATTTGTCTATCAACCTTTGGGCGATGGTTTTGTATGAAGCCAGAGGGGGCTTTCTGATATCATAGTCTTCATTGGTCTGCTTGACCACTAGATTAGAGTCACCTTTGATACATAGGAGACTTACTCCTAGATGGAGGGCTACCATAAGCCCTAGTATTAGGGCTTCATACTCTGCTTTATTGTTAGAGCATCTAAAATCTAGTTTATATGACAAATTGACTTCGGTTTAATTTAGGAAAGTAAGGACTATTCCAGCCCTTCCTGCTTTGGTGGTGAATAATCCATTGAAGCTCAAACTCCATTCTCCTTTGGTGTTTACTCCAGTGGCTTGGAACTCATCTCCTGCCAGTTCATCCAAGGGTGGCTCATGTTCTTCGTTGGGGAAGTGAGCCAGGAGGTCGGCTCACGCTTGGCTCTTAATGGCCTTAGGGGTTTTGCAAGTGATGTGATATTCTGCTAACGAGAAGAGCCAGTGAGCCGGTCTACCAGAGAGAGCTGGCCTAGTGAGGAGGAATTGGAGAGGATCACTCTTGGTCATGAGATGTATAAGATAAGAAATGAGGTAATGACAGAGCTTTTTGACAGGGAAGACTAAGGCAAGGCAACACCGCTCGATGGGGGAATATCGGACTTCAAACCCTTGGATGACTCTGCTTATATAGTATGTGGGGCGTTCTAGTTCATCAATTTCCTAGGTGAGTAGAGCTCCGAATGACTTCGACATGGAAGTGATGTAGAGGAGTAAAGGCCTTGCCGGATGAGGGGGAGTCATGGAGAGAAGGGAAGTTAATGCTGACTTTACCCTTTCAAACGCTTATTGGTGCTCCTCATTCCAAATGAACCTGACATCCTTCTTTAGTAATGAATTGAAGAGTTGTGTTATTTCAGCCATAGCGGGGATAAACCGTCTCAAATAAGATGCCCGACTATGGAAGCTTCTCAACTTGTCTAGATTTGTTGGTCGCGGCATATTTTTGATGGTGGCGACTTTTGCTAGGTTGGGGTCTCTCCCATAGCAGTGAACAATGCAACCAAGGAACTTGTCGACAATGACTCTGAATGTGCACTTAAGTGGGTTCATTTGGAGTCTGTGTTTCTTACAACGTTCAAAGACTCTTTGAAGGTCTTTGATATAACTAGTTTCTTCTTTGGATTTTACCACCAAATCATGAATGTAACACTCTAAGTTTTTGTGCAACATATCGTGAAAGATGGCTGTTATAGCTCTTTAGTATGTTTCTCCCACATTTTTTTAATCCAAAAGGCATTATAGAATAGAAAACGTTACCTATGGGAGTGCGAAATGCCATCTTGGGAGCATCCTCTAGAGCCATCTTGATCTGGTTGTAAGCACTGAAGCCATCCATGAATGAGAACATATGGTGCCCCGGCACTGAATCAATCAAGGTATCTATGTTTGGGAGTGGAAACTCTTCTTTGGGACAAGATTTGTTTAGGTCTCTGAAGTCGGTGCACACTCAAATTTTTCCATTCTTTTTGATGACTGGGACAATGCTAGAGAGCCAAGTAGGGTGCTAGATAGGTTTGATGAATCCTACTCCAAACAGCTTCACCACTTTATCTTTGATGTTGAGTTCCACCTTAGGCATATAAAATCTTACACCTTGCTTGACTAGGCGAGCCAGGGGGAATGACGTTCAAGCGGTGTATGGTAACGTCTTTGTCTAGGCTTGGTATTTCTTCATATGTCCACGCAAAAATGTCTGAATACTTCTTAATTAACTTGATAAGGGGTCCCTTATGTTCTTTTGGCAAATCTTTGTGAGTAAAGATAGGATGCCTCAGTTTTCCTTCAAGGGCTATGTTAATTTCTTCAAATTCTTGCTTTTGGAGCTGAGGACCGTCCTGTAAGCAATCTAGAGCAGGTCTAACCTCTTGCAATCCATCTTGCTTTGAGATTACAACTGAGCTGGTAAGGGCTTGCTCAAGAGATGAAGTGGCTATCTTAGTGAAGGACTTAACTTTTGAGCCTTCGGCTCCATCCAAGTGACTTTTTGGAGGACCATTGGATTTTCAAAATGGTTTTTATTGCTGAAGGAGCTATGGCTTTTTTTTTTTTTCTTCTTGTGTTTCTCTTGTCCTTGCTTTTTTTGTTCTTTACCCTTGGCGGGCGTTAGGCCAGCGTGGATAGAGCATAGCAATAGTGATCTTCTTTATTTGGTTTATGATGGGTGATTGTTACTTCATCTGACTGAGGGTTGGCATAGATGGCGTTTTCCAACCCCAAGCACCGTCCTGAATGGTATACCACTTTGCTATCCTCTGTTTGAAGCCTGGTCACTTTAGGGAGCTTTCTTGAGAGTTCTAACTTAGTGAATGTCTTTCTGTGAGGTAATGATGAATCTTCCTCAAAGAGGTCATCCCAGCTTGGTATGGGAGTACCTCAGAGCGGTAAAAGAGGTTTGTCTTCATTAACATGATTGTAAAGCACTGCATCCACCATGTGAGCTTCATCTACCCGAAAGGGTTTTTAAGAGCCAGCTATGGCTACTACCTCATTGTTGTAAATTGCTTTGACACATTGATAGTAGGTGTAGGGGATCGTAGCATATCTGTCGAGCCAAGTTCTCCCTAGGAGAGCTTGGTAGGTCGTCTCTGCTTCTATGACATGGAACTTAGTTGTGGAGCGGATTGGCCCTACTGCCAAGTCTAATTGGAAGACCTATGGTTTTAATTTTTTGATTTCCAAAACTGGTGATGGAAATAGGTTGTTTGACTAGGTGTTTTTATGAGATCCCAGCTGCCTAAAAAGTATAATAGGGCATTACATTGAGTGAAGCCCCTCTATCTATGATTCTCTTTGAAACTCTATCCCATTCATGAATACTGGAACGTAAAGGAGACGATTATGTGGAAACACTACTCGTCTGTCTGCCTCAGTAAAGGTTATTGCCAAAGAGTTATCTCAGAATACTTTCCTTACTAATCTACTTACACTCATGTATGCCTCATTATTTTGTTCCACAAGTCTTAAAAAGGCCTTGGTAGCTTTGAAGCATGTTTCTTCAGATAAATCGAATTAGTTGAAGAACCATATGAACATGGTCGATTTCTTAAGTGCTATCGCATACCTGGTCTCAAAGTCTGGACAAGTTGGAACTGCGAGCTTAGAGAGCTCACACACCATTGGTTCTTCCATCTCGCCATAATGTGAAAGCATTATGACCATCTTCCTGTTGTCTTTGTGATGGGGGAGAGGATCTTTCAATACATCCTCTGTCTCGTGACAAGGTAGCTCCAAAGTGTCATCAATCATCATCGTTCGAACTAGGGATTTGAGCGCCTAACATTCGGTGGTAGGATGTTTGATAGAACAGTGGTATATGCAATAGTCTGCTCTCGCTTGATCCTTTTTGGTGACAGGTCGCATTGGCTTAGGGAAGTGAACTTTTCCATCTTCTATATAGGCATTGAGGAGTGTTTATGCCTCACCTACTGAGATGGGCAGTGGTGGGGGAACTTGATCAAATTTTCTCTTTTTTTCTTGGGGATTTACTCTTTCTTTGGAAGAACTTTCGGCTGCATATACGACGTGGTTGGGTCGGTTAGACCTCCATGAGAAAGGTGGATGTGCCGTTAGCCACCATGAGTAAGGCTGTAGAGCAGCCATTTGTGCCCCCGATCTTACTATTTCACTCATGTTCCGAGCTGCGGTACATAAAGCAGAGAAGTCAGGGAAATGGTGATTGACCAACTAGAGCTTGTAAGCTGTGAGTATCCCTTCGATGCATATTGACGCCAGTTGGTGTTCTTCCATTGGGTCTTAAATGTCAACTACTTTTTCCCTGAAGTGGCGAGCATAAGTAAGGATGTCTTCCCCAAATTATTGTGTTTCCTTCATAAGATGAAGGGTGGTTAGCCTTTCTTCAACGTAGAAGAATTTGATATAGAACTATTTTACCTAGTCCTCACACAAAAAGATAAAGCTAGCGGTAAGGTTGGCATACCATGAGAACGCTCGATCTGTGAGGGACTTGGAGAACTCCCTCATACAGAGGTTTCGGTTTTCTCAGTGAGCACCAAGGGTGTTGAGAAAGCACGAAACATGGTCCCTGGCATTCCTTTGTCGTCCATCAAAATGGACAAACTTTGGTATAGTATGCTGTGTCGAATATGGGAGACTTGCAATATGAATAGGGTAAGGGGGACATAGGTCCAATTCTGGAGAGGTTTTGTTTGTTAGAAGTAGGTTGTGTATGTGTTCTTTCACTACATCCAATGTTAGGGGTTGAACTGAAGGGATGTGGTCTGGCAGAGAGTAAGCTGAAACCACCACGGCGGGAGTTTCGCCGACTACACCAACTTATGGTGGAGGTATTTGGCCTGGAGTTGATGGAGGGAGCAAGGCGACTGTTTGTCCTTCCACTAGGTTTTGCAAGTTATTTTATGGAGCGGGGTTAGCCTCTAAGCCATTTTGAGCGTATGGTGGAACGGTATTTTGCCATAAAGAAAGGGGGTTAGATAATGATCGAATTGTAGGTGCCCTTCGTAAGGCTAGTAGGGTATCCATCAAGAGTTGTTGGTTCTGTTGAAGAGAGCTGTCACTCTTAGTCAATACACGTAGCTGCTCGGTTATGGTTGATTGAGAGGATTGCTTCTCCGGAAAGTCGTCGAGGTTATGTTCTGAGGTCTCCACCAGAGTCTCCCTAACGCCACATTGGGATGTCAGTGTGCTGGTTCCGGTGTTCTTTTTGGGTGCCATGGGAAGTGAGCACCACTCTTCCCTAGTGGATATAATGTGGATGTAATGTAGGCAATATGTGTTGTTAGAGATAGTTTGGAAAGATGGTGGGCACTTCAATGGCCTGAGATCACCATAAATGGAGAGGAGAAGGACAAGACAAGCTTGGAGAGGGAGAGGTTGGCAGTGATAAACCTTGAACACTAGTGTAAAATGTGAGAGGGAATGTCTAAGTGTGAGACTTAGCGTGTTAGAGTTATGGAGTTGTGTTGTGGTGAAGTAAAGTGTGCCTGCTGCATATATGATACGTTATATAGGCCACAAGAGTATTGCAGCCCAAGTAACCTGTTGAATAGGTGGCTCGTCCTCGTTAACTCTGCCAGAAGTGATATAAGCCCTATTGTCGTATGTAACTTAATAGCAGGCAGAGAGCAACGTTTCATATATGTATCAGGTGGCATGAGTGTAAGGTTGTTGTTGCCTTTTCTCCAAGCTTGGTCGAGATAGAGTTGTCTTAGCAAGAAGACAATCATCTCAGTAATCCCATGACCTCAGCCGCCTGTCCAATATCCTTTCATGATCCTAAGAGGTAGTGTTTGGGTCCTACTCCCAACCCAAGAAACCAAGTAGGTGAATGGGCTAGGGCCCATCTTAGTGTTTAGGAAAGCCAATGAATTGCTTCCAGGCGACCAAGTAGGAAAATAGGTCGCGGGCTGTCACGACCCAAACCCGCCCCTATAGGTTTAGCGTCGTAACCAACCAGTAATCTGTGATTACTGAAAACCTATTTAACAATAATGAGAATAATACAATATAAAGGGGCTAGCGGAAGCCAATCAATAATAACATACATCGTCCAATGAGCTGTGAGGACCTGAATGGAAATAAGCTTTCATATACATAGTTATATACCCAAAAACTTATGTCCATGAAACACATATATACAAGACAAAACACAAGTTAGGGAATTAAATCTCATTATCAAAAACAGTATTAACAAAAGTCATAAAACAGTCTTTTCACTTGAGCAATATCAAACGGGTGAATTTGAACCACCCAAAAAGCTTTGACACATATTGGTTCGGAACCTCACGATAAGGCACAATAGTTAGCTTGATAAAACAAGGGTTCGGGTCGACGCCACTAGCTTTGATCAGGTGCTCGATCACCTACATATATATAGTAAACAGTGAGCTAAAGCCCAGTGAATAACAGCTGGGTAAAGAGGTCAAGAATGATGTCCTTACAGTATTTGAAACAATTGATTATCAATAGAACATTTTCAATCAATATCTTTTTGTCGATCAATCGTTCAATTCAATCAATCATATTCGTATAAGTCATACGTGGTACATTCAATAGCAACAATACAATAGGTCCTAAAGACCTTACAATTGATTGATGGCAACCAAACAATAGACAATAGTTCCAAGAACTGAAACTGACAGAGATCTCTATAACAATAGTGATAACAATATCAATAACAATAGCAATATGCTATGGATCCCATGAATACAACTCAGAAAATAGGATCGTCATTCAATTGATAAAAAGTATCATTCCAGAAAACAATATAATTTATCAATTAGAAAATAAATACGATTGAACATATCTTTACAACAGTGTTACTCACAGTGGGCTCCTGAAAAACACGTGCTAATCGTTGGCGTCTGACCTAAACAAATAAGTTAAGCACAAACACGATTACAATTACACTCTTACAATCTATTTAATTCGGTTACTTGGTTGTCTTTCGGTTTCTCTCATTTGATTCTAATTTTTCACTCGGTTATTCCTATATTTTCTTCCTTGAATCCCTCTTAAATATGGATGACTAGTATTCGGAATTAATTAGATTATTAGCCTCCAATTAAAATATGTTAGCTATGTATTACCCAAACTAATTAAATATAAATAATCGAATCATATATTCAATCCCTTATTAAGGTCACTAATTATACAATTAAACTTAAATTAAGATCATGGACATTAATTACAATTGTTCAGTCATGTTTAAATTACTGAATCATAAACTCATAAACTTGTAAATTTTGCAATTTCAACTCCATTTTCAAGCAAATCAAGGCTCAAATAATTAATCTTCACATTTATTTCTATAATCTTAAGCCTAACTCAATTTCAATTGATTTAATTAATTCTCAATTAAGGCTTAATTTGTTTAATTAATTCTCAATTAAGGCTTAATTTTACGAACCTAAATCAGATTTTTAATTGAATTCTTATAAGGCTCTAAATATCAAATTAAAATCATACTTCCATTTTTGAAACTCAATTTCACGAAACACCTATTTCCTTGAACCCAAGCTCTAATTCATGCTTAATCTCTCCTTAAACTCCATGAATCATGGTTAAAAACAAGTTTAGAACCCAAGTTTTCTTAAGAATATGCCATGCATGTAAAGATTATGAGGTAAATTGACCATTTCTTCAATTTTCTAACATGCATGTTCTAATCTTTTGTATTAATTATCAATTCAATTCAATAAGCTTATAGCCCTATAAAATGATCTTGGATAATCTAATTGGTAGTATGATTCTACAAATTATTGAACTACAAAAGAATAACCCTTACCTAGAGATGAAGGAAATGAGCTATCTATTACGAATTTCATGCCTCTAATAATCTGCTTCACTTTCTTTTCTTGAACTAGCCTTCTCTCTTTCCCTTACTCTCTCTCTCTCTCTCTCTCTCTCTCTCTCTCTCTCTATGTGGGTCTGTTGGTGTGAAGAAAAGATGACTCAACCAACTAAACACTCTCTCTCTTCTATATCTATTAGGTAGGTGAGTAGGATTTATTTAATTTAGTTCATCAATTATTTGATTTAAATTGAGGATTTAATCAGATTAAATAAAATTTGTATCTACACAAATTAAAATTAATCCTCTACATATAATAATCTCAATTGTACTAATTTAATTATACTAATGTGAATTAGGCTCTAATTGCTTAATTAATTATTTAATTATAACTTGTTAAAATTAGCGAATCAGACAGGTTAAATTTCTATTGTCACCTATTTGTTCAATCAAGCAAGTCAATAATGTTTCAAGACACCCTCGGTTTACTTGATTAGATTGTTGTTTAGTCTTGGAGGGAGGTATGAAGGACCATGGACCTTGCGGGGCCATGGTGCTACCTGTTGCAGGGCTCTTCATATTCGATCATATTTGGGCTTCTGTGTATGCTCCTGCTTAAGCTAAGTATATAGTCTTCATTTTGTATGGTGCCTTGGCAGTTTGCTAGGCAGGCAGGTGTTGGTGACACATCGCCCGTAAGTGTAGACACCTTATTTTTGACTGCCCTTAAGACTTAGGCGCTGTACTTTAAACATTTGATGATGAAATGTTACGCTGTGCAATTGTTCGAATCTTTGGCAAAAAAAATTGAATTTTAAGCTTTTAATCCCAACCTTATGTTAGAAACGGTTTTGGAAATTCTGGAAAAATAGAATTTTCCCTATACTTTGGTATAATTTTTAGGTGAGACCCGTGCACCAAAGTTGGCGAGTCTAAGGGGTAACGCGTTTTATGCCGTGTTGTGATTCATGTGGTATATTTGGTTGCTCAAAACTATTATCGGGTGAATTGGAAATTGAAGCCAAAGTGAGCTCCATGGAAATGGAGTTTTTGGTAGAAATTCCTTAAGGTTGAATAATGGCTTGTCCCACATTGATTTGGTGGGAAACTTTGAGTGGGTTTATAAAGCATGGGATTGGAACATGGGGTAGGCCCAAGGAGCACCCAAGTTTTGTAGAGAGGAAGGTTATGGAAAAAATAGGCTAGACCCATTGGACCCAAAAATTACCACACACGCGCGTCGCTGTCTGGTCAGTCAGGCGGGATGGCTTGGGCTTGGGCGCGGGTGCAGGGTGTGAGGTTAGGTTGGGCTTGTCCGACCAAATATGTATCTTTTGGGCTAAAAATATTTGAATTTATTTTTTATGTTTTGGGAAAAAATAAATTCTGGTAATTTTGAATTCAATTTTTCAGTGGGAAAATTCAAAACTTTGCTTACACCTCTTCAATGTTTCTGTGCAGATTTTATCTGTCCAAAATTAATTCAAATCTGTGCAAAAATAAACCAAACAGATTTGGTTATTTGTTCAACAGTGCCGAACAGGTCTTGAACCTGTTCAAACAGGTTTCATACCTATTCATTCAAATCTGTACAGCCACTACTACATCTATAAATAGGTAACCCTCATTTGATGTTTTCATTCAATTTTCGTCCAAATAATTCTGCAACTATTCTCTACATATTGTTGCATTATTTTCTTGTGAGAAAGAGTGTAAACACAAAGTGTGTTCGTTGTGCGAATAAATTGTAATGCTGCATTTATTTGTTATTGATCGTTTTATCCTGGGAGATAGACGTCTACATTCTGAAAGCACTATAGAGAGGACAAATCTATCTTAAAGACACAGTGTTAAATACTGGACTTGATCAAAAGTTTGTTCAAGAAATTAATCAAGTAAGTGGTTTATTTATTTTATGTTTTATTATTATTTATTTAAATCCGACTTTGATTTTGTTTTTTTGTAACAAAATAAAAATCTGTTTTTATTTATTTATTTTTATTTATTAGTTTGATTTTTGTAATCAAACAAATTCTCTCATTTCCTTTATTCTTCTGTATTCTGTTTGTTGTTAAGTACACAAACATAAATTATTTTTTCAAATACAGTGAAGATTATCCAACAATCTTAAGATAAATTCTTTTTTGGTGTGTTCATTGTATTTAATTTTCTATACTTTCACAGAGTGATATTCTGGTTGGAAAATACAAATAGTAGTAATATACTATTTATTTTCTTTGACAACTAGTAGTAATATACTAGTGTTATTAACAATTGCAGAATATTAATTTGTGTTACAGAAAACTGTTTTGGTATTTTATTTTTATAGTTTTAGTAACAAGGAAAAATAAAATTATTATGTTATAATTTATTTTCTAGTTTTAGTAACTAGAAGATTAATTTCTGTTTTGGTTTTTTCTGATTTTTGTAATCAGATATTATGGCTGCTGAAAGTAGTACTCCAAATCCAATTGTTACAACGATTCCAGTCCTTATCCAGAACCATGTTCAAGTTTCGATAAATCATGGAGAAAGACTGGAAAAATTTAACAGTACTAAGTTTAATAGATGGCAGTAGAAAATGCTGTTTTATCTTACAACTCTAAATTTGGTCTGATTTCTCCATGAAGAGGCTCCAGCACTTAAAGAGGGCAAAAGTGATTGAGAAGTGGTTGCCACTGTAGATGCTTGGAAACATTATGATTTCCTGTGCAGAAACTACATCCTTAATGGCCTTGACAACATGTTGTATAATGTTTACAGCCCTCTGAAATCAGCAAAAGAATTATGAGATTCTTTGGAGAAAAAATATATGACAAAGGATGCCGGCACAAAGAAATTTGTTATCGATAAATTTTTGGACTTCGTTATTGTAGACTCCTAAATGGTAATTTCTCAGGTTGAAAATTTCCAGATAATTTTGCATGATATTCATTCTGAAGGTATGTCTCTTAGCGAGTCTTTCCAAGTCGCTGCTTTAGTGAAAAAGTTACCATCGGCTTGGAAAGATTTTAAAAATTATTTAAAACATAAACGCAAGGAGATGACTATGGATGAATTGATTGTAAGATTGAGAATTGAGCAAGATAACCGAAAGGCTGAAAAGAGAAATGGTAAAAATCCCATTGAGTCTAAGGCTAATTTGGTTGAACAAGTACACAAGCCACATAACAAAAAGAGGAAGTTTACTGAAGATGGTCCTAAACAAGGCGACAACAATGGCAATAAAAAGTTCAAAGGTAAATGCTATAACTATGGCAAAGACTGGACATCGAGTTTCTGATTGTCGCCACCCTAAGAAGGATTGCAGAAGTACAAGCAAAAAGACCACCAATCAAGCTAATGTGACAGAATTAGATTACATCTCTGATGGGGTAAATGACATCAATCTCTCTGTTGTGGTGTCTGAAGCTAATTTGGTTGGAAATCCCAAGGAATGGTGTGTTGACACTGGGGCAACTTGTCACATTTGTGCGAAAAAGAAGATGTTCACTACCTACAATGAGGCTACAAACGGTGAACAACTTTTCATGGAAAATTCTTCTAATTCTACTGTAGCTGGACAAGGAAAGGTGATCTTGAAGATGACATCAGAGGACCTGACCCTCAACAACGTACTACATGTACCAGACATCCAGAAGAATTTAGTTTCCAATTTTTTGTTAAGGAAAAATGGTTTTAGGCTTGTATTTGAGTCTAATAAATTTGTATTAACAAAGAGTAGTATGTATGTTGCTAAGGGATACATGAGTGATGGTCTCTTCAAGTTGAATGTAATGACGGTTGTATTTAAACTTGCTATTAATGAGAATAACACATCTTTTGCTTATATTCTTGAGTCGAATTTATAGCATGGTAGATTAGGACATGTAAATTTTGATGCTTTGCATAGATTAATTGGTTTGGATTATATACCAAAGTTGAAAATTGATCCTAATCACAATGTGAGATTTGTGTAGAAGCGAAACTAACTAAGGCACCATTTAAATCGGTTGAAAGAAAAACTGAACCTCTAGAATTAATTCATACTGATGTATGTGATCTTAAATTTATTCAAACTAGAGGAGGGAAAAAGTATTTCATAACATTTATCGATCATTGCACAAGATATTGTTATGTTTATTTACTTAAAAGTAAAAATGAAACCTTAGAAATGTTTAAACACTACAAAACCGAAGTTGAAAATCAACTTGGTAAACCATTAACATGGTTAGAAGTGATAGGGGTAGTGAATATGGTGCACCATTAAACGAATTTTCTGCATAACATGACATTATTCACCAAACTACAGCACCCTATTCTCTATAGCAAAATAGAATTGCTGAAAGGAAGAATAGAACCCTTAAAGAAATGATGAATGCCATGTTACTAAGTTCGGGCTTACCGCAGAACTTGTGAGGGGAAGCAATATTATCTGCTAATTATGTTCTTAATAGAATACCCCATACGAAAACCCACAACACTCCTTATGAATTATGGAAAAGTCGACCACCTTCCTATAAATACTTTAAAGTGTGGGGGTGTTTGGAAAAAGTAGAAGTTCCTGTTCCGAAAAAGACTAAGATAAGACAAAAAATAGTGGATTGTGTGTTTATTGGTTATGCTCAAAATAGTAGTGCATATCGGTTTTTGGCTTATAAATCAGAAATACCTGATAAAAATGTGTACACTATTATAGAGTCAAGGAATGCTGTGTTTTTTGAATATGTCTTTTCTTACAAGAAAGGACAAGAATTAAATTTATAGAAAAGTACTTATGATTGTACACAAAGTCAAAAGACTAATGACAATCAAACACAAGAAACTAGTAATGGTCTCAACCAACAAGATTCAACTGATGATGAACCAAGATAAAGTAAGAGAGCAAAAACATCAAAATCCTTTGGTCCAGATTTTCTGACATACTTCTTAGAAAATGAACCTCAAAGTTTTAAGGAAGCAATGACAGGTCCTGAAGCACCTTTGTGGAAAGAGGCTATTAATAATGAAATTGAATCCATTATGCAAAATCATACTTGGGAATTGGCGGATCTTCCACCTGGTTCTAAACGTCTTGGATATAAGTGGATATTCAAGAGAAAAATGAAAGCAGATGGTTCAATAAACAAATATAAAGCAAGACTTGTAGTAAAAGGTTACAGACAAAAGGAAGGTCTGGACTATTTTGACACATATTCTCCTATGACAAGAATAGCATCCATTCGCATGCTTACTGCTATTGTACCATTGTATAATTTAGAAATACATCAAATGGATGTTAAGACAACTTTCTTAATTGGTGATCTAAATGAAGAGATCTATATGGAGCAACCCGAAGGGGTTGTAGTGCCAGGGCAAGAAAAGAAAATTTGTCAGCTTGTAAAATCTTTTTATGGATTAAAATAAGCGCCTAAGCAATGGCATGAAAAATTTGATCATGCTATGCTTACTAATGGGTTTAAGATAAACGGATGTGACAAGTGCGTCTATGTTTAAAACACTAACCAATGATATGTCATAGTTTGTCTTTATGTGAATGACATGCATATCATTGGAAGTAGTCAAATTTGATCAAATCAACTAAGCAAATGCTTAATAGAAAATTTGATATGAAAGATATGGGGGTCGCAGATGTTATATTAGGAATAAAAATTACTAACACATTTGACGGATATGCATTATCTCAATCACATTATATTGAGAAAATTCTTGGTAAATTTATCAAGGATAATATGAATGTAGCTAGAACACCTATAGATATCAGTCTTTATTTATCAAAAAATAAAGGTGATTTGGTGTCTCAGTTAAAATACTCCCAAATTATTGGAAGCCTAATGTACCTAATGAATTGTACTCGTCCTGACATAGCTTATGCAATTAGTAAATTGAGTAGGTACACTAGTAATCCCGAAGAAGACCATTGGAAAGCAATTATTCGGGTTCTTAGATATCTAAGATTTATACCTGTGATCATGGTTTGAACTTTACTCGATATCCAACAGTACTCGAAGGTTATTGTGATGCGAATTGGATATCGGAAAAGATTCAAAATCCACTAATGGATATGTCTTTACTCTGGGAGGCGTTGTTGTTTCTTGGAAATCTACGAAACAAACATGCATCGCACGATCCACAATGGAATTTGAGTTCACTGCTTTAGACAAAGTAGGAGAAAAAAGCAGAATGGTTTCGTCACTTCCTAAAAGATATTCCAATGTGGCCAAAACCTATGCCAGCTATTTGCATTCATTGTGATAGGCAATCTACTATAGACAGGGCACAAAATCATATATATAATGGTAAGTCACGACATATTCGTCATCGACATAATACCATAAGGCAATTGCTCTCAAATGGAATAATCTCAATAGATTATATAAAATCTAAAGAGAATATTGCGGATCCGTTAACAAAAGGTTTGACAAAAGAGCAAGTATATAGCTCATCAAAGGGGATGGTGTAGACCGCCCGAACTCGCTCTGCGCGCAAGGGCGCGAATTGTGTTCATAGCTACTATAGTTTGGACTCCTGTCATGGTTCTGAATCTAATCTCACAAAGTGCAATGTAAGATTGATAAATCACCAAAGAGTCCAAATCCGGCAAATCGTTTTGGAAAATTGATTTTAATCATAAAGCGCCAAACATGGACTGTTTTGCCAAATTTCAGAGTCGCCACCTAAATGTTTTGTTTTTGGGGAAATTTAGGAAACCTTGACTCGTGCCTAAGGCCACGTGTCCGTCATCACCAATGTTACCTCGGCTCGGGAACATGGGTACGAGAGGGGAAGGTCCTGAAATGAGCAACCCCACTCTCCCAATCAAAGATTGGCCTCTACTAACATGATATGTTGTTTTTGAAAACACATGTGTTCTTATTCCGGTTATTAATCTAGAATTACTATGTGATGTGCACAACACACAAGTCTAGACTCAATTGCTCAAGTTGGAACAAAACATCTCATGTTTGTTTGAAAATGGTTTGAAAATGCTACTCGTAAGTAGGTTAAGTCGTGGATTTGCCACCCTCAAGTGGGCTTAGAAAACATGATGATTTGCCACTCCACAAAGTGGGCTTAAAACTTACATTTTGATGAATTGTTCCAATTCAAGCAATGAAGCCTTCATCCACAGGCATTCAAACAGTTAATCACCTAAGGGAGTAGCCTTATGGCAAGCATGCTATCATGGCGGCACTTACACACATGCAAGATGCTAAAGCGTAAAAGCTTACCTAGTACTCCGAGCAAAAAAAAGAAGCTAGTTAGTAATCAATGCATGATCCTAGCTATGTTAAATGTGTAATGCAACGCATGCAAAATACAACTAACATAGGCTCGGCTATTCTAAGATGTCATGTGAATGCAACTTGATAACATGTATTCAAATTGGTATTGAAATACAATGCAGTTTGTATGATGCGCCGAGCCCGGTGCATGCAAGACAGATGAATGGATGCACGCATGCAAAGATAAGGATGCTAATCGAAACATGCCCTAAAACTAATCATCAAAAGCTGGTAAATAAAAGGGAGAAAGATGTGGGGTTGGAAAACATGCATCACAAACACACACACACACACACACACACTTATTACAACATTTGCCCTCTCGACAGAGGGTCCGAATAATAAGCTAACTAGCTAATCTAAACTAATTAAACTAATTATTACAAACCAAGACAAATTAACTAATTCTAGTTATCTAATTAGTTATTACAACACAAATTGATTAATTAAATGCATTAACTAATTAAGTACAAAATCAAAGCATTAGCTAACTAAGTAAAGCAACTAAGTAAAATAGTAAAAAGAGGTCCTTGGGGCGAGGGGTGCATGCATGCTCGGTCGCCTTGTTCGGAAATCCATTACTGTGCCCCAACTTGCCTTTGTTTGCATTTGGTTTCAGAACACTGCACAAACCTCCGGACAGCTTCTACTCCATCATGGAGACCTCTAGGAAGGCTGCTGACCACTTAATGGTGTTGTAGACCACCTGCAGACCACTTACACATGCTGCAGACCAGAAAAAGTAGTCGGCCAACCACTTTTATTGGTCTGCCGACCAGAAAATTCTGCCAACTCTAGTTTGCTGCAACAGAGAACAAGAAGGGGCACAACAGTGTATTTGCAAGGTATCTGTGCACAACCACCCTCCCTATCATTTCTTAAGCTCAAGGGAGTGTGGTACTCGACTCTCGGGCCACCAACCAAGCATCGCAATGCACGATGGATGAGAAGCCAAGTTTGCACAATTCAATTTCAATGAATGCACAAATAACACATAAGGGCCTTAACCTCTATCATACATGATCAAGAGGGTCGACGACCGAGAAATGAGGCACGTTTCATCACTTCAAGTATGAAACGTCTCTCGTTTCTCGTGTTTGGATTAACGTTCAATCCAAACCCAATGCAATACAATAACATTCCAAGTAATATGCAAACAACATGAGCATGTCAAGTTAGAGTCCTTAAGCATGAAAGCTAATGAAGGATACAACACAAGGGCTATGTAATGCAATGCTCAGTGGACCAAACCAACCCCAAACTGACTTCATGCATGCCAAAACAAAGGCCAAAATGCTCTGAAATGATGGCATGAAAGGCAAGATGGTGATGCTCATCCAATGGCTCATCAACTAAGCATAAGAGCATAACTCTCAAACATGATTAAGAAGTGATATTCATGAGAATATGGCAATGCTATATGCTCTGAAATCAAGTGTGAAATGATGCAAAATCATCCAAACAACACAAGCATAGCATGCTAGAGGGCCTAAGGCACAAGGCTACCAAAATGGACTACACAAGCGACGTGCAATACATGGCACAAATGAATGAACCAGCCATAGACAAAGCTCAAATAGGTCAAAACAAAGACCAAAACATGCTGAGATGGGAGCTCAAAGGTCTAGGCATGCATGCATACAAGTTAGGCCACAAACAAGGCAACAATGCATGACCCTTAAAAGCACTTAAAGGGTGAAAGAAGTGAGAACATGGCAATGCAATATGCTCTGAAATACTATGCTAAATGATGACATATCATGCAAATAGCTCAAATAAAGTATGCTAAGAGACTTGAAATACAAAGCTAGTCAAGGGCTTTACACTACAACCATGCTAAGCAATGCTCAAATGACCTAAACCACTCAAAACGGACCTAAGATAGGTCAAAATAGTAGCAAAAACATGCTAGACTCGCAGCATAGATAGAAAGAAAGATATGCTCATGTATTAGCTCACAAACAAGGCATAATGACACAACTCTTAAAAACAATTAAAGAGTGATAAACATGGGAGTATGGCAAAGATATAAGCTTTGAAATTCCACACCAAATGATTCCAAGGCATGCAAACATCACAAGTATAGCATGGCAGGGGCCTCAAAACTCAAGACTAGTCAAGGCATTTGCACTATAGCTATACAAAACATGAGTCATATGGCCAAGACAACCCAAAATCGTCCTAAAGAATGTCAAAATAATGCTAAAACATGTATGGAGTATAGCCAAGGTAAGCTAGCATGAAGGACCAAAACACCAAGTACACTAAGCTAATGGGCAAGATTGCACTACAAGTGCACAAACCAAGCAAGAGGTGACTCCACCAACCAAAAATAGAGTTATGGAATGTCAAAATAACACCAAAAATGGGCTGAGACTAAGCCAACACATGCTAGAATAACAAGCTAACTCATTAGGCATGCAAGGCTAGCAAAGAGGATTTACACTACAAGTGCATGAAGCATGCAACCCATGATCAAACAAGCCAAAAACAGAGTTGAATCATGTTAAATAATGGCCAAAAATGTGCTGGAGTGGAGCCAAAACATGCTAGAATTATAGGCTAAAATAGCAAGCATACAAAGTTAATGAGCAAGGTTTACACTACAAGTGTATAAGGCACGCAAGAGGTGAGTCCACCAATCAAAATCAGAGTTATAACATGCCAAAATAACAACAAAAACATGTTTGAACTAAGCTAATTCAAACCCCAAGAGCATGCTACTTTGTAAGGCTAACAAGGGTAGTGAGCAAGATTGCACTACAAGTGCAAGAAGCATGCAAGAGGTGACCAAGCTGACCAAAAACAGAGTTATGGTAGGTTCCAAAAGTCACGAAAATGAGCCTAAAGAAAGCCACAAAGAAGTAAAAACACATGCTCATTTGGTTGGCCATCAACACATGTAAACAAGAGAAGAGAATGAGGGACAACCCCCTCCTATTTGGGGCCTCAAAACCACCTTTTTACCACTGAAATTCCTCTGGAATTCAGTGGCTTAAAGGCCAAAAAAAGTTGGTTTGAAAGGTGGTGAAAGATGGCTCAAAAGGCTTTACAAGCCAAGGAGCAAAAGGGATGAAACACCCCTTCACCAAACAAGGCTTAAACCACCACTTTGAGGATTGAAAAACAGAGTTTTCTTTAGTTCAAAACCAAGCCAAAAACAGTTTCCAAAGGTGGTAAAGCAAGCATGAAAAACAAAGCTCTAGAGGGACAAGTGCTTAGCCTTGAAGCCAAACAGCAAAACAGCAAGATGTCTGAGTTAAAACTAAGCTTTAACAGCCCAAAATAGGCTCCAAGGGACCTTAGCCCAATGGTGATCAAGTCTTCTTAAGGGTTGATAGGTTGAAGATGGATGTATGCAAGCCTTCAAGCACAAAATCCTTAGAGAGAGTTTCTAGAGAGAGAGGCTCCCAAATCTTTTGCCAAAATTGTTCGAATCTATCCTCCAATGTTCTAACCCCTTGAATATGAGATATAAGGCTCTCATATATAGCAAAATATCAAGCTTGGGTCGAAATATCTACTTATGGAACAGCTGGAGGTTGTGGAAGACAGTTGGAGGGAAAAGATCTTCGAAAAATCTGAGTTTGGGACCTGCAAACCACTTTTCTGGTCGATTGACCACTTTTTTGGGTCGACTGGATACTTTTCTGGTCGGCAGGAAAATTCTGCTTTCCAGGTCCAACTTCAAATAGGCATAACTCCTTCATTTGGACTCCTTTTCAGGTCATTCTTGTGTCCAAATTGAAGCCTCAGAAGTAATCTTTCCAATGGTGGCAGCCTTTCATCAACATTCCAACTGTGAAAAAAGTTATGCCTATTTTAGTGAAGCGGCTTAGTTTCGATCCTCCCTGGATTCATGCCAAACTTCTCCCAAACTAGTTTTCTTTTCTCCTTTCCTTTTTTCTTCAACTCTGAACCCCTAAACAAGGTGTTTTGAAAGATTTTTTTAATGATTTCATCTCTTTTTCATTCATTTTCACTTTGTCCTTGTTCGGTTTACCGAAAAGCGCAACATTCAACAAAATGTGAGCCTCGAAACATTGTAGAAACTTCTTTTCAAAAATATTTTGAAATAGAGGGTTTTAAGGTCTAAAAACCATTCAAAATAGCTTTGGTCCAAAATGGGGCGTGAGGTTAGGATTTGACTCTCCTCTTGCCAAAGAAATCAACCCTTTGCATAGCACAGCCTGCATCACTAAGTAAGCAATCAATAGTGGCCAAGTCTTAAGGGCGGTCAAAAATGGGGTGTCTACAGTTGCCCCTCTTTGACAAAGCTCGTAATTCATGAAATGACGTGAGTGAATGTCAAAGCCCAGAGATGACCCATTTTTAACAAGGCCGAAGACTTGGACAAACAAACAAAATACAGATAAATAAATGGTTGCGCCCGCAGGCTGTGTACGTATCCCTTTGCAAGAAATCAAACCAGCGTAGTTTAGGGGCAAGATGCAAATGATACAGAATATAGTAAACCAGTGTAAATGATATACAATGTAATGAAACAATGCAAATGACATGCAATGTAATGAAATAATCAAACCACAAGTAGTGCAAAACCACACAAATATCATAAAGGGATGGAGATACAGAATCGACCTACATTTAACATAGAAAAGGTGTTGGAACCCTCAAACCACAATTCTCTTTAGTGGAGTAGGCGTGTGCACAGGCAGAACTATGTGTTTCGTAGAAAGAACACAAAATAGAAGTAATTGGGGCGGGTAATATAAGTGAGGAATGATCTGCTGAGAAAAGATCGTGATCCTACGTGCTGAATGCAACAAAACAAACTACAATGCAATGGATGCAATGGATGAAGTGAATAAGGCACGCAGCCAAACCACATTTTGCCTAGAAAAGGCATAGACACAAAACAGACCACGTCTAACACAGAAAAGGTGCCGACACCCTCAGACCACAATTCTCTTAGTGGAATAGGCGCGTACACATAATCACAAAACCATACTTTAACGCCAAAAGTATGGGCACATGCCAGACTAAGCTTAACATGGAAAGGATGAAGACGATAAATGGATAATACAATAAATGCATGCGATAGATGCTATATACAATACAACAGACGTAATAATAACAAAATGCAATGTAGCTAGGAAGTGAAAGTGCCTTGCAGGGGCAATTGGCAATGACTCACCTCATGCTGTTGGGGATCTTTTGCTTCATCTTGGTTGAACCACAGGTACTACTTTTCTCCCTGGCTATGGTCTCAGCTTTCCCTATTCTCCAACAGGGTGACAGACTAGGTTTGTTCAGTATCTAGAATTGAGGCACATACCCGCTACCTTAACCTATGGGGCTACCATACAGATTTCAATTCGAGGATATAGCCCTGCGTATTTAAACCAAACTTTAGTCTTGGAAATTCCGAACCTTTGCGTTCTAGGCATCAGCCATTCGAACTCTAGTTTCCACTGTCTCAGTTGATCTCCTAGGAACTTGCTGCAAACACAAGCAGGTGGCTATACCAAACCACTGGAAGTCGTTCGGGCACGACAAACACCAAAGGAATTACACCTTTAGAGGATTTAAGGTCTCCTAGACCAGGGAGTGCACAAGAGAGTGCGATGCAAAGTGAATGCACAAAATAGTGCTATGCAGGGTGAATGCACAAAACAGTGCAATGGAAGTGTGTGCACAAGGCAATGCTAAGACAAAGGGTGCGCAAGACAATGCGAACAATGCGATGCACTAACAAGTACAGATAAGATGTGCACGAAAGCGCAAACAATGCAATACACTAACAAGTGCAGGTAAGGTGCGCAAGAAAGCGCGAACAATGCAATGCACTAACAAGTGCAGGTAAGGTGCGCAAGAAAGCGCGAACAATGCAATGCACTAACAAGTGCAAGTAAGATGCGCAAGAAAGCGCGAACAATGCAATGCACTAATAAGTGCAGATAAGATGCGCAAGAAACAATGCAAGTTCAATGCAAAAGATACAAGCATTTTCTATGCAAGATGGGAGCATGTAATGAAATGCACAGGATAGTGCAATGCGTAAGAAACCGCGAGTGTAAATTGCATAAAACAGTGCGATGTGCAAGAAAGCGCGAGTATAAACTGCACAAAACAGTGCCATGCGCAAGAAAGTGCGAGTGTAGACTGCACAAAAAAATGTGATGCACAAGAAAGCGCGAATGTAAACACAGGATTTTAAGGTCTTCTAGACCAAGTAAGTGCACAAGACAGTGCGAGTGAGATACAATGCACAAGAAAGTGCGAGTTAGGTGCACAAAAAAGTGCGATAAAATGCATGTTCTATGCAAGTATGGGGGCATTTTCTATGCAAAAAATACGAGCATTTTCTATGCAAGTATGGGGGCATTTTCCATGCAAAAGATATGAGCATTTTCTATGAAAGAATGGGAAAATGCATTTTCTACGCAAAAGATACGAGCATTTTCTATGCAAGAATGGGAGAGTGCATTTTCTATGCAACATGGAAAGCATATTCTATGCAATATTGAAAGCATATTCTATGCGAAATCGAAATGATGCATATTCTATGTATGAATCATAACAATGCACAGCACGCATGCAACAAAAGTGTATATGAAAGTGCACATTCTATGCAATATAGGGGCATCAAACATGTACTCTGGTGCCTCCGATTTATCTCTCGGAGGGCTTTGCAACACACTCAGCTCAAAAAGGGTACACCCTGTTTATATTGGCAAGAGATAACATTTGCATGTGAAAACCACAGGTGCTGCTTGGACTACCATTTTGACTTGAAGCAGGCTTAAGCTTGGGGTCAAGGTAGACTCATCCTCCAAAGAAAGGCGAGGCTTGAGAAGATGCACCTGGAATGCAGTCTCGGAATTTTCTAGAGTTGAAACACACTAAGATGCTCCAAATTTTTCCTATTTTCTTTTGCTTTGCAGTCTAGAACCTATATAGCTTCAAACAGGTCCTTGTTCTATTGTTCTCATATGACCTGGGTTGAACCCTGCGGTTTATGAAAGAAAGAATCTTGTTTTGTACAAGGTCGAGAATGGCACAGCACTCTGAGCACAAAATGATTTATTTTTGAAATGGAGAAATGAGTTCTAACCCAGGTATTGAGCCTACGACTGACCACCGTCAAAACGACTCAACAAAGAGAAAGACAAGGTAAAACAACCTAAACACATCTATTGACACTCGAAACGACTCAAAACAAGAATCCAGAAAAACAAAAACACACACACACCACTCGGATGTGTTACAAAGGCGAGAGACCTCTTGGTTTATGGAGAGCCCACAGTTTTTCCAGGTACTATTTCCCACTATTTCTCATTTGTGATTCTTTCATCACTCTGGAACTCAATCTCTATTTTTCTGACAAACCCTTTTCTCACTTTTTCTCTCAACACGTATCTCTCTATTCTTCAACCTCTCTTCTTTTTTATCCCTCCCCTAGGTGGTTGATGGATAAACAGGAAGTTGTGGGCTCTTGCCCCTAGCATTCCGCTAGATTCTTCTTCTTCTGTTCACAACAATGAACTTTCCCACAGAGGGGTTGCGCTACAACTGGGTGTGTTGCAAATCTGCAGCTAAATTCGGTTGATGATGCCCTTGGCCAGTTCGAATATGATCAGACCTTTTCGAATAAGGGAGTGGAATATCCTGCTCCTTTTCCAGTTCGTGCTTCGCACTTGACTTGAGACCTCGCTGCTTGGAGGATGGGAGAGCTTTCAGCCCTCTGTTGTTAGCTTTAGTCGTGCCCTTTTCTAGCTGGTAGAGTGCCCTTTCTGGCAAGTATGTTGACAATGGGGAAAAGACAAAACACCTGACTCAACTGTGCCCCTAGTTCGTCATTTTGACCATTTTTTTGTTTTGGCTTTCTACTAAAACAATTTTGACCAATATGAGAGTTATATTAACATACTTGTTCAACTTTTTGATTTGAAATCATGCAAGTCAGGCTATGAGCACTGAAAATTTTCCTTTTTCGGGTCCAAGAAATGGTCCAGTTTTGGAAAAATGGAATAATTTTCGAGAGAAAATTAGTCAACCTCATTAAAAATTCTCAAAAACTATTTTTGAAAATGGCCATTACTCGACCAACACAGAATTTACTCTTGAGATGCACAACCTCATATCCAAAACAATGGAAAATTGCCCCTTATCTAAATGGCACTGCACAGCAACGGAAAGTTGCCCCTTGTCTGAATGGCACCACAGCGCACTGTATGGCAACGGAAAGTTGCTTTTTGTTTGTATAGCACCGCAGCACACTGTATCCAGTTTTCATAGTGACAATCACCACCGAACACTCAGATACAGAAAAGACAAAGATGACCAGAACCATTACATGGACACAGTCGATTTGGAAGTGTTTATGGCTGGACTTCAGAATGAAGTTGCCTATGTATCCCAAACATGGGAATCAAGCCTGGCGTAGTTCCAGGTTAAGGTACACTCGGGTATTTAACCTCTCCTTTTGCGCTCTAACTTTTGCCAAGGCCGCCCTTTCTGGGTTTTGAACCTTGCGAGCTATGTTTTTCTTTTCTTTTCATTTCTTTTCTTCATGTTTATTTTTTCATTTTCTTCATTTTCCAATCTTTTCTTTTCTTTTTCTTGCTCTAACTTTTGTTTGGGTCGCTCTTCTGGGTTTTCGGCCCAGTAAGCCTCTCAAGGGTAAAAGTGTAGCTTTGTCCATGTTGAATGGTTTTGAGATCTCGAAGCCATCTGAATCCAGGAGAATGGTTATTGTTCAATGATGATGTAAGAGTCCATCTAGCCGGGTCTGAATTGCCCCCAGTGTTGTGGATAGGAACTCAATTGTCCTTCAACAATACTTTCTTCTTTCCTCCCTTCTGGGATTTGGCATTCTTGCCAATCTTCGTTAGCTTGAGAAATGTCCCAATTTTTTACTCTTCGAGCACATCTGACATTTTTTTCCCCCTAGTTCAAGGGGTGCTTTTGATCTAGCTTCACAAGATTCTTTTGATAACATCTGATCTTCTTGCCCCTAGTTCAAGGGTCGCTTCTGATTTGGCCATACATGCCTCACATTGTGGTTGACCGTTGAACATTCTGAATCCAAGTTCAAGGTTTGAAAGCAAAGGGGTTGAGTCCTAAGGCTGAGAGCGATCCTAAGCTGCACAATCTCAAAATCAATTCCATTCAAGTCTTTGCGGGACCGCATAAAATATTTTTTGAAATCTTTTAAGAAAGCGACTAGTCGCTTGTGCTGAAGACAATGTAGAACCAATCTGGATCAAGCCAGGATCCTTCTCAGTACTCACATTAACAAACATGATCTCATTTATTAAGGACTTAGCATGCCTCTCTTTCTCTTGATTGATCAAATTTTTACAAATCCCAAGGAATTCCTTTATCTTTGTTTTCATCACAGTGCTCAAAAAGTTTTGAAAAACTTAGGTCAATACAATGAGTTCAAGGCACAAAAAAGACACAGTTTTTAGTCAAATGCTGCCATCTTATTCAGAACTTCTGGCACAACTGGCGCAAAGGCAAAAACAGATGCAAAAGGGTGAAAATCACTGCTGTTTCATTCAGATCTTCTGGCACAACTGGCTCCAAGGTGGAAATAGACTCAAAAGAAAGGGTGCAAAAGACAAACACAAAACAAGATAGTGATGTCCGAGGTAACACCCCCGAATTCACCCGACTCTAACATAACAGGACTGACTCGATACAACAAGACAGACGCAACTGACTCAGTACAAAAAGACTGACTCAATACAACATAACAAAACTGATCTAATACCCAAGTCAGAAAGTAAACTAAACAGCATTGCACATTGCTTAAAATAGTGCGTGCCATCTCCACATCCGGAGTAAAATGAGCACCATCAGCAGCTGGTTTATCCCCCGATCAAATGATCACATTATCCCCCAAGTTTACTGACCCAGTGCCGATAGACTTTCCAGGACCTGGCGTGATGATGACCTCTTTATCAATCAGATCTTGTATTTCGTGGCAAAGACGAAAACACATGTCGGTGTCATGACCGACTTATTGATGAAAGGCACAGTACTTAGCCGGGTTGTGGGAGAGAGGAAGTTTATTCGGTAATGGCCGCGGCTCCAGGGACTTGAGATGGCCTTGTCCAATGAGAATTTGGAAAGCTTTGGACAAAGTCATGCAGAGGGCATGGAAGACCCTCTGACCTCGGGGTTGGTACTTCGAGGTTTGTGGAGTTTTGCTGGATGCACCACCAAAGGGGTTGATGTGCGCTAACTAGGTTTGCTAATCTCTTCCGAGTGTAGGATTAGAGCTGAAAGGAATGTTTCTAGTACGACGACCCTTCTCCCGGCTTTCCCCTCGATTCAAAGTACTCTCATTCTGAGTGGCGAAAGTGTCATCCACAGTTTTTGCAACAACTGCGAGCACTTGCTGTTTGTTCAGCCCTTCGGCTTTCAAAGCTTCAATAGCCCATAGAATGTGTTCATGGGGATCAATGCCTGCCCCTATCTTGTTGTTACCACTTGCCTCCACTTTGCCAATGGATTGGGTCACTATATTAGAGCCGAGCCCAGTTGTCATCGACATGTCATTGCCCAAACTTGGGATGGCTTTAGGTTGGCCAATTTCAATTGCAATTCACCCCAAGATTAGGGAGCCTTCTGGCGTGAAATTTCTGGCATGTGATGTGGTTGACGATGGAGCCAATATTCCAAAGGCTAGATCTGCAACAATTCTCTGAAGATCTTCAATCATTCTCATCAGCTCAGAAGTAGTGGGTTCACAGGTTTGAGATAATTGGGGTTCCGAGACTGGATATGGGGTAGGTGCCCTAGATGAGCGTTGCATTCCAGCATCGGTCTCACCCTACATGGCGATTCCCTGGTTTAATGCTGCTACCATGGCCACAACTTCTTTCGAACTCTGTGCCATCACGGTCTGCTAAGTTTGAACAAAGGTGATGTGACTGGTGACTGTCGGATCAGATGAACCGGTGAGCACTGACTAGCCTTTCTTTGCCTTGCCTCAGTGAAGGAACACTGGTTGCCCTTGAATTGAATCTCTGACCTGACAAAGTCTATCAACACAAGTTCGGTGTACTCGGGGGATATTGGAGCCTTCTAAAGCTACGGTTCCAAGACTACCTTGCAAAAGAAAAAACAGACAGCATCTCAGCCTGATTTCACCAGAACAAATACGAGCATAGCTGAATGACTGTGCTCCCTACAGAATTCTGTCCAAAAGTCTGCCTGTAAACTGATTCCCTCAGGCCGATACTTAGACTTACAACTGATACATACCATCTTGTAGAGACACACCCTAAAAGCACATACCACGCAAGTAAGAGCCAAAACACCCCTATGGTAGGATAGGGTTTCCCTGTCCTATCTTGTCAGGAGCTAGGGTTTCACTACGCACGCAGTGGTTTTCAAACAACCTACAATCGGGTAAGCAACCTGTCCTAGTTTGGAATGGTCACTATGGCTTCCGATATGCACTAGGTCGAACGGTCGAAAAGGGTGCCCTAGTAACAACCGAGGTTTGCACTTTCATCGTCGCAAAGCCCGTAACCGGTCAGCCTTATGGCACACTTTTTCAAGCAAGCCTCCGGCAAACTGTTCAGGAATAGCAGATGGAAAACACTATGACTTAGGCGCACCTATGCAAATGCAATGCAAATAAACACATAAGTGTAAACAAAACAACATATCATGAGTTCGAGTCAAGTTCTCTAAATCCCTAGCAGAGTCGCCAGAAACTGTAGACTGTCCAAACTCGCTCCGTGAGCGAGGGCGCGAATTTTGTTCATAGCTACTATAGTTCGGACTCCTGTCACAGTTCTGAATCTAATCTCACAAAGTGCAATGTAAGATTGATAAATCACCAAAGAGTCCAAATCCGGTAAATCGTTTTGGAAAATCGATTTTAATCAAAAAGTGCCAAACATGGATTGCTTTGCCAGATTTCAGAGTTGCCACCTAAATGTTTTGTTTTTAGAGAAATTTAGGAAACCCTGACTCGTGCCTAAGGCCACGTGTCCTTCATCACCAAAGTTGCCTCAACTCGGAAACTTGGGTACGAGAGGGGAAGGTCCTGAAATGAGCACCCACGCTCGCCCAATCAAAGATCGGCCTCTACTAACATGATATGCTGTTTTTGAAAACACACGTGTTCTTATTCCGGTTATTAATCTAGAATTACTATGTGATGCGCATAACACACAAGTCTAGACTCAATCGCTCAAGTTGTAACAAAACATCTCATGTTTGTTTAAAAATGGTTTGAAAGTGCAACTCGCAAGTACGCTAAGTCGTGGATTTGCCACCCTCAAGTGGGCTTAGAAAACATCATGATTTGCCACTCCACAAAGTGGGCTTAAAACTTACATTTTGATGCATTGTTCCAATTCAAGCAATGAAGCCTTCATCCACAGGCATTCAAACAATTAATCACTTAAGTAAGTAGCCACATGGCAAGCATGTTATCATGGCTCACTTACACACATGCAAGATGCTAAAGCGTAAAAGCTTACCTGATACTCTGAGCCAAAAAAAGAAGCTAGTTAGTAATCAATGCATGATCCTAGCTATGTTAAATGCGTAATGCAACGCATGCAAAATGCAACTAAGATAGGCTCAGCTATTCTAAGATGTCATGTGAACGCAACTTGATAACATGTATTCAAATTGGTATTGAAATACAATGCAGTTTGTGTGATGCGCCGAGCTCGGTGCATGCAAGACAGATGAATGGATACACACATTCAAACATAAGGATACTAATTGAAACATACCCTAAAACTAATCATCAAAAGCTGGTAAATAAAAGGAAGAAAGATGTGGGGTTGGAAGACATGCATCACACACACACACACACACACTTATTACAACATTTGCCCTCTCGACAGAGGGTCCGAATAGTAAGCTAACTAGCTAATCTAAGCTAATTAAACTAATTATTACAAACCAAAACAAATTAACTAATCCTAGTTAACTAATTATTATTACAACACAAATTGATTAGGTAAGCGCATTAACTAATTAAGTACAAAATCAAAGCATTAGCTAACTAAGTAAAGCAACTAAGTAAAACAGTAAAAAGAGGCCCTCGGGGCGAAGGGTGCATGCATGCTCGATCGCCTCGTTCGAAAATCCATTACTGTGCCCCAACTTGCCTTTGTTTGCATTTGGTTTCAGAACACTGCACAAACCTCCGGATAGCTTCTACTCCATCATGGAGACCTCCAGGAAGGTTGCTGACCACTGAATGGTGTTGTAGACCACCTGTAGACCACTTACACATGCTGCAGACCAGAAAAAGTGGTCGGCCAACCACTTTTACTGGTCTGCTGACCAGAAAATTCTACCCAACTCCAGTTTACTGCAACAGAGAACAAAAAGGGGCACAACAGTGTATTTGCAAGGTATGTGTGCACAACCACCCTCCCTATCATTTCTTAAGCTCAAGGGAGTGCGGTACTCGACTCTCGGGCCACCAACCGAGCATTGCAATGCACGATGGCTGAGAAGCCAAGTTTGCACAATTCAATTTCAATGAATGCACAAATAACACATAAGGGCCTTAACCTCTATCATGTATGATCAAGAGGGTCGGCGACCGAGAAATGAGGCACGTCAAGAGGCGTGCAATACATGGCACAAATGAATGAACCAGCCATAGACAGAGCTCAAATAGGTCAAAACAAAGACCCAAACATGCTGAGATAGGAGCTCAAAGGTCTAGGCATGCATGCATACAAGTTAGGCCACAAACAAGGCAACAATGCGTGACCCTTAAAAGCACTTAAAGGGTGAAAGAAGTGAGAACATGGCAATGCAATATGCTCTGAAATACTATGCCAAATGATGTCATATCATGCAAATAGCTCAAATAAAGTATGCCAAGAGACTTGAAATACAAAGCTAGTCAAGGGCTTTACACTATAACCATGCCAAGCAATGCTCAAATGACCTAAACCACTCAAAACAGACCTAAGGCAGGTCAAAATAGTAGCAAAAACATGCTAGACTTGCAGCATAGATGGCAAGAAAGATATGCTCATGTATTAGCTCACAAACAAGCATAATTACACTACTCTTAAACACAATTTAAGAGTGATAAACATGAGAGTATGGCAAAGATATAAGCTCTAAAATTCCATACCAAATGATGCCAAGGCATGCAAACATCACAAGTATAGCATGGTAGGGGCCTCAAAACTCAAGACTAGTCAAGGCATTTGCCCTATGGCTATACAAAACATGAGTCATATGGCCAAGAAAACCCAAAAAAGTCCTAAAGAATGTCAAAATAATGCTAAAACATGTATGGAGTATAGCCAAGGTAAGCTAGCATGAAGGACCAAAACACCAAGTACAATAGGCTAATGGGCAAGATTGCACTACAAGTGCACAAACCAAGCAAGAGGTGACTCCACCAACCAAAAATAGAGTTATGGAATGTCAAAATAACACCAAAAATGGGCTGAGACTAAGCCAACACATGCTAGAATAACAAGCTAACTCATTAGGCATGTAAGGCTAGCAAAGAAGATTTACACTACAAGTGCATGAAGCATGCAACCCATGATCAAACAAGCCAAAAATAGAGTTAAAGCATGTTAAATAATAGCCAAAAATATGCTGGAGTGGAGCCAAAACATGCTAGAATTATAGGCTAAAATAGCAAGCATACAAAGCTAGTGAGCAAGGTTTACACGACAAGTGTATAAGGCATACAAGAGGTGAGTCCACCAATCAAAATCAGAGTTATAAAATGCCAAAATAACATCAAAAACATGCTTGAACTAAGCTAATTCAAACCCCAAGAGCATGCTACTTTGTAAGGCTAACAAGGTTAGTGAGCAAGATTGCACTACAAGTGCAAGAAGCATGCAAGAGGTGACCATGCTGACCAAAAACAGAGTTATGGTAGGTCCCAAAAGTCACAAAAATGAGCCTAAATAAAGCCACAAAGAAGCAAAAGCACAAGCTCATTTGGTTGGCCATCAACACATGCAAATAAGAAAAGAGGAGGGGGGACAACCCCCTCCTATTTGGGGCCTCAAAACCACCTTTCCACCACTAAAATTCCTCTGGAATTTAGTGGTTTAAAGGCCAAAAAAAGTTAGTTTGAAATGTGGAGAAAGATGGCTCAAAAGGCTTTACAAGCCAAGGAGCAAAAGGGAGGAAACAGCCCCTGGCCAAACAAGGCTTAAACCATCACTTTTAGGACTGAAAAATAGAGTTTTCTTTAGTTCAAAACCAAGCCAAAAACAGTTTGCAAAGGTGGTAAAACAAGCATGCAAAACAAAGCTCTAGAGGGACAAGTGCTTACCCTTGAAGCCAAACAGAAAAACAGCAAGATTTTTGAGTTAAAACCAAGCTTTAGCAGCCCAAAATAGGCTCCAAGGGATCTCAGCCCAATGGTGATCAAGTCTTCTTAAGGGTTGATAGGTTGAAGATGGATGTATGTAAGCCTTCAAGCACAAAATCCTTAGAGAGATTGAAATCTAGAGAGAGTTTCTAGAGAGAGAGGCTCCCAAATATTTTGCCAAAATTGTTCGAATCTATCCTCCAATGTTCTAACCCCTTGAATATGAGATATAAGGCTCTCATAAATAGCAAAATATCAAGCTTGGGTTGAAATATCTTCTTATGGAACAGATGGAGGTTGTGGAAGACAGTTGGAGGGAAAAGATCTTCAAAAAATCTGAGTTTGGGACCTGCAGACCACTTTTCTGGTCGACCGACCACTTTTTTGGGTCGACTGGATACTTTTCTGGTCGGCAGCCCATTTTTCTAGTCGGCAGGAAAATTCTACTTTCTAAGTCCAAATTCAAATAGGCATAACTCCTTCATCTGGACTCCTTTTCAAGTCATTCTTGTGTCCAAATTGAAGCCCCAGAAGTAATCTTTCTAATGGTGGCAGTCCTGCATCAAAATGCCAACTATGAAAAAATTTATGTCTGTTTTGGTGAAGCCCCTCAGTTTCGATCCTCCCCGGATTCATGCCGAACTTCTCCCAAACTAGTTTTCTTCTCTCCTTTCCTCTTTTCTTCAACTCCAAATCCCTAAATAAGGTGTTTTGAAAGATTTTTCAATGATTTCATCTCTCTTTCATTCATTTCCACTTTTTCCTTGCTCGGTTTATCGAAAAACGCAACATTCAACAAAATGTGAGCCTCGGAACATCGTAGAAACTTCTTTTCAAACATATTTTGAAAGAGAGGGTTTTAAGGTCTAAAAACCATTCAAAATAGCTTTGGTCCAAAATGGGGTGTGAGGTTAGGATTTGACTCTCCTCTTGCCAAAGAAATCAACCCTTTGCATAGCATAGCCTACATCACTAAGTAAGCAATCAGTAGTGCCCAAGTCTTAAGGGCGGTAAAAAATGGGGTGTCTATAGATGGGATTAAAACCTATTATATAAGAGTCATCATAATGGTAACTCTACTTATATGACTGGAGATCCCAAGAAGTAAGTTCAAAGGGACAACTAAGTTATGTGTGGCTTGCCAGAAATCACCAAGGGATTAAAATTCTCTACCCATTCCTATAGTGAGAGTGATATCTGCAACATGTGTTGTATGCAGGGGTCTAAAGATAAGCTTTGCTTTTAATGATTACTTATATCTTGATTTAGGCATAAAATCAAGATGAGTATAAGAGATACTCATAATAAGAATCACCTATATGAGTGTCAAACTGGGGTGATTCTATAAGAATGAAGTGGCTAAATTGTCTAGAAGCACTCATGAAAACCAAGAGCGTTCAAGGCCAAAATGAACACAACCGTAAGAACCACGATGTGTCAGAAGATATTTTGTGTGAAATCTATTGTCTTGGCTCACACAAATGGCTGAATAATTCAAGGCATCGCGTTCATCTGTTAGCTAGTAAGTCTGATAAGTTATCACTAAGGAAGGTTCAAAGCCGAAAGCTACCTATCATGATGCAAGATATTTTCGATTTATACTCTTTCGACAAATTCTGCATATTGTTACATTTCCGTTGTCATGAAATTCCATTCATGTGGAGGATTGTTAGAAATGGTTTTGGAAATTCTGGAAAAATAGAATTTTTCCTAAACTTTGGTCTAATTTTTTGGTGGGACCCGTGCACCGAAGTTGGCGGGTCTAAGTTGTAACGTGTTCTATGCCGGGTTGTGATTCATATGGTATATTTGGTTGCTCAAAACCATTATCGGGTGAATGAGAAATTGAAGCCAAAATGAGCTCCATGAAAATGGAGTTTTTGGTAGAAATTCCTTAAGCTTGTCCCACATTGATTTGGTGGGAAACTTTGGTCGATCGGTTGGGCAGGCTGGGCTTGGCTTGGCTTGGGCGCGGGTACGTGGTATGAGGTTGGGTTGGGCTTGTCCGGCCCAATACCTATCTTTTTGGGCCAAAAACATTTAAATTTATTTTTTATGTTTTCAGAAAAAATAAATTCTGGCAATTTTCAATTCAAATTTTCAGTTAGAAAATTCAAAAGTTTGCTTACACCTCTTCAATGCTTCTGTACAGATTTTATCTGTCCGAAATTAATTCAAATCTGTGCAAAATAAACCAAACAGATTCGGTTATCTGTTCAACAGTGCCGAACAAGTCTTGCACCTATTCAAACACGTTTCATACCTGTTCATTCAAATTTGTACATCCACCACTACATCTATAAATAGGTAGCCCTCATTTGATGTTTTCATTCAATCTTCGTCCAAATAATTATGCAACTATTCTTTATATATTGATGCATTATTTTCTTGTGAGAAAGAGTGTAAACACAAAGTGTGTTCGTTGTGCGAATAAATTATAGCGCTGCATTTATTCGTTGTTGATTATTTTATCCTGGAAGATAGACGTCCACATTCTGAAAGCACTATAGAGAGGATGAATATGTCTTAAGAACAGAGTGTTGAACACTGGACTTGATTAAAAGTTTGTTCAAGAAATTAATCAAGTAAGTGGTTAATTTATTTTTTGTTTTATTATTATTTATTTAAATCAGATTTTGATTTTGTTTTTTGTAGCAAAATAAAAATCTGTTTTTATTTATTTATTGGTTTGATTTTTGTAATCAAATAAATTCTCTCATTTTCTTTATTTCTTCTATATTCCGTTTGTTGTTAAGTAGACAAACAGAATTTAGTTTTTCAAATATAGTGAAGATTGTCCAACACCTTACACCCTATTTTGACCAAAACTGTTTTAGACCTTAAAACCCTCTTTTTCAAATTATTTTTTCAAATGTTTCTATGATGTTCCGAGGCTCGCATTTCATTTAAAATATTACACTTTTCGGTAAATCGAGTAAGGACAAAGTGGAAATAAATGGAAGAGAGGTGACCTCCTTGAAAAATATTTTTAAAAATCTTATTTATAGGTTTGGAGTTAAAGGAAATAGGAGGGGTTGGAAGAAAACTAGTTTAGGAAAAGGTTGTGCATCAAACCGTTAAGAAAGAAATAAATAGCCTTCACTAAATTAGGCATATTTCTTTGTACACTTAGAATTTAGATGTGAAGCCACCACCATTGGAAAGTAGACTTCTAGGGCTTTAATTTAGACTCAAGAATCACCTAAAACAGAGTCCGGATGAGGGAGATATGCCCATTTGAATTCAAGCTTGAAAATAGTTTTTTTTTGCAAGTAGCTGGCCGGCCAATTGTTGAGAAATCCGACCAATTCAAGTGGCCGGCAGGCCATGTGTCCCGACAAGCAGATATTTTGTTGCCAGTTGTCCCCCCATGTCTATGCCTTGCACCAGCTGTCTCAATACAGATATTTACGACATGAGAAGCTGTTTTTCTATAAATACAAGTCCATCCCTCTTGAGTTTAGGTCAGAAAAATTTGCTAAGAGCCCAAAGCTTGTCGAACACTCTCCCTCTCTATCTTACAATATACATATACTATACATACACTCCCTAAATCAATATTTTGAGTCTTCTTGCTGAGATTATTGAGCTAAAATTTCAGCCCTTGAGAGTGAACATATTATGGTTTGCGAACAAAAGAGGGACTCCTCTTCAAGAGGTATAACTTTTTCCATCTTTGTACTACTTCTTCCTTCTCTTTTCTTGCTATTTTTACACTATCTTTGGACTGTTTTTGTGGGTTAAAACTTATGATTTAAAAACTGCCAAGGTGGAGGGGTTAACCACCATTTCTTGCACCTCATTACATAGCTTTTATTCTTGTCTTTCCTACTTGTTTCCCAACTTTTTGCTATTGATTTTTAGAGTTTTCAGAGGGTAAAACATATAGTTTTAAGGTCCAAAAGGTGGAGGGATTAGCCACCATTCCTTAAGCTTGCTTGCTAGCCTTGTTCTCTTTAATTTTGCTTACTTTTTTCTAGCTTTCCAAGATAATTTTCAGCATTGCTTTTACTAATTTTGGGGCTTTTTAAATGTGTATACTTAATTTATGCTTTGAATATTTTGCTTGTATTGTTGTAAGTCCTCATAGGTTTGGTGGTTTAGACCTTAGACACCAACCTATTTGAGTTGATAACCTTTATTTCATAATTTTCATAAATATACTCACACTTGTAATAATCATCTTTGCAACCACCCTTTTTTATTTTTTATTTTTTATCTTTTATTTTATTATTATTTTTTTTTTAAGAGTTGTTTCAAACTATTGATTGTTGTTCAAGGCATGAGAAAGAGACCTTTCATGCTTAATGTTTTAATCTCTTTGGAGATTCATTACCAAGTCTTTACATCTCTCTCATGCTAAGTGCAACTTCTTGTTTGACACTTCTCTTCATCAATGAACGCAATTATCACTTTTGGAAAAAATGAATAAAGAATGGCAAGGTAATGTAAAAGAGGTGAAAATTGGACTAAAAGTGGTAACAAGAGTATTAAAATTGGTTTGGGTTCAATCGGACGTTATGTTGAACCTATTGAGTCTCGATACTCTTTAGTGATGTTAATGATTCGAGAAGCAATGTCTACCACTTCCCATGAGGTAACTCCATGATAGGGAGGAGGTTTTGTTGGTCTCTTTTTTCCATTTATTGAGCCTTTCTCCCATTGGTTCATAGATCATCACACAACAACTTTACAACAATTGATGATTTGTGAACCAATTCTACTGCTTCCTTGATCAGTTTCATGATAGGGAGAGGATAAACATCCCTCGGAAACACTCTATTTTTGCTCTGTTTCTATTTTGTTGCAGTAGTGCAGAACCTCAAAACAGTGGCCGGCCAACCATTTTCCAAGGAAGACCGACCGGCCACTCTATTTTATGCAAGTAGTGCCATATTCATGGTAGAACAGAGTAGAAGCTGAAGTAAAAATAGAATTATTTTCTTATTGGAAAAGAATAGAATCTGACAACAAAACAGAGGAGTTTTCGAGTAGATATTCTCAATCATGCATGTGCGACTCTTCACTTCCTGTGGCTCGTTAAATTAAGGCTTAAATAGTAATATGTTGTACTTAATTAGTAGCTTCATTCAAAACTTGTAATAGCTAGTTAATTAAGTAGTTAATTTGGTGTTGTAATATTGAGCTAATTAGGACAATTATTCGGACTTTCCCGTGCGAGGGAAAAATTGTAATATTGTGTATGTCTTTCAATCCCTATTTCTTTCTCCCTTTTATTTACTCGCTTATGATGGTTGCATGTAGTATCATATTTTGGTTTCATATTATTACCATGTGTAAATATCCATTTTTGCATGCATCGGGTTCGGTTCATCATTCTACAATATTGACATTTCTTACTTAGTTGAATATGTGTACTATCGCATGTTTTGAGTTGAGCCATATGTCATGTTAATAAACCAAACCTTGTAGTTGCATTTTGTATATATCGCATTAGTCATTTACATATATAGACCATGCATTTTTCTAATGGTTTTATTTCTTTTGGCCTACCTCGGTTGAGTACTAGTTGAGCATGTCTTGCTTTAGCATATTGTATGTGTGTTGATGTTGCCATATCAAGCATATTTACCATGAGGCTAAGTGCTTAGTTGATAAATCTCTTGAATGCCGGTAGATGAATGTTTTTTTCCTTGAGTTGGAATGATTTGATTAATGTACCTGTGAGCTTACTTTTTCAAGTAGGACATATTTAAAACTCTTTTCAAATAAACATGAAATCAAAACGTTTCAAATTATGCAAATTAGTCTATACTTGTATGTATCACATAGTAAAGTTAGCATAATAAATTAGAACAAGAGCATATAATGTGCATAAAAATCACATCACGATTAGTAGAGGCCGATCTTTGATCGGATAAGTGGAGTTCTCAATTCACGACCTTCCCCTCTCATACTTAAGTTCCCGAGCTGAGATACTTTGGTTATGATGGACAAGTGGCTTTTGGCACGAGTGACGGGTTTCCTAAATTTTTAAAAAATGTTTAGGTGATAACTTTGAAATCTAGCAATGCAGTCCATTTCTGACATCTTTAATGATTAAAATGGATTTTTTTTAAAATTGCCGGATTTGGACTCATTTGTATTTCATCCATTTCACATTTCACTTGTGAAACCAGATTCAGAACCACGGAAGTCCAAACTGTAGGTTATCGTATCCGAGAAGCACGGAAATCAAGCTATAGTAAGGCTCGCCATGTATCAAACAAGTGATAGGCCCATACTTTATTGGTTTGCCATGCGGGTGGAGATTTGGTGATGTGGCACCCCCTTGCCACGTATTAAGTTTGATACAATTATCCACATACATCCACCGCGTGTGTTCACCGCTAATATAATTATATTAGTTCATTGGTATCAAGCATGGGGTAGAGCTTTTGCAGGTCTCCATGAGTCCCAAACTCTCTATCTCTCCCACAGGAAATTTAGTTTTGATGATACAGTTCGTTCTGGTGAATGGACTGGACCTTCGCTCTGGTGAATGGACTAGACCGATCCAAGCTCCTCAAGCCCATTGGAGGACCTGCAAACAAGTCCAACGGGGAACGGGGTAGTCCCCTGGCGAACCCTCCGGTGTGTGAATTAGAAGGGGAAGTAGACAATGTAGAGAGAGAGAGAGATAGGAAAACTTAACCTTCTTCTTGTCTTCCAACTTTGCTTATATCCTTTGGTAATCATTTCACTGTCTCTACCGTTCTGACCTTCCCGCCGAAAGCTTGTGCCGTGGTTTACCTTGTTCAGGGTGAGGGGGTGTCATTCCGGCTGAGAGGTGTTGTCACAATAAATGCTGTGATGGGCTGCATTAATGGTGATGTGTTGTGGCAATAACTTTGCAGATCTTTGTCTGCTGACATGGCCCGTTCTGCACCTGCCATGTGTCCGAGTATCATTGGCCTTCCCTGCTCAGTTGGCCTCCAGCTGTGCTGGGTTTTACTACCCGGGTTATGCAATGGGATCTAAATGGTGGGCTTGGGTCTGTTCACTGTGGGCTTTGGTCTTTGTGGGCCTATCCATGTCAGTAGTCCCCCATTCCCGAGTGCAGCTTCAGTCCAACGAAGGGAATAGTAATGAGAAAGATGAGTCCGACCAAGCAAGGGAGACCGTGGTGAGGCGCCGAGCGAGAGGTGACCGTGAGGGTGCCGACCGCGAGGGTGGCTGCTTAAGAGAAGACCGATCATAAGGCATGCCGACCGCGAGGGTGGCCGAGCTGGAATACCAACCACGAGGCATGAAGACCGCGAGGGTAGCCGAGCTGGAAGACCGACCATAAGGCGTGCCGACCACGAGGGTGGCCGAGCTGGAAGACCGACCACAAGGCGTGCCGACCGCGAGGGTGGCCGAGCTGGAAGACCGACCACAAGGCGTGCCGACCGCGAGGGTGGCCGAGTGAAGGGGCACGGGGCTCAAGAGGCGGCGTGTCACGTAATGATTTGAAGTGGAAAAGACAAGGTAAGGGCAGAAGTCAGTGCATCAGGACCATACACATGGCAGAATTTCGGGGAAGGGGAAAGGTCAAGCGTTGGATCAGAAGTGAAACGTTAGGGCATTATTATGGGCATTGAAAAGGCAGTTTTGGCAAACGATTTGAAAAGTTTTCAAACTGGCGAACATTAATTGGGATCCTTGGAATACGGGTAAACCGTGGGCTTTTGGTATTATTCGATTCACCTATTTCTTTACAAAAACTCAAAACCTTCAAAGTATCAGTTCCTTTGTTGCTGACGATACCTCTTTACAACATTTTTGTAACTTTCTTGCACCTGCATTAGAAGCAATACGCAGACACGCCATAGACATGGCTCAGGAAGAGGCTGCGATTGTCATAATGGACCCACTTGGGGATGACGATGCAGAGGAGCTAGCGGCGCAGTACAGGTCAGAGAGGGTGGAGGAAACAGTGATGCGATCCTATGGTTCCACTGTGATAGCTGCGCCACAACCAATCAGCCAGGTGGAACCAGATCATTGGCATTCGAGGGTTGACAGGTCCATTATTACTGCGGCGGAGTTGGAGGCCATCCGCGAGAGGTACCAGATTCCGGCGGAGGTGGAGTTGGCGCTGCCAACATCAACGGAGAGGCCGTCTGATGCCAGGCCAAGGGAGTTCTCCCTCTATGAGGAGGCGCTGAAGGGTGGGCTGAGATTGCCACTGCCGCAAATCGTGGTGGATGTGCTCAACCGCTTGGAGGTAGCACCAGGCAGCTAATGCCCAATGCGTGGAAAATTTTGTTATCTTGCGCAAGTGCATGGCCGAAGGCAACAGAAGGGCAGGCCATGACAGTAGATGAGTTCTTTTGCTGCTACAAAGCTTCAGGGCAGCAGGAGACTTGGGTAACCTCTGAGCCGCGGGAAGGGCTTGGTGGCAGGGTTGCTGACTTCGATCAAAGGTTGGAGACCCCGATGGTTCTACGTGTCCAATTCGGGAGGTGCTGGTGTGCGCACGATATGGAAAGTGCCAACCAGATCTATGGAGCCAAAGTTGGGTGCGGCGGCGGAGGAGAGGGTAAAGAAGGTGAAAGAGTGGAGGGAGAGGGAGAAGGTCAAGTGGGACGAGCTTGTTCAGCCGTCCGCACTGTTTCAGGCGGGGCTGGGTCCACAACCGATCGGGGGGGACCTCGATCGGTCGGAGTTGGAGGCCAGAAGAAGAGCACAAGAGGCAGAAGATCAAGCCATCTTGGTGAGGGCCCAGAAGTTCAAAGAGTCGCAAGCCGACCGACCGCCCCCACCAGTCGCGAGGGAGAGGATTCGACCTCGTCCCAAACCCTTAGGAGAGAAGAACTTGGGCGAGTTTGTGCCACGACCGCTTCCAAAAGACCCTTTGAAGGAGAGGTCGTTGAAGGAGATGGAGGCCTTGGGCGTAGGGAAGAAAAAGAAGAGATTGAGGCAAAGTGAGGGAGAGCCAGCCCAGAAGAGGAGAAAGGAGGTGAGGGTGGAAGAGGCCAGTCTGGCCGAGCAGACGGAGGGTGGGGAGGTGGGGGAGACCCCAAAAATAGTAGTCGTCCCAACTGGGGTGGAGACCCCTGTGGCCAAGGATACCTCAGAGGTGGCGGTGATCAGCCCAACAGTGGAGGTTGTGAAGAGGGCCCCCACAGTGCAAGTAGGAGTTGGGGCGACTGGGGTTGGGCCAAGTAGGGGGGAGCAGATCCAAAAGGGCCCTACACCCCAGGAACGAGGAGTTGGTCGGGGTGCAGTGATTTATCACGCGCGTGCTGTGGCTGGAAGGCTGGAGGGAGAAGAAGGCCCAGCCAGGGCGGGGGTGGACCGCCTAGTGAAGATCGTGGAGGAGACAGCCCTGCGCTCGGCATCTGGATTCAACGAGGCCGACCTGTTCAGGGGGTTATGCTCCGCCCAAATGGAGGTAACTACCTTAGCAGGGGCCCTGCTGAGGAAGGCTGGGGCTGCCAAGCTAAAGACTGAAGAGGCCAAGTCGGAGCTGGCCAAGTTGAAGAAGAAGAGTGCTGAGTGGAAGACTGCCCACGCTGAACTGTAAACAGTCAAGTTGGAGCTGGAGGACACACGCCGCAAGGTCGTGTCGCTCGAGTTCCAGTTGGCTGGCGATCAGAAAAAGTTGGAGGAGTCCCAAAAAGCCTGCGCCATCGCGATCGAGCGGCACGAAGAGGCCATGAGCAGCAACGAAGAGCTGGTCAGGCTGAAGGATGAGGCAGATGCCAAGGTTGAGGCTCTGCAAAAAGAGTTGGAGGCCGAGTGCGCTAAGGTGGAGGAGGAGAAAGAGAAGCTGCAGAAAGAGGTGGATGCAGAGAGGAGCAGGGCGGCTGTGGAAAGGGAGACTTTGCAGAGGGGATTTGAAGCAGAGAGGGCGAAGTTGATGGCTAAGGGAGAGGCCCTGAAGAGGGAGCTAGAGGAGGGGAGGGCTAGGGCTGCAACTGAGAGAACAACCTTGATGAAGGAGCTGGACGAGGAGAAGGCGAAGGCGGCATCGGAGAGGGCGGCAGACTGATCTGTCGTCCTTGTGGTGGAGCAGTTCAAGGATCTCACAATTTCGATGGTATTGTGATTTGCGGTTGCCAAAGAACTTAGCAAGGGAGGAATCTGGGGGGGCTGGCCCATCAAAGACGACTGCTGGGGGAAGAACTGAGTCTGAAGTCATTACAAGCTTCCAGCAGCCGGACTTCTACAAACACGAAATGGCAGAGTACTGGGACAGTGGGTGGAAAATGTTCAAACGGAGGGCTGAAGAGCTGTTCCCAGAACTCGACCTTAGTAGTGTGACGATTGGGGAGGATGATGTGGCCCAGACCTCCCTGGATGAAGGCGTTGAAGAAGCAGATCTCGCCTCCAGCGACGAAGAAGAGTGATTGAAGGTTTTTGTACTTTAAGAGTTGTTGTTTTGTTTTTCTGTACACATTGTACCCTTATGGTTTTGTTCTTTTTTTTTTTTTTTTATTTATTTATTTATTTATTTTTATTTTTTTTAAGTGCTTATAGTGGACCGATGTACACATTGTGAATGAATAAAATTTCCTTTATGTGTTATATTTGACTGTGTTCGTTTGTGCGTCTAGAATGGACGAGTGCTTGTAATGAAAACTGGTGATGAACTTATGAAAAATTCAATTTAAACTTGTGATGATGTTGAGCAGAGGTCAATTTGTGACGAAAGCTTCATGCAGAGTTAAGTTAAAAAATTGCCTCACGCCGAGTGAGAGTGAACTGGTAAAATTCCTTCATGCAGAGTGAGATTGGACTTGTACAAAATATTCAAAGAATGAGAATGGTTGATTGTTGAGAAATTGTGTGAAATTGTGGGACATGATGTTTGAATGGGATTAATACTTCCATAGGTTTCAAATCGTAATTAAATGTTCAACTGAAAGCCTGTAGAGAAGAAACTTGAGAAATAGGCTAGATGGTGGGGAAGGTAATCTGGTTAGTAAATGAAGTACGTGAGAACACCTTTGGAATTTGACTAAGTAAAAACGTGGTCCAGGGATTGTGACTAAGCGTCAGATTGTGACTGAGTGTCCTACTTTTGAAATTTCATTGATAGAATGATCTCAGTGTGGACCTGGAATTAGAGCTGCAAGTAACTTGTTCTGGACCAGCAATGGTGGCAGTCAGTCTAGTTGATGCTTTATGGCTCACCGGCCAATGAGGCTTTGAGTGCTCGGTCTGGACGAGACGTCGAGTGCTCGGACTGGCCGAGGCTTTAGAGTGCTCAGTCTGGCTGAGGCTTTGAGTGCTCGGTCTGGCTGAGGCTTTGGAAGTGCTCGGTCTGGCCGAGGCTTTTGAGTGCTCAGTCTGGCTGAGGCTTTGGAGTGCTCAGTCTGGCTGAGGCTTTGGAAGTGCTCGGTCTGGATGAGGCTTCGAGTGCTCGGTCTGGCCGAGGCTTTAGAGTGCTCAGTCTGGCTGAGGCTTTGGAAGTGCTCGGTCTGGCCGAGGCTTTTGAGTGCTCAGTCTGGCTGAGGCTTTGAGTGCTCGGTCTGGCCGAGGCTTTAGAGTGCTCAGTTTGGCTGAGGCTTTGGAAGTGCTCGGTGTGGATGAGGCTTCGAGTGCTCGGTCTGGCCGAGGCTTTAGAGTGCTCGGTCTGGCTGAGGCTTTGGAAGTGCTCGGTCTGGCCGAGGCTTTTAAGTGCTCAGTCTGGCTGAGGCTTTGGAGTGCTCAGTCTGGATGAGGCTTCGAGTGCTCGGTCTGGCCGAGGCTTTAGAGTGCTCAGTCTGGCTGAGGCTTTGGAGTGCTCAGTCTGGCTGAGGCTTTTAGCGCTCGGTCTGGCCGAGGCTTTTGATGAGTGCTGCAAGCAAAAATTTGATTGGGGCGACAAAGGTAGCTGGGAGACAAAACTGTTGTTATGAGAAATGTAGTACAATGATCAAGAATTACATTATGCGTCAAAATGAAAGTACAGCAATTGAGTAATACAAAAGTAACAACCTATTGAAAGTAGCGTTTCAGGTGTTCAGCGTTCTAGGGGTGGGGAAGGTCTCGACCCTCCACATCTTGGAGGCGGTATGTGCCCGGACGTGGACGGGCTTTCACAATATATGGTCCTTCCCAGTTGGCCGCCAGCTTTCCCTCAGTCGGATTTTTGGTGGCAAGAGTGGCCTCTCTTAAGACAAGATCTCCTACGGCGAATTCCCGCGGTCGGACTTTGCGGTTGTAGTGCGTTCTCATTTTTTGCTGGTATGAGGCTAGTCTGACCTTAGTGGTGTCCATGAGTTCTTCAATCAGGTCTAGGTCCGCTCGACGGAGGTCTTCAGTCAGTGTTGAATCCGGATGTAGAGCCCTGGGCGTTGGCAGACCGACTTCTACTGGGATAACTGCCTCAGCGCCGTACGTTAGGCGAAAGGGTGTTTCCCCGGTAGGAGTCCGAGCTGTAGCTCGGTTGGCCCAGAGTACAATTAGTAGTTCCTCAACCCAGAGTCCCTTGGCAGCCTCCAGCTTAGCCTTGATGATCTTCAAAAGAGACCGATTGGTGACCTCAACCTGGCCATTGGCTTGGGGATGACCGGGAGAGGAGAAACATGGTTGAATCTGGAGGTCCGCACAGAACTTTCTGTATTTGGCGTTGTCCAATTGTTTGTCGTTGTCTAACACGATGGCCTGAGGGATGCCGAACCGGTAGACGATCGATTGTCAGATGAACCTGGTTGTGTTCTGCTCGGTGATGGTAGCTAGGGGTTCGGCCTCTACCCACTTGGTGAAGTAGTCAATGGCGACGACCGCGAACTTGGTCTGGCCTCGGCCGGTGGGAAGTGGGCCGATCAGGTCGATCCCCCATTTGGCGAACGAATAAGGGCTGGAAAGTGTGATCAACTCTGTAGGAGGAGCATGGGGGATGTTGGCAAAACGCTGACACTTATCGCATTTGAGGACAAAATCATTCGCGTCTTGGTTAAGAGTTGGCCAAAAGTAACCAGTGCGGAGTATCTTGTGAGCCAGAGACCTGTCGCCCGAATGGTTGCCGCAAATGCCCTCATGGATCTCCTGCATCACATATGTTGCTTGGGTCGGATTGAGGCATCGCAGATATGGCCGTGAGAAACCACGTTTGTAAAGGACGCCGTCGACCAAAACGTAGTTAGCCGACCGAGCTCTGACCTGGGCGGCCTGCTGTTGGTCATCTGGGAGTTGTCCTGTGGTCAAGAATAGGAGGATGTCGGATGCCCAAGGAATGGGTTCATGCTGGAGGAATTGTACTTCTTGTAGGTCGGATGAGATGGCCGAGTGGGGAAGGTACTCGAGACGAACTCCATGGCTGAGGTCGGATCGTTGAGCTGAGCCACCTCGTCTGCTTTGGAGTTTTCGGCCCGAGGTATGTGCTTGATGTGGAAGGTATTGAAAAGGCGAACAAGAGGGAGTGCCATGTTTCTGTAAGCCTGCATCGTGTCATCCTTAGCATCGAATTCCCCCGTGATCTGATCGACGATGAGCTGGGAGTCACTGAACACGCGGATGTGGCTAGCACCAAGGTCTTTGGCGAGGCGGAGTCCTGCGATCAGTGCTTCATATTCGGCCTCATTGTTGCTGGCTTCAAACAAGAGACGGAGGGCACACTTGATACAACCACCTTCGGGGGAGGTGAGAATGAGACCAGCCCCGCTACCTTCCCTCCGGGATGACCTGTCGACATTGAGAGTCCAAGAATGGGGGTCTTCTGGCTCAGCAGGAGTTGGCGGTGGTGGAGAGGTAGTGGCTGGGGCAGGGTTGGTGAATTCTAGGATGAAGTCGGCAATGGCCTGTCCTTTGATTGCTGTACGGGGGCGGTAGGAGATATCAAACTGGCTAAGTTCCACTGACCACTGCATAAGTCGGCCAGAAAGTTCTGGTTGCTGCATGACCTTCTTCAGGGGTTGGTCGGTGAGGACCACTATAGAATGGGCCTGGAAATAAGGACGAAGTCGTCTGGAGGCAGTGACCAGGGCCAGGGACAACTTTTCCAGCAGTGGGTAGTTCTGCTCTGCTCCGCTGAGAGTACGACTGATGTAATAGACCGGCCGTTGAACTGAGTCGTCTTCCCTAATGAGAGCTACACTGACGGCGGTGTTTGATACTGCTAAATAGAGAAAGAGGGGTTCGCCTGCGATTGCCTGCGAAAGAAGGGGGGGTTGGCCATGCATTGTTTTAACTGCTGGAAGGCCTCTTCGGATTCAGTCGTCCATTCGAAAGTCTGCCGAAGGACTTTGAAAAATGGTAGACACTTATCTGTTGCGCGAGAAATGAACCGGTTGAGGGCCGCCACTCTGCCAGTGAGTCTTTGAACTTCCTTAACGGTTTTGGGTGACTACATCTCAATCAAGGCCTTGATCTTCTCGGGGTTGGCCTCAATTCCTCGCTGACTGACCATAAAGCCCAAGAACTTTCCGGATCCTACGCCAAAGGCGCACTTCTCTAGGTTGAGCTTCATCTGGTACTTGCGAAGGGTGGCAAAGGTCTCCCGTAGGTCAGTCAGATGGTCGGGGGAGAGTTTGGTTTTGACTAGCATGTCATCCACATACACCTCTATGTTCCGACCGATCGGGTGTTGGAAGACTGTATTGACTAACCGTTGGTAGGTGGCTGTCACGACCCAAACCCGGCCCTATGGGTTTAGCACCGTAACCGGCCAGTAATCCGAGATTACCGAAGGCCTGTTTAACAGTAATACGATATAACAGAGTTCAGGGCCTGGCGGAAGCCAATACAGTATATAACTAGTGTCCATTGAGCTGTGAAATTCTGTATGCCAAAAAATGTTCATTCATTCATGCATAGAATAGTACAGGACAGCATACATATATATCCATACATAACAGTCGGTGCAACAGGGACTTAATCCCTTATATACAAGATGCGATCAGTGCCAACATTCCGTCAATACAGTAGCAAAACAGTACAGTAGGGGAAACACTAAACACCCCTAGCCTTAGCTTGGCAGGTTTGGAACCTCGCAGTGAGGCACGGTGGTTGGCTTGACAAAACTGAGTTTAACCCTGACGCCTCTAGCTTTGATCCGGCGCTTGTTCACCTACATATATATATGAGCAGTGAGCTAAAGCCCAGTGAATAACGTAATGCATAAAGGGGTAAGAATAAATGTCCTTTCAATAATGAAAATCATCATTTCGATCTGCTCATCAATCATTCAATTTGGGACTCTCCCCTGCCATACAGTCATTCATTAGCATAACAGTACAGTAATGGTTCCAACATGGGGACCGCATACAATTCCACCCGTTCATAGACCGTCGGCGGGGGCTATCCGTTCATAGACCGTCGATAGCACACTTAACAAATCCACCCGTTCATAGACCGTCGGTGGGGGCTATCCGTTCATAGACCGTCGATAGCGAGGAAATGTCTCCTCAGTGGCAGTAACAATGTACAATAGTCACTAAGGATGCCACATTATCATTCATGATATCAGATATACATTCATTCAGTAAACAGAGAACAGTTCAATAGACAGTTCAACGATAGCTCAATCAAGTAGACAGTTCAAGAGATAGTCATTTTTGAAACATATCTTTATGCAATTGTTACTCACAGTGTTCTGGGCTACACGTAGCTAGAGCGTTTCCTCGGGATGCCAACCCTATACAGTTAACAATTCGAACACACTTAAGTTTAACAGTTGGGGAAGTACAATGATTAACTTCCTAATATGCCTCGGTGTGTTCTACGTCTCAATCCTCATTAAAATGTCTTAAACTAGGCCTAAGAATGCCTAGGATGGAATGAGGATGCCAAATTACACTTGGAAGGCATTTTTCAAAAGTTGCTGGAAATAGGCACCTCGCTCGAGCGAGCCTTCCTTCGCTCGAGCGAGCTTCCAAAATCAAAGGCTTCGCTCGACCGAACAATCCTTCGCTCGAGCGGAAAACTAATGGTTGCTCGATTTTTACGCGCGATACTACGCTCGATGCTCGCTCGAGCGAGATTGCAAAACCAAAGGGCTCGCTCGAGCGAGGAATCCTTCGCTCGAGCGAGGAAGCAAAATCTAGAATTTCCAGATTTGTTTCCCAAGTTCGAACCAAGTATTCAACCATCCAAAACTCAACCTCTTGGCCCCAAATTCTGGAAAAACACTTTAAACTCAATGTATAACAAGTTTCAAAAGCTAATTTGCACATGCAAGGGCCAAGGGTTGGTCAATTAAAGCCATTTTCAAACCCATTTTCTAGAACAAGTTTAAAACATGCAATGCATGAGCTTCAAACCCAATTCAATCTTCAAATCTTGCTCTAGAGAGCTCCAATCTTTGGAAACAACTTGAAAACATGGACAATGATAAAAACATGGACATGCATGTATGATTCTCCAAGAATTTAACTTCAAAAGTCAACAAATTCAACATGCATGTAACATTTGAGCTTCAATTCACCATTTATGAGCAAATTCATGACTTACTCTCTAATTAAACATGGAGCATGCAAGAATAAGCCTTAAGGTCAACAATGAGAGGTCCCATTACCTTACTAAGTCTTCAATTGAGAGTCTAGGAGGTCAATTTGACTATCTACACTTCAAATCTACCAAAAAAACCAAGCCAAAATCACCCACTCAACCTCTTCTCTCTCTCTCCCTCTTGTTTGGTCGGCTAGAGCTCAAGAATAGGGGCTGATGAATGTTTTCTCTAAGTGTAATAAGGCTCAATTTGACAAGAATAAACAAAAAGCCACTCAATGGCAAAGTTGTAATTTCGACCAACTCCTTAATTGGCTTTAATTAATCTAGTTTAATCATTCCTAATCCATTTTCAGATAAATATATCATAAAATCAGAAATATTCTACTGATTCTAAAACACCAAACGGTTTCTAAATCGGCCGCCGATAGGGCCTTCAATTAGCAGTTTAAACATATGAAAGTAAACAGATAGTCATGCAATCAGACAGATGCAACATGCGATTCAATAAATAAACTCATTCGATTTCAGTATCAATTTCAATCAGTTAGTTCGGTGTCTCATTCAGTTCACTTATCAGTCATAATCAATTCGGTTTAGCCATAATCAGTATATAATTCAGGGTTATTCAGTAATCAGTACGAGGGTTGTTACAGTCTCCCCTCCTTATAAGGAGTTTAGTCCTCTAAACTCGAGTTACCTTCACCGAAGAAAAGCAGATCCAGTGGAAACAAATCAGATATCTCCTTGCCATGTCATCTTCCTTTCCCAAGTGGCATACACACCACCGTGGTTACGCCGATCAACTTTCACTAGTGGAATCTCCTTGTTCTCGCTTGATCCGTCGGTTCACAATCTGTATAGGCCGTTCCTCGTAAGTGTAGTCATCACTCAACACAATGCGAGTAGGCTCAATCACATGAAACGGATCTCGAAGATAGTCTCTCAACATCGAAATGTGGAAGACGTTGTGCATATGCTCCATTTCAGGAGGAAGCGCAACTTGATACGCCACCGGATTGATTTTCTCCATAATCTGATACGGTCCGACATATCTTGGCGCTAACTTGCCTTTGACTCCAAAGCGAGTCTGGCCTTTCATTGGTGTCACTTTCACAAACACGTGATCACCCACTTCATATTCCCTGTCCCGTCTTCTAACATCCGCATAACTTTTCTGCCTACTCATGCGCTTTGACCTCTCAGATCAATTTCACTTTCTCAGTTGTTTCGTATACAATCTCGGGCCCAAGCAAAGGTCCATCTCCAACTTCTGCCCAGCAGATTGGAGATCTACACTTTCTGCCATACAATGCCTCGAAAGGCGCCATACCGATACTCGAATGGTAACTGTTGTTGTAGGCGAATTCAGCCAACGACAAATGACTTTCCCAATTTCCTTGAAAATCAAGGACACACATTCTCAATAAATCCTCTAAAGTCTGGATGGTCCTTTCTGATTGTCCATCTGTCTGAGGATGATAGGCACTACTCAAATTTCAATTCAAGACTCAATGCAATCAGAGGCTCGCCAGAACCTCGATGTAAACTTCAATCCTCGTGCGAAACAATAGACACAGTAATTCTGGCCTAACAATTTTATCAATGTAAATAACAGCCAATTTATCTGCATTATAGATTGTCTTGACAGGTAGGAAGTGTGCAGATTTAGTCAGTCTATCAACAATAACCCAAATTGAATCCATACCTTTCCTGGAACGAGGTAATCCCACGATAAAATCCATCGTGATATGCTCCCATTTCCACTCTGGTATGGGTAACGGTTGCAATAATCCGGCAGGTCGCTGATGTTCCGCTTTAACTTGTTGGCAATGAAGACATTTAGACACAAAGTCGGCAATTTCCTTTTTCATTCCTGGCCACCAGAAATTCTGTTTCAGATCTTGGTACATTTTCGTATTCCCTGGGTGAATCGAAAACTTTGAACTGTGGCCTTCTTGCAGAACTCGTCTCTTCAATTCAGTGTCATTTGGCACACACAGTCTTTCTTGAAATTTCAAAACATTGTTGTCAAATTTAAACCCCGGTCTCGGTTTCGAATCTATTTCCTCAATAATCTTTTTCAAGGAATCATCCAAGGGTTGTTTTTCTTTAATTTCCTCAATCAGGGTTGGTTGGGCAGAAATGGCAGCTATTATTCCACTTTGTTCTCTCAAAACAATTTCAACTTCAAATCTTTCAAGATCATGAAGCAATTCCTTCTGCCCGGTGAGCAAACAAGCTAAGTTCCCCATGGATTTCCGGCTTAGTGCATCGGCAACGGTGTTGGCTTTCCCCGGGTGATACAGAATCTGTAGGTCATAGTCCTTGATCAGTTCCAGCCATCTCCGCTGTCTCATATTCAGTTCTTTTTGGGTGAAGAAGTACTTCAGGCTCTTGTGGTCAGTATACACTTCACATGTTGCTCCATACAAATAGTGACGCCAAATTTTCAGCGCAAACACTACTGCAGCAAGTTCTAAATCATGGGTCGGGTAGTTCTTTTCATGTGGTCTCAACTGTCGGGAAGCATAAGCAATCACTCTCCCATTCTGCATTAGAACACATCCCAAACCCTTATGAGAAGCATCACTAAAAACAGTATAACCATCCGTACCTGAAGGTAGAGTCAGAATCGACGCAGTCACAAGTCTGGTTTTCAATTCTTGAAATGCTGATTCCCTCCGGTCAGTCCAGTCAAATGCTATTCCCTTCTATGTCAACTGAGTCAGTGGTAAGGCGATTTTGGAGAAGTCTTTGACAAACCTTCTATAATATCCAGCCAGTCCCAAAAAGCTTCGAACTTCAGTCACATTTGTCGGTCTAGGCCAGTTCACTACAGCTTCAATTTTCTGTGGATCAACAGAAATTCCTTCTTTGCTAACAACATGTCCCAAAAACATAACGTGGTCAAGCCAGAATTCACATTTAGACAGTTTAGCATACAGTTTTTGTTCTCTTAAGGTCTGCAGGGCAAGTCTCAAATGATGTTCATGCTCTTCTCTACTTTTAGAGTAAATCAGTATGTCATCAATAAATACTACAATAAAATCATCCAGGTATGGTTTGAAAATTCTGTTCATAAGGTCCATAAAAGCAGCAGGGGCATTTGTGACTCCGAATGGCATAACTAGAAATTCATAATGGCCATACCTTGTTCTAAAAGCAGTTTTAGCAATATCTTCCGGTTTTACCTTCAGTTGGTGATACCCCGATCTGAGATCAATCTTGGAAAATACTTGTGCACCCAGTAACTGATCAAATAAGTCATCAATACGCGGCAATGGATATTTATTCTTTACAGTTACCTTGTTCAGTTCGCGATAGTCAATACACAGTCTCAGTGAGCCATCTTTCTTCTTCACAAACAAAACAGGCGCACCCCACGGCGAAGTACTAGGCCTGATAAACTTCTTGTCTAACAGTTCCTGCAATTGTACTTTCAATTCCTTCAGTTCAGTTGGAGCCATTCTGTAGGGAGCTTTCGATATTGGTTGTGTACCCGGAATCACATCAACTGTAAGTTCAATCTCCCTGTCAATCAAATCCCCTGGTAGATCATCTGGAAACACATCTGGGAATTCTCTGGCTATAGGAATGCAATTCACATCAGTTTTAACACTATCAGTAGGCACAGTCAGTACAGAACAGAAATACCCTTTACACCCCTTTCTAATCAATTTCATGGCTTTCACAGAAGAAATCAAGTACGGGGGAGGTACCACTCCAATTCCACTAAATACAAATTCAGGCAAACCAGGTGGACGGAACATAACTTGTTTTGTCACACAATCAATGGTAGCATGATATTTTTGTAACCAATCCATCCCCAATATCACATCAAAATGATCTATGTTCAATGGCAGTAAATCAATAAATAGGTGCATATCCCTGACAATAATCTCACAAGCAGGATACATATATGCACACGTCATAGATCCCCCAATAGGTGATGATACAGCTAGCAAATAATTCATGGGTTCTAAGGGTCTACTCAATTTTCTCGAAAAAGCATATGACACATAGGAATGTGTAGACCCCGAATCAATCAATACATATGCATTTTGAGCACAAATAGAAAGAATACCTGACACGACAGTCTCGGTATTCTGGACATCTCCCGGCACTAGGGCGAACACTCGACCCTGCCTCATAGGCTCCTTCCCGGCAGCTTTGGGATTAGGCTTTGGTGCTACAGTTGACGCTGCTGCGCTTGGTGTAGCTTTACCACTAGCCCGCGGGGCAGAGGGACAATCTCTAACCATGTGGCCCACCTTGCCACACCCGAAACAAGCTCCCGTTATTTGGCGACAAACCCCTTGGTGCTTCCTGCCACACTCAGAACAGGGTGGAATGAAACCACTCATTTGACTAGGGCTAGTTGTTGACCCCGTGTTCTGTTTCTTGCTTGATGGGTTGTGCTTGCCCTTCTTAAACTTGAACCCATGCCTTTTTCCATGCCATTCAGTTATTGGTATTTCAGATTGTTTCACTGCTGCAATGTTTACCTCGGCCATCAAAGCCCGGTCAAGAACACCCACAAAAGTTGGCATTTTCAAAACACTTATTCGATCCTGTATAGCAGCATTGAGGCCGCCTTCAAATCTCCTGGCCTTCTTGTAATCGGTATCCACCATGTGTGGGGCATACCTAGCAAGTTCAGTAAATTTCTTCTCATACTCGGCAACAGACATTTTGCCCTGCCTTAGTTGTTCGAACTCAGTTACCTTTCTGTCTCTAATGCACTGGGGAAAATACTTTTCGAAGAAGGACTCTTTAAACTGAGCCCAAGTCACCACAGCATTGGTGTCACGGATCAGCATCCACCACCTTCTAGCCTCTTCCTGCAAGGTGAAGGTGGCTAGCAACACTTTGTGCGCTTCCGAGCACGGAAATACTTCGAATAATTTTTCTGTTTCAAGTAACCAAGCCTCAGCCTTCAACGGTTCAAGGCCCCCTGAAAGGATGGCGGTTTCAGTTTGCTGAACTTCTGGGTGAGAGCAATGATATCCCCATCATTTACATTCACATTTGGCTCCGGCTGTACCGGAGGAGGAGGAGGTGGGGGCTGTGGATTCTGTTGCTGTTGGTCCAATCTCTCAATTATCAGTCCCATCATTAGTTCAAGTCTGGCCATTCTGGCCTCAGAGGATGATGATCCAGGTTCATTTGCATTGTCCATTTCACTATAAGCAGTTATGACAGTTATAGCAATTATAACATAAACAGTTGCATATTTGGACAATTATCACATCATCATATATTCAGTTATATCACAACCACACACTTCCATGCTTATGAAATGCCCTAATCACTTTCTAGGACACCCTATTGCTCATTTGGACACGTGTGTGCGGTATAACTCGTGGTTAAGTATCGCTCTGATACCACTCTGTCACGACCCAAACCCGGCCCTATGGGTTTAGCACCGTAACCGGCCAGTAATCCGAGATTACCGAAGGCCTGTTTAACAGTAATACGATATAACAGAGTTCAGGGCCTGGCGGAAGCCAATACAGTATATAACTAGTGTCCATTGAGCTGTGAAATTCTATATGCCAAAAACTGTTCATTCATTCATGCATAGAACAGTACAGGACAGCATACATATATATCCATACATAACAGTCGGTGCAACAGGGACTTAATCCCTTATATACAGTACAGTACCGTGCCAACATTCCGTCAATACAGTAGCAAAACAGTACAGTAGGGGAAACACTAAACACCCCTAGCCTTAGCTTGGCAGGTTTGGAACCTCGCAGTGAGGCACGGTGGTTGGCTTGACAAAACTGAGTTTAACCCTGACGCCTCTAGCTTTGATCCGGCGCTTGTTCACCTACATATATATATGAGCAGTGAGCTAAAGCCCAGTGAATAACGTAATGCATAAAGGGGTAAGAATAAATGTCCTTTCAATAATGAAAATCATCATTTCGATCTGCTCATCAATCATTCAATTTGGGACTCTCCCCTGCCATACAGTCATTCATTAGCATAACAGTACAGTAATGGTTCCAACATGGGGACCGCATACAATTCCACCCGTTCATAGACCGTCGGCGGGGGCTATCCGTTCATAGACCGTCGATAGCACACTTAACGAATCCACCCGTTCATAGACCGTCGGTGGGGGCTATCCGTTCATAGACCGTCGATAGCCAGGAAATGTCTCCTCAGTGGCAGTAACAATGTACAATAGTCACTAAGGATGCCACATTATCATTCATGATATCAGATATACATTCATTCAAGAAATGAGAGAACAGTTCAATAGACAGTTCAACGATAGCTCAATCAAGTAGACAGTTCAAGAGATAGTCATTTTTGAAACATATCTTTATGCAATTGTTACTCACAGTGTTCTGGGCTACACGTAGCTAGAGCGTCTCCTCGGGATGCCAACCCTATACAGTTAACAATTCGAACACACTTAAGTTTAACAGTTGGGGAAGTACAATGATTAACTTCCTAATATGCCTCGGTGTGTTCTACGTCTCAATCCTCATTAAAATGTCTTAAACTAGGCCTAAGAATGCCTAGGATGGAATGAGGATGCCAAATTACACTTGGAAGGCATTTTTCAAAAGTTGCTGGAAATAGGCACCTCGCTCGAGCGAGCCTTCCTTCGCTCGAGCGAGCTTCCAAAATCAAAGGCTTCGCTCGAGCGAACAATCCTTCGCTCGAGCGGAAAACTACTGGTTGCTCGATTTTTACGCGCGATACTACGCTCGATGCTCGCTCGAGCGAGATTGCAAAACCAAAGGGCTCGCTCGAGCGAGGAATCCTTCGCTCGAGCGAGGAAGCAAAATCTGGAATTTCCAGATTTGTCTCCCAAGTTCGAACCAAGTATTCAACCATCCAAAACTCAACCTCTTGGCCCCAAATTCTGGAAAAACACTTTAAACTCAATGTATAACAAGTTTCAAAAGCTAATTTGCACATGCAAGGGCCAAGGGTTGGTCAATTAAAGCCATTTTCAAACCCATTTTCTAGAACAAGTTTAAAATATGCAATGCATGAGCTTCAAACCCAATTCAATCTTCAAATCTTGCTCTAGAGAGCTCCAATCTTTGGAAACAACTTGAAAACATGGACTATGATAAAAACATGGACATGCATGTATGATTCTCCAAGAATTTAACTTCAAAAGTCAACAAATTCAACATGCATGTAACATTTGAGCTTCAATTCACCATTTATGAGCAAATTCATGACTTACTCTCTAATTAAACATGGAGCATGCAAGAATAAGCCTTAAGGTCAACAATGAGAGGTCCCATTACCTTACTAAGTCTTCAATTGAGAGTCTAGGAGGTCAATTTGACTATCTACACTTCAAATCTACCAAAAAAACCAAGCCAAAATCACCCATTCAACCTCTTCTCTCTCTCTCCCTCTTGTTTGGTCGGCTAGAGCTCAAGAATAGGGGCTGATGAATGTTTTCTCTAAGTGTAATAAGGCTCAATTTGACAAGAATAAACAAAAAGCCACTCAATGGCAAAGTTGTAATTTCGACCAACTCCTTAATTGGCTTTAATTAATCTAGTTTAATCATTCCTAATCCATTTTCAGATAAATATATCATAAAATCAGAAATATTCTACTGATTCTAAAACACCAAACGGTTTCTAAATCGGCCGCCGATAGGGCCTTCAATTAGCAGTTTAAACATATGAAAGTAAACAGATAGTCATGCAATCAGACAGATGCAACATGCGATTCAATAAATAAACTCATTCGATTTCAGTATCAATTTCAATCAGTTAGTTCGGTGTCTCATTCAGTTCACTTATCAGTCATAATCAATTCGGTTTAGCCATAATTAGTATATAATTCAGGGTTATTCAGTAATCAGTACGAGGGTTGTTACAGTGGCCCCTGCGTTCTTCAGTCCGAACGGCATGACACGGTAGTGGTAGGTGCCCCGATCGGTGATGAAGGAAGTGTGTTCCTGGTCAGTTGAGTGCATCATGATTTGGTTGTACCCGGAGAAAGCATCCATGAAGCTGAGCATTTGGTGACCGGCGAGGTGTATACCGCTCGAACCGACCGGGTGGTCGGACTAGTGCTAACCAGTCGGCGCGAGGGGGTCTGTCGGTATAGCGGGGTGTTTGGTTATGATGCTGGGTGTTGCTGGGTTCTTGGTCTTTTCTCTTTTCTCTGGAGATTGGATTTTTAGCTGTAGAGTCCTGCCGAGCGGCTAGTGAATCCTCGGCATTCATGTATTTTTGGGCTTTAGAGAGCAGGGCTGCCATGGAGGTCGGGGGGTTCTTAGAGAGGAAGAAAAGGAAATCAGATGACCGCAGCCCACAAAGACCACAGCCCACAGTGAACAGACCCAAGCCCACTATTTAGACCCCATTGCATAACCCGGGTAGTAAAACCCAGCACAGCTGGAGGCCAACTGAGCAGGGAAGGCCAATGATACTCGGACACATGGCAGGTGCAGAACGGGCCATGTCAGCAGACAAAGATCTGCAAAGTTATTGCCACAACACATCACCATTAATGCAGCCCATTACAGCATTTATTGCGACAACACCTCTCAATCGGAATGGCACCCCCTCACCCTGAACAAGGTAAACCACGGCACAAGCTTTCGGCGGGAAGGTCAGAACGGCAGAGACAGTGAAATGATTACCAAAGGATATAAGCAAAGTTGGAAGACAAGAAGAATGTTAAGTTTTCCTATCTCTCTCTCTCTCTATACATTGTCTACTTCCTCTTCTAATTCACACACCGGAGGGTTCGCCAGGGTTACTACCCCGTTCCCCGTTGGATTTGTTTGCAGGTCCTCCAATGAGCTTGAGGAGCTTGGATCGGTCTAGTCCATTCACCAGAGCGAAGGTCCAGTCCATTCACCAGAACGAACTGTATCATCAAGTTTTAAAAATCTACCATTTATAATTTCTTTTTATTTTTATTTTTTTTGGCCTTTTTCAAGAGAGTTTTTGAATCTAAATTTCTGATGAGAGAAATTTATACAAGCATGAAACAAATCAATAACAAATTGTTGTTTCAGACTACCTAACTCTACCAGAGTAATTATTACAACAATGATTCATCCCACTAAAAACATCACCACTAATAGCACTAATGCATTAAAAAAATAGAAAAAAAATAAAAAAAATACAACTCCAAGACCAAAACATCACATCATTTCTAGCGGAACCCACTGCCACCTAATTAGTGGGAGCACTAATTAGTGCTCCCAAACATTTTTCTAATTATTAAATGCATTATTATGCGGTGACGTGGTAAAACCCAATCCACTTCCACGCCATCGCTTAATTAGGCTTCATTTGAAAATAGATATTTTTAGTGATTTTTTTATTTGTGGGTTAAAATATGATGCAAACAAAATTAATATATTTAAAATAATTTTTTAATTTATTACAAAAAGATGTGTAAAAGTAGAGAAAAAATGTAATTCTTTACTTTTTAGTATAAGTTGTGCTCTTTTTTAATTACATTTTGACTTTTAGACTAAAAAGTAATATTGGCAAATGAGACCTTATTCCGATTCGCTTGAACGGTACATCATTTTTTTTTTTAATGTTGTGTTTAGTTTGTATATTTGAATAGAAATTTTAATTTGTAAATAAAATATAGCAATATTTTTTATACTTAATTTTTTATATTTTTAAATTATTATGCAAATTTGTAAATCAAACACAATTTAAAAAAATTTCAAACTAATTATTTAGGCCTTTTTTGGAGACGAAGTTAAAAGTAGATTTTTAACTTTTAACTTCTTTTGGATCATATTACCTCTCTATTTTTTTTTTTTACATATTTAAAAAAAAAATTAAAAAACTAACTTTAGCCTATTTCTCAAAGCAACCCTTAGTAGTACATTTCTTATATACACCAACCCCACTTTCATTTAGCTAGTGCTTGGTTTATCAAAATGAAGGTAGAATTGAATTGTGAATTCATTGAAACATTCAATTTTAATGTTTATTTTATTGTATTAAAATAATGATAAAAAATATATTATAAATTTAACTAGTATTATTTATCATTTTAATGAAATAATCATTTTATATGGAAACTAAAGAACTATTCATTTCATTCGGTTCCATTTTCATTCTAGTTTACTTTTAAGTTTAGACCATTTATTATTATTTGTTAAACTTTTGCTCATATTGAGGGTGTTTGGAAAGAAGTTTAGATTAAAATAATTCACTAAAAGATAAAATAAATTAAAATAGTTAATAACACAAAATATTACATCAAATTCATAATCTTTTACTTTGTCTCTCAGAACCATCAAATCAACTACAAAAAAAAAAAATAATAAAAAAAATAAAATCAACCAATTTTTCAAATACAACTTTTTTTAATTAGGCTAAATAGTTAAAAAAAACTAAATAACCAACTTCCCAAATAAGACCTTTAAATAGTTCTTATGTGGCGACCCACTCCCCAAAACAAAAAACAAAAGAACTTATGCAAATAATAATAACAATAATAATAATAATAATAATAATAAATTGATTGAATAATCAAATTTATCAAGGAAGATAACAATTTTGGGTTAAATGCACTGTAATATACAGATGGCAAGTCCAATTTTTAGCATCACTTCAAAATATTAGAGAATTTTTATTTTTATTTATTTATTTTTTCTAGATCAAAAAGAAAATCTTTATTGCAAAATAAATGAAAAGAGATATATTTTGTATCAATGACTGAGATTAATTTCTAAATTAATCATAAGATTAAGATTTCTTTTATTTTCACTCACCCACCTTCTTTTCCTCCCTTTTTATTCATTCATGCATTCTCTCTCTCTCTCTCTCTCTCTCTCTCTCTCTCTCTCTCTCTCTCCTGCCCACTCATCAACCTTCTTTTCTCCTCTTTTGATTCATTTATGCACTCTCTCTCTCTCTCTTTCCAGCCCACCTTGCTTCCTCTCTCTTTTCTTTTTATTTTTTGTATTTTCCTTCATTTTTTTATTTTTCTCTCTATTTCTTTTTTTTTTTCCGTTTTTGTTTACTTGTTTTATTTGTATCATGCCTTCAAGCATAGGTACACACTAGTATGCATATATGATTGGATACATAAAAAATTAGTATTTTTATTCATATATATATATAGATATATCAGTGATCACAAATAGTATTTATGTATATATATAAATTTACGAGTTTTTTAGAGTTATTTGCATTAAGTGATCATAGAGTTGAGATTTACAGCATCTTGATTTGGTGTTGATAAACCCATTCGAAACTTTTGTGATGAGTATAAAGATGAAGATCAACCATCCAAGTGATCATAGATTTATTCATTAGCATTTATTGGTTCATATATCTATCTCTAATCTGTTGTTGGATTTCAACACATAGCTTTATATTTCAACACAACAAGAACATAATAATAATAAATTGCAAAATGGATTCTTTAGGGTTTGAAATGTAATAAATTTATTTTTGTTACTCTGATCTATTCAAAATGGCTTTGAGATGTTGTTGTTGTTGTTGATGATGATGATTGTAACAAATAAATTTTTTTTCTTTTTCAACAGATAGATTTTCAATAGAGATTTTTTCAATAGATAGAGAGAGAAAAAAGAAGAGGAGAGAGAAACAGAAGAGAGAAAAGTTTGAAAGTGAGAGATTTTTTCAACAGATAGAGAGAGAAAAGAAAAGTAGAGAAAGAAACAAATAAAAAGAGAAAAGTTTGAAAATGGTGTGAATTTGAATAATTAGAAAAAAAAAAGGCTATAAAAATTCAACAGATAGACAAAACATTTGAATAGATTGACAAAAAATTTGAACAAATAGTTAAAAATTTTGAACAGATAAATAAAAAATTTGAACAGATAGTTAAAAATTTGAACAGATAGTAAAAAAAAATCAATAGATAAAAAAAAGTAAACAGATAAATTAAATGATAAAATTAGAAATAAAATATTCTTCAAAACAAATAAAAAGATTTCTCACCAAAATATTTCACAAAAGATAGATCTCTCACCAATAAAAAAACATCCAATAGACCTAACGCCTTATACCTTCCTTAGGTTGGACTTTTCAACTATTTACTTTTTATTAATTTGTAACAAATTTACACTGACACAATGTCACTGTAGTTGTCTCTTTCATTTTTCTCTTATAATCATAAAATAAACTACAAGAAAAATCAATCATCACCCCTAAATACAACTTTATTAGCCAAATTAAAAAAATTAAAAAATTAAGTTAAAAAAAAATATTTCAAACAAGCTAAAATCTCTACAAAATTTTGCCAGTTGTTGAAGTTACATCCTGGGGCCTACTTGTTGAGGAGAAGTTATTGATTGCTCGAGAAATAATATCACGTGTTACTTCATATACATTACAATTGATGATAAAATAAAATTCGTAATTTTATATTAATAATTAAAAAAAAAAACTATAGTTAGTGAGTAATTTAGGCAGGTAACGTCGCATGACTAACCAATAATTTTCCGTTGTTGAGTTAGTTGAGGTACTGCCAAGCACTCACATCTCGGGTCCACTTGTTGAGGAACAAATCAAATCAAGGTACACAAAACCCCGTACACATGCGTTGAAATTATCCACTCATACTAAAAGCACAAAAGCAATTCTTCACCACCCAACTTCTCTTGATATTATTATTTTATTTATTATTATTATTATTATTTAAACAAATTATATTAATAGTTTGTGTAATTTAATTTTTGTGTCATTATAATTTTTATAATTTTAATTATTTTAATTTTTAATTTCATCTTAAATTAGTACAATTAATTTTAATTATTAATATTTTTTTATAATAAAAGCGTACATAAGTTTTATGCTGGCCCACTTTGAGACAAAGCCTACACAGAAACTATTTTGAATCCCAAAAAATGTTCTCAGAAAAGGCTCCAAAACTATTATAACAACTATTGCACTGATCCACAAAATAAAATACCCACTTAAATTAGAAAGATTTGAAATTTATTTGAGGAGGTTGATATACTTATGTTGGCTACATATTTTGTAAAAGGCAATTACAGTTCGACACGTGATAAAGTAAGGACAATATAGGAAGACTACTCAAGTCTTCGATCCTGATCGTACACGTGGCAGTGAAATTTGATTTTCACGTGATCTGAGTAGCACTGGATCAGTAAAGAGGTACAAGGTGACGTGGTTTCAACGGTTACTCATGTTCAAATTCAAATACAGGAGGGAAGCCCAACTGCAAGTGATGACGTAGTGGAACTACTTCTAAGGCAGCATGATCAACGATCATGGAGGAGTAGTTCGACGGTTTGAAGTGCAGTTCGATGGTCATCCTTAAGGAGTATAAATAGCAAGGAGGTCCCCAGAAAAAGCCCCCAGACTCAGATCATACAAACCAGTCTTACTTTACATATTTTATTTTCCAGTTTTTACATTTCCAGTCTTTACATTTCCTGCACTTTAAATACCTGCACTGCACTTCTTTCATAGGAGTAGTTTCAAGTAGATTCAAGTAGATTGTTGCTGTAAACCTCTTCGAGGCTGAGTTTGGATCATTGTAAGTGTTCATTTTAATGAAATACTTCGATTGTTCTTCATATTAATTGTTATTTCTCTTAATTTCTCCTAAGTCAAGCCACCAGTAAAAGTCCTCTTCATTGAGGCTGAAAGAACTACAACACAATCGTTTGATAATTGGTTGGCAATTATAATTTCTGTAAGGACTGATTGATCCTTGCTAGCACGCTCGCATTTACAAAAATACCCTTCGAAAGTCAAAAAGCCAACATATATTTTTGGCACGCCCGGTGGGACTAATTAAAATGGCTAGACGAAGACGACAAGTAGAAAATGAACGCTTGGAAGAAGGCGTAGAGGGAGAGGGAGAGGTAGAAGTACCTAATCCAGAGGATAATGTGGTAACACGTCCTATGAAAACTCCCATCTTATCAGAACCTATGGTCGAACAGACCAGTACTTCTGGACAAGAACCATATGTTCATAATATTGGACGAAACCAAGGAATTAGACCATCCACTGTTCCATCTACTCAGCCAACAAATCCATGGGATGGCCTAGTAGATGCCATGGGACAACAATTAATGAACACAATGGAAAGGTGGGAAACATCCTTTTTGGATCGAATGAATAACCACCAACCAACTAACACAAGACACACAGAGGAAGTTTTAAATGCCCCTCAGCAAAGATTGGCTAGAGATAAACAGCCTATGCAAGTTAATCGTCATTCTAATGGTCAAACTAGTAATCAGAACTATGAAAGACCATCACCTCAGTCTTGGTATGAACCCATTTCGAGGCCTATAGCAGGCCAAAATGCCTCAGTACTTAACAATGAAGCCACACAAGTTGGTGGATCTGGTCAAGTACAAGAAACTGGCGTAAGAATGGTTACAAATCCCATGTTCGAAGCCATACCTGGCACTAGGGGATATAATAATCCCTTATTCGAATTTATACCCGGGGGATTGGAGGGTTTTCCTACAAATGGCAGAGACACAACACCTGTTCCAGTACCCTTCGCAGGTCCCTTCGCGGGTCAGGCCCAAAGGGGTTACCCATACTCCCAACAGCAACCTGAACCACAGGGACAACCAGTCCCAAATGTACCACCTTACGGACCAAGAGGACCACAAGCACAAGTTTGTCAACCAAACCATGTGTTTGTTCCTCCAATAGTGGTTCAGCAGGCACAAAATATGGTCCCTAGGGACCAAATTGTGGATATTGTTAGGGAGATGTGTGGATCGATGGCTCGGGGGGTCCAGACTCCTGTATACAGAAAACCATACCCAGAATGGGTAGATAGGGTACATAAATACCCAAGGGGGTTCAGGATACCAGATTTTACCCTTTTCTATGGGACTGGAAATCAATCAACAGTAGAGCATATTGCTAGGTTTGCTGCTCAATGCGGTGAATTTACTAATCATGACTATATGAAACTAAGATTATTCCCAAATTCTCTAACTGGGGGAGCATTTGTATGGTATATTAACCTTACACCTGGCTCCATTCAAAATTGGCAACAAATGGAAGAGGCATTTCATGCCCAATTCTTCCAATCGGAGCCAGAGGTTTCCATGGTAGACTTGGCTAGATTGAGTCAAAGGCCTGAAGAAAAGGCTACTCAGTTTATTGCCAGATTTAAAAGTGCTCGAAATAAATGTAGAGTCATCTTGCCAGAGCCAGAATTCGTAATATTGGCTCAAAATGGCTTAGAATTCAGGCTTCGAAAGAAGTTTGACTCAACCGAATTCAGAGATTTGGTCGAACTAACCTATAAGGTGTCTCGATATGAAGCATTACTAGAGGAGGAACAAGATCGAAATAATGCATCGTATAAGACATATTATAGAGATCCTAATTATGAGATCGATGCAGTAGAGATTGTAGGCAAAGAACCTGTAATCTGTGAAGCATTAATTCATAAGGATACAACAATTGACCAGCAGTTTAAAAAGAAAGACTTTCACAGAAAATACTTTTTCGATTTAACAAAAGCAGATGACATTTTTGATCATTTGCTCGCGGCCAACTTCCTTAAGTTACCTAAAGGAGTAAAACTGCCATCTCCAGATGAACTTAAGGGAAAAGTATATTGTAAATGGCATAACTCTTGGTCTCACTCGACTAAAAACTGCATTGTTTTTCGAGACAGGATCCAATCGGAAAGGAAGTTTGAAATTCCCAGCCAAAACAGAAAAGGCCATGGGGATTGACAGTAATCCGTTTCCAGAAGTTGGAGAAAGCACAGCTAATGTGGTTATACCAAACTTCCAGAGTCTATCTCTGCAGGAGTTGGAAGAGATCAATGTACAGATGCATATTGCCAACCAGACAACTACCAAGAAGGACACTAGAGACTCACCAGCTATTGGACAAGGTTTCTCACACCAGAAGGAACACTCTGATGAAGAAGCATTGGATAATGATTCCTTGGAAGCAGCTGTAATGCAGAGGATGTGTCCCAGGTGCAGACTGAGTTATAAGTGGTTGAAGGGGCTTCCAATTGATGGGAAGCAATACTACAGGGATGTTCAGAGACGTCCTAAGTCAACCAACGCTTACAACAAAAGGCCATATCCGGCTAGTGATAGGCAGCGACCACCAGTGGTTGAGCCTGCAATGGACAGAATGCATGCTAAAGGCAAGAGGCCCTTACATGAGTCCAGGCCACCTAACTATTACAGAGTGGAGAGTAGTCATTCTGAAAGAAGACTGGAGAGAGGCTCATTTCATGGGATCAAAGCCAGGGATTGGCCTCCTAGACCAGCCTCATGCAGGACAGAAAGTGGCTACCTTCATCGAAGGTCTGAATCAGGCTCAAAACATGAGGTCATAGCCAAACACTTACCTTTACAGCCAGTTTCGAAGATGGCTTCGAAGGTTGGAAAAAGCAGTTCAACATCTGAGTCAGCAAGTTCGTGGGTACCTGGAGTCCCAGACTGGTTTGTAATGCAAAACAAACCTAGGGAACTGCCTGCCCGGAGAGATGTTGGAATCCAAGGCAGGATGGTCAAGCCTCCTTTGGTGGCTCCAAACAATTGGGTATTGCTTAAACACCCAAAGACAAAGGAACCAGATATGGTCCCAGTTATTTCAAGATCACAAAGGAGAAAGATTCAGCGCAGGTACACTCAGTACCAGTAAGATCTGAAAGAAAGTGGAGAGAGTTCTTCACTAGTCAAGACAGAAGAAAAGAAAAATCCAAAGTCAGAACAGGCTCCAAAGCCAATTCCACAGAACAAAGTGGTTTGCAGCAGAGAACAGTTGGCCAAGGTTCATTCTGAACTAAAAGCCAGAGAGAAGGCTAGCCTAGCAGGGTTGGAGAAGGCTCTGATGGAGAGTGGTAGCGAAACAGAAGAAGAGATTGGCATAAGCCAGAAGAAAGAAATGGTGGAAGAAGAAATGTTCGAAGCCTTCATGGCTGAGCAAACATTTTTGGTTGGAAAACCAGTCGAGGAAAACCATTCGAAGGAATTTGTTAGCAGTGAAGTGCCGGAATGCAGTATGCATGATGCTTCTGAGGTAACGGAGCAAGATAGCCAAGAGGGGAAACATGCATAGCCAGTCATCCAGTTTGGCTCATTTTCCCCAGTATCAGTCAATATGGTACACATACTGCCTCATGAGTTCCAGGATGGAAATGAGGACCAAGATGACCAAGACATGGATCCTATTCCTGTCTCTAGTGAAGACCCGCAAGTAAGTATGGTACAAGATGATCCTGGGATGGCTACCCCAATGGAGACTGAATACGAGAGTGAAGAAGAGGTGAGCATTAACCTCTCGTATTCTTTTGAGTATCCTTCAAATTCTATGACACAGCATGTCAAGCCGTTGTACATCAAGGCTTTTTTCGATGGGATACAACTGAACCGTGTCCTAATAGACAATGGGGCAGCAGTGAACTTACTACCAAAATCTTCTTTGAAGAAACTAGGGAAAAAGAATCACAGGTTAATCCCAACCAGCACAACCATCGCTGGCTTTGCTGGAGACAAACAGATGGCTCAGGGGATTCTACACATTAACTTGAGTGGGAACCGGGGATCGCATGACAAGATTCTTCGAATCGGCGGTAATGCTAAATACAATGCTTTACTTGGGAGAGATTGGATCCACACTAACAAATGTGTGCCTTCCTCTTTGCATCAGAAAATCATGATGGCTTTGGGCAATGGAGAGACAGAGGAGATTGATGCAGATCCTCAACCCTTCATAGCCTGTGCAGACTTTGCAGAGGCCAAATCAGATATTGAGGGTCACCCCACTCGATATCTTGAGGAAATCGATGGCTCACCAAGTGGCACGGTGATGAGGAAGTGACACACCTGAAGCACTTGGTCCAAGAGAGTGCTGATGAAGAGATTGTCGTTAAGGATGACAATGATGCCTGGTTGTAGGCAAAAAGGTGAAGAACAAGAAGCCAAGTCTTTGGCTCTAATTAAATTCTCAACATTGGATTTGAAATCAATAGTCCAGAAAGTACAGGAGCAAGAGAGAGAAGCCATGATAATTAGCTGCAAACAGAAGCAGCCACAGGTTAGAATTGTGACCCTTGGCAAATACTGTGCATTGGACATTGAAACAAAAGTCCAGGAAATACAAGAAGAGGATGCCTTATGGACAGACTTTGTCTATGAGGAAGAGGGCAAAGAAGTTGAACTAAAGAACCTGGGGACAGAACAAGGCGAGAAGGTTGCTTCGAAGGTAGAAGAAACCAAGCAAGAAGCTTCAATAAGTTCTCAAACACAAGACCCCTTAGAACAAGTAAATTTAGGGGAAGGTTCTATGCAACAGCCCACCTATATAAGTGCTTGTTTGAGTAATCTGGACAGGGACCAGTTATTGATTGTTTTGAAGAAATATAAAGATTGCTTTGCATGGTCTTATAATGAACTACCAGGATTTGATAGGTCATTAGTCGAACATAGGCTCCCTATGAAGCCTAATTTCAAGCCATACAAGCAGAAACCAAGAAGAATGAGTCCAGAAGTAATTCAGAAAGTCAAGGAAGAGATTCTTAGACTACTCAAGGCAAGCTTTATTAGGACAGCCAGGTATGTTGAATGGCTATCTAATATTGTGCCTGTAGTCAAGAAGAATGGTAAAATGAGGGTATGCATTGACTTCAGAAACTTAAATCTAGCAACTCCGAAAGATGAGTACCCTATGCCTATAGTGGATCTGTTGGTAGACAGTTCAGCAGGGCATCAAGTTTTATCAATGATTGATGGACACTCTGGTTATAATCAAATCTGTATTGCAGAGGAGGACATCCACAAGACAGCATTCAGATGTCCTAGAAATATTGGCACCTTCGAATGGGTTAAAATGCCATTTGGCCTGAAGAATGCTGGAGCTACATATCAGAGAGCTATGAACACTATTTTTCATGACCTCATTGGAGGGTATTTGGAATGTTATATTGATGACATTGTAGTCAAATCCCAATCCATGGAGGAGCATTTGTTTCACTTAGAAGCAGCCTTTGAGAGAATGAGAAGGTTCAAATTGAAGCTCAATCCTCTTAAGTGTGCTTTTGGCGTATCATCTGGAAACTTCTTGGGTTATGTAGTGCACAAGAAAGGGATACAGATTGATCAGAATAAAGCCAAAGCCATCATTGAAGCTAAGCCTCTTTCAAGTAAGAAAGAATTACAAAGGTTCCTTGGACAGGTTAACTTTCTTCGAAGGTTTATTTCTAACACTGCAGGGAAAACTAAAGTATTTTCTTCCTTGTTAAGGCTGAAAGATGAAGAGGAATTTGTGTGGACAGCAAAGCATCAAATTGCTTTCGAATGTATCAAAGCCTACTTGGCCAACCTTCCAGTGCTGATGCCACCAAAGGATAATAAACCCTTGAAGTTGTACATAGCTGCAGCAGAAGATTCATTGGGAGCTTTCTTGGCCCAAGACAATGAAGAAGGCAAGGAGCAAGCTGTTTATTACCTTAGTAGATTTTTAAATTCTTGTGAATGTAAATATTCAGCTGTAGAAAAGCTGTGTCTTGCTTTGTATTTTGCTGCAATGAAATTAAGATGTTATCTTTTACCTACAACTGTCTTGGTAATTGCAACCACAGATTTGGTTAAGTACATGTTATCTAGACCTATGTTGAGGGGAAGAATTGGCAAGTGGATACTAGCCTTATCAGAATTCCATTTAGAATATATCCCTCAAAGGGCAGTAAAAGGGCAAGTTCTGGCCAATTTTCTAGCAGATCATCCATCTCAAACAGAGAGCCAAGAGATAATGGAACTTGGCATGGCTAGAGTTGAACCATGGCAGATGTGGTTTGATGGATCGAAAGCCAATGGCTTAATTGGAATTGGTATTGTGATTAAATCTCCACGAGGGGTAGAGACCACACATGGTTTCAAAGTGGATGAAGCTAGCTGTTCCAATAACCTGGCTGAATATGAAGCCTTAATAGTGGGACTAGAAATTCTTATTGGATTACAAGTACATGCAGTTGACATATTTGGAGACTCTCAATTGGTGGTTAACTAAGTGAAAGGGATTTTCAAGTGTCAAAGCATAAGTATTTTGTCATACTATGTTGTTGCATTACATCTGCTTTCTCAATTTAAAATAGCAAATGTAACTCATGTTCCAAGATTCTTGAATAATAGAGCCAATGATGTGGCTCAGAAAGCTTCGAACTTCAAGAGAAGGGATAATGCCCAAAGGGACATAAGCCAAACAACATATCAAAAATTGATACCACCTTTGAATAAAAGGAATGTGGTCTTGGAAGTCAATCATAACGACTTACAAGAACAAGATTGGAGGCATCCAATATCGAAGATTTGGTGGTCCATCTTGAAGGCCAACCGAAAATCAAATTGCGCCTATGCAATATATGATATATGGCAATGCTCTCTACAAAAGGGGGAGATGGCTTATTCTTTGGAATGTTTAGGCCCAAAAGAAGCATTAACAGCTATGGCTGAGGTTCATGAAGGCATCTGTGGTGCTCATCAGACTGGTGTAAAGATGAGATGGTTGCTTCGAAGGCATTCCTACTATTGGCCAACTATCCTTAAAGACTGCATAGAATATGCAAAGGGTTGCCAGGCATGTCAAAAGCATGGCACAATAAGGCATGTGCCCATAACTGACTTACATGCAGTAGTGAAGCCTTGGCCATTTAGAGGATGGGCCATGGATATGATGGGAAAAATACACCCACCTTCTTCGAAGCATCATTGTTTCATTCTAGTGGCTACGGATTACTTCACTAAGTGGGTCGAAGCCAAGCCATACAAGGCTGTAAACCAGACAGAAGTCATTGGATTCATTAAAGATTTGATCCATAGATTTGGCATCCCACAAACCATAAGCGTGGATAATGGGACTGTGTTCGATGGGAAAATGGTGAAATCTTTTGTGGCAGAGTTTGGAATTAGCCTTGTTAATTCCACACCCTATTATGCACAAGCCAATGGTCAAGCTGAATCATCCAATAAGTCCTTGAAAAAAAGAATACAAAAGGTTGTGGAGGATAATCCTAGGGATTGGCATAACCTATTGTTAGATGTTTTGTGGGCTTACAGAACTTCTCCAAGGTCAATCACAGGAGTCACTCCTTATGCCTTAGTATATGGGCATGATACAGTTTTACCTGTGGAGATTAATGTTAAATCTTTGAGGGTAAGATGCCAAGATCGGTTAGATCCTGAGCAGTACCATCAAAGTATGTGCTTGGAATTAGAAGGCATAGATGAAGCCAGGATTTTGGCATTAAACAGCATTCTTTTCCAAAAGAAGAAAGCAGCCAAGAGTGATAATAAGAAGGTCAAACACATTGGCTTTGATGAAGGTGATTTGGTATGGAAAACAATACTCCCAATAGGAATTAAAAGCCATAAGTTTGGCAAATGGTCACCTAACTGGGAAGGACCATACCAAATTCATAGAGTTCTTCCTTTTGGAGCGTACCATTTAAGAAATTTGAATGGTTATGTACATCCCAAAAAGATTAATGGCAGATATTTGAAGCCTTATTTTCCAACCATTTGGGAAACACAAGGAATAAAATAAATATTAAGTACAAGAACACAAGACTGCTCAAATGATAGACAATAATTTGATTTTTCATAAAGAATCAAATACATTGTGCCACAAATTGGCCCAAAAATCATTACAATGTTTCAATTGTTTTTGTACAACAGATTTTCTATTGATAAATGCTGGAAATAGTTGAATAGCTGCAGCCATGTCTCCCTTTCGATCGGCCAGTTCTTGGTTGGCGATTTGCAATTTAGTGTCAGTTCGAACCAAGGCCTGGTTTACTGCAGTTAGCTCCTCCTCAAGTCGAGCTTTCTTCTCCAGCAGCTGAATTCGAAACTGGGAGGCAGAGGAGTGTTGTTCCTTGAGATCTGATACTTCGGGATGCACTTGGGAAACAAAACTTTGATCTCTAGCCAATTTCTCATTCGCAGCATTGGCAGCATGACAAATGCTAATGTAGAAGTCAATAGTAGCTGCAGCCTGGGATAGATAACTTGAGACATTCATGCCGGACTGCTCAGCCAATTTTACAGCACTGTAGAAACCCATTTCTGATGATAGGCCTTTGTAGAGCCTCGAAGGGAATCCTCGAAAAGGAGATTAGCAGTTCCAAGCAAGTGTCCAAGTCTATAAAAGGTGCAAAAGGCTTGCTGCTGGAGGAATAAGAGCTCTCAAGGATTTTCAGCAAAGAGTCAGCCAAAACTAATGGCTCAGCTTCAGCACTGGATGTTGGAGAGGTAGAGGGTATGTCAAAAAGACTAGCTAATCTGGCCTCAAAAACATCAACCTCATCCATAGACATGAGAGGTGCAGAGAGTGTTGCGATAGAAGGCACAGAGGACTGCATGGGGATAGGAGAAATGGGTGGAGTATCTTTGGCAGCCTCTATGGTCTTAGCCACCAATGAATCAAGTGAAGAGGGGCTGGAAGTAGGCAAAGGTGATGAACTATGAGTTGGAGAACTACCAGCACCCTCTGTAAGGGGATCAACTGCCATCAGAGATGGAGTAGCAGTTGGAATTTCTATGAAGGAAGGAGGAAGAGCAAGGCTCGAAGAAGAAGTGGACTGAGGAAGATGAAAAGTCAGGAAAGGAAGGTATGGCTCTAAGCCAAGAAGGAGAGATGCAGGAATGCTTGGTCTCAGGGAAAGTACAGGAAGTGTAGACCTTGGAAGTGGGAGGATAATTTGAGTAGTCCTCACATCCTGCATCTGGTCAACTTCAACTGAAACCGAGGGAGGCCTCACTGGAAAGAGAAACGCAGTAGTTGTTACTGCAAAAGGAAGAAATACAAAGGACTGTCAAAATTCAGTATCAAAAGAAAAAAAAAAGCAGAAGTGTGAGAGAAATTACTCATTCCAGAGGTATTAGCACTGATGGGAGAGTTGCGAAGGGAGTAATGTTCGGCAGTTTGTCGCCTTCTTGCAGTTTCCCTTTGTAGTGCATCAACAGCAGCGGCTTCATCTCTCAAAAATTGTTGCTGCCGTCTCCTCTCGGCCCTTTCAAAAACAATTATTGCCTTGGAATGTTCCTGCTCTACTGCCTTGGCAGCTGCTTCATGAATGGGGTCTTCAACCAAGTCAGTAGCAGGAACAGTCACTTTCCTTCTCTTCCTTCTTGGCAATGTTGCTACTGGCTCCTTTTCGATTCCCCTTTCTTCAAATTGGGGTTCAGATTCTTCAGAGGTAAGTTCTTTCCCCATCACTGTAGTAGTTGCCTCGAGAGGAGGATGTTCGATTACATCAGAAGGGGAGGCAGCCACCTTTTGTTTCTTTGTTCTTTGCAAGGGCACTTCTTGCTCTTGCTCAACCTCTTCTTCTTCCAGAGATTCAGATTCCTCAGGAGGGAGGACTAGCTTCCTTTTCTGTTTTTGTTGTTGTTTCTTTTTGAGGATAGCTAGAGTTTCAGCTCTCTTGGGAGATTCTTCTTGCGGGGACCCTGCACCAAAGAACATAAGTGTAAAGGAAATGAACAAAAGATTCAAAAGAAAGAAAAGGGAAATCTGAAGATATTTACCCTTCTTCGAAGCAGCTCTAGTAACTCTAGCTGGAGGGGATGAAGCTGTAGGAGTAGTTGTGGCAGCTTCAGGAAGAGGGGGAATGTTCTCAGCCGTTGCCGACTTGGCCTTCGAAGGCACTCCTAACCCTATCAACAAGTCATGAGGATGTGCAGATAAGCGCACTTCCATATTGACTGACCACCAGTTCTGGAATCTTCTCAAAACTAGGCCAGATGGGAGGAAAGGGACAAATTGAAATTCATTCAATTCCTTTAGCAGTTTGAGTATTGCCGTCTCTAGCTTGGATTTCGATATCCTCAAATCTCTAGCAGTAAGGTGGACATTCCAGAGACTGCAAAGTGGAACAGGTATTCCTTGAGTGAGCCCAAATTGTCTGGCAAATTGGGAAGGGCAATACACCTCAGAGATGCACTTATAGGCTCGAGGGTTCAAGGTGCCAATGAACAATTCCCTTGGTAGCAGTATAGAGGCCCATATATCTTTATGAGGTGAGGTGGAGCACTCTTTATCAGCCAGAAAAGTCTGCAGCCAGGACGGTCCTCTATTGGCTTCGAACAGACAAAAGAGGGAGGCAGATGGAGAAATAGGGAGTTGATAAAAGAAAGTAAAGTAATAAGCAAAAGAAGTAGGATAAAGGACAATCCTAGCATACTTCTCCCCATAAGTGCTAGGATCCTGGACAAGGAATCTTAGGCATTTTGAATGCAGATCAGTAAAATAGGCGAAGAGCCAGAGCTGGAGCACCCAGAGGGGACCTCCTTGGTTAACATCAAGTGGTCTTTCACAAAATTGGGAACAAGCTCTGTAAACATGGCCTAAAAGATAATGAGCAAGAGCTATATGTTTTTTCAAGACAAGTGCCTTCGCGAGGGGAGCGAACTCAGGCATAATCCTCTGAGACGATGTGCAAAAAAGAAATTTGCATAACCAGTATAAAATAAAGGAAAAGAGTTCTCTGTCTTTCACAGGGCCGTCCTTTTTATTTTCAGCCTTCACAAAGTCACTATAAGAAGAATTTAAGGCTGGAAGGGAAAATTTGACAGGGAGGTCCGGATAGTTGGGAGTAAAAGGAGAGCCATGAGGGGAAAGCCCTAAAAGATGGAAAATATCGAGAATGGTGGGAGCCATCATGCCACATCGAAATTGAAAGAAATTAAAAGCCATATTCCAAAAACATAAAGCAGCTGGAATTAAAAAGGGGTCCTCAGGGATGATGAACTTGGAAAGACGAAGGGCGTCAAGGATATAGAGCTCCTGTAAGTCATCTTCTCTCGTAGGTACAACCTTGTCATACCATTTCTCCCATTCAGCTCTCAATGTCGACCAACAGCGATAAGGCCGGGTCAATCTCCAATTGCTCCAGTCAAGCCCTCCTTCGTAGAGAAGAAAGTGATCCTCCAAATGTGGGTATAAAGCTGGGAGTTGGTCAGGAGCTTCCCGAAAGATGGGACCTAGAATGTATTCTTGTTGACTGTTGTGACGAGGAACAAAGAGACGTCCATCTATAGCGCTCGACCCACCAGTTGTTAGTTTGGTGATTTCTTCATCGATGCATTTCTTCAAAGCCATGGTAGGGCTCATACGGTCGCCAGCAGACACTTTCAACGAAGAAGGATCCATTGAGAAAGAGAGGGTTATTAGAGGATCGGTAGGGTTTGTGTGTTAAAAGAGCAAGTGATTTCAGGACACAAAACAAAAGGGCTTTTGAAGGTTTCGTGTCTGAAAAATATATTGCGTAAGTCGTTAAGTACTAAAAATAACAAATACGAAGAGTTTTCCTTCAATATTGATACTTTTGGAGGAAAAGAACACAACCCAGATGCTGAGACTAGCTTCGAAGTAGGGTATTTGGCTTCAAAGCCAAATTTTGGCGCCAAAAAATCAAACAACAACGGCTTCGAAATACAGAAGCCGGCTTCGAAGCATACTACATATTTAAAGATGCTAGAATGCTCGAGTATTGGTCTACTTCAAAGGGTTTAAAGACCTGTTTCAGGGTTATTAATGAAAATAACGGCCTTCGAAGCAAAACTAAGGATTCTTTAGGGGTGGGAATTACTATTTGAAACATCAAAACCAATCGTTGGTTTTTATAAAAGGAGACTGTCTTTCAAACTAAAACAGCATGGACTGCTCTTCGAAGTAAAAGTGGCCAATCTAAAATTGATTGGTTATATCAACCATGGCCATATATTGGTTGTAGTTAATTTTGAAAGGAAAAGTTGTTAAATTCGAAGCACTAATTCTAGATGATATCAGCCAGAATTGTCAACTTTACTCCATAAATTGGAAAAAAGACATGTTGGTCCCTTTTAGTGTTTCATTAAAGACAATTGAGTCCAGATTCGAAGAATGAGTTTGTTCGGTTCGAAGCTCTAAATTGGCTCTCAAAGGCAAATGGAAACAAGGTCAAATAATGCCAAATGAAAGATTCTATTTATAATTGAAGCCAAAGCAATTACATCAAATGACCCTATCTGGGTATGAACTCAAGTTCATAAAAATAAGGAATAGAGTAAATAACAAGATCATGAAATTTGGTCCAACAGTGATCAATGAATTTCTGTTCTTTCTTTATTATATCTTCTATTTCTTCTAATGTTGGCTGCATAAGTTGGTGAGCTCTCACTTCGTAGTAGAGTTCTTCAGCCTTTGTTTCGAAAGCTTCCTCTCTCAATCTTTGTTCCAATTCGTCTATGACCAAATCATCCCAATACGCAGAATCTTTATTTTTGAAATCATCGAATTCTTCGATAAAGTTCTCTGCTTTGTACTGGGCTTGAATTCGGAGAGACGAAAGTTGGTCCAAAGATTGTGTAGTAACCATGGAATTTTGATGCCAGTAGAGGAGCACTGGGAGTTGGTCGAAGAACATATGAAGTTCTGCTTGGGCAATGGGGTTAAGGACATGGCCCCTAGTCAGAATATCACAAGCCCATTGAAAGTTCTTGAGAGGGACTTCGTCCTCAAGAACATTGAAGGGCAAGTGAGAGAAAGCTGCAAGCAGAAGTTGAGCTTCTTTCCGCTCAGCTGGAGTAGGGATTGGCGGAGGTTTGTAAGGTGGAACGACTTTATTCATAGGGAGGGCAAGCCTCAGTTTCTCTGTCCAGGAAAGCGTTGGTGGAGGAGAAGGGGTAGATGGTTCTGCTTCAGAAGATGAAGAAGAAGGAGCAGATGCTTCTGTTTCAGAGGATGGAGAAGAAGGTGTGGATGCTTCTATTATGAGAGATGGCACGGGAGCGGAAGGAACAAAGGCATTAATATAGTCAAGCCAGTCAGAAGAGCAAATCTTCGCCTTCTTGGCTAAAAATGATGGGTTGTACCCTTGTGCCTCTTCTGGGCGTCGAGCAACAAACATTGACTTTGTAGGCATGGAGGATGTGTACCATGCCACAAGAAGGTTCTCCTCCAAACTACGTCGATGGTCCATGGGCACGTAAGAGTAGACCACTGAACTTCGAGCATAGGAAGGAAACTCCAAAGGGTTAGTGAACTCAACAAAATGATGGTTGATTTGTTCCCTCAAATCGTAGGTTTCAGGGGTTGACCAGCTTGTCCAACCAGAAGCCCCAGAAAATGAAGAAGTTGTGGCTTCATCCCATGCAGAATTTTGTGAAGAAGAGTTTCCTAAGTCCATATTTGCAACTTTGCCAAATCAAAGGTTTGAAAGCAGTTTGTTCGAGGTACAAGGGGAAGTTAGAGGAAGAACTTCTTGTATCTGTGTCCGCAACTTGTTGAATCGAAGGATTAAGGACAATGTGTTCGTAGTCCAAAGGTTGGTAATTTGCAAAGGCTCCCATGACCTGAATATAGAAAGGCGGGTAAAGGTGGCTAATGAATGCGTGGAGGTTCTTTCGAGGGGAAACAACATTACTCAATGGCTCTTCGTGTGCTTGATCAATAGAAAGGGAAATTGATTTAGCCATAGTCTGTTTGAATGCTAAGGTATTGGGATGTTCAACAAATTGAAAAAGAGTTAATGCAAATGATCACCAAAGAGATGACGATTGTGTTTCCAGAAGATAGACTCTATGCACATTCCAAAAGCGCGGGAAAGGCTGTGATCCACTAATATCACCAAGTATTGGGTACATATTTTGTAAAAGCCAATTACAGTTCGACACGTGGCAAAGTAAGGGCAATATAGGGAGACTACTCAAGTCTTCGATCCTGATCGTACACGTGGCAGTGAAATTTGGTTCTCACGTGATCTGAGTAGCACTGGATCAGTAAAGAGGTACAAGGTGACGTGGCTTCAACGGTTACTCATGTTCAAATTCAAATGTAGGAGGGAAGCCCAACTGCAAGTGATGGCGTAGTGGAACTACTTCTAAGGCAGCATGATCAACGATCATGGAGGAGCAGTTCGACGGTTTGAAGTACAGTTCGATGGTCATCCTTGAGGAGTATAAATAGCAAGGAGGTCCCCAGAAAAAGCCCCCAGACTCAGATCATACAAACCAGTCTTACTTTACATATTTTCTTTTCCAGTTTTTACATTTCCAGTCTTTACATTTCCTGCACTTTAAATACCTGCACTGCACTTCTTTCATAGGAGTAGTTTCAAGTAGATTCAAGTAGATTGTTGCTGTAAACCTCTTCGAGGCTAAGTTTGGATCATTGTAAGTGTTCATTTTAATGAAATACTTCGATTGTTCTTCATATTAACTGTTATTTCTCTTAATTTCTCCTAAGTCAAGCCACCAGTAAAAGTCCTCTTCATTGAGGCTGAAAGAACTACAACACAATCGTCTGATAATTGGTTGGCAATTATAATTTCTGTAAGGACTGATTGATCCTTGCTGGCACGCTCGCATTTACAAAAATACCCTTCGAAAGCCAAAAAGCCAACAACTTCTCTATCACATCACTTCAAATTTAATTGAAATTTAATTTATATTTTATAAAAAATCAAAAAGTGTACTTATTTAGAACATCTTAATCCACCGCTAAATATGAAGGCCCAAAATTTTAGGGCCTCAATTTATATCTTAAAGACGTATAAAGTATAATTGTAAATATAACTTCGTTTGGGAAGTTGGTTAGCTTTTTGATTTTTTTTTTTTTTTTTTTGTTATTTTACCATGGGCTAAAAAACTTAGTTTGGGAAGGATTTTTTGATTTTTTGACTTTTTTGACTTTTTTTGTGAGAGAAAAGTGTAATGATTATGGGTTAGACGTGATGTTTTATTTTTTGTGGCTAAAATAACCTATTTTGTCTTTTGTGGCTAAAATAGCCGAAAAAGTCCCAAATCCATCTTCCCAAACGGAGCCAAAGAAAAAAACTATAGATATCAAATTTTCTATCAAATAAATGATTAAATATCTCACATGGATGTGGAGTCCATATAATTACAGACCCCACACCCATGTGAGACATTTAGTAATTTGTTTGGTAAAAAATTTAATATCCCTAACATCACTCTATAATAAAACCAAACTTTTTAGCTGGCAATAAGAACTGAAAAAGCAAAAGCTTTTAGGATTTCAAAGCCCTACCACTTTCTTTTCCTTTATATTATTTTATTCGATGCTCAGTCTAAAATTTAATTTAAAATTTTTTTTACCTAGAGATTCACGCGCTAAATTATTTTGTCAATAAAGACATGGTTTTGTCAAATGACCAAACTACCTATTCTCTATTTACGCTTTATCTGATAAAAATTAAACCCACTTTGTCTCTCCATTTTTTTCGCTATCTCTAGACAGGTCAAGCTAAACTAACTTTCACTATCTCTCTACATTTTCTCTCTCTATTTGTTGAAAATCAAACCTACTCTCTCTCTCTCTCTCTCTCTCTCTTTCTCTTTCTCTCTCCTCTCCCTCATCGTCATACCACCGCCCCTTCCTCCACTACGCAAATCTAAATCTGCAATTGCTGCCACGGTATGGCGATGTCGTTATTGTAAAATTTTTGTGTCTTATCTTTGCGCACACAAGGTATAGACTAATTTGCAAGATTTGGAACATTTGATTTCATGTTTGTTTTTTGAAAAGAGTTTGTGAATGTGCGACTTGAAAAAGTGGGCTCAAATATACATTAATCAAACTATCACAATTCAAACAATTAGCCTTCATCCACAAGCATTCAAACAGTTTATCACTTAAGCACTTAACCTCATGGCAAGCATGCTTTGATAAGGCAATAACCACATTCATGCAATAAGCTAAAACGAGTAAAAGCTCACCTAGTACTCCAAGCCAAAAAAAGATAACAGAGTTAGAATAATGCATGATCCTAACTATGCAATATGACTAATGCGACGCATACAATATGCAATTACTAAGCTCGGCTACTAATATGGCATATGAATCAATTTGATAGCATGTGATCTAAGCACGTATTCAAAGAAGTATTGACTAACAATGCAAGTTAGAATGATGCACTGAGCTCAGTGCATGCAAGACAATGGATGTAAGGAATGAGAGATGCTAAATAAAACATAATGCCGTAAACTAACCATCATAAGCAGGTAAATAAGAGGGAGAAAGATGTGAGGTTGGAAGACATACATGTTATTACAACATTTGTGCCCTGACGTAGGAGGGTCCGAATAAACTAACTAGTTAAGCTAATTAACTAACTTTTACAAACCCAAACGAAATAAATTAACTAACTAGCTAATTAATTATTAAAATTACAAATTAAAGAATTAGTCTAAAGATAATTACAACACCAAACTAACTAATTATTTACGAGACAAAATTAACTAGCTACAACTAATTAATTACAATATGAACAAATTAACATTAGCCCCGGGAAGCGAGGAATACGTATGCATGCGCATGGATTTTCACTCAAAAAGGCCATTGCTTTGCTACCATAATGCCTTTGTTGCACAGTTAGAACATTTGCACTATTTTTCACCTCAAAATCAGCTCTGTTCTGTTATAAAAAGTTGCTGCTCAATTTGACAAAAATGGCTAGCAAGCCAGAAGTAGTGGTCGGCCGGCCACAAAAGATAGCTTGCCGTTTAGAATGTTCTCTCTGCTGCAACAGAAGGCATCCAAAGCACAGATGGGGTATTCTCAAGGTATGTTTGTACACCTTACCCCTTCTTATCATCAAACAACTCAAAGGAGTGGCAAGTTCAATTCATAAGCCATCAATCGATGCAATTTCATTGCATGATGGCCTATGAACCAAGGTGTACAATTTCAATAAATGCATCATAAAAGACCCTCAAACCTCCTCCCTATCATGGATTGATCAAGGGAAGTGGTTGACTTTGGAGACTTGAACCATTTCATCACTAGCACGTTTGAAATGCCTCAAGTTTCCATGTGTTTAATTAACGTCCGATTGAACACCCAATTGCTTATTATCTTGTATTATTTTTTAGTCCCAATTTTATTACTCCATTTTAATTACCAACCATTCCTTAGTCAATTAAGTCAAAAAGTGAGCTTTAAGTCCTCTGATGGAAAGGAGCATCAAACTAAGAGTTATTTTGGATATGGGAGAGATATCATGTCGTTGGTAATGAACTCCCAAAGGGATTAAACCATTACACATAACCCATTAATCTTATGCTTGAAGAAACAAGTAGCTTGAAACAACTTTCAAAGAAAAGAAAAAGCCAAGAAAGGAGGGAGGTTGCAGAGGTGATTAAAAGTAATCACAAGTATGGAAAGTAAGAAATAAATGTTATCAACTCAAATAGGTTGGTGGTTAAGGCCTAAACCACAAGCCTATAAAGACCATTACACTACAAGCATGCAATACAAAACTCAAATGCAATGAACAACTAAAAATAGTCTTAAAATAGTATTAAATCAGTCGTAAAACATGCTAGAATTAAGACAAAAATAGCTAAAACAATATGCTAAAACATGGAGCAAGTTGAGCTAGTAAACAAGCATAAGGCGAGGAGGTTACCCTCTCTATTTTTAGGACTTCAAAACATGTTTTTAGCCACTGAAAAAGCTTTGAGATTCAGTATTAGAAAGCTCAAAAAAATATGATGAGAAGGTGGGAAACACAAAGGCAAAGGCCTTAGAAGCAAGGTTCAAAGAAGGGCTATCAACCTCTCTACCTTAAATGGCCTTAAACCACAAGTTTCAGCCCAAAAGTACAGTTAATAAACATCTTAAAAATAGCAAGAAAGATGGAGAACAAGTGGTGTAGAGATGGTACAAAAACATTATAAGGTATACCTCTTGAAGAGGAATGCTTCTTTGAGTTACAAACCATCAATTTCACACTCTCAAGGGCCTTAAGAGCTCAAATTCAAGCTCAAATCACCTTAGCAAGAAGCTCTCTAGGTTTGGTTTAGAGTGTTTAGACAAAGGCTATACAAGTTGCAAGGAAGAAAGAGAGAATTGTAGGGAGGAATTTTCCAAAATTTGTTCTTCAAAAAAATTTTCTCACTCCTAAATTTTTCTAACCTTGAAAGCAAGAGGGGATGTCCTCTATATATAGAAAACCATATGTCTATCTCAGAAATTTCCATACAGAAACAGCTGGTGTAGTGTGGGAATAACTGACAACAAATATCTACAAAATTTTGGCTTTTTACATAAGTGGGCGACAAGCCACCAGTGGGGGACACTTGGTAGGCCAAAACACTCAAAATGGCCAAATTTTGCACAATTGGCCAGTAGGCCACCAAGGCCACAAAAATCTGCTTCCAGACTCGATTTCAAATAAGCATATCTCTCATCCAAACTCGGTTTTAGGTCATTCTTGAGTCTAAATTGAAGCCCCGGAAGTCTACTTTCTAATGGTGGTGGCCTCATATCTAAATTATAAGTGTGCAAAGATATATGCCTATTTTAGTGAAGACTGCTCATTTCTATCCTAACGGATTGATGCCTAACTTCTTCCCTAACTAGTTTTCTTCCCTCCCCTCCTATTTTCTTCAACTCCAAACCTTTAAATAAGATGTTTTACAGATTTTTTCAATGATTTCACCTCCCTTTCATTTATTTCCACTTTGTCCATGAACGGTTTACCAAAGAGTGCAATTTTTAAAGAAATGTGAGTCTCGGAACATCATAGAAACATTTTCAAAAATATTTTGAAAGACAGGGTTTTAAGGTCTAAAATAGTTTTGGTCCAAAATAAAGTGTAAGGTTAGGAATTACAAGCTCTTCTTGCTGAAGAAATCGAACGTTTGCACAGTATAACTTTCATCATCGAGTGATCAATCAATGGCGCCCAAGTCTTAAGGGTGGTAAAAAATGGGATGTCTACAGTTGCTCCTCTTTAGAGCTCGAAGTCATGAAGTGACGTGAGTGAATGTCAAAGCCTGAAGATGACCTATTTTGACAAGGCCGTAAGACTTAGGCAAACAAACAAAATGTAGATGGAGTTGGTTGAACCCAAGGGTTGCATTCGTATCTCTTTGCAAGGAATCAAACTAGCGTAGTTTAGGGGTAGAATGCAAAATGATACACAATGTAATGCAATAATACAAACGATATGCAATTCAATGCAATAATATAATCAAACCATAAGCAGTGTTTACCACATAAATACCATAAAAGGATAGAGATGCAAAATCAAACTACGTTTTATATAGAAAAGAAGTGGGCACAACCAAATGACGCCTAACACAAGCTAAGTGCCTATATCCTCAATACTGGCCTTAGCGCAGCATCGATGTTTATACATAACAAAACCATGTTTCAACGTGACAAGGGTGCGAGCACATGCAAGACTATGTTTTCGGTAGAAAGAGAAAGAGTACAAGTAATTAGGTGGTATGATATAAGTAAGAAATAATTTGCTGGGGAAAGATGTACTGGGAAATAACAATGCAATGGAATGATAATGACCCTAAACACATTTACACGAAAGGGATGGATGCAACAAGATAGAGTATGATGCAATGGATGAAGTGAATAAGGGGCACAAGTCGAACCAAATCTTACCTAGAAAAGATATAGACACAAAACAGACCACGTCTGACACAGAAAAGGTGTTGATACCCTCAATACTGGCCTCAGCGTAGCATGGATACTTACACATGACAAAACCATGTTTCAATATTTGAAAGGTATGAGCACATACCAAACTAAGCTTAACATGGAAAGGATGCATGATGTAATGCGATAGATGCTATATGCAATAAATTCTATATGCAATGCGATGGATGTAATGGATAATAAAATGCGATGTAGTAGCTAGGAAGTGAAAGTACCTATAGACCGCCCTGAAACTCCGCTCCGCGCGTGAGGGCGCGAATTGGGTTCTAGCTACTACAGTTCGGACTCCTGTCACGGTTCTGAATCTAATCTCACAAAGTGTAATGTAAGACTGATAAATCACGAAAGAGTCCAAATCTGGCAAATCGTTTTGGAAAATCGATTTTAATCAAAAAGCGCCAAACATGGACTGATTTGCTAGATTTCAGAGTCGCCACCTAAATATTTTGTTTTGGAAAATTTAAGAAACCCTGACTCGTACCTAAGGCCACGTGTCCATCATCACCAAAATTGTCTCGGCTAGGAAACTTGGGTATGAGAGGGGAAGGTCCTGAAATGAGTACCCCCGCTCGCCCGATCAAAGATCGACCTCTTCTAACATGATATGTTGTTTTTTAAAACACATGCGTTCTTATTCCGATTTATTAATCTAACTTACTATGTGATGCGCACAACACACAAGTATAGACTAAATCACTCGATTTGGAACAAAACATCTCATGTTTATTTTTCGAAAGTGGTTTGAAAGTGCTACTCGCAAGTAGGCTAAGACGCGGATTCGCCACCCTCGAGTGGGCTTAAAACATAATGATTTGCCACTTCAAGTGGGCTTAAAACTTGCATTTTGGTGAATTGTTCCAATTCAAGCAATAAAGCCTTCATCTACAGGCATTCATGCAGTTAAAGCACTAAAGCAAATAGCCTCATGGTAAGCATTCTATCATGACAACACTTACACACATGCAAGGATGCTAAAGCATAAAACTTACCGAGTACTGCAAGCCAAAACAGAAGCTAATTAGAAATTAATGCATGATGCTAGCTATGTTAAGATGCTTAATGCAACGCATGCAAAAATGTAACTAAGTAGGCTCGGCTATCTAAGATGGCATATGAAATGCGACAATTTGATACACTTACTTTTGAACACGTATTCAAATAGGTATTGAAATAATATGTAGTTTGAATGATGCGTCGAGCCCGGTGCATGCAATACAAAAGAATGATGCACACATGCAAAGCATAAGTATGCTAATTGAAACATGCCCTAAAACTAACCATCAAAAGCTGGTAAATAAAAGGAAGAAAGACGTGGGGTTGGAAGACATTCACACACACACGCAAACTTATTAAAACATGTGCCCTCTCGACGGAGGGTCTGAATAATAAGCTAACTAGCTACGCTAATTAAACTAATTATTACAAACCAAAACTAATTAACTATTCCTAGTTAACTAATTATTACAAAACAAATCGATTAATTAAGCACATTAACTAATTAAGTACAAAACCGACAAATTAGCTAACTAAGTAAAGCAGCTAAAGCAGTTAAAAGAGGTCCTCGGTGCGAGGGGTGCATGCATGCTCGATTGCCTCGCTCGGAAATCCATTGCTATGCCCAAAATTGCCTCTGTTTGCATTTGATTTGATCTCTGAAAAGTGCACTAACTTCCAGATTGTTTCTGCTCCAACATGGGGACCTCCTAGTGGGTTGCCAACCAGAAAAGGGGGCCGTAGACCAGAAAAACTGGTTGTAAACTAGTTGATTTGCCAAACTCCAGTTTTGCTGCAACAGAGAACAACAAGGGGCATAGCAATGTATTTGCAAGATATGACTGCACAACCACCCTCCCTATCATTTCTCAAGCTTAAGGGAGTGTCGTACTCGACTCTTGGGCCATCAACCGAGCATCGCAATGCATGATGGCCGAGAAGCCAAGTTTGCACAAGTCAATGTCAATGAATGCACAAATAACACAAAAGGGCATCCACCTCTATCATGCTTGATCAAGAGGGTTAGCGACCAAGAAATGTTACACGTTTCATCACTTTGAATATGAAACGTGCGACATTCCTAGTGTTTGGATTAACGTCCAATCCAAACACATGCAACGCAAACAAGATGATCAACCTTCAATGCTAAAGTGACATGCGCAAGACTCTATCATGTAAGCAATGCATGCATGACACGTTTAAAAGCTAAGGCATCAAAGCTAATGAAACATATTACACATGAGACATGCACTATCAATCTCAAATGGTCAAACCAACCCCAAACAGAGGTCAAACATGCCAAAATAGTGGCTGAAATATGTTAAGATCAAGTCATATAACACAAGGAGAACATGCTCATTTGACGGCTCATTAACAATGCACAAAGACACAACTCTCAAAAACTCTCAAGGAATGAAAGAAGTGAGAACATGACACACGTACATGCTCTGAAATAACATGTTAAACGGTGCCCAAACATGCAACCATCACAAATATAGCATAGTTGGGTGCTCAAAACTCAAGACTAGCTAAGGTACTTGCACCATAGCCATATCAAGCAAGCCCCAAAGGGCCAAGATGACTCAAAATAGTCCCAAGACAGGTCAAAACAATGCAAAAATATGCATGGAGTAGAGCTAACACATGCTAGAATGGGAGGCATAAAACATGACGTATGCAAGGCCAATCAGTGGGATTACACTACACATACCAAAACCAAGCATGAGGTGACTTTACCAACAAAAATTAGAGTTGTAACATGGTAAAATAACACCAAAAACATGCTGAGATGGTAGCCCAAAAGCTTAGGCAAGCATGCATACATATTGACTTATAAGTTAAGCATAAGGCTCAACCCTCAAGCACAACAAAGGGATGATAAATGCAAGAATATGACAGAGGTATATGGTCTGAAATAACATGCTAAATGATGCCATGCCATGCAAAAAGCTCAAATATGACGTGCTAGAGGTCTCAAAGCTTAAGGCTAGCAAAGCCAAATGCACTATAGCTATGCAAAGCCAAGCATACATGACCAAGACCACTCAAATCAGACCTAAATCATGTTAAATCAAAGCCAAAATGTACTAGAGTAAAGCATACACATGCTAGATTGATAGGCCAAAACACCAAACAAGCTAGGCTAGTGAACAAGCTTGCACTACAAGTGCATAAACCCTGCAAAAGGTGACTTTGTCGACCAAAACCAGAGCTAAGGCATGCCAAAATATGAGTAAAAGCCTGCTGGAGTGGAGCAAAAAATGTGCTAAAATGGTGGTCCAAAGCATAGAGCATGTTAGGCTAACTAAGAGGATTGCACTATAAGTACATGAAGCGTGTAAGAAGCAACCAAACCAACCTAAAACATAGTTATATCATGTTAGAATAAGGCCTAAAACATGCTAAGATAGAGCCTTATGAAGATAGAAAAGCATGCCAAAGTGTTAAGTCAACAACACGTACAAACAAAATAGAAATGGGGGGGACCACCCCCATCCATTTTGGGTCTCAAAACCCACTTTCCACCATTAAAATTCCTCTGGAATTCAATGGTTAAAAGGCCAAAACAAGGTGGTTTGAAAGGCCTTAAGAGATAGAACAAAGCATAGGAAAATAAGCCACCAAAGGGGGTAAACCACCCCTAACTCAAACAAAGCCTCAAACAAACATTTCAAACACATAAAAACAAGAGTTTTTGCAGTTGAAAGTAAGGCCTAAAAGAGCATGCAAGGATGGCCAAATACTTAAGCAAAACAAGGCTTAAAGAGGGTAACTACTCACCCTTGAAGAACAACTTCAAAACTAGCCACTTCTGAGGTAAAACCAAGCCAAAATCACTCAAATGCAACCTCCAAGAACCTTAGCTCAAGAGTGAAGGTGTTTCACTAGGTGTTTTAGTGCAAAAGTGTGAAGAAAACTCACTTTAAGGCACAAACTAGTACAAATATATATATATAGAGAGAGAGGGAGAATTATAGAGAGAGAGGGATATGTTTAGCCCTAATCAAATTTTTGAACCTTGAACAAGGGGGAGGAAGCTCCCCTTATATAGAATTTCATGCCTCAAGCCTATTAGACAAGCTAGAGGCTTGGTGCAATCCCTCCATACACGTGTATAGAGGATGCCTTTTGTGCCCAACAACTGGCACAGCTGGCAAGGAAAGTATCTGTAGAAAGTGCGAAAAGGCCACCGACTAGTTAAAGTGGTCGACCGACCACCTCAAATGGTCTACAGGGGAGAAAACTGGTCGGCAAGGGAGAAAAGGGGTCTACAAAGAGAGGAGAAGGTGGTGGCATGCTGCCGACCACCTTAAGTGGTCTATAGACCACCCACCCTAGCTAACCAACCAACCAAAGTGGTCTACAGGGAAGAAAACTAGTTGGCAAGGAAGAAATGTGGTCTACACCCCTGTTCCACCCTCTAGGCAAAGGGGTAACAAGGTTTGGTTCAAAAATAAACAAGGAAGAAAGGCAAGAGTCCGCAAGACAAGGCACTCAGCTGGAAGCCCCGAAAACTAGTCTACGAGCCACTACAAGTGGCCTACGAGAGGGAAAGGTAGCAAGGCATGGTCCAAAAACCAGGCCAAGAGGAGAAAGTTAAGAGGTCCCGAGACAAGGCACTTAGCCGAAAGCTCCGAAAACTCAAAACGAGCACAAACATGCACAATCACCGAATGCACAGACGATGATGTCTAAGTCTTAAGGTCGGTCAAAAATGGGGTGTCTACAGTACCTAACAGGGGCAATTGGCGATGACTCACCTTATGCTGTTGTGGATCTTTCTCTTCTTCTCGGTTGCACTTCCAAACCACGAGTACTACTTTTCTCCCTGGCTACATTTGCAACTTTTCCTATTCTCTAACAGGGTGACAAAGTAGATTGGTTCAATTTCTAGAATTGAGGCGGCGCATATAGGCTACCTCAACCTATGGGGCTGCTATACAAATTTCAAGCCAAGGATACACTCTTGGGTATTTAAACCAGACTTTAGTTTCGGAAATCCCGAACCTATGCGTTTTAGGCCTTAGCCATTCGAACTCTAGTTTCCATTGTCTCAGTTGATCTCCTAGAAAACACGCTACAAACACAGTCGGGTAGCTATACCAGACCGCCTGAAGTCGTTTGGGCACGACAAACACCAAAGGAATTGTACCTCTAGAGGATTTAAGGTCTCCTTGACCCGGTGAGTGCACAAGATAGTGCGGGTGAGGTGCACAAAATAGTGCAAGGTGAATGAATGCATAAAATAGTGCTATGCAGGTAAATGCACAAAATAGTGCTGTGCAGAGTGAATGCACAAAATAGTGCAATGCAATTTTCACAAGACAATACGAACTTAAGGTGCAAAAAACAGTGCGATACGGGTGCACAAGACAGTGCGATATAAGATGAAGTCACAAAACAGTGCAATGCAAGGTTTGCACAAGAGAGTGCAATGCACTTTGCACAAGACAGTGCGAACTCAAGGTGCACAAAACAGTCTGAACTCAAGGTGCACAAAACGATGTGATACGGGTGCATAGGACAGTGCGATGTAAGATGAATGCACAAAACAGTGTGATGTAAGGTTTACACAAGATAGTGCGATTCAATTTGCATAAGACAGTGCGAACTCAAGGTGCACAAAACAGTGCGATACGAGTGCACAAGACAATGCGATATAATATGAATGCACAAAACAGTGCAATGTAAAGTTTGCACTAGATAGTGCGATGGAAGGTGAAATGCACAAGACAGTGCGATGCAAGGTGCACAAAACAGTGCGATACAAAGTGCACAAGACAGTGTGATGCAGGGTGAATGCACAAAATAGTGCTAAATGGGTGCACAAGATAGTGCGATACAAGTTTGCACAAGATAGTGCAATATGGGTGAATACGCAGGATAACACAATGCAGATGCACAAGATAGTGCGATGTAAAGAAGCACAAGACAGTGTAATGTGAGTGGAATACATGAAATAGATGTGAATGCACAAGACAGTGCGATATGGGGTACACAAGATAGTGTGATGCAAGTGCACAAGACAGTGCGAGGTGGGTGCACAAGATGAATGCACAAAACAGTGTTATGGAAGGTGCGATGTAGGTTAAATGCACAAAACGGTGCCATGTAGGTTAAATGCACAAAACAATGCAATGCAAGTTTGCACAAGATAGTGCAACACAGGTGCACAAGCCAGTGCGATGCAAGGTGCACAAAATAGTGCGATACAAGGTAGAATGCACAAGATAGTGCGATACAAAGTACACAGGATAGTGTGATACAAGGTGTACAAAACAGTGCAATGTAAGATGAATGGTATGCAGAGGCAACTGAGCAGTACATAGAGAAGTGCATCATATATCTTATGACATGAGTGCAGGGCAACTTGCCACAACTCATTGAAATGTAACACAAAGGGGGGGCAACTCGACAAAACTCTGTTAGGTGCAGAACAAAGTCAAGAGCAAGAGCAACCAATCATGCAGTTCAACTCAACCAGAGTATAGAAGCATGCAGGCATAATACAAAACACATGTATTTATCAGAGGGAAGATGACAATCCCAAGAGAGTTTTGAAATAGTTGGAGACAGCTTGCGAAAGCTGAATCATATTAGAATCATCATGAGGGTAAACTACCATAATCCAAGAGAAAGCGCTCGACAAATGGCTTTGGTAGACTGAGAGATAGGTTGGGTTCATGCCCCTTGTTTAATTGATGACCCGATCAGATGCACTGAAAATTGCCCCTAGTGTTCAGTCATTGGCCACTGGTTGGGTTCATGCCCTTTGCTCGATGGATGGCCCGATCAGATGTACTAAAAATTGCCCTTAGTGTCCAGTCACTGGCCTCTGTTTTCAACATTATGCAGGCACGTGTGATGGGGATCATCCGATCCTGGAACAGTTGCCAACCAATCAGACTCATGCTTCCCTTCTGACCTATTGAGAACTTACTTTAGTCCCCTCTGAAGCAGTGGCAGATTTCTCATATACACTTTGCAATGATCATGAATGTGATGGCCCTTGTATGGCACTCTTAGTTTGTTTATCAATTTCACATATGGACTTGTTTTTTAGTTCGGAGCAAACACTTGTGTATGGAATTTTGACCATACTACTCTATTGAACTTTTGAGCGACAGACATGCTATGGTGACTCAATGAAGAGCACCTTTGAGTGACATACATCTTATGGTGACTTGATACAAAGCGCAAACTGAGACAAACACCAGGCATGACACAACAGAACTCACAACTGAACCAAAAGTAGAAAAAGACTCAAGGTAACTGATCATTCATAGTGCCCCTAGTTTTACTTATGTTCCATTTAGAAATCAAGTTCGCAAAACTCGAGTTTCGATTCCTTTTTTTGGTTCAAGATAAAGTTTTCATTGATAAGTTCGAGTGTTGAAAATTTCTTCACTTGTTGATTCGAGCTAGTTCTTTCTTACCCAACTCAAGTATATGATATGCACAATAGTCGGTGTAGCTCATGGATTGACGCGAAGTTGACAATGTAAATTAGGCAAGATGATTAGATCGAGATGAATGATATAGATATGATTGAGACCGAACTTTAGGATGAAGCTGCCTACGTATCCCAAAAATGGGAATCAGGTCAATGTAGTTCATGTTTGAGGTTCACTTGGGTGTTGACACTTTCCTTTTGTGCTTTAACTTTTGCCAAAGTCGCCCCTTTGAGGTTTTCAATCTTGCGAGCTATATTTTTTTATTTCTCATTTTTCATGTTCTAACTTTTGCCTAGGTCACCCTTTCAGGTTTTCAACCTTGTGAGCCTCTCAAGGATAGCATTACAACACTTGTGCTGAATTTGATCAATAGTCATCGCTGCCCTAACATTGGAATTGGTTTCGCCTTGATTTCTCTATTCTTTTATGCATGCCTTCTTCCTTTCTTTTCGCTCCATTTTCAGAGTTGATTTTTCTCGCAATGTGGTACTTCCTTGTATCGGCCTCATCGGATTTAGACAAAAGTGACCTTCCTCATAGTTGGTTAGATTTCATTCCAATGGATACCCTTGGCTTGATGGTTGACTTCTTTTTCATTTTTTTCTTTTCTTTTCCCCTTTTTTCCTTTTCTTCTTCCTTCTTTTTTTTTTCTTTCTCTTTTTTTCTTCTTTTTTTTTCTCTCTCTTTTTTCCCTTTTTTTTTTCTTTTTGGTTTCTTTTATCCTTTTCTCTTTGAAATAATGAAAACACCACGGGAGAAATTCTATGATTTGTGAGGTTTGAAATCCGCATTTTACTTGCAAGTCTAAAAGCCGCCATGTGCTTGCCAAAATGATCACCTAATGGCAAAGAGATTCCCTAGGGCAATGTAGAATACCACGCACAAATTCTGAACCAATCTTTGCAAGTTTTGCAAAAGAAACAACTTACAATTTTTTGAAATCATGAACGACTTTAAGCCGATAAGTCAGAATCCACTCAAACCATTCGGAGGATCCTTCTCAACACTTAAGCTTATTAATAGAATCTCATTCAAAAAACAAATTCAAAGCATTTTTCTATTTGTAAAAAGTCACACATGCATCACTATAGGCACAATAAAATGATCAAAAACTTGACTCCTACTTTCTTATAAAGATGAAGACCTGAGGGTACACGAGAACGACTCAAGGGAAAAGACTCAACTGACGCAACAACGCAAGAAAAGACAAAGAAAATAAAACTCACAACAGCTATTTACAAAACACAACTCAAAACAAAATCAGTACCCTAGAAACAAAAGGGGTTTTCACTCTCTAAGTCCATTGGAAAATTTCAAAAACAACATCAAGTAGCCCACATGAGGGTCCAAATCTGTCTTCAATTCAGTAATATAACATCTACACCTAGTAGAATCTCACAGATTGATCCTCAAAATTATGTTTGTTGTCCCCATACATCTCTTTGTCCAAAACAATTTCTTTTTCACACCACGTCCCCTAATTTAGAAGGTCCTTTCCAAGTGCTTTTGACAATTCCCCTAGTTGAGACTGAGGTTCATCATTCTATCCATCAGTGCTGGCATCTGTAGAGAGCCCACTGCATTATCAAGCTTGAACTTATCAAGATCAAGTAAACTTTCCATCTCTTCAAAGATTTTGTTCTTTTTGCTCAAATCAAAATCGGAAGATTCAGGAAGGAACACAATGGGTTTGGGCTCATTGGCAGATATGTTGTGTTGGCTAGGGTAATGGTTGGTTGTTGGCAAGATGTGGGTGGGTTTTATGTTATGGAATGGCAATCTATTGCGGTTAGTGAGAGGTTTATTGATAGCTTTGGGATTTTCAGGTGGGGTGTTGACCTTATTGTCAATCAAGTCTTGAATTTCGTGGCGAAGGCGGAAGCAACAGTTAGTATGGTGACCGTACTGTTGATGAAATGTGCAATATTGGATAGGGTCATGCTTAGGTGGGAGAAGATTAGGGAGAGGGCAAGGATTGAGCAGTTTGAGATACCCTTTCTCCATCAGTACCTTCAATGCACAAGTTAGGCTCATATGGAGTTGGGCGAAGGCCCGTTTTTGGGAGGATGAAACATTAGGTTTAGAGACATTGGCAAATGGGTTGGTAGGTATTGGTCGGGTGTTCATGGACTTGGGGCTGGAATTAGGATGGGTGTTTCTAGTAAAGCGTCCCTTTTCATTGTTTGTCCCCTAATTCAAAATGCTCTCATCCTGAGCGACAAAAGTATCATCCACAATCTTTGCAACAACTTCAAGCACTTGCTACTTGTTCAACCTTTTGACCTTCAAAGTCTTAATAGCCCACCGAAGTTGTGCATAGGGATCAATACTTGTCCCGGCTTTGTTCTTGCCACTGGCTTCTGCTTGGCCAAGGGATTGGGTGGCTATATCGAAGTGAGGCCCATTTGTTGTTGATCTGTCATCACCCAGACTTGAGATGGCTTCAAGTTGGCCCTTTTCAACAGTAGCTCGCCCCAAGATTGGGGAGCTTTTTGATGGGATCAAAACTCTAAATGTTAAATCTGCCACTATTCCTTGAAGATCTTCAATGATTCTCAACATCTCAACAATAGTGGGTTCATCCATTTGGCACTCTTGTTGTGTCCGAACCGGAGTTGGTGTATTCATCATACACAAATTAGTGCTTTCTAGAATGAACACCTCAGGCTTGGGTAAATGGGCCGGGGTGATGCATATGCTGGGGTTGAAGGTAGGAAGTAATGTATGGATAAGGTCAAGGTAGAAAGAAGGTACTTGGTCATGGATGGGAAGTGGGTTGGTGGTAACATTGGGGTCTTAAAGCTATCGTCTGGTTATCGATGAGATTCTGAACCTCATGGCGAAGGTGGTAGCAACGATTGGTGCCATGACCGCGCTACTGATGATACGCATAGTATTTGGTGGAGTTATCTTTGGCAGGGAGTGGGTCAAGAAGTGGTTGGGGATCAAGGGGTTTGAGATACCCTTTTTTCATTAGGACTTTTAGTGCACTAGTTAGGTTAATATGGAGGGGGGTGAAAGTTCTGCCTTGAGCTCAGGTTGGGCTGATTGTTTGTGGGTTGGATTCGATGAAAGGGTCGACAGTGGCGACTGTATTGATTTCAGTAGTTTTGGGAATAGTGCTCCCGGAAAACACCCTCCTTATTGGTTTGCTTGTTCTGGGAATAATTCCTTGGTTGAATGCACTCTCAAATTAAACCCCTAATTCATGCAAAATTTTGAAAGTGAACAGTAGAGCGACTATTAACTTCTGTAACATATCAAGCTCAAGGTTCTACATCACTATCCGCACTTGGTCTCTCTCAGAAGGCCGATTTGTCATTTGTGCTTTCTTTGCTCTCCACCTTGTAACAAATTCCACAAAAGGCTCTTCAGGATTCTAGTGGGTTGCTTCAAGGTCTTGAGTGGTCATTTCAATTTGGGTATTGTAAGAATATTGATTGACAAACGCCTCAGCCAATTCTTCCCAATTCTGCTTCACTTTATCCTCTAACTTGGAGTACCAAATGGCTGCTATACCCGACAGGGTTCTTCCATATAGAGAGAGTTTCTGAGGCTTAGTCAGACCCATCGGTTTCAAGATGTCCAAGAAAAGCTGGATATGTACCATAGGATCTCCTAACCCATCGAAATGGTCAATGTGTGGCGTTTTGAATCCATTTGGAAGCCTTACGGCAACTCGGTATACCCATCCTCAATGTCGGGAATGGAGTTAAGGCCATATGCCTTTTTAAATTGCTTCTTAAGGTTAGCAATTTATAACAAGGTTGGGTCGAGATCATTAATATCAATGGGATAAAGCCCCTCATTAGGTTGCATCAGGCGTCTAAAAACTCGAACTTGAGCCAACCCTTTTCGAGGATCTGGTGGGTCAAAGTTCGGCTAGGGACCCAGAACTGGATGTGTAGTAGATGCCCTAGATGGGCGTTGCATTTCAACATTGGTCTCATCTTGTGTGGCAATTCCCTGGTTTAGGGCCGCTATCATGGCCACAATTTCTTCTGGACTCTATGCCATAACGAGTTTGCTAAGTTAGTGATCGAGGAAATAGATGGGTGAAAGCTGAGAGCTGACTAACAAGGATTTCGACCCGGTTATACGTGATGTATCTAAACTGGATTCGTTTAGATAGGTTTGACTAGATTGGGTTTTTTAGAATTTGTCTTTTAGCATTGGATGGATATTTTCTGAGTTGGCCTTTTGCGGATCAGACGGGCTGGACCTTTGCTGAGTGGATTTTTTCTAGGATTTGGATGGACTGTGATGGGTTAAGGTGGGTATTGCTCCTTTTCTGGCTCAGACAAACCTAGTATTAAAAATGAATGCCTCATCAGATTAGGATATCAAGTGTGTTGGTCAAAAAAAAAACAAGATACAATTTGGCTCTAGTTATAGTTTTGCCAAAAATTCACCCATATCAAACACAAGCCCCTGGATTTCGACCCAAATTCTGATTCTGATATGACTCTCAAGTTTAAAAAGAATCACCTCAAAATTAAGACTCTCCCAGGATTGCATCACGCATTTCTAAAGATTTCACATTTTGCACAAAAGCATTCAAAGCAGCCCTATGAGAGGTTTAGGGTTTCCCTATCCTAGCTTTGGAGTGATCTATAGCTTTACTACTCAAACAAGCAATATCATATCATCCTGCATATGGGAGAGTATCCTGTCCTAAGCTGGAACAGTCATTATGGCTTTACTATATGCGGCTAGGCCAAATGGTCAAAAGGGTACCTCAGCAAGATTGCCTAATATACCTCTTACACCAAACACTGAGAAGTGAAAGGAGGATCAAACGATACAGCGGCAATCCAGATCCAAAGGTTGTGTTCCCAACATGGCAGATCCCACGACTGGTCAGCCTTTTGGCAAGCCTCTGGCAAACCTTACAGGAATAGTAGATGGCAAACACAGTAACTTAAGCGCACCAATGCAAATACAATGCAAAGAACATATAAATGTAGATAAAATGTCACATCATGAAGTTCGAGTTAAGTTCTCTAAATTCCCCAAGAGAGTCGCCAGAAACTATAGCTCGACTTTTCATGCTCCTTTCGGAAGATGATAAGCCCTACAGTTCAGACTCCCATGGTTCTGAATCTGATCTCACAAGTGTAATGTGAAATAGATAAACACAAATGAGTCCAAGTCCGGCAAATCTTTTGGAAAATTGATTTTACATCAACATGTCAAAAATGGACTGCTTTGCCAGATACAGAGTCACCACCTAAATATTTTATTTTGAAAAATTTAGAAAACTCAGGACTCGTGCCAAAGGCCATTTATCTGTCATCACCAAAGTTGTCTCAGCTCGGGAACTTAGGTACGAGGGGGGAAGGTCATGAATTGAGCACCCCCGCTTGCTCGATCAAAAAATCAGCCTCTACTAATCATGATGTGATTCTTATTTATTATATGCTCTTGTTCCGATTATTATACTAACATTACTATGTGATGTGCACACAAGGTATAGACCAATTTACAAGATTTGGAATATTTGATTTCATGTTTGTTTTTTGAAAAGAGTTTGTGAATGTGCCACTTGAAAAAGTGGGCTCAAATATACATTAATCAAACTATTCCAATTCAAGCAATTAGCCTTCATTCACAGGCATTCAAACAATTTATCACTTATGCACTTAATCTCATGGCGAGCATGCTTTGATATGGAAATAACCACATTCATGCAATATGCTAAAACGAGTAAAAGCTCACCTAGTATTCCAAGCCAAAAAAAATGACAAAGTTAGAATAATGCATGATCCTAACTATGCAATATGACTAATGCGATGCATACAATATGCAATTACTAGGCTCGACTACTAATATGGCATATGAATCAATTTGATAGCATGTTGTCTAAGCACATATTGAAAGAAGTATTGACTAACAATGCAAGTTAGAATGATGCACCGAGCTCAATGCATGCAAGGCATGAAAGATGCTAAATGAAACATGATGCCATAAACTAACCATCATAAGCAGGTAAATAAAATGAAGAAAAACGTGGGGTTGAAAGACATACACGTTGTTACAACATATATGCCCTCATGCAGGAGGGTTCGAATAAACTAACTAGCTAAGCTAATTAACTAGCTATTAGAAACCCAAATGAAATAAATTAACTAAACTAGCTAATTAATTATTACAACAACAAATTAAAGAACTAGTCTAGAGATAATTACAACACCAAATTAACTAATTATTTACGAGACAAAATTATCTAGCTACAACTAATTAATTACAACATGAACGAATTAACATCAGCCTCGGGAAGCGAGGAATGTGTATGCATGTGCATGGATTTCCACCCGTAAAGGCCACTGCTCTGCTGCTAGAATGCCTCTGTTGCACAATAAGAACATTTGCACAGTTTTTCACCTCAAAATTAGCTCTGTTCTGTTCCAAAAAGTTGCTGCTCAATTTGACAAAACTAGCCGGCCGGCCACAAAAGATAGCCTACTGTCTAGAATTATTGGCCTACTGACCACTAAAGCTTGGTTCTTCCTACTGCAACAGAAGGCATACAGAGCACAAACAGGGTATTCTCAAGGTATGTTTGTACCTTACCTCTCCTTATTATCAAACAGCTCAAAGGAGTGGCAAGCTCAATTCACAAGCCATCAATTGATGCAATTTCATTGCATGATGGCCTATGAATCAAGGTATACAATTTCAATAAATGCAACATAAAAGAATCTCAAACCTCCTCCCTATCATGGATTAATCAAGGGAAGTGGTTGACCTTGAAGACTTGAACCATTTCATCACTAGCAAGTATGAAATGAAATTTCCCATGTGTTCAATTAACGTCCAATTGAACACCTAATTACTTATTATCTTGCATCATTTTTTAGTCCCAATTTTATTACTCCATTTTAATTACCAATCACTCCTTAGTCAATTAAGTCCAAAAGTGAGCTTTAAGTCCTCTAATGGAAAGGAGCATTAAACTAAGAGTTATTTTGGGCATGAGAGAGATATCATGTTGTTAGTAATGAACCCCCAAAGGGATTAAACCATTAAGGACAACCCCTTAATCTCATGCTTGAACAAACAAGTAGCTTGAAACAACTTTCAAAGCAAAGAAAAAGCCAAGAAAGGAAGGAGGTTGCAGAGGTGATTAAAGGTGATCACAAGTATGGAAAGTAAGAAATAAGTGATATCAACTCATATAGGTTGGTGGTTAAGGCCTAAACTACCAAGCCTATGAGGACCATTACACTACAAGCATGCAATACAAAGCTCAAATGCAATAAACAACGAAAAACAATCTTAAAATAGTGCTAAATCATTCCTAAACACATGTTGGAATTAAGACATAAATAGCTCGAACAATATGCTAAAACATGGAGCAAGTTAAGCTAGTAAACAAACACAAGGAGGGGAGGCTACCCCCTCAATTTTTAGGACTTCAAAACATGTTTTTAGCCATTGAAAAAGCTCTATGATTCAGTATTAAAACCTCAAAAAAAAAAAAAAAAAATTTGATGAAAAGGTGGGAAACACAAGGGCAAAGGCCTTAAAAGCAATGTTCAAAGAAGGGCTATCAACCCCTCTACCTTAAATGGCCTTAAACCACAAGTTTCTTCCAAAAAATATAGGTAATAAACAACTTAAAAATAGTAAGAAAAGATGGGAACAAGTGGTGTAGAGACAGTACAAAAACACTAGAAGGTATACCTATTGAAGATGAATGCTTCTTTGAGTTACAAACCACCAATTTCACACTCTCAAGTGCCTTAAGAGCTCAAATTCAAGTTCAAATCACTTCAGCAAGAAGCTCTCTAGGTTTGGTTTAGAGTATTTAGGCAAAGGCTATTACAAGTTGCAAGAGAGAGAGAGAGAGAGAATTGTAGAGAGAGGAATTTTCCAAAATTTGCTCTTCAAAAATATTTTCACTCCTAAATTTTTCTAACCTTGAAAGAAAGAGGAGAGGTCCTCTATAAATAGAAAACCTTGTGTCTATCTCAGAAATATCCATACAAAAACAGCTGGTGCAGTGTGGGAACAGCTAGCAACAAATATCTGCAAAAATCTAGCTTTTTACATAAGTGGCCGGCAGGCCACTTCTTCTGGCCGGCAACCACTAGTGGGGGACACTTGGTAGGCCAAAACACTCAAAATGGAAAAATTTTGCACAACTAGTCGACAGGCCACCAAAGTGGCTGGCCACAAAAATCTGCTTCCATGCCCGATTTCAAATGGGTATATCTCCCTCATCCGGACTTGGTTTTAGGTCATTCTAGAGTCTAAATTGAAGCCCCGAAAGTCTACTTTCTAATGGTGGTAGCCTCACATCTAAATTATAAGTGTGCAAAGAGATATGCCTATTTTAGTGAAAACTACTCATTTTTGTCCTAACGAATTCATACCCAACTTCTTCCCCAACTAGTTTTCTTCTATCCCCTCTTATTTTCTTCAACTCCAAACCTTTAAATAAGATGTTTTAAAGATTTTTTCAAAGAGTTCACCTCCCTTTCATTTATTTCCACTTTGTCCTTGCTTGGTTTACCGAAGAGTGCAATTTTTAACGAAATGTGAGCCTCGGAATATCGTAGAAACATTTTCAAAAATATTTTGAAAGAGAAGGTTTTAAGGTCTAAAATAGTTTTGGTCCAAAATGGGGTGTAAGGTTAGGATTTAGAAGCTCTTCTTGCTGAAAAAATCAAACGTTTGCACATCCTAACTTTCATTATCAAGTGATCAAATTAGTGGCACCCAAGTCTTAAGGACAGTAAAAAATGGAGTGTCTACAATAGGCCAACATAGATATAACCACAACCACAACTCCTAACTAGATTCTCTAAGGTATTCATCAATTTTTCTCAAAAAGGATACATTTTTAATGTATAAATATGAAATAAGTATTCAAATGCAATGCATGAGAGAGTGGTTTCCATTAACCTAGTTCTCATGGAATTTCTACAACAATCAATGCTATTTTCAACTGATAGCCAAAACAAATATCTTTATTCAAAAGATGAATTTCAAGAGACATATATAATTTCATAATTTTGAATTTGGAGTAACAATACATGTTCAACTCTACTATTCAACTCAACAAAGGTTGTAACGGTTCCAAATTATTTAATCAAAACATTACTTAAAACATCATTAACCCAAAATTTTCTCATAATCATAAAGATATTATCCCAAAAAGTCCTATTTCTTATTGAACTAAGCTTTCAAAATACAAGTTCCATGTTCGTCGATTAAATACATACAATCAGTACATAGTTCAAAAAGCTAGAGGATCAAATAAAATACCTTAATGGCTTACACATAAATAAGGCATAGCCTTGTATAAGAAAATGGACTCTTGGTCCCAAAACATATGTGCTCGGAGCTTCCACACATTACATCCAAAAGCTATTGCGCTTTATCAACAAAAGAATATTTCCCCTTCCTTATCACTGATGCAATTGCACATTACCAATTCCTGAAATTGTTAGATATGAATGAGCTAGATGCCCGGTAGAAATAATTTTAACAAAGTATCTAATTATTCAAAGATTTATATGGATTCATCACAACCAAAACATATTTAGTTCAACTCATAATATCACTTTAAAAGAGAAAACAAGAATTCACAGTTTCCACAAGTTTCACAATTTCAACATCGGGGGATAAATACGCCATAAAGCCCCTAAGGAGAGTCCCAACACATACATATATAGGTTTATATCCAAAATACCCCCACATTTGCTGGCTATCAATACGATAGGGAATGAGCATCCAAAATCATCTATTTTTCCACTTTTATCGACACAATGCAACAGGACTTGTGGATACCCAAAAACACTTTCCCTATATTTGTCTAGTGATAAGCTCAAGACAGGACAATTGGGCATCTAGACTTTTCTCACTCGGCTTTCACTTGTTGACAAGTGAGGCACTTCGAAACAAACAAAGCCACATCTCTCTTCATTCTCATCCACTAAAACTGGCGACAAAGATTGTGGTACATCTTCATGCTTTCTAGGTGTGTCACAAAGCGTGAATGATGGAACTCTCGGAGTACCTCCTCTTTACAAGAGTCTAGTATAAACAGGGGGTCTAGATATCTCACACTCAAATCAGAATGAACATTCAAATCCTTCTCTATCTTCCCATTGGAGATCTTTCCTCGGATAGACTCTACCTCACAATCATGTTACTGTGCCTCAATAACTCAACCAACCAAAGTAGGCTGTGCAATAGCGGTAAACAAAGTGGTCAACTTAACGGATTCACTTAGATGCAAGTCGAACTCGTTGATAACACCCAACATCTCCCATTCCCAAATACCAATACTCGCTACATTACTCACGAACTTCCTACTCAAAGCATCGGCCACTACATTGGCCTTCCCCGGATGATAAAGCAATTCAAAGTCGTAATCCTCAATGAACTCCATCTACCCACTCTGCCTCGAATTCAAGTCATTTTGTGAGAACAAATATTTCAGACTCTTGTAATCAAAAAACACCTCAAATCTATCCCCATACAGATAATGCCTCAAGATTTTTAAGGCAAAAATCACCGCCGCTAGCTCTAAGTCATGTGTAAGATAATTTTTCTTATGGGTTTTCAATTGCTATGAGCTATAAGCTACTACCTTCCCTTCTTACATCAACACATAACCCAAACCTTCTCGGGACACATCACAATACACAAAATAAGCCAAACCCCTCTTCAAAATAATCAAGGCTAGAGTAGTGGTGAGTCTAGTCTTAAGTTCTTGAAAAGAATTTTCACAAGTCTCCTTCCACACAAATTTAACTTATTTCTTCGTCAATCTAGTCAACGACGAAGCCAGTCTCGAGAAATCTTTCACAAAATGTCGGTAATACCTTGCTAAACCTATGAAGCTACAGATCTTAAAAGCATTCTTAGGTTGCTCCCAATCCTGCACTGCGCCTATTCTAAAGGAATCTATAGTCATTCTTTCCCCAGACACAATATTGCCTAGAAGCTTAAGTTCTTTGAGCCAAAACTCGTACTTCTTGAACTTAGCATATGAACGGTGTGCCCTATGAAACTCTAGTACAACTCGCAAGTATTTCTCGTGTTCCTCATTAGAAGGTAAATAGACTAAGATGCCATTAATAAAGAAAACCACAAACTAGTCTAGGAACTCATAAAAGACTCGATTCATCAAGTCCATAAACAAGGCCAGTGCATTGATTAGCGTAAAAGGTATCACTAAGAACTCATAATGGCCATACTGCATCCGAAATGCCATTTTCTGAATGTCCTCCTCCTTCACCCTTAACTTGTAATACTCGATCTCAAGAATGAGATCCTTTTAGTTGGTCAAACAAGTCATTTATTCTTGGCAATGGGTATTTGTTCTTGACAGTTATCCGGCTCAACTTATGGTAGTCAATACATAACCGCAAAGTGCCATTATTTTTCTTCACAAAGAGAGTCGATGCTCCTCAAGGCGAGGTACTAGAGAGAATAAAGCCCCTATCTAATAAATCCTGGAGCTGCACCTTCAACTCACTCAACTTAGTCGACGTAAATCTATGCGGTGCAATGGAAACCAGAGTCGTGCCTCGCGTCAAATTAATAGAGAACCCAATCTCTCTCTGTGGTGGCAACTCAGTAAGATCCACCGAAAAGACTCTTGGATAATCTCGAACCACTCTCAGTAAGTCACCTTGGACTGTACTACCCTCATCAGTTACTGTGATGGAAAAAAGAAGACTCAACTCTCTTCAAACCTTAAGGTCATACAACAGGAAGATCAAACTATAGCCTCGGTGGTGTACACACAAGAAGTAGAAACACTCTCCTAATGGTGTACACACCGACACCCTTCTACGGGGACAATCTATCAAAGCTCAAAAATAGGTCAATCAATCCATACCCAATATCACATCAAATATATACATGTCGAGAACAATAAAATCAAAGGAGAGCGAACAATCTGCAACCTTGTTCTTATAGGATTGACATACTTGGCCCAATGTCACCTTACCCCCAACCGGTGTCTCAACTAACAGATGAGGCTCTAACAAATCAAACTCTAAACCTAAGGCAGATACAAAAGAAGATGCACTAAAATAATGAGATGCACCACTGTCTATCAACACATTGGCTAGAGAATTGTATAGCAATAAGTTACCTCTCATAAAAAGAGGTACTGGTAACTGACGCAGTGTAGTAACAGTATATACGGGCCCTGAAGATCTCTAATCTAACTGTTCACTCCTTGGAGGATAGGCCTGATGCATGGACTAAGTCGAAGTAGCTTCTTGATTGGCCCTCGAGGTCTGAACTGACTGAGCTAGTTGATGGCTTTGAGTTTGTCTCGAACCAAACGCACCAAACGTGCTTCCCAACTGAGGGAAAAACCTCCTCGAAGGCCCAGACTGCCTACACTGATAATGTGTAGGCGGTTGCCTTCTTCTTTAACTTTGGCTCTCATTCTGAGAATGAGCCGAAGACTGTGTCGATTGTTACCCTTCTCCTCTCTATGGGTATGTTGGAGATTTGTGACCTAACTGATCACACTTGCAGCATGTGAATCCACCCTGATTGGCCCTCCATGAACTAGAACTTGACATAGGAAAGGTGGATCTCAACTGCAAAGTTTGAGATTACTGTAAGGTAAAACCCCTCTGCTTTTTGTTGTCCCTCACATCCCCTAGAGACTTCTGCCCTCTCTGCTTGGAGCCCCTCATCCATTTCTTCTCAATTTGAATGATTATCTCCAAATGTGTGGCCGACTCTACCAAATGGCCATAATCTCGAATCATAAACCGAACAACCATGAAAAGAAGCCCAGTCCTCAACCTCTTTTCAAACTCAATGCAACGAAGTTCTTCTGTCACCACGAGTTCCAATGCAAACCTTGAAAGGATGGCAAAGGCCACCTAAAACTTGCCCACCACTGTTTTCAACTACTTGAGCTTTAGAAATGGTTCCCTCAACTTCTCCCTTGTCATGGGTAGTAAGAACTTATCTTGGAATATGGTATCAAATGCTGTCCAAGTTACCCCAATACGACCCTTTACAAATTTCCATGCATCACCCTTGAGTTGAAAGGCCGCTAAGGTCGCCCTCAAACCATTGTTGTCAATACCAAGCATCTCAAACGTCTTCATCATTTGCTTGAGCCACTCATCAATTTTTAGTGGCTCTTTCGGATCCCCAACAAACTTATCCGGATTTGGCCAGAAGAATTCCCTCTTGAGAAAAGACGGTCTTTTCTCAACAACATAGGCCTGGAATTGATTCTTAGCTCTGAGAATGTCTACGAATTCCCACAGCGCTCCTACCATTTCTTAAGCCAAGGCTCCCATGGCTTGTTGACCTGCAGGATCGTCCATATTCGCCTGGCCAACTCCCTCCTCTTGTACCAAAATTTTATCCTGAATTGGCACTTCCTAATGTCTAACCCTACCACCACCACATTTGCTCTTGACATTTTAATAAAGGTAACACAAGATTTAGCACATGCACAAATGTGCCATAACTAATTCATACGTGTCCTAATTAATATAATGGACAACACGATAATTCACTCTACGTAAACACCAAATCACATATTCACAAATGAATTTCCTTTCTTGATAATAACTGTTCCGCGACATTGCCAGAGTTTCGGTTAGAATTAGCAGTGATCATGTGCTCTTCTAATAGAAATTCTAGAAATTTGTAGACACAATCAATATCTTAGAAACTAAATCACATTCTCATTTAATTACCTAATCATCATGTTATCACATAGCATACCAAGTATACATCTATTACTAATGAGCGAGTCAAACCCATTGTTTTAGTAACCAAGTCCCACGAGCCCAAAGTATTCGAACTAATAACTCTAATACCAAGATGTAACGCCCTAATAACAACAAATAACCCACTTGTCTCTCAATATATATACGAAAACAAGTAAGATTCAATCATTCAATGAGAAATTCATTATTTGAACTACTTTCATTCATTAACTCAATTAATGTGTTACAAAATGTGATGTCACATATAGTAATACATTCATTAACCCTAAGCTATGAATCTATAGCATGTGATAGATATAGACAAAATGAAGAGAAATAAAGACATGTTTATGTCCTAGTGGCTACATATTTCCAAGATGATACTTGGTTAAACAAAAGTGGGTCAAGCCCAATACAAATAAAAGCCTTAAGCTTGTACAAAAAATAAATAAATAAATAAATAAATAATAAAAAAATAAAAAATAAAAACGAGCCTTCGACTCCACAATCCTCTCAAGTTAACTCCTTGGCAGAGGCATATTATCAGAACTTGAAAGCTAATTTCTACAAAAGGTGAGCTAAAGCCTAATAGAAATTTATCTATTAACCATGTTCTATGGTGAATGCACATGAATGCCATTGGCCTAAATAATATATTTTCCTCTTTCGAACAATGCAATGTCATGTTTGTACTTTAATTCATAAGTCATTAATTTCAAAATAAAAAAAAAAACAGGGCAGTGAATATACACACTGGAAATCCATAGGTATGTGTGTGCCAGTATGCTATATAAGCACTACCAAAGCCATTTTACCAACACTAACCAGAAGGATCGGCACCTAATCATGCAGGTTTCTGAACTTTCACCATAGATACACATGCCAACAAAGATATGACCATAACAACGCCCTCTAATCAAATCCTCTAAGGTATTCATCTATTTTTCTCAAAAATGATAAATTTCAATGTATAAATATGAAACAAGTATTCAAATGCAATGCATGAGTGAATGGATTCAATTAACTTAGTTCTCATCAATTTCTACAACAATCAATACTATCATCCATCGATAGCAAAAAAGATATCTCTATTTATAAGACAAATTCAAGAGATAGATATAATTTCATAATTTCGAATTTGAAGTAACAATACATGTTCAACTCCACCATTTAACTCAACATGGGTTCAAACATTGCCCCATCATTCTCCTCGTTATTCAAAACCATTGATTTCCAAATATTTCTAAGGCTTTCTAACAAAATATTTGTTTCTTTCAAAAATCAATTTAAATGAGAGAGTTTCAAGACTTCAACTCTATTCATCAATACAACCATTTCCACAACATTTTCAATAAACCTATTTTAAAACCTGTCTTTTATACTCCCAAAACCAACCCAATATCAATCCAATTCAACCCAAAATACTACTTTATTCTAGAGCACATAACGAAGCTAAAAATTATGTAGAGATGTCAAAGAAATTTGTACCTCAAAATAGAAAGAGAAAAGGGATAAACCCCAAGATCTGACGAAGACCAAAGCTTAAACCTTTCGAATTGAAACGATCACCACAACGAACTCTTCCATTTATCCCAAAGCACCAAGATGGTGAGATTAGCGGATTAGGGTGTATGAGAAATTTTATCTAAGATTTTAGAGAAACAGAAAGAAATTCCGTTCAGAAAGTAAGGAGAGAGGAAGAGAAAAGTGGAAAAGTGAAAAAGAAGAAGAAGATATTTTTCCACAACTTTGTACTAGCAGATTGCTCGAGCGACAAAAACATTGCTCGAGAATCAAACACAACACACCGCTCGAGCGACGAAAACATGGCTCGAGTGAAGAAACCAAACTCTTAGAAAATTTCCCTAACAGAACAGATTGCTCGAACGAGCTAATCACAGCTCAAGTTAAGAACAACCCCTTCACAAAAGTTCAAACCTACAAAACACCGCTCAATCGAAGAACATCCTACTCTCATAAGTTCAAACTACAAACACATATTCTATAAGAAACAAAAGACCGCTCGAGCGAAGAAAAGACTGCTCAAACAAACTCAAGAATAAACAGACAAAATTTCTCTTGAAATACCAAATCCCAACATGTTCAAAATATGATCAAACACTCCAAGCAACCACTCCCAATCAATCACAAGACTAGAAGAAGTATAAATAACAATAATAGATACCAGACTCTAAATCAAAGAATATAAAAGGGTTGGATCCCAGCCTAGGCTGCTATACTCTCTCTCTCTCTCTCTCTCTTAGCAGATTGTCTTCTCTCTTCATTTCTTTCTCTAAATTTATATATGTGTGTGTGTATGTGTTGTTTTTGTATGCCTATTGTCGCAGATCCATGATTCTTCTAACAAGATTCATGCTTGGCACAACGACCAACACCCTAGAGACCTGCTCCGCTGCCGCCAGCTCTGTCCGGCGACTCGTCGGAGCTTAATTGGAAACTTGATGAACAGAACAGTCGTGGAGAATCATCTCACGGGTGTGGATCTTGGTCTCACTTTTCTTTCTTTTTTTCCTTCTCTCTCTTTCTCTCTCTCACACTCGTTAAGTTTTTTTTTCTTCTCTCTCTCTCTCTCTCTCTCTCTCTAAAACCATTGCACGAGAAGGTCGCAGTGGTGACCAAGATTTATATACCACTACTTCTCCCATCAACGTCACATCTGCCATGGCTTGCTATCACATTTTCCATCCCTGTTTCTTCTCTTCTCAGTCAAAGATAAGTTTGTATCACAATGGTTTAGCTCCTCCCACCGTTGATGGAGGATATGTATGTGTCTTGTGTATGTATCTATTCTCTGTTTGTTTCAAACAATTTGGGTTGAGAAATGGATTTTGAAGTTTTGTGGTTTCTAATTAAGGTTGGTTTTCGGATTGTTGTTTGAATTTGTTGTTATTTTTTCAAAGTTTTGTTTTGTAGTTGATTTAATGTGTGTTTGTTATTTACAGATCTTCAAATTTGGGTACTAATTAGTGCCTATGATGGGATATGTAAATTGAGAGTTTTGGTTTGGGGTGTTTAGATTGAGGGATTGTTGATGGAAAATAGCATCTGTGTTCAAATTCTATTTTTTTAACAGATAATCTCTCAAATCTGTTTGTGTGAATTTAGAAAGATTTGTGTGTTGAATTTCAACAGGTAAGAAAATTAAAACTAGAATTTCAAACAGATAGGAAAAAATAAGACAACAAATTTCAATCGATAGAAAAAATTAGAATAAGAATTTTAACAAATATTTGAACATATAAAAAATCAACAAATAGAATTCAAGAAAAAAAATTGAGCAAATTAGAAAATTTAGATAAATAGATTTAAAAAAGATAAGTGAAAAATTAAACAAATAATAAAATTTGGACTGATATTTAAACAGATAAGAAGAAAAAATTAAACAGATAGTCAAAAAAATTTAATAGATAGAAAAAAAAAAATTAAATAGATAGATATAAATTTGGACAGATAGAAAAAAATTTGAACAGATAGATATAAATTTGAATAAAGAGTCAATGAAAAGTCAATAGATAAAAAAAAGTCAACAGATAAATTAAGGGATAAAATTAGAAACGAACGTCCTCCAAAATCAACAAAGGATTTCTCACTAAACTATTTTATAAAGGGTGGACATCTTACCAACAACAAATACCCACTGGTTCTAATGCCTTACACCCTCCTTATCTTGAACTTTTCAACAATTATCTCTATTATTTTTTATTTTTGGATAGAAGTATTCATCTATTTTTTTTTTTTAAAGGGTAAATTATAATTTAACCTCCTGTGGTTTATCCCAAAAACACGGAACCCCCTTATAGTTTCATTTGTAACACTTAAACCCCTAGATTTTATACCATGTTGTAATTTTTGATGGACGTAACAGAAGTGCACAAAACGACGTCGTTTTGTGTACCGCTTGATAAAAAATAAAATAAAATAAAATAAAAAACAAAAAAAGAAGAGAAAGAGAGAGAGTGAGAGTGAAAGTTAGAGAGAGAGAGATTGCAACCAAACCCAATTCTTTCTCAGCTCAACAATGGCTTCTCTACAATGGCTTCAAGGGTTTTACCAACAACAACAACAACATAAGCCTAAACAATGTTGCAAAGATCCACAACAATGGTTTCCTCCAACCTCGGCATCGATATCAATGGCATGATCTCCAATGATTCAGGGAGTGCTGGGTATTATGTACAAGGCAATTCGGCAATGTAATCAATCAATCTCAAGAGTGGGAACATGATTCAGGGATGGATCGACTACGATTCTGCCAAAAACGAATTGAATGTCTCGCTTTCACTCTCTTCAACAAAACCCAGTTCTTTAATTTTGACATTTCAGATCAATCTGTCTCCGATTTTTGAAGACACTATGTATGTAGGCTTTTCTGCTTCAATAGGTCTGCTAGCGAGCTGTCATTATATACAAGGTTGGAGCTTCAACAAGAGTGGACAAGCTCAATCTCTCGATCTATTTTCTCTACGCTCTCTTCTTGGACCCAAACAGAGAGGGCACACAACACACACACACAGAACACACACATACACACTCTTTCTCTGCAGTGGGGGTAGAGTGGGGAAGAAGAAACACTCACACCACCACAGATACTCATTTTCTCCCTCCCAGCACAAGGCCATGTGACGGGTGAAGAACAAGTGAGAGACTCACACAAGGCCAAACCAATCCCTCTCTTTCTCCTGTCACAGATAAATACACACATATACTTGCTCTCTCTACCCACTGGCTGACAAGAAAAACCAACCAACGAACCCATCTCTGAGATAGAGAGTTTCAAAGCCGTGAAGTGAGGAGAAAACACAACACACACACACTCTCTCTCTCTCTCTCTTTGCAGGCTGGAGTGGTGTTGAGAGTGAGGTGGTAAAAGATATATTTTGTTTAGAGAAAATGTTTAGAGAGAGGGTGGGTCTTGGTGTGCATGGGCAGAGGGGCAGAGGGGCAGTTTTGAAGCTGAAAACAAAACAAACATAGATGGACACAACACACAGGTTGTTTTGCTCACTGGTTTGATGGTAATGATCAACACATTTATCTTTCTCTCTCTAAACTCTCCGCCTCATGGGAGTAGGCTTCTTGACCTCACTCCAGACCCAAGCTTCCTTCACTTCAACTATGTCAGAGTTTCGAGGAACTGTGAGGGGATGATAATGATGAAGAATGTCGCTACCTTAACCATCATCTGCATGTCTGCTACGCCATGCTTGTGCTTGCTCTTGATCTGATTTTAATGTCAAATTCAAACTTTCACTCTCTCCCTTTTCTGTTTTTTTTTTTTTTTTTTTTTTTTTTTTAAGGCTTAAGTTGTTGTTGCTGTTGGTAAAACCCTTGAAGCCATTGTAGAAAAGCCATTGTTGAGCTGAGAAAGAACTGGGTTTGGTTGCAATCTCTCTCTCTCTCTCTCTCTCTCTCTCTTCCTTTCTTTTTTTTCTTTTTTTTTTTAATTTTATTTTTTATCAGGCGGTATACAAAACGACGTCGTTTTGTGCACTTCTATTACGTCCGTCAAAAATTACAACATGGTATAAAGTCTAGGGGTTTAAGTGTTACAAATGAAACTATAATGGGATTCTGTGTTTTTGGGGTAAACCATAGGGGGTTAAATTATAATTTACCCAAAAAAAAAAAAACTAATTGAGAAACTACTATATTTCTTAGTTTTTTTGTAATGCGTTTTTTTTTTAATTTTTTTATTTATTTATTGAACTATGACGAATATCTCAATTTTGTAATACAAAAATGGGGTTTCAAGTTACAGACTCTGTAATGGATATGGGTTCTTATTTTTGCTTAATTAAATATTTATTTGATCATGATTATATATATATCTTTTATCTATGATGATGATGATTATTATTATTACTATTATTCCTTTAATTGATTATTTGATTTCTAATGATTGAGGATTAAGATAGCATTATGATGATGTTAATAATTTTTTATAAACTATATTAAACAAGTAGATTCCTAGAAAGTATGGTTCTGAACATAAAAATAAAAAAAAGAAACAAGGAATACTTCACTTTCTATTTGGTACTCTAGCTTATTTGTAAACTTTGTTACATATTTAAATAAATTTTAATAACCTTTTCGTAACAACTATTAAATGCAAAAAAATTAAAATAAAATTTGATATATAATTTTTTGATCACAAACTTTAGGCTCCATATTCAGGATTCGGTTTGAGCCCCGAAAAAGTTAGAGCCGGCTCTAGTTGTATGTGTCATACTTATTTTGATCATGGTGTCATTTTAGTTCTTGTAATTTTAGTTGTCTTGATTTTAATTCTGAATTTTTGACTTTATCTCAAATTAGTCAAATTATATAGCGATCCCAGTTTTCCCCGTTACTTATAAGTGTTCCGGAATTAGGTTCCATGGTTGAGTATTGTTGTATATATCTCTTTTCCTTCCTTTAATTCCTTGTATTTGAGTTTTGGAATGTGTTAGGCAAGTTTGATTCAGGTTGGTTGTGAATTGAAACAAATGGTTGTTGCCCAGGTTTTTCCTTCTTCGCTCGAGCGAGCTTTAGGTGTTTGCTTCTTTGCTCGAGTGAAGGTTTGTGCGCTCAAGCGAGCCTTGTGTCTTGTGTCTCTTCGCTCAAGCATGCGTCTGCGTCCCTTTTTGACCTGAGTGCTGGTATTCACTACAAAAAAATTGGCTTTTTAATACTCCTAATGCCGTTGCAAAAACTTTTTGCGACGGTAAAATGACTTTTTGTGACGGCAAGAGGGAGTCGCAAATGCAGGGGTTGCAAAAGAGTTTTTGCGACGACAAGTGCCGTCACTAATGTTTTTGCGACGGCATTTTTTCCTTTTTGCGACGGCACTGTGCAGTCGCTAATAACATTTGAAATTCCTTGACTTTTTTGCGACGGCACTATTTTACCGTCGCTAAAAATGTTATTTGAGAAGGCAAAAAATACGGTCGCTAATAGTCTTTTTTGCAATGGCCAAAACACTTTTTTGCGACGGTGTGATACCGTCGCAAAAAGTAATAAAAAATAATAAAATTTCCTTTGTTTGCGACAGTGTAATACCGTCGCAAAAAAATATTAAAAAAATAATAAAATTTCTATTTTTTCCAACAGTTTAGTGTCGTCTCAAAAAATAAAACCTATAACAAAATTTGCATTTTCTCAGCAATCTTTTTATTTTAAAATTTGCATTTTCTCAACAATATTTCTATTTTAAATAATAAAATTTCTATTTCTTTATTCATATATTTAAGAAGTTGATATATTACCATCAATTTAAATTATGTAACATTTGTTTCCCATTAATAAAAGTTATAGTACAATGACAATTATGAACCATCATAACTTTTGCTGCAATTGCCATGGTCTACATCTCAAATTCACAAAAGTCTTGCTAGAACTTTTGTCTCTGCCATCTCAAGATCTGCGCTCACATGCTTGGTTGGCAACTCCTTTTCTTTTTCTCTTTTGTTCTTCCATTCTACAGAAGCATTGATGAAAGATTTTACATGAGAAGCCTGAATTTTCTTCTGATCAGAAGTCAAACCTCTAGATGTCTGACTGAAAACCATAATCAAATTAATCATCCCCACAAGAAAGCTTTCAGAATTTGATTCCAATCCAATTACTTGAATGGAAGCGACACACTCCACCCATTAACAAACAGTCCGACCATAACATATTGATGCAATGTAGAGATTTTTGGCCCATTTTTCCTGCAACAGGATAATAGATTGAATAATGAATACTAGTATTCACATTAAAAAAAAATAAAATAAAGAACTCACTACAAAATTAATATTTACAAGATTTGAGGACATTGAAATCCTATTGACTACAGCCTCACTATTTTCTCTTTATTTTCTTTTCATTTTTTAGGATAGATATTAGCCCCCACCATTTTAAAGAAAGGTTATTCTCACTCCAGTCAAGCCCTCTTCTCCCTTTAAATTTCATAGCAAGTTGAAAAAGTGCATCTCAATAAAGATTTTAATTTAAGGTAGGATTAGTTTCAATGGAATGAAAAAGAATGGAAAGATCATTCCCATGTTTGGTTGACTGAAAAAATACACTACATTTTGAATCGTCATTCACCATGGTAAGGGAATAATCATTCCATTGAAGAGCCTAAGAAAGGACCATGGAATGGAATTCCATCTCATTCCAATCAACCAAATAGAACACAAAAATAATGCAATGCATAGAAATAAGATCCAAATATTTACCTTTACATGGGTGCTTGGGAAGGCAGAGGTAGACACAGTTTCTTGAGTTCCATCCATCATTTTACGTTTTGGTACACTCAGTATGAAGGCTGCTTGATCAGCAGTAGCAGCCATGGAAGTTATCCTGAAACCATTCTCCCATCGCCGGTGTATTCCTTCACTTGGGTATAAAAAGTGAAGCTCTACTACCTGATACAAGTCAGTCCAAAACATTAAAATATCAGCTAATTCAACACATGTTACATTAGTTACAACTTGATCGAGCAGCCATACCTGTTCAGAATATCCAGAGTTCCTTGACATTACTACACCCCAACGATTGCCAGCAGTTGTCATGGAGGTGACATGAAAACCTTCTTTCCATTTTTTATTTATCCACTTGAAAGGAAAAGATTCACTCACTTTGTAGGACTGCTGAGTATAAGGAGTTCCTATGCAATTATAGAAAGCACCATTACTAGAGAACCAACGATATATAGGTCATTCAAAAAAGTACAGCATTAAAAAAAATAAAGAATATTGTCAAATTTTGAGATCATCATGATTAAACAAAATTGTGCAATGTATTCAGTCCATAATATACAACGTAAGGACTCTCCCCATACCAATAACTAACAAAGTGCCAACTCTGATCATACCAGAACAAGCCCTGTAGGCTGCTAATGATGAGCATGTAACATTGCCAAAGAAACAAAATGCAACTTCTGACTTTTCTTCTTTAAAAAAATAAATAAATGAATTGCTTTGATATTCTCTAAATATTTCTACAACAGGGTGTCTCAAACAAAAAGAGGTCATGGTTGGTAGTTCAGCGCGATAATGTTAATAGAACTAGCGAAATCAGTGGATGGGTTTGGCAATGTTCCATGAGGACAAAGTGATTCCGACAAGTGATACAACAGACTGCAAAGCGCTACAAATGGGATAACACAAACTTTGATACCATCTATAATTTTTAGTGGTAAATAAAAATCATATTATAAGAGATGCAAAGGGGGTATCACCCGCGTATTAAAGCATCTTCGTGTTATATACAAAAAATCAAACATTAAAAGCCCCTAACAAAAAAATAGTTCCCTTTAAAATCAACTAACAAAACCTGTTCCCGCATCCATAATTACAGCCCAAAGATTTGTTGCAGAAGCCACACAGCTAATATATAATCCATCTTCATTACCCTTCTCCACACGCTGGCGCAGCCTTGAATCAGCAACATTGTAATGATATCTGCAAATCCAAACACAATGAACAGAATGGCATGCAAACTGTTAATAAATAATTTTAAACTTATGGATAACCATATTCTAAACTAAAAAACCAAAAACAAAAACAAGAATCATTATTATTGTTGTTATTTGTGCTGTTACTAATACTCCTATTACAATCACCATCGCTTTGACTACGGATTGCAAAAATGAGGATGGCTACAACACATTAATGGTCCCATACGTGATATATAAACTTTTGGCCAATCTCATTTGTAGCCTTTGTTTTCACCACATTCTCTACATCAGACTTCGTTTAAAAGAACCAAATGGAATCATATAAATGTTGCCATTGTAACTGCTGCAGATTGATCTTAAACAAAGGAGCCATGTATTCTAGAATTCCAACACTTCCTTTGCAAAATGAATGTCCACAACAAATACAGTGCTTAAAAGGGTATGAGTGCTGATCTCCTTTTTTTCATGGTTTTTAACTACACTTAAATGAACAGTGAGAACAATTAAATAAGCAATTCATTATATTAAGTCAGTCAATCACCTGGTTAAAAACCTACTCTAGGAAGTGCCTGGGTGAGTCTCACATTACATAAATAATGAAAGATTAAATAGTCACCTAGGGCTCTCCAAAAACAGACTAATGGTAAAAGCCCAAAGGGATTATATTTCACTAAGATTTTCAAACAAAGTCACAGTTACAGTGGTCTTACATCTGTTTCTGTTCACTGTGAAGATAAGACTTCTCACAGTATTCTGCAGCAGAATAAAGTTGAGGCCTCAAATTCTTGAGTTTCTGAAATAGTCACAACACAAGGATCAAACTGGCATTAACACAACATTTTGCTACCACACAATAAGGAAAAGTGCTTACATATTACCAAAATGAGCACAGAACGCTATTAAGAGCAAGAATAAATCACAACTTACAAGAATAGCTGATCAAATCAAAAGGCTTCAGGTATTATTTCAATCTCCAAATAATAACTCAACCAGCACCATCTGTGCTGCTGCTCCGACGCTGCTCCTCCTCCTCTAACGACGATGCTGCTGCTCTTGCACTCCGAAGCTCTTTCCATTCACACAACAACCTCGTTTGTTGCTCGCAGTCATCCGCCGCCGCTCGTCCTTGTCTGCGGCCGCTCGCCGTCGATCGAGAGAGAAAGAGAGAGGGGGGGAGAAGAGATTAGGGATTTTTTGGGTTTGAGACAGGGGATTTTGTTTTTTTGGGGGGGAGGGGGAAATAAAGGGGGGAGCTGGAATGGAAAAAAAATGAAGGGGCAGGAATGAAAAATAAAAATAAAAATAAATAAATAAATTTATTTTTTGTTAAAATATATATTTTTTTTTGTAGTTAATGAATTTTAAAATTTTTTTTTTTTAGTTACTAAGATTGAAAATTTATTTGTTTCATTTTTATTTTAATGAAAAAAATATTATTATTTTTTATTTGGTAAAAGTAAGGGTAATATATATTTTAATGAAAAATATTTTCCACTAAAATAAACGTTAATTTTCTGTAGTCAATGAAAAATATTTTTCTGTAGCCTATTTTTTTTGGTTACTAAAAATCATGAACTAATTTTTGTGGTAGAGGAAATGGAGCGGCGGTAGTGGTGAAGGTGGTGGATGAGAGATGATGGTGGTGGTGATGGTAATGGCGAAAGAGATTAGTGGTGAAGTTGTGGTAGTGGTAGTGTAAATGGAGTGGCAAGGGTGAAAGAGAGGCAATGGTAGTAGTAGTAGCAGTAGTGGTAGTGGTGGTAGTGGAATGGTGACGATAGTAGTAATAATAGTAGTCGTAGAGGTGAAGTGGCAACAGTGGAAGTAGTGGTGGTGGTGGAATGGCGTTTGCAGTAGTAGTGAAGGTGGTAGAGGAGATGGGTGGTGAGAGAGAGAAATGAGTGAGAGAGAGAGAGAGAGAGAGAGAGAGAGAGATGGGCGAGAGAGAGACAAAGTGGTCGCTAAAAGTGCATTTTCTTATAGTGGATCAATAAATCGAGAGGAAGCTCAGTAAATAGAGAAGACGGGAGTGAGAAAGTGAGCAACGCAAACACAGTGGGGGAGAGAGAGAGAGAGAAAAAGAGAAAAGAGAGATGGACGAGAGAGACTGAGAGAGATAGAGAGAAGAGAGATAAGCGAGAGAGACATAAAGAGAAGAGAGATGAACGAGAGAGACAAAGAGAAAGATAGAGAGAAGAGAGAGGAGTGAGAGAGATAAAGAGAAAAGAGATGAGAAAAGAGATAGATGAATAAGAGACACAGAGAGAGAGAGACAGATAGACAAACAGACAGAGAGAGAAGAGTGACGAGTGAGAGAGAGAACGAGAAGAAAGAAAGGAAGATGAAAAAATGGATGAAAAGATATAGAGAAAGAGAGAAAGAGCGAAAAGAGATAAACGAGAGAGAGACAGAGAGAGATGAGCGAGAGAGATAAAGAGAAGAGAGATGAGTGAGAGAGGCAGAGAGAGAAGATAGATAAGAGAGATAGAGAGAAGAGAGATAAGCGAGAGAGAAAGAGAGAGATAGAGACAGACAGACAGACTGAGAAGAGTGATGAGTTAGAGAGAGAGAGACAAAGAGAGAAAAAGATAGAGAGTAAGAGACAGAAAAAGAGACAGAGAGAGAAGATAAATAAACGAGAGAGATAGATAGAAGAGATATGAACGAGAGAGACAGAGAGAGAAAAGATATGAGAGAAAAGATAAATAAATCGAGAAAGAGCTTGATAAATAGAGAATATGAGAGGGAGAGAGTGAGCAAGGCGAACATCATGAGGGAGAAATAGACAAATAGACAAGCATACAGAGAGAGAGAGATGAGTGATGCGTGAGAGAGAGTGAGAGTGAAAGAGAGACAGAGAGAGAGACAGACAGACAGAAAAAGAGATCGAGAGAGAAAGAGAGAGAGAGATAGAAAAAGAGAGAGAAACAAGAGATGAGCGAAAGATAGACAAAAAGAGAGAGAAATAGAGCGAAAAGAGATGAGCGAGATAGAGACATAGAAAAAGAGAGAGAAGAGTGATGAGTGAGAGAGAGAAAGAGAAGCGAGAAAGGAAGATGAAAAAATGGATGAAAAGATATAAACAAAGAGAGAAAAAGCGAAAAGAGATAAACGAGAGAGAGACAGAGAGAGATGAGCCAGAGAGATAAAGAGAAGAGAGATGAGTGAGAGATGTAGAGAGAGAAGACAGATAAGAGAGATAGAGAGACGAGAGATGAGCGAGAGACAAAGAGAGAAAGAGAGAGATAGGGACAGACAGACAGAGAAGAGTGATGAGTTAGAGAGAGAGAGACAAAGAGAGAAAAAGATAGAGAGTGAGACAGAAAAAGAGACAGAGAGAGAAGAGAGATGAACGAGAGAGATAAAGAGAAGAGAGATGAACGAAAGAGACAGAGAGAGAAAAGAGATGAGAGAAAAGATAGATAAATCAAGAAGGAGCTCGATAAATAGAGAATATGAGAGGGAGAGAGTGAGCAAGGCGAACATAATGAGGGAGAAATACACAAATAGACAAGCATACAGAGAGAGAGATGAGTGATGAGTGAGAGAGAGACAGAGAGAGAGGGAGATAGACAGAAAAAGAGACAGAGAGAGAAAGAGAGAGAGAGAATGAGAGATAGAAAAAGAGAGAGAAACAAGAGATAAGCGAAAGATAGACAAAAAGAGAGAGAAATAGAGAGAAAAGAGATGAGCGAGAGAAAGACACAGAAAAATAGAGATGGGCGAAAGAGATAGAAATAAGAGAGAGAGAGAGAGAGAAAAAATGAGAGAGATAGAGAGAAGAAAGATGAGCGAGAAAGATATAAAGAGAAGACAGATGAAAGAGATAGAGAGAAGAAAGATATGCGAGAGACACAGAGAGAAAATGAGAGAAAGAAACAGACAGACAGAGAAAGAAGAGTGATGAGTGGAAGAGATAAAGAGACCAGAGAGAGATAAATATAGAGAGACAAGAAGATGAAAAAATGAATGAAAAGAGATGTTATATTAAAAGAGTAAGACGACATCGTTTTTTTTTTTTTTTTTGCGACAGAAAAATATCGTTGAATTTATTCAAACTATTTTGTGACTGTATATATATGAAGCTGTCTCAAAACCACAGTCACTATGCTAGGTTAGAGTTTTCCAAAAACTCTTTTGACAAAATTATACTTTCTTGTTTTCCGTGTTATATTATTTTTACTGAATTTTTTTAATATTTAGGTACTTTTTTTAATTTTTAGACACAACTAACAAAAATACACCTAAAAAGTAAAAAAACTGTAAAAAAAATCTTTTAAAAATTCACTAAATACCAAAAATACAAAAGAAATACAATAATTCAATGCATTTTTTTTTATATTTGTATGTATTTATTAATTTTTAAAAATATTTTTTCATAAATTTTTTTTAGATACATTTAAGTAAAGTGCATCTAAAAAAAATATTTAAAAATTTAAAAATATTCAGTAAAAAAAAAAAACACAAAAGTCACTTTTTGCGACGGTAGAAAATGCCGTCTCAAAAAATCAGAGTATTTGCGACGGTAAAAAATACCGTCTCAAAAAACAGAGTATTTGCGATGGTAGAAAAATACCGTCTCAAAAAATGAGAGTATTTGCAACGGCAGAAAATACCGTCTCAAATACTCTCCTTTTTTGAGACGATATTTTTCTACCGTCGCAAATACTCTGTTTTTTTAGACGGTATTTTTTACCGTCGCAAATACTTTTTGCGACGGCAAGTGTACCGTCGCAAATAGTTCCATCTTTTAAGCCCCATTTTCTTGTAGTGATTCTTCGCTCAAGCGAGCTTTCTTGCGCTTGAGCGTGCGAGCTCTATGTTTTGTATTTCTTCGCTTGAGCGAGAACTCTTGTGCTCGAGCATGCATCTGAGTTGCAGACCTAAAGCTTCACATTGTTCGCTCGAGCGACACTTGTTGCGCTCAAGCGATCCTCGAATATATCAGTTGGCGGCAACGTGTTATACATCACTTTTTCATCATCTTTTTCATTCAAACCCTAGATTCGGCTGTCTCTCTCTCTATACACACTCTCTGTCTCTACAAATTCTACACATTCTAGAGGTTTTCTACCCTAGTTCCTTTGTAAGAGAGCTAGAGCATTGCGTGGGCTTCACTTGGATTCGAAAAAGAGTGGATTTGGAGCACTTTCAAGTTTCTCTCCTTCTTCTTTGAGTTCCTTCATTTGAGATAGGGATAAACTACTCATCTTATGAGCTTTGACATAAATTTTAGTCATTTTGATTAAAGGCTGAAACTATGGAAATTTTGGAAGGTTAGGGTTTTAAGTTTGAAATGTATAAAATAGGGGTTTTTAATTGTTGAGCTCCATGTGTATGTGAGACCTTGAAAAATGGGGTTGTTGGTGTAAAATTGATGAAATTGAGCCTTAGGGTCAAAGTTTGAGAAAATGGGGAAAATGCCCTAATTGAATGTAATTAATTAATTTGGTAATTGTGGGAATATGGAATTGATTTGAAAATCATGAAATTGGATAGAATTGGGATTAATTGGTGTAGTTGGATTGATAAATCACTCACCGATGGAAAATGTAATAAATTATCTGTTTGATAAATCTATTTATATGTTTAGAAATAACTGCTTTGGGCTATTGACGGAGGATAGTCTTGATTGTTGTAGACAATATATGATGATTAGGGAAATTGAAACTAATCAAATGGATTAAGTCATTGAATGTGATGGTGGAAGTAACACATTGCATATGTGAATTGTTGGGTCATTGTATATGACTATATGTTTAAATACATTGTATATGTATATTGTGTGGGAGGAGATAGGGGATGTACTCCATTTGTTTGAGAGGAGATAGGGGATGGACTCCAATGATAACTAAGTTGGCCGGAGTGTCCTGGATATAAGTCCCGAAATCTTATATATTTATGGGTGTCGATTCCCTCGGATGTAGTTCCGTAAAATGGCATGTGAATAAAAGTGTTGAATGATGTTTGTTATTGAAGTGTTATGATATGAGTTGTAGTCTCATTTAAGACATTTTGGATAATATCAGATTATGTCAATGGATTAATGTGATTAAATGATGGGAGATAGATTGAATATGATGAAATTGTTGATTGGTCATGAGAATGGTACAAGTTGGTTTATAAGGTTAAACACTTATCGAATGCTAACGTTTTAGTTAATTCTCATATTCTGTTTAACGTATCTCTACTGGGTTTTGGCTCACCTGACTTGGGACACCATTTTCAGGTGCAGGTGACATACCGCCTCAAAGGTTATAGCTTGGGAGGGTTCGGGGGCTGAAGTCTCTGTTTTGGGTTGTTTTGTTTTAAATGCTACATGTATATTTAAACTAAGGGTTTTACTTGTAAAGAGTTAGAACTCTTCTTCTGTGTAACCACGTAGCGACTTGGAAAGATGTAAGCTCGCTGGATATTTTATCATTTTGTAAACATTTGAAACTGATATGAAATACTCTTTTTTGTAATATTAACTCCGATGAACGGAAATGTGACATATTTACCATATTGTAGAACTGTTAAATGATGAGTTTATGTTATATTTTGAGGGCGTTACAAATTAATTTCAATTGTTAGCATTTTTTATGGTAAATGCATACATGAGTAGTATGTGTCATACTTTTGGAGATAAAATTATAAATTTAATCAATTTAATAACTTAACCTCAACCAACTCAGTATATATTTTTTATGAAAAATCCAAATGACATACAATTGGATAAAATTGATACAAAAACTAAAATTGTCAAACTTAAGTCAATTAAAATGATAAAGACTAAAATAACACAAATGATAAAATATAAAAGCTACTCATGTAATTCACCCTTATTATTTTGAGAACAACATAATAATTCATTAGATAGAGTTAGCGCGGCCAGCATGTGAGTTGGTTTAACTGCAGTATGCATCTGTAGAAATTTTAGAAATACATAGAAGAAGAAAAAAATACATAGAAGACATTTATATAATAATAATAATAATAATAATAAGAGCTAATAGACTGAAATATCGTGGACTACTGTTGAGGCAACCAGTCAGCCATCTTTCTTTCCTTCAAACAATCAATCAGAGCTTGGTAATTTGTCATGATAGAAATATATTTCATCAGTGGCGGAGTCGGGAATTCAGTGAAGATGAAGTATAAATTAATGACAATATTGATTTTATTTTTTCCTCATAATAAATAACAATGAGATATTACTAAACGTAAATATTAGTTTACTTGGATAGATGTGAATTTTAAATTAAAGGATTTGAGGTTAAATTTTATACAAATATTGTGAAGTAACTATTTTAGGTGGATTGAAAAATTAAATGATAAGACAAGTTGAGATAGAAATGATATATTTTAGTAGAGAAATTCTATAAAACACACCACAAAAAAAATGTCTATCATATATCGCAATTATAATCTTTGTGGTCTTTAATTATGACACATTATAGTATTGGATATAATTTAGTTATAACTTCTTATGGTTGTTATTTTGGTTATGATAGAAGAGGTCTTTGATTATACATCAAGTAATGATTCGTAATGACTCATTCTGATATTAGTTATGACTTATTGTAATTTTTTTTATTTTTTATAATTGAAGATGTGTTGTTTGATTATAATTTATATAGTAGTCATTTTAGTTATGAATGAAAATAATTTGGTTATGAAAATTTATAATATCAATATCATAAAGTAATAACTAGTATATGGTGCACCCCTTTTGGAGGTGTATAATAGAAGGACTTATTTTAGTAGATTCATTGTAATTAGAAAGAAAATTTATAATAGAAAGACTATTATAATTTGAAGAAGAAATATTATTATAATTTTATGAAAGATATATATGATATAATCTATATATATGGGGTAGCAATATAATTATCAAACCTTGAGGGGGCACATGCCCCCCGAGCATATACTGCCTCCGCCCCAGCATGTCATGTTCCGTTCACTATCCCATATAGATATATTTGTTTGGATATACTAGATAAATAGGGATTGTAATACAACGAATTATTAATTTTGCGATAAATTGTCTCTGAATTATTTAATTGAAAATGATGTGTATCCCATATTTATTTTGTTATGAAATTAGATTTTTAAAAATGACTATCCTAATAAATTTCATATTTAGTTAAGAAATTATGAAGAAAAATAACTTGTCAAAAAACCATTTTTGTCTTTTGTAAATTATTTATAATAGCAATACTAAATTTGAACTATAATTCATTTTATTTTATTAAAATCACTTTTAATTTTATCTAAATGCAACATTAAAAGTATATTATTATTTATGATTTTGTTAATACCAAAAAAAAGAGAGAGAGAGAGAGAGAGAGAGAGAGAGAGAGAGAGAGAGAGAGAGAGAGAGAGTAGGAGAAGAGTATATATATCATGAGATTAATTTACACACACTACAAGAAAAAACACTTTCTGTGACCAACATTTTGGTCGCGAAAAGTATCATATTTGGTCGCTAAAACCTTTCCGCGACCAAAATATGTTGGTCACGAGTTGGTCGCCAAAGCCTCGTCACATATAGTTTTCTGCGACCAAAAAAGCCTTTGGTCGCTAAAAGTGACAATTCGCGACCAACTTTTTTGGTCGCGGAAAGTTCAATTCATATTAGCCAAAAGTAAACTTTTAGCGACCAAAGATAAGTTGGTCGTCAAAAGTCAGCGCCTTGATCCAAAAAAATTAATTCTTTTGTGTTACCTATGACTCGAACCCGTGACCAAGGAGTTACCATGCACCCAATCCACTCTGCCACTAACATGCTTGTTACTCATATTTGGCAAAACATAAAAATTGGGTTATATATTATTTTATAAAATTTTTAATGCCTAAACAAAAAAAATAGCATGTAATTACAGTAGTATCATTTTTTTTTTAAATTTAACTCGCCATAACTTTCCGCGGCCAACTTTTTTTTTTGGTCGCCAAAGGGTAATATTTCGTGATAAAAAAAAGCCTTTGGTCGCCAATAGTATACTTTCCGCGACCAACTTTTTTTTTTGTCGCCAAAAGGTGATCTTCTGCGATCAAAAAATTGTGGTCGCCAAAAGTTAAATTTTAGTCGCAGAAAGTGGACTATTTGCGACCAAAAAAAATAGGTGGTCGCCAAAAGTGTTTTTTCTTGTAGTGACACGTTTACAAAAAATTCAACATATTTTTATAAAAAAAAAAGTTTAAAAGAATAAATAAATTGATGTTATATATTATTTTCCATTTAAACATTAGAAGTATATTTTCTTTTATTATTTTGCTAATACAAGAAAAAAGAAAAAAAAAAAAAGACGATTATACCTTACGAGATTAATTTACACATTCTTAAAAGGGGTTTTACTCATAAATCCAATATGCAGAACTTGTATTCTATTTAGTCCTATTTATAATTGACAATTCTATTTAATCATATAGCTGTTAAAAGGACCAAAAAAATCCTATCGCCAAATTTGGCAATGGAATCACAATTCAATATGTAGCTTAATTATAGAAAAATTTCATTACAATAGCTAATCTAATTTATCTTCTACACTATGATTTATTTTTTCATTTAGTGTGAATTTTCAAATAATGTGATAATCAAGAATGTGAATATTTATACTTTCAATAAATAAAATATTGTGAATTTTTAAAAAGTGTAAAAGTTGATGTACCCTTTTTTTTAAAAAATATTTGTATTTTTTAAACATTCACATTTTTCTTATACATTGAAAGTGTGAATATTCACACATTTAAAAAAAAAAAATCACATTATTTTTATTCATAACATTCACATTCACATATTTTATTCTATAAAATTACAAAAATATCCAATAAAAATTTATGAACTCGCACTTTTTACACTTCGAAAATAAGAAACTCACTTACAAAAAAATCTTTAAAAAAAAGGGAGAGAAGAAAGAACTTGTCTTACTATTAAAATTTAATGTGAAATTTATTATTTTTTTTTTTTTACATTTCAAATATGTGAAATTTCACACTAATAGAAATTTATATTTTAAAATATTTGAATTAAAAAACTATGTGAAATTTTAAAAATATGTTTAAATTTTGTGAAATTTTAGAAGTTACATGTTCAAATTCAAAATAATGTGAAGTTATATATATATATATATTTTTATAATTTTATATTCAATTGAGATATTATTTGATAGATCTCATTGTGTAATTTTTAAAAATATAAATTTTTATTGAAAATAAATGTGAAAATTGAAAGTTATAAAATTTTAAATTTTGAAGCATGAAAAATAATAACTAACATATAAGTATGTTGACTATTTATCTAGAGTTGTGCTTGCACATAAATAAGGGTAAAAATGTCTAAAATTTGTGGAAAAAAATTCACTTAATCATCTAAACAACTTATATAATGGGATTTTATTAAGAAAAGAACCATGGGACCTAATGGAATTAGTGGTGCTACATGCCCCGATTGATACATAAAACATTATTTTAATAAATACAAGTGCATGAAATGGTATTTATGAGAAATTATTTTAATAAATACAAGTGCATGAAATGGTATTTATGAGAAAAAAGCACTTATCGAGTGGAGGGTTATCCCACATAAGGGGAACTGAGTTATCCGGCAGAACTACTAATCCAATTTCTACTTGTTTAACCAAATGTTGGACTAGCAGTATTCATTTTGGTGGACATAAAATCTAATCCCAAACAAACACCCTCCACGTCCAAATAGAGGTGGCAAATGGAAGGGCTTTGACAAGTCATAACAAGTTATATCTTCAACCTAAACCCGCCCATTTAATAAATGGGCTTAAATAGATTGGGTTTGATAAATAAACCCAACCAACCCATTTAGTTTCTCTTTTTTTCTTTTTCTTTTTTTATATTTTGTTTTTTGAATGTTTTTTATTTTTTCAAAAAAATATTTTTTAGTTTTTATTTTTTTAAAATAATTTTTTATTTTTTGAAAAAATAATTTTTTATTTTTTGAAAAAATAATTTTTTATTTAAAAAATATTATTTTTATTTTTTCTAAAATTATTTTTTTTATTTTTTTAAAAAATTATTTAAAAAATTTGCAGTAAAAGTGATGCTCATTTAGACAGGCATAAATTTGCACCCCTGTCCAACACATGTAAATTCAACAGAAATGACAAAGACTCCCTTTTTTCCTTAACCCCCATAATCCCCCATAGACACATGTCAGTAGATGATAGGAGGAGAAAAAAAAAAAACAAAAAAACAAAAAAAAACAAAAACAAAAAAAAAGTTAGCCAATCCCAATACATTGGGAATGGTGAAAGTCAAGAAAAAAGAGGTCTCAACTTTTTTCCTAAATTCAATTATAATTGGATTGACAATCAACAACCATTTAAGCCCATTTATTGATTTGGACTGGTTGATATGGATTTTAAATGGGTATAATTAGACTGAGTTCATAATTTTAGGTTGTATTTGCACCTCTACTTCCAAACATGCCTGGGCTTTCACAGTGGGCAATGAATATCCATTTCCACTCTTCGGGCTCGGAGATTTCATCGTACTGGTAGCCTGCAATGAAGGCATTTTCTTATAAAAAAGATTCCACCTCGGGAGCACCTTGAGTTTCCAAAGCCACTTCCAAAACGCAGTGTCAAAACTATTTGGTGGAATAGACCCCACTGTGAATTGGATAAGGCCTGAAAATAATCTAACTTAACCGAATAATCACCATTTTTTTATGGTCCCCAAATTGGTTTATGAGGACAAGGGAAATGAGGAAAACGAATTCCTTGGTCTTGGATGTAAGGTATATAGAGCATGTTTGATGAGTAGGATTATAGTATATGATTGAGATTGTTAGTTCATTTATTATTGGATTACATGTATGACAAATAATTAATCCGAAGAAATTAGCGAATTTAAGCCTTGTTTGGCATCTACTATATAATCTATCTTTTTATCTTTTTATCTTTTTTCCATCACATCACCTCTCTACTTTTCTGCACATCTTTTCGTAAAAAGACAAAAAGTGCACTTTTTTAGGACACCCCAAACCAACCCTTAATATTGAGAGAGGTTAAGATCATAATTTTAAATATGAAATAAAAAAATAATAAAATAAATACATAATAAATTGTTATCTCACTAATTTAATTGAATAATTAATCTTATACTAATCCATTAAATTATTAATTTTTTTACTATTAATCCTGTTAATTAAGTGAGGCTACAGTGATTAGAGTAAAATACCCGCAATAAATTCAAATGCCAACGATTAGATTGAAGGGTAAACTACCAATAGGTCCTACTTTGGAGACTTATTATCCAATAGGTCCTACTTTGGAGACTTATTACCCATTAAGTCCTATTTGATATAATTTATTAAGTGATAAAGATAAATTTATCAGTTTTTTTTTTTATGAATAATTTTATAGTGATAAATTTATCAGTCTCTTTATTTTATGAATAAATTTTTAGTGATAAATTTATCACTCTCTTATTTTTATAGTGTTAAATTTATTAGTTAGGACCTGTAGGTAAATAAGTCTAGTTAACAGGACTAATTGGTAAGTACCCCTAGATTGAATGTCAATAAAATGGGCTAGCCAGAGGGATTGAAATTTGAAAATGATTTTAAAAGTTAGGAATTCAGGATTTGGAAGTCATCATAAATTATGAAGACTAACGCCACAACATAAAAATGATATTTATTATAAATTTTTTAAAAAATAAATTACACTTAGCTTGCCTGGGAATTGAAAAATATACTTAATTTTTTGACTGAATTACATTGACTTTCATTTTAGTAAAATTTAAAATGATTGATACCAATATAAATAGTGGATAACAATAAAATAAACAAATATAAATATGTTTTTTATTAAAAAAAAAAAAAAAAGATATGACAACTAACATTATTTATCTAAGAAAAAAGTATTACACAATTTATATCTCACTGTATTTTCTCAGTATAGATTCAAGTGGGTGACTCTCATTGCGTTTATAGTAAGAAAATAATTAAGAAATTGAATTATATATAATACTACTGAAAAAAACAATCATCTATTATAATAAGCAAGCTACAATGGTTCAATTATAAAAGATAAGATAAATTACATTGACCTCCCAAAAATTTTGATAAAAGTTTATTAAATATTACAATTTTAATATAAAATACACTGTTTTACCTGGAATTTTAAATTTAAGTAACAATTTAGTCCACGACTATTGCCTCTTCCATCTCATTAGTCACGACCACCACGACTCCATCTCTACATATCACAACCATATTGTCATGTCCTCATATTGCAAATGCCACTTTCTCCATGTCAAATTCAATGCTAAATATTTGTGTTAAATTTGACAGAGTGACTAGATTTTACATGAGTTCCTATATTTATCTCTCATGAGGGGCCTATAAGTGAAATTTATTTTTTACTTTGTGAATACATTAGAGAAACATTGTCAAACAATGGCATTTTAGCATTGCAACATACCCAAATTGGGTTTTGATGTTGTCAATTTAAGCACTAACTATTGAATATGCTGGAATAGATTGTGTCAATCAAGTCAAGCCCAAACTTGGGTTGGAATTGACTTGATCCAGAGTATGGGTCAGTCCTTAATTTTCCAACATTGGGAGGAAACTAAAAGGCCTTTGAACTGGCCCAAATCCATTTTGCAAGCCGGCCTATGCATCTATCTATCTGTCCATATCTGTATAATGGGGTGTTTGGGAACCTAGATTTAGGCCTAAAATAGTCTCAAAAATAATTTTAGCCTAAAAACTCCTAAACCAAAAGTTTCTTTTTTTAAAAAAAAAAAAAATAGGCCGGCAGTGGCTGTCACTGTGACAGTCCTACCACTGTCACACTGACAGGTAGCTAAATTACAATTTTACTCCTTCAAATTAATTTTGAAAAATGTGAAGTAAGGACAAATTTGTCATTTTAACTTCAAATATCATTTCAACACATTTTTCAATACACCAACTCAAATAAAAATCCATCCTATCTTCCCAAACACAAAAACTAAAATAGCCTACTAAAATAGTCACTTTCCAAACACCCACAATATAGCAACATGGTTTTTGAATTTGTCCCATGTTTGGTTAGGAAATTTTAAAAAGAAAAGGACAAATGTGTATAAAATTAGATAAAATGTACATATATTTTATTCATATTTTACTTGTTTTTTCCTTTTCCTTTCCAAATCATTTATCAAATCCCCAACCAAATACAAGGATACATTTATAACTAATGGTTCAAATCAATCCTAATCAAAATCTAAGGGCCAAATACATAACATTGTTTGCCTCTGGATTCCTGCTGATGAGTACCAAACACACCTCTCTCTCTTTGGTTTTGTTTCAGTCTCTCTCTCTCTCTCTCTCTCTCTCTCTCTCTCTCTCCCTTGGTTTTACTTATGGCAACTTTGTTCAGATTCGAGTGCATTGTTTGATCAATTGCAAAGTAGATCGGTTGACGCAACCAGCGAGAAAAAGATCGGTATCCTCTTCAAAATTTTCCTCCCTTTTTTAGGCATATCTAGGGTTTCTTAGTTCATTGTTTGTTTGTTTTTTTGTTTTTTTTATTTTTCTTTTTGGGCTTTTTTTTTTTGTTTTGTTTTGTGTGTGTCTTTGTATGCATACTATGTTCTGTAAAATGTCTCACATAGGTCTCTGAAATATTTTTCTAAAATGGGTCTCCAAAATGCCTCAAAATTTTTATTTCGGTTTTCGTTGGGTGTCTAACAAATGGCCTTCCATGAACTGACTTTATGTTGGCCTTCTATGAACTGAGAAAGGTTTGATTATGTTTTCTCATTTATATTATATTATATGATTTGTTTCTCATTACCAATGTAAATTGTTTCTCATTTACTTCTCACAACCAAGAATATTGCCTCAATTAAAATATGTCTCTTTACCCCTTTATATTTTGTGTGCGTCTTCATGCATACACCATGTTTGGTAAAATGCCTCAATTAAAATAGTTTATTTTCTTTTGGTTAAACCAACTGCTTATATAATTCTACTTTTTTGTTGTTCCAATAGTGAGTGAATCTATTATAACAGGCCAAGTAAATGTAGCGTATGGTGGTAAGATTTAGCAAAAATAGAGGTACATTAAATTGGTGATACAAACAGTGGGAGTTTGATGATATTTTTAATAATAAATAGTAGGCAATTTTTAGGGAGTTGATTTTGGATAAGGGGTAATGGAGCTTGCTTACTTATATTTTCTATTCTTTGGAATGACATGGACACAAATTTTTTAAGATCATTTGAAAATTTCATTTGCTTGAGATTAAAAATTTTAAACTTCTACTCTGTGTGTGTGTGCGTGTGTTTGTGTGTGTGTAACGCCCCCAAATTAATTACGCCATACAACTCTAAACAACTAATACAGAGTGATATATAGTGCAATAAGAAGCTTTCATTAATTGAAATTAATATACAAAAGATGACACATACAGTGTACATTCATAAATAATTCATCCTAAATTTACAACATGTGTTACAAGTAGTAATAAAGAATGAAAACTAAACATGTATTTATATGCCCTAAAGGCTTACATCTTTCTAAGACTTGCTTGGTTACAACAAAATGAGTCAGAAGCTCAATACACATAAAGCCCTAGGCTTGGATAGAAAGTAAGTACAAAATGAACAAAAGTGAGCTTCAGCTCCATAGTCCTCCCAAGCTAAGTCCTTGGCGAAGGCATATCACCAGCATCTGAAAATGGTTTTTCCCAAGTAGGGTGAGCCAAAGCCTAATAGAAACAATCTAACACGATATATGAATCTTAATAAAGATATAAATATGATGTGTATATACAGTACCGGTAACAAAATCATTTACCACTCTTTTGCAAACCATGCCATACTAGGTTTTAAATTACAACTCATTTTATCTCAGTTCATGGGTTACTTCCATTTATTACAAACAACCAAACTGAGGATACAACTTGTAGACACCCCATTTTGACCAGCATTAAGACTTGGGCGCTTTCTTTTAAACATCCCATGATGAAAATTGGAATATGTCATTTTATGAATTTCTCAGTTAAAAAATCAGATTGAAACTTTAATCTCAAACCTCACCCATTTTGGTCAAATTATTTTATATCACTAATATTTTATCAATTTGTAGTATTTTATAATTTTTATCTAATTTTATGTATGTGTACATTTTTAGTTGTTTTTATATAAAATAATAAATAAAAAAAACCAAACAAAAAATAAAAAAAGAAAATAAAGAAAAGAAAAAGAGAGCGTCAGATGAGGATAATGGGTTTTGGAGTGGAAAAGGATTTTGTTTTTGTTGCATTGAAAAGGGAACAGAGTGGACATTGTGATGATAGGTTTGGATGGAAAATAATTCAGTGGAGTGGGAATCAATTCGGTGGAGTGAAAGGTGGTGGAGGAAATCTGACTTGGGGTTGATTATTAAAATAAAATAAAATAAACACAAACACGAGGTGGTGAGGTGATATGTTTTAAAGAAAAAAGAGGAGAGTAGGTGAGAGTGGGTGGAGAATGATTGTTAAAGGAGTTGGTAGGTGATGATAAAAAGAAAAGGAGCAAGAGAAAGGACTAAGGGAGAGGAGTGATATTTTATGAGAGAATTTTCTAGAGAGAGATTGAGAGGGGGGAATTTTCACTGCAACACACACATAGAACATACACACACACAACACATACAACCAACTTCACCTTCTCACATACATCACTCACACAGACACATCACCATTGACACCATTACACAGCAACACACATGGGCATGGAGACACAAAACTCGTCACTCTCTTCTCTCTTTTTCGCATGGAAGATCACCCCTTTGAAGCTCTAAATCTGGGGCGACACACGGCACAAAGAGACCCACACACACACACTCAACACACCCAGCAAACACACAACACACGATAGAGAACACACACACATGGCAGACTCAAAACAGAAGGGGAGACCCAGACACACGATGGATGAATTTTGGCTCTCTCTCTCTACATGGCCAATCTAGGACACACCACACACACACAGCACAAGACAAAAGACCCACTCAATCTCTCTTCTCTCTCTCAACAGCATACACAACACACACACCAAACCCAGGCACACGGGCATACACCCATGACACACACATTAGCTTGACCACGGTATACACACACCCAAGGAGATCACACGGCATACACACAAGACACACACATGGTTTTAGAGAGAGAGAGAGAGAGTATTACACCAAACCCAGCTCTCTCACTCTCGGTACCAAACCCACCTCTCTCAACACACGGCACAGACACAAGGAGATCGACATATGCATGGGCACTCTCTCACTCTCACTCTCACTCACTCTCTCTCTCTCTCTCTCTCTCTCTCATATACCTTCAATCTGAGTCTCTACGGCGGCGCAACCACTTATCCAAACCGCACTACCAAGCTTCTTGAGAACTCTTCCATCTTTAACCAGAGAAACCGATCTAGCAAAACGGACCATGAGAGATACACAACACTCTCTCTCCCTCTCTCTACAAGTCTTTGGTTGATGATGTTACTACTCTGCATGCGATGTAAGGAAAGGGAGGGGGACCAGCGATCAGAATCGATCTCAGCACGATGGTGCTCATTGAATGATGCTCATTGAATAAGAAGTAATCTGCTGCTTGAGAAATGGTAGAGAGAGAGAGAGAGAAGCTGACTTCTTCATCCCAAACCTGAGTCAACAACGGCAGCTACGGAAGCTGCCCTTCTTCCACCACCGCCGCTGACTTCTTTACTCCAAACTTGAGTCAACAACGACAACTACGGAAGCTGCCCTTCTTCCACCACCGCTGCTGCCATCGTCTTCCGCCACATCGCCTGCACCTTCGCTGAACGCCAATTCCAGAACGGCGACGCCGTCGTCATCAAAGAGCAAGGTGGGAGCAAGGTAGTGAACATGGGCCAAGATCAAGAGAATCACGCAGTTGGAGAAGCTCATGAATGATATGGAAATGGAGGTTATAACTGCAATGGTTGCAAATGATGTTCTAGTTGAGAGATTGTCGATTATAGTTGTTGATTCGGATGATGAAGAGATAGGAGACCAGAAATCGTTGTACCCATATCAAGAGCTTGTCTTGCCACAACTAGTGTATTCGAAGTTGGAGGAGAAAAAGCATGCAAAGAAGACCAGGACAAATCAAATTCAATCAAATAAATTGGTGGAACCCTCCACTGAGGATGAGTACATGGGCTGAGGTGTGCAAGTCTGCTGGATGGAAGATTTTATTTTATTTTATTTTTGAGTATTTGTGAGAATTTTTATTTTATTTGTCTCCCTCGGATTTGTAATATTTAAAGTGTTATAATAATCCCCACCCTACTTCTTTCTCTCCCATTCTTTACTCGTTTTGCCTAATTGTACATATGTATATATTTGACATGTCATGCATATCCATGCTTTGCATCCATGTTTCATGCATCTTGATTCGGCTAAGTTTGCATTTGTGGATTTAATCAATTCCTATGTGATTATGTGTGCTATCACATGCAATGTTTCACATGTCATATCTTAAAAGCCGAATCTTTAGCTGCATCCCGTGAGTGAATTGCATTAGCAATTCTATATATAAAATCATGCATATTTTACTAACTTTGTTTTGTAGCTGTTCGCGGGACGTCGGTCAATCTATGAGTTTTTATGCTTTAGCATCTCATTTGTGTGTGTTTTTCTTACCATGTGTTAGCATCCTACCATAAGGTTAATTGCTTAAATGATAAACTGCTTGAATGCCTGTGGATGAAGGCTTGTTGCTTGAATTGGAATGATTCAATAAATGCACGTTTTAAGCCCACTTTGCAGTGGCAAATTCACAAACTTTAAGCCCACTTTGTTAAGTGGCAAATTCAAACCCCTTTCGACAAACAAACATGAAATTGAATTGTTCCAATTTGAGCAAACTAGTCTATACCTTATATGCTTCACATAGTAAATTTCAGGATTTATTCAATAATCAAAACATGAACATATAAAGAAAATAAAAAGTCATATCATGGTTTAGTAGAGGCCGATCTTTTGATCGGGTGAGCGGGGGTGCTCATTATTAACCTTCCCCTCTCATACCTAAGGTTCCGAGCCAAGCATCCTTGGTTACGACGAACAGTGGCCTTAGCACTGAGCCATGGGTTTCCTAATTTCCCAAAATATTAGGTGGCGACTCTGAGATCTGATGTCGCAGTCCATTTTTGATAAAATTGAAATAAAATGGATTTTCAATAAAAGTTGCCAAATTTGGACTCTCATCTATGTTTCATATTGCACTCGTGAGACTAAATCAAAGAGATCTATGGAGTCTGAACTGTTTAACGTGCGTGGGCAACCCCCTGGGCATGTTACACAACTCAAGGGTTCTCATTTCAATATAGTCATCACGCAAACACTTCCATTTGCCATTTTACGGAAATTTCGTCCATGGGAATTGGCACCCATGTATACACAATGTTTTCGGAACTTTGACCCTGGAGGCACAGGCCAACTTAGTTTAATGGAGTCCATCCCATTTCTTCTCCCAAACATGGAGTACATTCCCTTTCTCCTCCCAAACATTATACATATACGATGTATTAAAACACAGTCATATTCAATGGCAACCAATAAGCGATTAGTTTCAATTCACCTAATTCTTATGTAATTTCTACAACAATCATGGCAATCTTCCACCGATAGCCCAAAACAGATATTTTTAAATAGATATACAATCTCTAAAACAGATAAATTACCCAAATTTCCATAGGTGAGAGGTAATACATGTCTAACTCCACCATTTATATAAACATTTCTCCAATTTCATGTTTCCCATACCAATTTCATTATTTATGCAAAATAATTATTTAAAAAGTTTTAGGCAAAACCCCATTTTCATCCAAAATCCCTCACAAGTACCAAAATCACTAAAATTCTTACAACACACCCCATCTCTATTCCCATAATCATCCTTTTTGCATTTACATTACAAAACCCCTCATTTGATTTTACAACCCAAACCCTAAGTTTGCTCAACATCATTCCAAGTTTCAATATTTCTTACATATCAACAAATAACTAAATTAAAACTCACAGAAGAGTGTAGAAAGTCCCTACCTCAAGCTTAGAAGACCAATGCAACAATGGAGGAACTTCAAAGACGCCAAAACCAAATCTTGTTCTGACCAAAACGGAACTCTAGAGACGCTCTACCTTTTTCACAAAGGCACCCATGTAGAGAACCCAATGAATCTAGGTGAAAAAGTAGAGAGAATATAGGGTTTTGAAAAGTTTTAGAGAGAGAAGGAGATGAAAAAGTTATGTAAAAAGTGACTGTTATGAACTGATATACACACAGTCCGCTCGAGCATCAGACACATTAAGTTGTTCTGCTCGAGCGCAATAAGTGACGCTCGAGTGCCAAGACACAAAGAAAAGGGCGACATCGCTTGAGCGCAAAATACACACTCCCAGTAGTTTTGTAGAGAACAGACCATTGCTTAAACACAAGAAGGCCGCTCGAGCTGGGCCCGCTCGAGCACAAAATACACTCTCCCAATAGTTTTGTAGACCTGCAAAAGTATTGAGAGTTTACAAATCCTGCTTGAGCGCAAGAAGTACCGCTCGAGCGAATGAGCAAAAATCTGGGCAACAACAAGTTTGGAAACTAAGCAGCCAACATGTTCCAAACGCAACCACAACAACCCAATAGCCAAAATTAAGGGAAAAACAAGGGAAGCAAAGTATAATCAATAGTACGAAACCATGAAACTCGTTTCTAGATTACAACGAGGGTCAAGTTAAAATCGGAATCTCTATACTCTCTCTCTCTCTCTCTCACATGCTTTTAATTTTATTTTGCAAGTTGTAGCCCCCCAAGGTCCATCAATGACCAAGGTTGAGAGCTGTGAGTTTTCTCTATTCCAACTACCTCCTTCTAGTAAGTCTTTCCTTTATTCTCATTCTTACCACTGTCAAATTAAGTTCCATTTGGGTACTCTCTCTCATACTTTTGTGTTTTTGCGGGTATGATTTCTTTAATGTCTTGGGTCCTTTCAATTGATTTGGTAAACAATTTCATCAATATTTTTTTGTTAACCAATGCTTTCATCAATTGATGAGCGGTTTTCTTTTTCCCTTAAAATGAGCAGTTTCTTTGCTACATAGCCGTGGTGTGTCAACCTCTTAAGCATTTCGATGTTCATATTAATTCAAATCATGGACAATATCAATATCAATATTGTGGCCTAATTTTTACTTATTATTAAATCTAATTTCTTCATAATAAAATGCTTTTATCATGTTTTATTTAATTTGCATTTTCTTAATATGAGTTGAACTCCAACATGTAAGTATATATAACTGTCATTGTAGTTTTTATATGGTTTTTGGCCTCTAAATCAACTGCCAATTGGGACAGACACTCTCCAACACTAGAAATGTACTGATACAAAGCCATCGAAGTTACAAAAACACATATACGTCCCATATATCTGCAGTTGGTACTCTAAAGGCACGGTGTAAATAATGATGCGATAGTTTGTGACGCCCCAAAAATTACGAACTTCAGAGAATATATTATCAATTAAATACAGGGTTTATTTAAGGTTAGGAGTCTATGAAATGAAACTAATGAGTCCTATGGCCAATGACCGAATAAGATCCCAGATCGCCGGAGGAGTCAAGTTAGCCTCCCTTCTAAGTCCAGCTTTCTTAGGTAGCGCACTACTCTTTGACAGATCTTAAAAGGCATTGACGCAAGCTCTCATAAGAAATGCAAAGATAGGCATAGGATTACAAAGTAAATAATAATTACAGCGTCTCAAATTTTAAATTTACAAAATAAGTTCCATTACTATTACAATCCAAAAAGAATAAATAAAAGCACAATTAGACTAATGAGCGAAATGGTTCCAAACTTTCTCTAAGGAAAACTTAAGTCTTCAAATGTTTTTGACTCTTCGTTAGCTTCATACGTTTCTTCGATACCTGGCATGAAACACCATGAGCTTTGAATACCCAGTAAACGCACACACACCCCACTCCTTTTTCCCAATCCAATACACCATCACAATTATAACAAGCAAGTAATGAAGCATGCTAATCATTCAAAAATAAAGGATTACAAGGTTAGATGTTAGAAATCTAGAAATCCCCCAAAGAGACTTCGTCCTCCCAACCACAAGAATCGGACGCGGATTATTCGGTATGCCCCCTCTTTTGCTGCTTTGTTCCAGAACTAACCTCGGATGCCTACCAACAGTTATATACCACGTAGCGCCAACCGCAGGGCCCCAAAAGATACGGTAATAATGGGCCTTGCCCAAATCCCTCCTTACACCAAATACCTAGGGTCTGAATACAACCGCTCCGTTCAAGGGTCCCGAAAACCACTTGCGCAAGACTTTAACTTCCAAATAGGGAACGCATCCCGTCAACCAATCAACATCTTAGTAACCTTGTCCAAAAATTCGCAGCCTATTACCACCCATTAAGTTTCCTGTTTGAGTTAGATAATTTAAGTCAGAGTTAGGACATGCTCTTGAAACAACATCTATTACACAAGTTTGAACAACTAAATAGCACAAATAGAAGGAAATAAGATTACAACACATGAGATTCACATATGAAGATAGGCATAAGTAGCTCTAGGCATATTCAAATAGTTAAGGGAATAAATTCACACATGAAAATAAATTTCCAGATTTGCATAAGTGTGAGCACCATTGAAGGATTAAAATAAAATACATAAACCTATGACACGTGAAATATCATATCGAGACATGATCATAAATTAACAAGCATATGCATCAACATAAGAGCATAAAACACCAATGAAAACAGAATTTCCAGATTCAGTACTACCTAAATATTATACTCAAAAGGGCTATTTCAGATATTTCCAGAGCCCGACCATCATATGGTTTGTAAGGAATTTTATCTAGTTTTCATAACATTTTCCAGAAATGGAATAGCTTTTCCAGATTTGTAGTTATTTCAAAAATACTCTAGCTCTATCCAGATTCATCGACCGTTACGAAAATCAGATTTTTTCACAAACCGCTCACTCGTTTTTAATGAAACCAATTTTCCTTGAAAGATAACTCCTTAAGAAAGATTTTTACATAAAATGGAGGTCCAGAATATTTTTATACATGTTTCTACAATTTTCGTAAGGTGGCTGTAAAATAGATTTTTCTGGCACAATTCTTGAAAATAGAAAGCTGGTGAGAAAAGAGGTCAGCTAGGGGAAATTTTCCACTTATCTTGTGATGAAAAAAATGCTAAATAATATGTATTAAACTCTGAAATTTATGGTGATGGGGTGCCTTTGAAAATTCTGAGAGATTGATAGGGAAAAATGTAGTTTTATACCGATTAAGAAAAATAGAAGAAGGGTAGAATCAAGGCTTAACTCCTTTCATTTTTAACACAAGAATACCATTATAAAACATCTGAAAATACCATTTTAAACTTCTAATAACATGTATTTGAAAAAGGAAAATGGAAAAAAGAGTTGTGTTGTGGCTTACTTGAGGGTTGTTGGAATTGCTAGTAAACTTCTTCTCCTATCTTCCACCAAGCTCACCCTCCTCCCTCTCTTCTCTCACTTGAATATAGTGTGGGTGTGTGTGTGGGTGTGTATATGTGCTCAACAAATGGGGATGAGTGGTATATTTATAGAGAATTTGGTGTGAAAAGTCCCAAATGCCCATTGGTTCCAATTCAATTGACTAGTGCCTTGATATAGTTTAAATGTAATGGAATGAGGGAGGATTAGAACCTTAATTATGTATTTAATTATGATCTAATTAGGTTTAGGGCTAATTTAAATACCTTCTAGTTAGAAGTACATATATATAGCAAATCTATATAGGTACCAAAGTCATTATTGCTCCAAGATTTCAAGGGATTGTTTGTACTAAATAAATACTATAAAATCCTATAGTATCTTAGGGAAAAGGGGTGGCTGGCTCATTCTAGATTTGGAAAATTGTGTATACAATTTGATGTGATATTTGTAGACAAGAGTCGATTATGGTATAAACATATATATGATTTGATTCTCATTATAACTTTTTTTTGGGGGGGGGGTATGATGGTTGGCCAAGATGAAGATTTGGAGAGATTTTATGAATTTATTTTGTGTACAATTGCATATATATATATATATATAAGGTTGTAACCAAGGTCAAAGATTTCCCTTAAATTATGCAAGTTTGTCTCAAAAGTACACTCAATGTATCTATGTAGGTATGGTCGGCCATATGATGGTGATTTGAGGGACTTAGTTTATTATTTTCTTGTGTACAAAAATTGGAAATTGTAAAGTATGGTGTATAAAAATAGATTTTAGGGTACAAGTGTATATATATAATGGCTACTTGTTTGGGGTCAATTAGCGATTTAATAAAAATGTGAGGGCTTTGGGTTTAATTCATGTATAGGGACATTTATTTAAGTGCGGTATTTAATTTAATTAGGGTTTGGAACTTCAATTCGGTTAAAGTTTCTTTATTTCGAATTAAAGGATGAGTCGTAATGAGAACCGAAAACAAAGGATTTTGATTGGAAAATATAGTTAGGGGATTAATTTAATTATTGTTAGGATTTTGGAAGGATCCCTGAGTTCTCGGGTTCAATCAAGGCTTGCAAGTTTTCTGTTGGCGTGCGTTTTTGGCTCTACAACTAAAATTGGAAATAAATAGGGGATCGAGGGTCTATATTGAAATAATTCAAAAGTAAGGGTCTAAATAAAATTACAAAGGTCAGGGGCCTCATAGTTAAATAATTAATATTAGTGTGTAAAAACGATTACTAACACTATTGGGATCGATTTGGTTTTGTACGGGTTTATTCGCGATTCGTTTGCGATTCTAAGGTTATATTTGTGAATAAACGGAGAACTAAGGGATTTATTATAATAACTCAAAATTTGGGGACTTAATAGAGTTTAAAAAAGTTAGGGGTCTCACATAGTTAGAGTTTGTTGTTGCATTGCAAAGCGAAGAGTTTGCATTTTGAATCTAAATTTTGGTTTTTTGTTGTGGCAGTAGGTTGGCTACTTTCCATGAGCAAACCAAATTGATCCAAAAGGGTTGATTTCATATTTTGCTTATGAGAGGATTTGAGTAGTTGGAGCTATTTGCTCTTTTTTATTTTATTTTATTTTATTTTTGCAGCTGCTCTTCATAGCATTTTAGTGCACCATGTTAACTCATTAAAGATATCCTAATTCTTTAATAAGATGCCTGGCTTCCAATGGGAAATAAATTGTTCATTTCAGAGGTTGAACCCATTTTGTTTATTTCATGTGCTCTAGGAGGGTGCAGACTAATCTACATAATAAGGCAAGAAGGATTTTGACAATATGTCAAAAATGTGTTGGAGATACATTTTATTTCAAGTGTTGAGATTAACACTTAGCAGCTTTTAAGGGTCAACATGAATTATCTACAGCTTGATCATTTTTATAGTCATGATTTATTTAATTTCAATGGTCCAAATTTAACTTATCGGTTTCCACCCATGAAGTATCAAATACACCTCAACTTTCTCAAAAAATTATTGGTTGGTCTTGGGGTGCTATGTGGCCATGCCCCTTACCAATCACAAACCTCCATGCTCCCTTATGTTCCACAATCACCCAACACAAAATTGTAGAACCATCCCCTTCACCAATCACAACACAGATGGGACAACATAGTTGGGGCACCACATGGTCGTTCCCCAAGACCAGCCAATAACTTCTTCAACTCTTTCAAAGACATCTACTCTCTCTTTCTCTCTCATTCTGATTTCAAAATTTCAAACTACATTTTCTCTCACACATTTTCCTCTCATTCCCACCACATCTCTTCCTCTTCTCAATTCCCATCCATGAAGCAACCACGAAAAAATACCTCTTCCTCTCTCTAGGAGTTTATCCTAGAATACCCACTACCATGACAACACAGCTCAATCTTTGCCTCATCTCTCTAATCTACACGACTTCGACGTAAAAGGTTAAATCCTCACTTCTTTCCCCTCTTATGTTATTGTTCCATTGTGTTTTCATGTATAATATGTTGGGTTTGTTTATTTTGGAAGAGGGTGGGAGGATGTAGGGTTTTTATGGGGGTTTTGATATGATGTAAGCTCTATGGTAAATTCACAGGTGATAACTTGGATGGCTTTGTATCAGTAATCTCTGTTTTTCTTTGGTAAATATATTCTTTAGAATGTAGTTTGTCCTGTTTGGTTGCTAAAATTTTGGTTACTACCATTTCTTGGTTAGGTTAAAAGGTCTATTATGATTGTATTTTTATCAAAATTAATTTTTTTTTTTTTTTTTGGCTACTGTTTTTTTATTGGCCACTTGAGTCTTATGGGTAGTTTTCTGTTAATGAAAAGATGTAGACTCATTAAGGTAATTGACTTGGGTTCTTTGGTATTTTTCTTAATTGTCTTGGGTTATTTCTTCATTCCTTGATATGTGTTTGTGTTTCTAAAAGTTTGAAATTGTAGCTGGATTTCCTCTCTCTTTTTTTTTTTTTTTTTTGGCTGAGCAAAATAATTATTTCTCTTAGGTGAATGATTAAAGGTATAGAGGATAAATTCTCTTAGGTGATCATAGATGAGAATATTATTAGATTTTTATTTCCTTTCATTGTTTTCTGAAAACCAAACAAACCCAAAGTAATTGTGTTACAAGTTCATTGACAATGATTGAGCCAAGTTTCGTTAGAGAACTGCATTTGGTGATGGTTGTTGTGAATTTATAGTTCTTGCGAATTTATAGTTGATTACTGCCTTCGACAAAGTTCAAACTTTTTATTGCTATTTTTTAAAATGATTTTTGGTGATATTAATATATTAAGGGCCATGAATTAACCATTAACTGTTGAAGTAAACTTCAAAACTGAGCGCCATGAATTAGCAACCTAATTGTTAAAGCAACCTGTGTTTAGAAAAAATAACTAGATTAGTTGTCCCTTAAATTTAACGTGATCAAGAAAGAAACCTCAGGTTATAGCTTATTTATTTTTATGTAATTGAGTCCACTGTATTGGTTTTTTTTTTTTTTTCTGTGGAATTGATCATGGCATGTTTAGAAAAAATAACTAGATTCTACATAAGTAGGACTTTTTTCCAAGTAAATTATGTAATCTTATTTGTCATTTTGCAATCCTGCTATTTCTTTCACTGCTGCATTTAATTTCGTATTGTTGGTATTGTATTCTGAATAGATTTGAAATAGTTGTCAAGTGATGGGCTGACTTTTTTCTATTCATTTTAAATTCTCAAAGATGTACAAGTGATTTGGAAAAAAAATATTTGACTACTAAGTAATCTTATTTGTCATTATGCAATCGTACTGTTTCTTTCATTACTACATTCAATTTTGTATTGTTATTGTTGTATTCTGAATAGATTTGAAATAGTTGTCAACTAATATAAAAAAAAAATCTTAGTATCTTTGCAAAATTTCCATCAAGGTTAATCTCAACAGTTGCAGGGTAAGTCATTTTTTTATATATGTTTTTATTATATAGGTTATCTTAGATGTTTATATTTTATATTTTTATTTCTTTGCATCTTGATTGTAACCCATTTAAGTATTTTTTATCTGTGACACTTAATTACTGAAATTAATTTTGGCAACATTGCAAATCAGTGGTAAGACCAAAAAAAATTGCAATGAATTAAGTTGATAAGCTTAAATTATTAAAGTTGATAAGCTTTACCATTTATTTGCAAATTTTATTTTTATTTTTTGAAAACTTACAATGAATTGCAATTTCCCCATTAATTTTTAGATTTTATTATCGATTTTGCTATTAATTTCCCTATTAATGAGTTGACTTTTTGTTGTACGTTTTAAATTCTCAAAGATGTACAAGTGATTTGGAAAAAAACATTTGACGGCCATATATGGTTGGTACTTTCTGTACAAGTGATTTAGCATTTTTCATGGATGTACAAGTAATTTAGTATTGCTCAAAAAATGTACAAGTGATTTAGTATTAATCAAAAAATATTGTTGATTGCTCAATGACCCAATGTCTAGCTTTATATTGAATTGCCTAGGTATATTAGTTGTTTCTTAACTTAATTAGTTATGTTTGAAAGTTTGCATAACATTTGCAGGTTTTTGATTGATGTCAGATTGTGTTGGGATTACATTTTTTAAAAATCTCATGTCACATTGTAGGCAAGTTAAATTTTTTTTCCCTATATTTTTCTCATATATTTTCGGGTTTATAATTTGCAAACAACTATTACAATGTGATTTGCAGCAGTAGCACTAGCAATAGGTGTACATTGCTTGGTGTTTAAAATTATTATTTTTAGATTACAGAATACTGGCTGGTGTGCATTTTAATTTTAATTTTCTTGGATTATATAGCGATCCTGGTATTCCCTTGCTGTATTTGTCATATTCCAGACCTTGGTTCTGTGGAGTTGGTAGTTGTATACATCTTATTGTCATCCTTTGATTCCATTTCTTCAGTTTTAGGATGTGTTGGGCTTGTTTCGAGCAGGTGGGTTGAGCCTTAGTCTAAAATCTTGTTGTCGGGTTTTTGGTCATTCCGCTCAAGCGGGTCTTAGGGCGCTCGAGCGGAGATTGCACACTTCCAGTATTTTGTGCCCTGCAAAACTTCTGCAAGTGTGATTTCTACGCTCGAGCGGGCTTGTTGGCGCTTGAGCGGACAGTGCATTTTTGGTGTAAGTTCTGGGAGGGGGAAAATTGCGCTCGAGCGGACTCAGATTTTTTGTTCTTGACGCTCGAGTGTTGTGTTTTCCGCTCGAGCGGACCTGTCGTATATCAGTTGGCTATAAGGCATTTTTGAGTCACTTGTTTACAATCTCTCTCTCTCTCTCTCTTACTTTCTAAAAAGATATTTTGAGAGCCTCTCTCTCTAGAAACTCCCTTCTCTCTAGGGTTTGATATTGTTAGAGTGCTTCCCTTTCCTTCGGCCCTTGTAAAAATTGTGTTGATCGTCGAGGGCTTCGTTTTAATTTGAAAAAGTTGGGATTTGGAGCACGTTGGATTTTGGTCTTCATCTCCGTTTGAGCTCAAACTTCGAGGTAGGGATAACCTACTCCATCTTATGAGCTTTGTGTTTAAATTTTAGCATTTTGATATGTTGGAGGTTGTTGTGTAATTTTGAGAAAGTTTGGGCCTTTGTGTAATTTTACAAAAGTTAGGATTTTATTTATTATTACCTATATGCATGTTTGGCATAGAGAAATGAGATGAATGTTGGATTGTTGATAGAAATGAAACCTTAGGGTTGTTTTGTTAATTATGGGTAATGCCTAATTGCATTGTTAAATTAATTTGTTAAATTAATTTGAGAAATGAGAAATGGAATTGAAAATGTTGGAATTAGGAATGTATGGGATTAAAGGGTGTAGTTGGATTATTTATCACTCACCAAATTGAAATGTCGATATTTTATCCATTCGGCACATTTATTTTCTGTTTAGAAATAACTGCTTTGGGCTGTCAGTGGAGGATAGTCTTGATTGTTGTAGACAATGCATGATGATTAGGCAAACTAAAACTAATCGATTAAGTGTACTATTGAATATAGCGATTGGAATAATACATTAACTTTATGTATTGATTGATTGTATATGATAACTATTTATACACATTGTTTGTGTGGGAGGAGAAAGGGGCTGTACTCCACGGTTTATTGGAAGAAAGGGGCTGTACCTCTAAACTGGAAGGTTTATTGGAAGAAAGGGGCTGGACCTCTAAACTGAAAATTGAAGTGCAGATACAGCCCATGTGCTTATCTATTGAGGTGCAGATACAACCCATATGCTAATCTATTGAGGTGCAGATACAGCTCATACGCTTATCTATTGAAGTGCAGATACAGCTAATATGCTTATTTGTTGAAGTATTGATACAGCTTGTATGGTTATCTGTTGATGTATTGATATAGCTAGTATACTTATCTATTGCGAAATATAAATGTTTAATATGAGTGTCTGTCTCATATAGGTTGTTTGACCAGGTTCTGAGTCATAGTTATGAATTGAGAACTAGATAAGAAACGGAAAGTGAAATGTAACATGGACATGATTGTCGTGAAACTGTAACACGGTAAAAATTGGAATATAAATGTGGACCACCTATTGAATGCTATTATCTTAGTCATTGTTTATAGTTGGTTTAGTGTATTTCTACTGGGCTTTGGCTCACCCTATATGGGACACCATTTTCAGGTACAGGAAGCATGCCACTTCCAAGGGTGTAGTTTAGGAGGCTAGAGGCAGACAGACTGCTTTTGTTGTTTTGCTTTCTTTGATGTATTATATGTAAATTCAAGCCAAGGGCTTAAGATGTATTGAGTTAGTACTCTTCTCTTTTTGTAACCAAGTGTTAACTTGAAAGTCAGAAGTCTGTAGGGCATTTGTTTTGTTATTAGCATGTAATATTTCTGTAAGAACTATTCTGATTAATAGAAAGATGTTTATTTCTCGTACATCATTGCATGTCTAAAATGATGGGTTTTATGTATTATTTTGAGGGCGTGACAACTTGGTATCAGAGCGTATCGGGTTCGAATACTTTGGGTACGTGGGAAGTGATTAGAATCACACTGGGTTTGTCTCGCTTGTTAGAGACTTAAGTGTAATGTTAGGTGCTTATGTGACAACATGTTTATGTCACTATGTGGGTATGGAATGTAGTCTCTTGGATATTGATTGGATCCTTGGGTTTCAGTGAGTCTTGTTGGAAAAGCACCTGATCAATGCTGTTTCTAACCGGAACTCTAGTAATGCCTCGGGACTATCATTATCCGGAAATGAAATTCGTAAGTGCTTATGTGATTATGTGCTTATGTGGAATGAATTACAACTGTCTATCGTATTAGGCCGCTAGTGTAATAGTTTTGGCACTTTTGTTGATGTACTTATACCTTTGTTGCTTTGACTAGGATACCTAGACGAGGAAGTTTTGATTTCCCTCCTTTCCCACGGGAAGAGTAGCGGAAACAGTTTGTGGAATTACGCCAAGGTACTACTCCTTTGGTGCAGTTTGAGGCATGGTTTGCTAATCTGTCAAGGTTTGCCCCGGAATTGGTGGAGACGGAGGAATTGCGTTGTTCAGAGTTTGAGAGTAGGTTGTGCGATAGCATCCGGGAAAGGATTGCTGGGTCTTGGTATAAGAGCTATAGTGTGCTTGTCGGGGCTGCGGCCCATGTGGAGGCAGCAGTGCTAGCTATGGGCCAGAATAGGGAAGAGGCCATGGTTGGGAATGTTGGTTGGATTAGGGAGGAGGCCATCTCGGTAACTCCTACGTTTTATAGGTACTCTAGGCCCAGTAAGAGGTGGAGGCGAAAGTGTGTTCAGTCCCAGGCTATGTCCTTTTCTTCGTCTGGGGTTTCAGACTCTTCTGTTGGGGGTTCCAGAGAGGTTCGAGTTTCAGGCCAGCCTCAGAGTAGGGGATTTGCTAGCTGTTTTAGATGTGGTCAGTTAGGCCACAAGTCTTCGGTGTGTCCCCAGAAGAAGAGAGCAGGGTTGGCAGTTCTACTAGTAGTTGCACCACCAGAATCATCTAGCCAGCTAGGTTTTAGGTCAATTGAATGTTCAGTGGGGAAACGGTTGTTGGGGCCTTCACCAGCTCAGACTTTGAACCAATCTCGTGATTGGGAGTCGTTTACTTGTTGGGTGTGTAATCAGCCAGGTCATATCAAGCGTTTTTGTACTCAGCCAGGAGCTTCTTTGGGAGTCTCGCAACCTAGTCAAGGCCAGCCTTATTTGACTGGACATGAGCAATACCATTTTGGGGGGCAGTCAGGCCAGAGTTCGAGGGCCTTTGGTGAGTCGAGCTCCCAAGTCCCAGTTGGGGAAATTTGTAGTTGTTCCAGGTATGGCTAGTTGGGGCACACCAGTAGTTCTTGTCCGTGGCTTGTAAGCTCGTAGGTTATCTCGTGTTTGGGGATGACCAACTTTGGCGGTCCAGTGAGGGACGGTAGTGGTGGTAATACCAAAGGGATGGTTTTGTTTTGACTAATCCATTTTGTAATCGGTGAATTATCGTTTTGTAATCATTGGGTTCTGTTGTGTAGCCAATGTGTTTTGGGAATATTAAAACATCTAAACTGTTTGCTTATCTATATATATATGCTTTGTTTGTTAACTTCCTTGGATTGGGTGGATTGGAGCATGTAGTAGCTCTAAAGTTTTATTAATGCAATAAGTTGTTGTAAGACCATAAAATTTTTGGTAATAATGCATTTATATGCATGTGATTTGGTTTGGAAAAAATTGAGGGATGCGTATCCTAATCAGGACTATTGTGGGGCTATTTTGGGGCTTGAATAATTGTACTTGCCGGGTATGCGGAACTTCATGGGTGCTACCCATTTGACCTTATGTTTATGGTAGAGATTTTGGTCTCTTGTCGGGAGAACTCCTCGAGAGGATGTGAAGTGTGTGATTAATACTAGGTGTAGTATATATTTAACATGATGCTTTGCGGAGTCATAGTGCATAATTTCATTAGGACTAGACTTATCCCTTCATGATAGGTAATGTCGCCAAATTTACATCTGTACTAACTGCTAGTTTGATTAGAGATAGTGTGAGACCCTATATAAGATAGTGGTTATTGGCATCGAAAGTGGTGTGTGGTGAGCAGCAGGTGTTATACCCTGAGCGGTGGTGTAATGGGTGTTTCTTAAGTTCCCAGACTCCTTTTTGATGGTAGAATGCGATAGGTTTGTACCTTAATACCGGGTAGGTCAGGTGATGCTGATGACAGGATTGGTTGGGTGTATAACCCATGGTTTGGGTGTGAACCATGAGTAGAGTCACTGTGGTTTGGTCTTTGCGAAGAAAGGTTTGGGATGATAATGAGAAGGTTGAGGACTTTTACTCCTCCAGAAATTTAGAATGGTGAATCTGTGAAAGCCTTGTCGGCGACATGCTACGATGTCGGGGTTTGGTTCATGGTGGTTGTCTAGCGGTAGCATTGGCTAGTGGTTTGGCACGGTGGCTGGGCCTCTTGATGGTACTCTTGGGATAAGTGACAACTAAGATGTGGGGTAAAGAGTGGACCCTATGGGTCATGGAGGGACTCAGTATGGGAGTAAGATAGCTTGCAAAATAAGGAGGTTTTGCCTAGTGCAGTACGTGTTAGTGTATGGTTTGTAGGTTGTTATTAGATGATGTGTAGAAGGGGATCAGTCCTAGAAAATCCTAGGTGAATACCTTGATAAGGCAATGGTGTGGTTTCTTATTGAAGTCAAGAGGTTGGATGTTTGGTTAAGTCAAGTCACTTCGACATAAGTGTCCGTCGTCCAGTTTGGATAGTGACAACACAAGTGAGGTAGTAGAGCTGTGAAAAGTGAGTAAGGCACCTTGTTAGAGTCGTTTTGATCCGTTTGGCCCTTGTTTGTGCATGCAAGGTACGGGGGTGTGCAATGTTATTTGTTGTGTCGTTACGTTATTGGAAATTTTAAGTGTTTAGGAGTCCTTTTTATGAAAGTTCTGTTTTTGGGTATTGTGTCAACACTGTGAGTATGGCGGGTTTTATGGGATGGCTGTGTTGAGATTCACTCAGGGGTCATTGAGTACTCTTCGTAAACTAAAATGATTTTGAATCGAAACGTGAGTTTTGCTACCCTTATTTTTGGGAAAATAATTTGAGGAAAATCTTTGAGTTCGGCTGTGGCCAGTTGTAAATGACGTGTTTAGTGGTAGCCTTACGAACCTGAATATTTTACGGGAAGTTAGATTCGACCTAGCCTGAGTTGCTGGTTATATGCTGTGTGATTTTGGCGAGACCTTGAAGTAGTGGGGTAGTAATGTGCCGTAATGTCGTTTCTTACCCGTGCTTCGTCTTACACCTGTTTTGTGAAAGTTGGCTGGAAGCCTTGTGTACAAACGTTTCCATATTTCCTTTGTTGGGATATTAAGTACCAAATACTAGTTTGAGTGTTGTGAGTAGTCGAGACGTGGTGGATGTCTCAGAACACTGTAGTGATTGAATGTGTCTTACTATTATCATTGTTATCGAGTCTGGCTAAGCCGGACTTTTCCATTCGTAAGGTATTGTGAAAACGTAATGGGGTTGAGGAAACCACTTGGGTGAGTAAATTTCGGGTCCGAGAGAAGTATCTGGATCCATTAGTAGGTATTTGAGCATATGTTGAATATTTTGTTGTATTGATGAACTGTAGGAACATTGCACATGTTTCGTTTTATGGTAGTATTTTGGATTATGCCTTGAAAATGGTAGTTAATTTAGCATTATATATGTTAAATGTGATGTAGGAATGCAAGTGTACCATTAACAGTGAATGTGTTTCGGAATTGTGAACCATGCATGTTAGAAGTTATTAAATTTGAAAGAAATGCATGTCGAGAATGCATGTTATAGCATATATTGTAAATTTTTCTCTTGAATAGAGATGGGGTAACCGGTAATGGCTCAGGGCGTTGAATACTAAATTGTGTATTGTGGAGAAATTGATTCAATTTAAATGTTATGAGAAATTTCAATGAGAGGTCTTGGCCAAATCAATTGAGAATAGTTATAACACCGTGTTTATGAAAAATGTTTACAAAACTCTTGGATTTTGCATGGGAAATGCAAAATTTATTTCGGAATGTTAACATTGAAAACTTGATTATTTTTTAGAAAAGGCCCTTTTAACCAGAGAATAATTTTCTATATATTCATACAAAAGCTTACATTGATTGTTTTATTCGGGATTGTGATTATTGAGTAGTGACTTAGCTTCGAGCGCTAGTCGGTTGTTTTGGTGAGTTATCTCAGAGAGGGTTTGGTTTTGTTGAAGTTTCGTATGCCGAGGTGTTGTTTTCTTTCGGGACATGTTTCCTTGTTAAGCCCTTGCCATGTGTGAGGGTGAGTAGAAAATCAGTTGTGAGGTTAACTTCTTTGTATTGTGAGCTTTGCTATCGGTTGGCCTTGTGTTTTAGCGTTTCCTTAATTTCGGGGATGAAATTCTTTAAGGGGGGGAGGTTATAGCGATCTCGGTATTCCCTTGCTGTATTTGTCGTATTCCAGACCTTAGTTCCGTGGAATTGGTAGTTGTATCCATCTTATTATCATCCTTTGATTCCATTTCTTGAGTTTTAGGATGTGTTGGGCTTGTTTCGAGCAGGTGGGTTGAGCCTTGGTCTAAAATCTTGTTGTCGGGTTTTTGGTCGTTCCGCTCGAGCGGAGATTGCACACTCCCAGTATTTTGTGCCCTGCAAAACTTCTGCAGGTGTGATTTCTACGCTGGAGCGGGTCGCGCTGGAGCGGGCTTGTTGGCGCTTGAGCGGACAGTGGATTTTTGGAGTAAGTTCTAGGAGGGGGAAAATTGCGCTCGAGCGGACTGGTTTTTCATGCTCGAGCGGATGTGCTTTACTTTTGTGTCTTGGCGCTCGAGCGGGCCTTATTGCGCTCGAGCGGACTCAGATTTTTGTTCTTGACGCTCGAACGTTGTGTTTTCCGTTCGAGCGGACCTGTCGTATATCAGCTGGCTGTAAGGCATTTTTGAATCACTTCTTTACAATCTCTCTCTCTCTTACTTTCTAAAAAGATATTTTGAGAGCCTCTCTCTCTAGAAACTCCCTTCTCTCTAGGGTTTGATCTAGTTAGAGTGCTTCCCTTTCCTTCGGCCCTTGTGAAAGTTGTGTTGATCGTCGAGGGCTTCGTTTTAATCTGAAAAAGTTGGGATTTGGAGCACGTTGGATTTTGGTCTTCATCTCCGTTTAAGCTCAAACTTCGAGGTAGGGATAACCTACTCCATCTTATGAGCTTTGTCTTTAAATTTTAGCATTTTAATATGTTGGAGGTTGTTGTGTAATTTTGAGAAAGTTTGGGCCTTTGTGTAATTTTACAAAAGTTAGGATTTTATTTATTATTACCTATATGCATGTTTGGCATAGAGAAATGAGATGAATGTTGGATTGTTGATAGAAATGAAACCTTAGGGTTGTTTTGTTAATTATGGGAAATGCCCTAATTGCATTGTTAAATTAATTTGTGAAATTAATTTGAGAAATGAGAAATGGAATTGAAAATGTTGGAATTGGGAATGTATGGGATTAAAGAGTGTAGTTGGATTATTTATCACTCACCAAATTGAAATGTCGATATTTTATCCATTTGGCGCATTTATTTTCTATTTAGAAATAACTGCTTTGGGCTATCGGTGGAGGATAGTCTTGATTATTGTAGACAATGCATGATGATTAGGCAAACTAAAACTAATCGATTAAGTGTACTATTGAATATAGCGATTGGAATAATACATTAACTTTATATATTGATTGATTGTGTATGATAACTATTTATATACATTATTTGTGTGGAATGAGAAAGGGGCTGTACTCCACGGTTTATTGGAAAAAAGGGGCTGTACCTCTAAACCGGAAGGTTTATTGGAAGAAAGGGGCTGGACCTCTAAACCGAAAATTGAGGTGCAGATACAGCCCATATGCTTATCTATTGAGGTGCAGATACAGCTCATACGCTTATCTATTGAAGTGCAGATACAGCTAATATGCTTATTTGTTGAAGTATTGATACAACTTGTATGGTTATCTGTTGATGTATTGATATAGCTAGTATGCTTATCTATTGCGAAATGTAAATGTTTAATATGAGTGCCTGTCTCATATAGGTTGTTTGACCTGGTTCTGAGTCATAGTTATGAATTGAGAATTGGATAAGAAACGAAAAGTGAAATGTAACATGGACATGATTGTCGTGAAACTGTAACACGGTATAAATTGGAATATAAGTGTGGACCACCTATTTAATGCTATTATCTTAGTCATTGTTTATAGTTGGTTTAGTGTATTTCTACTGCGCTGTGGCTCACCCTATATGGGACACCATTTTTAGATACAGGAAGTATGCCACTTCCAAGGGCGTAGTTTGGGAGGCTAGAGGCAGACAGACTGCTTTTGTTGTTTTGCTTTCTTTGATGTATTATATGTAAATTCAAGCCAAGGGCTTAAGATGTATTGAGTTAGTACTCTTCTCTTTTTGTAACCAAGTGTTAACTTGAAAAGCTGTAAGCCCGTAGGGCATTTGTTTTGTTATTAGCATGTAATATTTGTGTAAGAACTGCTCTGATTAATAGAAAGATTTTTATTTCTCCTACATCATTGCATGTCTAAAATGATAGGTTTTACGTATTATTTTGAGGGCGTGACAGATTAAAAAGCATTGGTTGGTGTACATTGTTGGGTATTTAATTTTAATTTGATTTTTTTTTGGAATTACAGAGCACTGGTTGATGTGCATTTTAATTTTAATTTTAATTTTCCTAGATTACAAAGCACTGGCAGGTGTGCGCTGTATGGTATTTAATTTTAATTTGATTTTTTTAGAATTGTAGAGCACTGGGTAATGTGCATTGTTTGGTGTAATTGTTTTTGGATTATAGAGTGTTAACAAATTTACAATATCTTTGGTTTGCGTGTTTTGTTTTGTATTTATAATTTTTTCTTGACTTGCGTAGTAAAGGTGCTTTTATTTTTAATTTTTGTGCTCATATGAAGTTTATACTTTAGAGTCATAAAGTTTGTTAATAAAAATGAAATGTTTATGATTGAGTTACTTGCCGCACTTTAAATAGTTGACTGGGAAATGTCTATGTTCAAAATATACAACTAAACATATTTTCAAGTTTGTTAAAAAAAAAAAAAATCTTTTAAAAACTATCCAAACCTCTATTCATATTTTGACTTCAAATTGTAGTAATAAATAGAATAAATTACATCTTAATGCAATAATTTCATATTTAATTACATTTTGATCCCATCATTATTTGCAAGCAAAAGGGGATTTCTAACCTACAAGATCTCCAAAAGTTTTAATATCTCAATCTTAATTTTCTAATTTTTATGCTTTCAAAAAAAAAAAAAAAAAAACTTCTATTGGTTAGTTCTCATTCAAGCAAAAATAAATAAAAATAATAATAAATTAATATTCCTTGGTTTATGACTTTCAAATGAAAAGTATATCAAATTTTTAAAAAATAAAAACTGTAGTAATCCATTTCAAAATTCAAATTTGAGAGCTACTAAATATAGAAATCAATCTATTAATTTAAATTTACAATTGACACAATATAAATTTAAAATTATAATAATTTATCCCATGATTTATAAGTTTTAAATATAAAATTTAAAATTATCATAATTAGCTTACAATTTTTGTATTAAGAAGTAATAAGAGTAACGTTGAGATTATCTATAATATCTATATATTTTATTAAAAAAATACTTTTAAGGAAAGATATTATAAGAGTTTCAAAATCACATACCAAATTATTTTTAAAATCAAAACCTCTATTGACTAGCTTATTTAAGTATAAAATTTAAATTCATAATTATCACAATATAAATTTAAATTTGCCATAATTATTTCATATTTCATTTAAATTATCATAATTTATCCTAAGTTTTAAGGATTTCAAAAAGGAAATCTCTCCAACTCAATGCAAATTTACCACAATATATATACTTACAATTGTCAAGACTTATCTCATTCTTTCAGGTTCCCCCCCCCCCCCCCTCAAAAAAAAAAAAAAAAAAAAAAAAAAAAAAAAAAACCTCTTCCGTAGCTCTCTGAATGTAAAAGCAAGAGCATTTTGTCTTTGAATGAAAATTAACTTTTATTTAATAGTTTTTTTTATTATTTATATTTTGATTATAGTAATACCTTGTAAATACAGATCTATATCACAATGGAGTTTGAAAAATCTAGAAACCTCCTAGAAACCTCCTAGATGTTGATTTGTGATTATGTATCAATTTTAAGCAGAATATATCAATCCCAATCAAACAATCAAGAGAAAGAGACACAAAGATTTTACGTGGAAAAACCACAATTGGTCACCTTCCAATTGTGATCAAAAAACCACGGGCCACAGCCACAAGAACAATCCACTAAGAAGATATTAAGGAATTACACAGGTATCACTCTCAATTATCTAGCGAATCCACAACGCCTAATTGAACCAACCTTTATGTGCCTCTTCCAACCGCATCTTCACCACGGAATTGTCTTCTTGATGAGCCACTCCGGATTCCACCACCGAAGCTTGTGCTCAATTCTTCAATCCACATGGCAAGAATTTCCTCTCTCTTTTGTGAAACAAACACAAACCTTTGATGTAGTCTTTTTAGATCATGAGTTGAATACTCAATAAGACATCAAAGAAAAAATAAAATATCCCCAGATATAAACCTTTAAGAACCAAAAAGAAGATCTGGAGGACTTCAATCAATTACTTAGTTTTGGGAGAAAACCAAGTATTTATAGAGAACCAAAAGTAATCCAAGATTGGGAAGAAATCAAACTCCTTGAGAAATCCGGATTCTGAGGCTCGCTCGAGCGAAGATTTCCTGGCTCGAGCGAGGAGAGCAATTTTCATGATTTCTACTAGTCCCTTGGCTCGAGCGACGGATCCTTGGCTCGAGCGACCAATCACTTTCTTCAGGTTTTTGTATGGACGCAATCCTTGGCTCGAGCGAGAATTCCTTGGCTCGAGCGAGCAAGCCTTAGCTCGAGCGAGAACTCCTTGGCTCGAGCGAGCAACGGCTGACATGCAATTTTGAATGCAAATTTGAATTTTGCTTCGGCCGCGAGCTGACCGGGCAGCTCGACCCCCGTAATAATCAGCGAAGTGGCAATCTTGAAAGCATTAACATCACAAACTTCTTTGCATGGCTCGATTCGGGTTTGGATTTGCATCTAATAAACTCATAGCCTTATTGAAATAAAAGTGCAAATAAAATTACAACTCAAAGGAGTTTTGTCAAACGGGGTTGCCAACAATAAAAACCTAACAGAGTTTATGTTGATGGTGATGATAAGTTACAAGACTTTATTGTCATATGAAAAAGAATATAGAGTTAAAGTATGGAATAACATGCTAACTATATATATTAAAATGATTATATATTTTTGGCCAAAATAAAAGTTATTAATCGACTGATGGCAAAGTTAAATTTATTTATTTATTTATTCATTTATTTATTTTCTCTTTATAATTGTCAATTGTGAGAAATAGCAAAATTGATCATATTTGTATAAATGATGGATAAATGGATGTTTATGACCAAAGATCGAATGCATGTCATTTTTTTCTTTATTTCTTCGTGTTTTTGGTAAGCAAATAAATTTCATTAGAAAATGTTTGAATTTAAACTCGAGAAAAGATCATATATACATATTTTCCTTATCTTTTATGTTAAAAATAATATTTTATAAATAAACAAGATGTATCAAAATTCCTCTTCCAAGCTCATTCCAATAAAATAAATAGGTTTCAAATCCCGTTTAATTCCAATAAAATAATTATGCCTAAAATAATACAAAAGTTAGAATTGTACCAAACAAATTATCTTTTATATCTTAACTATTTTGTATACTTTTAGTCAATAAATTAAATAGGCTTAAAATCCAACTTAATCTCGATGAAATAATTATTCTTAAATTATAAAAAATAGAAATGTATCAAACAAACTATCTTTTATATCTTAAGTATTTTATATGCCCATTTTGGGTCAATAAATAAACTTTTTAGCTCACTTCCAATGAAAATTGTAAAGTTCCATTATGATAAATTTTAGAATTTTTATAATTTTTAAAAATTTTGGTAAAAAATAAAGAGAAAAGATCAACAAGACATTTTAGTATATAGTGCAGAATAATATTAAAACTTTTAAGATTACTATTTGTAAAAGATTTACATAGTTGCCTTTTTGTTATGGTAACCTAAAAAAATATTACTCCCTTAAGAAATTCTCAATTTTTTATTTTTTATTTTTTGGATGGGAGAATTTTCACTTTAGAAAGTTGTACATGGAAATTTTTTAAAGTATAGTAGTTCATAATTTGAAGAAAATACACATTCAATTAGCATTTCTCCATTTATGTTATAATTAAGTTTTGTTTTATGAAAAATATATTTTTTTTCTATTTTGACTATAACTTAATTTTTTATTCTTATTCCTCTTATTTATTTATTTATTTATTATTATTTTTTTTTTGAAGTATAAAATCACCTATATAGTATTGGTTATTGCTAATTAAGAAAAATGAAAACACATAATTATGTAATCTTTGAAAAAAAAAAATTATAAAAAAAAAAAATGTTAACATGAGATATATCCATATCATGTTAGAAAGTATAATAAAAACACAATAGAAAACAAATTTATATGTTTGGAGACTTATATTATAAATTAACTTATTTTATTTATAAAAATTATTACAAATTTGTTAGGTACTGAATTGATAAATTTACAACTATTTAACTCATATGTGCAACTCCTATTCCATAATGCAAGAATGATTCCTTTATTCATGTGAATTAGAAAATTTGAATTTAAATATTTTTAGATGGATTAATATCGAGTTTCTATTTGATAACGGAATTAAGTACGTGAAAATATCCATATTCAATTATTATGTAACTAATAGTAGCTAATTGTGAAGAATTACTTACCACTTAATTTTTAAAATTAATTTATATTCAACCAAACAAAACATGTCTAAATATACTTAATTTTAATTTTATAATCAAAAATAATTTTTAATTTCTTATATTTCAAATAACTTAAATTAATGTGCACAATAATTCTTTTGAGTCATTTATTATGCCATAATTGAATTAGATTAAATAAGATAAAATGAACAAATTAAAGTAAAAAATTAAGAGTAACTCCACACCAAATCTAATGTAGCAATCCAATAACTCTATTTTAGCATACCAAATAAGCTTCACCGGGTTTGCCAAAAGCTAACATGGCTTTTGACATTACCCCTTTAAGTCAATTTTGACATGAAGACCACTTTATGCCTTTTTTTTTTTTTCAAATGAAAGAGTTCAAATTTTAAAAATAATAGAATAATAGATTTGACATATCGGGTGGAGAGCTTCCATGTCAAATTGTCACCTAAGCCTTCAAAAAAATTTGATATATCAAATTTTGAAAGTTTGGGTGGAGATGCTCTTATATCCTAATTTATTTTTATTTTTATTTTAGCATTTTATTTTACGAAATTCCATGCATAGCATAGGTATTATGTATAGTGACTCCTGTTTTGGCCCGACATTTTATTATGTTATGGACTCGAGTTTCATGGTTCAATGTTGTTGTCCATCTTTTATTCCCTTTGTTGTTCCTTGGATTGGTAATTTGGATTGTAGTTATGTGTTTGGAACAGGTTGATTGCTTGTTTTTCTAAACCTTTGTTGCCCAGATTTTTGTTCCTTCGCTCGAGCGGCCATTCTTGCACTCGGGCGGGTTTTGCAATTTTTGCTCCTCCGCTTGAGCGGCCACTCTTACGCTCGAGTGGGCTTTGCGAACTCTCAGTACTTTTGTAGACCTACAACTACTGGATGAGTGTATTTTACACTCGAGTGGCGTTTTCTACGCTCGAGCGAGCGGACACTCGAGCATCCAATCTTGCGCTCGAGCGATGTCCTTCGTCTGCAAAACTTCTGAAAGTGTGTGTTCGACGCTCGAGCAGAACAATGTGTTTGACGCTCGAGCGTCACTTTTCACACTCTAGCGGATTGCATATATAACAGGTCGCGAGGATGACCTTTTTCATCACTTTCTTTCACTCATCTCTCTCTCTCTAAAACTCTCCAAAACCCTAGATCTTGAGTTTCTCTCTCTAAAACTCATATTCTCTCTTTTATTTCACCTAGATCCATTGGGTTCTTCACCTTAGTGCCTTTGAGAAAAAAATAGAGCATGTCGTGGGCTCTCTTTTCATCCGAACAAAAGTGGATTTCGGTGTCTTTGGAGTTTCAACCTTGCTTTGCTCGTCTTCTCTTCTTGAGGTAGGGATTTTTTTACACTTTCATACAGTCTTTAGCTTAGTTATTTGTTGTTGTGTAACAATGGTGAGATTTGGAAGTAGTTTGAACAAACCTAGGGTTTGGGTGTGAAATAAAAAGTGGTGTTTTTTATGAATAGGAAAATAGATTGTTATGGAGTTTGAAAATGAGATTGTGTTGTGTCAAAATTGTTGATTTTGGAACTTGGGTTGATATTTGGAAAAAGGGGAGTTTGCCCTAAAATGATTATAATATTTATTTTGTATAAATAAATGAAATTGGTGTTGTGAACCTGAAATTGGGCGAATATTGAAATAGATGGTGGAGTTGAGTATGCAATACATGTCACCTTTGGAAGTTTTGAATAAATTATCTGTCTTGAGATTCATCTGTTTAGAAATAATTGTATTGGGCTATCGATGGAGGATAGTTATGATTGTTGTAGAAATTGCATGAGAATTAGGTGAATTAAAACTAATCTATTGTTGATTGTCATTTAATATGACTATATTTAAATACATTGTATATGTATAATATTTGGGAGGAGAAATGTGATGTACTCCATTATTTGGGAGAAGATAGGGGATAGACTCCATTGAAATTAAGTTGGCTGCAGTGTCTAGGATGAAAGTCCCGAAATCTTATGTATACATAGGTACCGATCCTGCAGACAAAATTTCCATAAAATGGCAAATTGAAATGTTTGTGTGGTAGGTGTGTTGATTAGATAACCACTGAGTTGTAGTCTCAGTTGGGTTGTTGAAAGATAATGAAATTGGCTCTTGAATTAAAATGAATTGAAGGAAAATGGAATAAGATATGAACTTGGTATTTTATGATTATTAAAAATGTGAATGTTTTGTCACAGGCATTGTACATGCACATTGTACATATATCTTTGTTAAACCTCATATATTGTGTTAGATTATTCCTTCTGGGCTTTGGCTCACCCTATTTGGAAAAATCATTTTCAGGTGTTGGTGACATACCTCTGCCAAGGCAATAGCTTGGAGGGACTTTTGGGAAACAAGAGCTTCTTTATTTTGTTCTTATTCTTTTGTATAGATAAGAGCTTTAATTGTATTGAGCTAGGCTCACTTTTGTATAACCAAAAAATGACTTGGAAAGATGTAAGCCTATAGGGCATCTAACTTTATGATTAGCTTCATTTCTCTCAATATTGTAATACATGCTATAAATTCAGAATGAATATTGGTGAATGTGTATCGCATGCTTTAACCTTTGTAAACGAACTCTAATGTATGAATGTTTCTTATTTATGTTATTCTTTCATTTATGAGTTGTGTTTATTGCATAATTTTGAGGGCATTACATTATGCTAGTGTATATATATACTAGTGTATGCCCGTGCCCTATGCCCATGCCTGAAGACACGGTGTAAATAAAAATAAGTGAACAAAAAGGAAAAAACAAATAAATAAATTGGGAGGAAAATAAAAAAAAGGAGAAAAATAAAAAAAATAAAAAGAAAAGGAAGAATGTGGGATCATGTGATCATACATGGGATTATTCATGGAATCATGGAAGGATGGGTGAGAAAAAGAAAAAGTTAGAGAGAGAAGCGGAAAAGTAGGATACATCATAGCCGTTTTTTTGTAGTTTGAACAGATCTGAACCGTCCAAATGTCCTAGTAGGACAAATGTGTGTAGGACATTTTCAAAAATCTTCTTATCTTATTATATATATATATATATATAGATACTATGAATAACTTGTGCCTAAAGGCACTCCCAAAATTGTTTTTGGTACCACATGCTCTCCAGAATTCACAGTGCAAAAAAATAAGATTTTAGGGATCAAAATTTAGGGACAAAATATTTTCGTTGCGAAAAGTGTTTTCATTATATTTTTATTAACAAAAATTAGACATTAGTGATGAATTATTATCCTTTTGAGACCAAATTATTTTGGCCCTAAAAGTCTATTTATTAGTGACATTTTAAAAATTTTGTCACTAAAAGTTTTGTTTTTTACTTTTCAGAATGACCTATTAGCAACTATCCTCACGATGATAGAAATTGGTCCCTAAATGTCTTTTGCAACAAAATTTTCATTTTTAAAGATCAAAATATTTGGCCCCTAAAACTCTTATATGTTGTAATGTTAATTGTAATAAATTAATTCAAAATGACAACAATTTCACTGTAATGTAAAACTTCACTCATACGAATATAGCAAATTAAACTTTAAATAACAAAATTTAGAAATAAAAATGTTATTATGTCTGGCATAAACAAAGATATCCACATCAAAATGACACATGTATAATGAGTTAGAATGGGACAACATTGAATAAAAGAATGCTTCTAAATAAGTATCGCAACTGGGGTAACCTTTTCATTTTATCAACTTTCAAAATCTGTGCAAGAAATAGTGAATAAACATTTTGGTACAAAAGAATAATCTCACTTGTAAAATAAAAAAAATAAAAATAAAGAAAAAGACTAATTATCCAATTTAGAATGAAAGAGCCAACAATCAACACACATAGAGAGAAGTAATACAATCCCAATATTTCCAATGTGGATTTGTCACCTCCAACAAAATCAGTCCAACGCTTGAATACACTTTAAAAAACTATTCAAAAGAAATCTTAACAGGAAAAATCACATCAAAATATCTATGAGAAATAGAAAAATCAATAACTATGAATTAAGAAGAATTGAACATAAAAAATGTTGGGAATTGGATCGGATCCTACCCGATCCATAACCCATGGAGCGTTCGCATGGGTTACAAGATTATTATCATATAATAATAAGATAATTATTGTATTATCTTTAGTTATTTGAATTATATGATAAAATAATTATTTAATTATTTACAAGTGAGTTTTATTGAGAGTGGATCTCTATCTACATATTTCTATATATCAGATATGGAGAAAAGAAATATACGTGTGATGTGTGGTAGTTTACCCATAAGAGATCAATCAAAACTTGTTTATCTCTTTGTTCATCTCTCCAAGGTCAGCATTTTTGTATCTTGGAATTTGGAGTGTGTGTTTCATAAGGGAGACTCTAGTAGCCTCGCTATTGACGTGGAGTTTACAACAAGAAGGGCTCGTAATTCAAGCTTTTGGATCTTACTATGTGGGTGTTTTTTCTGCCTAAGGTAACCCATATTTTCTTACAGTGGCATCAGAGCCTATTGCTTGTTTTCGCCTCTTGATTAGTATGGCATTGATATGTTTATTGCTTATACTATTAGATTGATGCATCATTACTATTGTTTTATATCATGGTATATTCAAAGAGATTTTTTTATTTTTTTCGCATACAGCAGATTTTTTGTACTCAAAAACAGAAAATAAGTTTTCATTTTTTTGTAAATGAAATTGTCATATTTAGATTGTACTATCCATAAGATTTTTATTGATATAAAATAGACTTTGATCGGAGTTAAATTGAAAAGTATATGATTTTTCAAACTTTTTGAGTTAAATCTGTATTTTCTGCATACAACAGATTTTTTGTACTCAAAAACAGAAAATAAGATTTCATTTTTTTGTAAATGAAATTGACATATTTAGATTGTACTCTCCATAAGCTTTCTATTGATATAAAATAGGCTTTAATTGGAGTTATATTGAAAAATATATGTTTTTTTTTTTTTCAAACTTTTTTTTAAGTCAAAAAAGTAAAAATAAAAATTCTGAAAATTAAGAAAATAGTAGTTGAACTCCATCCTTTGACTCATTTAAATTGCTTTTATTTATTAATTACTCAATTTAATTTAGATTTTTTTTTTTTGGTTTTTTTTTTTGGGAGAGGGGGGGGGGAGGGGAGGGGAGACGGGGAGGGGGGATGGAGCTAACATTGGTGTTCATTGGTAGACATGTTTTTATTTTATTGTGTATGGTTGAAGGTATACCCCATAAATATATTGGTGAAGTGGCATCCCCATATTATTTCCTTTTGTATTTAGAATCAACGTAGTAGGATTCTTTTTAGGTTGTAAATTATTTTTCAGATGTATTTTTACATAGTCATATAAGGAGATGTGTTTCACTATCACCAATATATTTCAAGGTTGCCTTAACATATTGCATCAAAATACCAATTGGGCATCAAGTGGAGCCTATATGCAAATTGTATGGCACAATTTATGGACTCACTTATATCATGTATAATTTAAAATTATGGATAATGGGAATTGTTCCCTATATTTTATTTTAAATTAATTAGGCATATTATTCTTACTCACATTGTGGGAGATGATTACCAGCACCTAAAAATGCGAAATTTTTGATCTTATAATGTAAGAAAGAATTTTATGGTCTAATAATATTTAGAATAAAATATTGTAATATGTGTCTAATTAAATCCTTGTGCAATGAATCAGTGAAATGACCTCAAAAAATATTGTAGTTGAACTTAATAAGGGAGATAAATTGGATGGAAACAACTATGATATTTGGCATAGGAAGGTTTAGTACCTTCTTAATGAGCAAAAGTTGCTCGACCATTTGACCAACATCATGGCCATACCTGAGGCAGGGAACACGACATAGTATCGTTGTGACCAAGATGCTTATGCAAATTGGTTTAAGAGGGATAGGAGTGTGCGCTTTACCTTGTTGAGCTGCATGCATGATGACCTCATTGGGGAATTCGAGAAATTTCCAACTGCTAAAGAAATGTGGGATCAATTGTGCCTAAAGTATAGAGGCACGACAGCAACTAGGTTGCGTGCCCTCATATTGAAATTTAATCAATATGTGATGGACCCAAAACATACTATGGCTAAACACCTTAGGGTGATGTCTACCATGATTAGACAGATGAAGGCAACTAGCAATGATCTCACTGATGAGCAACAAATTCTGTCAGTCATCAGATCCCTACCTGACCCTTCGTGGGGACATATGAAATTGGTGCTCACACACAATGAGGGAATCAAAACTTTTGATGACATCTCTCGACACCTTGAACTCGAGGCAGAGCACAAAGATGTGAACCGCTCTGCTACGCTTTTTGCTAAAACTGGAAAGCATAGGAGATACAAGCCTCAGCGCAAATGATAGCAAAAAGGAGCTAAACAAGCAAAGGTTAAGAATCTGGTGCCAAGGGATGGCAGAGTAACCAAGCGTTGCAGAGGCAAGCGTGCTGGAAAGAATGACAAGTCCAAACTCAAATGCTATAACTGTGGATAAAAAGGTCACTTCGCTCAGGAGTGTACTGAGCTGAAGAAGGTACACCATATTACTAGCTCTCTAAATATATTTGTTTGTTCACATGTTTTGATTGCTCACTCTCTCATTGGTTGGATTGTAGACATGGGAGCAATGAAACATGTAGCTAGAGATCGGGCTGGATTTGTAGATTATTGTCGGATACGAGTTGGTAGGAATTATGTAATAAAATATGGGTTACCTTAGGCTGAAAAAACACCAACGTAGTAAGATCTGAAAGCTTGAATTACAAGCCCTTCTTGTTACAAACTCCACATCAGTAGAGAGGCCACTAGAGTCTCCCTTATGGAACACACACATGGAGAGCACCAGTGTCTCCCCCAAACATACATGGAGAGCAATAGGGAGTTCAAATTTGTTGAAATGTTGAATGATAATTTATACTAAAAATGTTTTTCCTTTACCTGGGTTTTGTTACGGTAACCTGACCCAAAAATGAGTAAATGAAGCTTATCTTACGATTTACTTTAAGTCTCATCCACCTGTAAAATATAGAAGGGAAAAAAAAGCCTTAACCCATAAGGAAGGTGTATCAGAAAATAGAAAAGGAAACTTACATGACCAAATATGGTGATGCTGTCTATGGCTAGAGTTTTTTTTTTTTTTTTAAACAGAAGGAACCAAGTGCAACAATGTTCATCCCAACCACTATATAGTCCATAAAATCACAAACCTTCCCCTCTGGGATCATATTGTGACAATGCCGCTGCTATGTTGGTTGGACATATACCTTTCAAAGCTCCAATGATTCTGCACACCTAAACTAAATTTAGCTATTAAATCCAATCTGAAATAAAATGGAAAACATAATTACCTTATCATAACCAAGTTCAACCCAAACATAAATTGCCTTCATAGATATTATTTATGGTTGTTAAAATCTGACCTCACAACCAATTGAATCACGTCTCCGAAATTCAAGAAACTAAGCCGAGGACCTCGTAGTAGAATAGAGAAGTCTAACACCTGCATACAAGAAGACAGTAAACACCGGTGGCTCGTCCAACCGAGGGGCACTCCAACAATCAAGTTAGTCAACTTATCTCTCAAAGATAACAACTCAATTATAGTACTCACAAAGTAAAACATACCTTAGACCCACGAGAGTGCTTTTCTTTTATAAGGGCAAATTATGCAAATAGTTCCTGTACTTTACACGATGTGTCAATTTGGTCCCTGTGGTTTCAATTTGCTTGATTTTTCCCGTTAATTTAATGGATTGTGTCATTTTAGTCCAATAAATAACGACTGTTAAGTTAATTTAACGGAAAATCAAACAATGTGTCAATTTGGTCCCTGTATTTTCCACAATGTGTCAATTTAGTCCCTGTCAAAATCGAAAAAATTAAAACTATAGGGACCTAATCGACACATCGTGTAAAGTACATGGACCAAATTGACACATTATTTGAACTTCCGTTAAATTAACTTAACCTCAGTTATTTATTGGACTAAAATGACACAATCCGTTAAATTAACGGGCAAAATCGAGCAAATTGAAACTACAGGAACCAAATTGACACATTAGTGTAAAGTACATGGACTATTCACATAATTTACCCCTTTTATAATGAACAATGCCATCATCCCCTAGAAGTCTTACTTCATGGGATTCTATCCCTTACAAAGATGTCACTTATCCATGAGTCCTCTCATTCAGATGAGAATAAACTCTCTCAAGAATCCATCCTTACCCAAACAGACAATCCAATATCGCCATGACTCTTGTTTCTTATTCGCATATCTTGAACTCCGATATGATCACACCGTATCTTGGCAATCCAAGACCACCAATACGGCACCTCGGCCAACTATCTAGGCCATGTGGACAACCCAAAAATATGTCCCCACAACTTCTCTGTAGGTTCTATTACCTCAGCAAACTGAGGTAATGGAACCTACATCGTCCGTCCTCTCAACATGCTAGCTAAAAAACATGCTAGAGGATGCTCATATAACCGAGATCATGACTCGTCGGTTTCAAGAAACAAGGACTCACAAGCATCCAATCATCAAGTACCAAGAACCAAGACGCTCTATCCCATTCAAGTCTAACATCTCAACCGAGATCATACTACTAGCTAAGGTCATCACCTTCTAGTTCAAGAACATCAAAAATCGAATCCCATCTCACCAAAACAAACTTAACCGCCTAAACAAACACTCTAATATGTCACCTTCCCTTTAACTTGCATGCATCCCATCATTGACACACATCGCTTGACGTTAGCTAATGTTAGCCAAACACGTTTCCCAAGGTATTTGAAATGATTTTGGTTACTGCCTTTTTAATTCCACAAAACCTTCCCTCTTCTATTTTCCGTCCTCTCACTTTCTTACTTTGGCTTTCTCTCTACTTTTAGAATTTCTTTCTTTAAAACCTCCCAAATTGCCATTGTTGCGTATTCAAGTTCTCAACGCTGCAACTGTTCCAATCACCATCTCCAGCCACTGTTTTTGTAATCTATTTCGATCAAAAGCTCTATTCCATTCTAGTGATCTTGAATTTAATTTCCATTCCTCTATTACTAACCCGTAAGTCACCCATTCTTGAGTACATTGCTTCGGTTCTTTATATTCATCAAGCTTTGAACCTGTTCTTTAATTTTTTTTCCCCCTCCACATTTCTTGCATATTTGTCTCTATTCTTGTGTAATCTAGACTCAGTTATAGGTGTTGCTATTGAACCACATTAGGAAAACGCGAAACTTAGAAATTCCATAGGATTTTTGGATTATGCTTCAAAACTTTGGGCTAAAACACCAAGAACACATCATTTTCCTCACAATAGGTATGCATAAATAACGAGTAGACACTCCAACCAAATTAGAAAACTTTCACCCAGAATTCGACATCCTAGACGATGTCCAGATTAGATTGGCCGGTGAAAATGATTCCATCATGCTTGGGGAAAACTACATGCATTTCTCCATGGTGTCTTTTGTAGAGAGTGGAATCAGATTCTTCCTCAATCGAGAAATGATAGACTAGTACGAATTGAACCCCATGCAGCTAGCCATAAACACTTTCCGTATCATAAATGGCATCGCCAAGTTGTGCCGTCAAGATAACACTAGATTGATTCTCCGATGTCTAATACTACAATACCAAGTGCGCTCTAAAATTCAAGAACGGTACTTCCTATGTGATGTCCCGGGTCTTGGGGCTAGAATAGTATTGTGTAGTAGGATAGTATGCTTTTTTTTCGGTGTTTGGTTTGCCGTATCGAGTCGTTGAGATTCCTTTTCTGTTTCTACTTAACCTCTTTTAACTGTTCTAGGTTGAAATTTTGAGTTTTGAGCATTGTAACTTGTTTTGGATTACAAAAACTAAACTCTGGTTCTTGGGCAAACCGCCAGGCAGACTGGGAGCCGCTCGAGTAGATCTTCACGGAGCCTTGTGGGTTTTCTGGGAAGAAAACTACTCGAGCAGACTGTGAGTCCTGTTCAAGCAGATTTTTGGTGACTTTTTTAGCAGCTCTCTGAAGCAATCCGCCCATGAGGCAGAAAATTCTGCTTCTGTGGATTAGGAATTCCGCTTGTGCGGAATTGAAATTGCTTGGGCGAATTTCGATACGTCTATCTCAATTTCGTGCCCTTTTCTTTAAAACTAATGCCAAAATATGATACACAGATTTTTTTCACTTCTCTCTCGCTATACACATCTTTTCTCTCATTTCTCTCTAAAAACACACCCAGATTCAACTTATCTCTAAGATTTAGCTCAAGTCTTCGAGAGTTTGAGGGGACTTTTTACACCAAATTGAAGACGGCGACAAGGGTTATGTTTATAACCGATTGGATCAAGTTTTTGCCAACTTTGAGTTCTAAGGTTTTCATTCTCTTTATCTCCCAAGCTTGAGGTAGGGATAATCTTTGAGTTATATTTATTTTTTTGCAAGATTATGCATGTTTTGAGTATTTGATCATGTTTGGATCATGATTTTGGGTTGTTGAACCCTAGACGATTATATGAGTAGAATTTCTCTATTTTTTCCAAAACTTTTGAGAATATGAGTTATGTTCTAAGGTGTGGGTGCTGTTTTGGAAAAATCTTTTCAAAAATGGAACAAAAACCTTGTTTTGGTAGAAACCCTAGAATATGGAAATTTTGGAAAAAAGTTAAGATATTGTGAAATTGATGCATAATAAATTGTTATGTAAAGAAATGATGGAGAAATTTCAATGGTTGTATTACATGAGAAATTTCATGGAGGAAATGAAAAATTGTTGACTTTGATGCTTGTGGTTGAGTTGTCTTGGAAAATCAATGTTTAGAAAATGATGTTGAACATATGGAGAATACATGAATGTTGAAGTTGTTATATCATCCTTTAGAATTATATTATGATAATTAATATATATAAAAAAAATGCTTGAAATTTAATATTGTATTATTTTATCTCTTGTAAATGTATTATGACGTTGCATTGATAAGATATGTGGAAAGTGATCACAAAGGAGAATTGTGGAGGGGAAATAGAAAATGAATTATATTAATACATTGGACATTTTGCATTGTCATTCCATTTTATCATCGATGCAATTGATTTTCAATATTGCTTTGAGAAAGGAAATTATTTTTTGAAACAAGATCATGTTGATTTATTTTTGAGGTAAATACGTTGGTAAGTCTGAATAGGGGGTGTAGTTGGTATTGGTTAAGTTGGCCTGAGTGTCCATGGTGAAAGACCGAAATCACGCGCGGAGGAGGTACCACGTGCTTTCCGGTTAACTGCCGGTAAAGTGGGTATTGGTAGTGCTTGTTATGCCTACTTGCAGACACCAACCTAGAGATTACCTAAGTTATATTTACTGCCCCTTTGAACTACATTGAAATTATTGAATTGTTAAATTCTCAAGATTGCATTGTGAAAAGTTTCAAAAGATAGAGATATATGTTTTTGAACATGGCATGGCATATGCATTCATTCTATGAGATTGTATAAAATGTATATATTTTGTTTAGATTTTCCTACTGGACTTTGTGCTCACCCTATAGGATTTTGTGCAGGACAAGATATGGTGATCCTACCGAGTTAGAGGTGTGGAATATGTCTTGAAAGCACAAGGCTCTTTTCTTTTGTTGTAATTTTTTTTGACAAGCCAAGGGCTTTATATGTTTGGGTTTGAAAAATCATTTTTGTGTAACCAGGCTTAAACCTTGAAATTTGTAGCCCTTGAGGGCATTACTTCGTACTAGACTTATCATGCTCCATGCTATAGATTCATATTCTAGGAATGTTGAATGTATAATTGCATGTGGGACATTCTTTTCTAAAATCTCAAGAGTTTAATGAATATCCATGTTAGGGATTGATGGTAATGCCTATGTTGAGATTTTATGCTCTATATATATGTTAAGCATTAGAGAAGTTGATTGGGAATAAGATGACGTAAATGGAAATTGATAAATCCTTTATTGTGTTAATTTTCAAGGCGTGACATCCTACTACCTCAAACCCAGATCCACTGCCTACAAATTGATAACCAACCTTCCAGACTCCGACAAAGGTGTTGGAGAAGACTACCTCATTGTCTCAGGTAGCTGGGAATTTTCTTCAAACGACAACCTTTGCCTCTGTCCTTTGTGCAAAGGGATTCTAGGGGACCGCAAGGGTAAGCACTAGATCTCTAGATCACACACTCAAAACCAACATTCTACACTTAGGCCTTGTTTGGGAACATGCTATTTTAGCAACTTTTTGGCTTTTTACGAAAAGATGTGTAGAAAAATAAAGAGAGTTATGTGACAACTTGTAGTGACTTTTTGGTTTTTTAGCTCAAATAGTTACTCCCCAAACGAGACCTTAGTAAAATTTCTAGTTCACCTTTTCTCTATTTTGTAGAACTTTCTCAGCCTAGCAAATCTCTTCGCAAAGCATACGTCAATCGAGCCAACCTCACCAAGCTCCTTGATCTGGCTATCAACGACTGAAAAACTCATCTGTTCCTCAACTACATTGCTACCTACAAGTCCCCACTGTCTAATATACCATCTCGAAGCTGAACTCTGCCATCAGCAATAATTCTCACAACTTTCTCTTATCCACACCAAGGCTCCCAATCAGACCCAACCAACCATCCACCTTTGTGCCTTCATTGCACATTGTAGACACCTCATTTTGACTGCCCTTAAGACTTGGGCTCTTCACTTTGCACACTCGATGATGAAATGTTACGTTGTGCAATCGTTCAAATCTTTAACAAAAGAATTCGGTTTCAAGCTTTAAAACTTAAACCTTGCACCCCTTTTGACCAAGACCTTATTTTTTCTAGTCTGACCACTCAGAGAACAGCTGGCCAACAGATGGCTAACATACCATTTTCATTAGACTGGCCGTACATCTTCATGGCCAATCGGCTATGTTTAGCGAAAGCAGATATTTTGTAGCAGCCAGTTGCTCCTATGCACATGCTTTGGACCAGTCGTCTCTTTTGAAGATATTTTCGACGTGAGAAGCTGAAAGTCTATAAAATACAGCACCTCCCTTCTCATAGTTTCGGGTTAGAAAAATTTGCCAAAAAGCCTAAAGCTTGTCCAACACACTTCTTTGGGCCTTTTCCCAAATTAAGGTAAAATAGCAACTTATTTCCCAAACCAAGCCTAGTTTGGACGAAATTCCCAAACTAGGCTAAAACGTGGTTGTGAACCACGCTTTCACCGTTTATCTGACCCTCCCGCCGAAAATTTCTAAAATCGTAAAAGCGTGGTTACAAACCACGCTTTCAAGTTATTTTTTTTTCCATAAAACGTGGTTTCAAACCACGCTTTTAAATAAAAAAAATTTTTCTTTTGAAAACATGGTTGTAAACTGTGGGAAAGTGGTTCTGGAAATACTCTTCAGATCCTGGGAGACGCTCTTGATCCTCAGCTAGTCACCTGCAAAGACAAACACTCTGATTGGGGGTGCCGGGGTTAGCACTTTGACGGGCAAGTTAGTTCTTATGCTCAAGAAAGCTTCTTTACTAAGTTTAGTGAAGTGATTGTTACCTACCCTTCCAAGAACGCTGCTTCTTTATTTATATCTGTTCCTTTTGAGGCCTCGGGACCTGGGCCTACTTTTCAATCATTACCCGTTCTTCTATTCGGCCTCAAAGATCATTTCTTAATCGGCTCACGTATTGTATTCGGCTCATCCTAGTCTTGCAGGATGCAGCCGGTTAATGTCTGTTACTAAAATGTGCCCCTTCCGATTTAGCCATTTATTCGGCTCCCACAATTGCCCCCCGAACTCCCTATTGATGGTAGTTAATCGGCGTGTTTGGTCCAGAATTCGAAAAGCTTAGCATAGATCAGGCGGCTTCGTGTTCCCCAAGACGTCAGAGGATGTCAGAAGGCGCTCACCTTTTCGTTTATCATTACACTTTCCCGCACCATTCATGTGTCTCTCGCATTTATTGCGATTTGAAACTTCAGTCCTTTTGGGTGCACATTTCGTCGATCATCTGATACGTTTGGACCGCCAGCACGCATCTTTCCTCTCACTCACATTTTCTGCAACTTTCGTCCGTCTGCCTTTGCATCTTCTGCCCATCGTAAGTCTTCTTCCCTTTTCTTTGTAATCCTATTCTCTGTTTATCGTTTTTACTTTTGGTGAGTCTTTGGGTCCCCGTTGGAATGGCTAAGCACTTGAAAGACCTCCTTTCTGAGAGCCGTATTTCCGGATTCCGGTGACATTTTTCCATTTCCAACGACGTCCATTTGTCTCTCGTAACGGACAACACTCTAGATATGGAGAGAGTGGATCAGAATACGATCGTATTCCCCCTCCTGTCCATTGCGGAGGGCAGCGTTCGTTTCCCCTTACATCCATTTCTTAGGGCCGTTCTTCGCTATTGGAGTCTGATTCCTTCTCAACCCAATGTAAATTTCTTTCGAATCATTATGGGGGTTATAGAGTTGAATCGACGCCTTAGGATCAATCTCGAAATTCCGGCCATTCGGCACTGCTATGCTTTAGCCAAATCCTCTAGTTGGTTGGGGCGGTACTTCCTCAGGGCCAAGGATACTGACCATCATTTGGTGACTATGCTTGCCAGTTCTGGTAAGAGGGTTGACGATGTAATGGTCAATGTCTGAGGTAATTGGGAGTTCGCTGAAGGCGAAGATCGCCTAGACCCCATTTCCAGACATAAGGGTGATCCAGGTTACCATGTAATGTCTTATGTTTGTCGATCTGTCATTTAATCGGCTCTCTTTCCTTAAGCTCTCCTTATCTTTTGCAGGTAACAGATTGAAGAAGATTCTGACTTCAGTTGACGACGTGGTCCTTAGGGACATTAAGACTACACTCGACTACTTCGGTCACCCAAACGTGCAAAAACAAGGGAGAGCCGCCCACATTTTACTCTGGTACGAACCCACCTATACTACATTCTCGGCTGCGGACAACATCCCAATTCCATTCGGCGATCAGTACCTCTCAGCTCTTATCTTCCCCAGCTACAAGAACCTTAGGCAGATTGATCTCGAAGCTTCTGATTCGGGGCAAGACGCAGAGCCGGTGATAGAGGTAGTTGCCGACCCGGCCAGAGAATTCACTGAGGAGGGCGAAGAGGTTGACGAGGCTGTGCGTTCGGCGTTCGAGGCTGCCGGACTCACCCAGCCTTCCTCACCATCCGCTTCGAGGCGGGCAAAGTTTTCTTTCGGGGATATTTTTGTGAACTTAGGAGATCTACCCGCCGATTTCTTCAGAGGTATGGCAAAGAAAAGCCATACGCAAATGCCGAGCGGATAGCTATTCGAAAAAAGGCCGAGGCCGCCGAATCCGATCCCAGGTTGATTAAGGCCTCTGCAACCATTATTGAAAGAACGGCTCAGGTTACGCCGGTCCAAACGAAAAAAGTGGTTGAACAGCAGGTCGGCGAAGAACGGCTGATTCCGGAGGGATATGGCCAAAAACCTAACGCCGAGGAGGAGGCTAGTTCAGAAATTAGTCCCATTGACAAACGGCCTCGCCTCGAAGAATCGGACGCGGTTTCTCCTTTTGTTATTCAGCCCAAGATCAGAGATACGCCAATTCCTTCCAATGCTTCGGCCATGGAGGATCCGGCCGTTGCGTTGAGCCTGGCGGCTTCAATTTCCTTGCCGGCTGACAATGCAACCTTTGCCGCCGTGCCGGATATTATGGCCATAGATCTGTCTACACAGTCGGCACTTTTGGTAGGTGATTTCAAATTCACTTAAATCTATTTTTATAGAAGTATCTAACGATCGCTTGTTGTTTGCAGACCGTCGGCCGGATCGCCGACTTAGGCCGCCGCCTACATGATGCTCTTGGCAGAATTGACCGTTTGCAAACAGAAGTGGACGGTCAGAAGAGTAGGACCGAGTTTGAGAAGATGAGAGCCGCAATGGAGGGCGCACGAGCCGAAGCGGAGAAGGAGAGGGCTCAGATCGCCGAACAGCCGCTCGACGCTGAGGCCAGAGCGAGTGCGAGTGAGGAATCGCTCAAGCTCTCCAAAGATGAACTTGCCAAGGCGAAGAGTCAGTTGGAGGAGCTCAAGGCGGCCCAGGAGAAAGTCGAATCTGAGGCTTTTGAGGCGGGAAAAAGAGCCGCCTTCATGGAATACGTTGATGAAGTTCCCAAATTTGAGAATCGGGGGTTCAAACACGGGTGGCTCAAAGCTCTTGATGCCGCTGGGATTACATTGGATTTGCCAATTCCTTACGAGCAAGTGGATGTTGAGCCCCTTGAATCCGACACTGAGGAGTGATCTGGGAGGCGTTTCCTAATTCATTTAGTTTTTTTGATTTTTGTTTTGTAGAGTTTTGTTGGTTCAGGGTGGTTTTCATGTATAAATTGGTTACTATCTTGTGCGCAATTTATTAATGAAAATTTCCTTGTAATTTCATTACTATTTGTACACAATTTGTGTGGTTATGTTAATGAAAAATTTTGATTCGTCTTTAGAGATTGAATATCCTGTAGCTATATTGACTCGTCTTTAGAGATTGAATATCCTGTGGCAATATTGATTCGTCTTTCTCATGCCGACTGGATTCGAATTATGAACTGTTGATTTGTGAGCCAGCTGGGGTACCTGAGCCAAATATATTGATGAAAATTTTTGATTTGTCTTTAGAGATTGAATATCCTGTGGCTATATTGACTCGTCTTTAGAGATTGAATATCCTGTGGCAATATTGATTCGTCTTTCTCATGCCCGACTGGATTCGAATTATGAACTGTCGATTTGTGAGCCGGCTGGGGTACTTGAGCCGAATATATTGATGAATCTGCCCCTGCCCCAGGCGGTTCCTGTAGAGGTTAGAATCGATTCGGGAGCCGGCTGGGGTACTTGAGCCGAATAGATTGATGAATCTACCCCTGCCCCAGGCGGTTCGCGATATTCGAATAGATGGTAAAATCGTGCCCCTGCCGTCGACTCAGCCGGCGTCAGGTGATTCAGGAGCTCCAATTAATGAGATTGCCTCGATCGTGCTGCCTTTTTGAAGGATAAATGAACAAGGGTACATCCTTTATGAGCTTGGTAGACAATTGACTCGAGCTCCTGGAGGAAGACTGATTGCGCGAATGTCGAACCGACTCTTCTTTAACAGTAAAGGGGAAGCGAAGACCCTAGCAGAGCTGGGCGGAGATATGGATCGAGGTGGTGAACCCTCGCGTCTGTGAAGTAGGAGTTCCAGGGTCGAGAGGCGCCGCCTCCCGACATCACAAAGAGATCGCCTAGGCGAGACAAGCAGTCGCAGGGTAAATCTCCACAGTCCCGAGTCGAGAGGAGGTCTGACGCGAATCCGTGCCCATTAAGCTTTGCGGTATTTGTGAAGAATAGACCCATGACGGAGGCGGACTCGATCGTTCGAGACCCAGACGTAGCGGTCGACTTTGCCCGACAAATCTTTCCTCCTGAGGTTCAGCAATCAATGCTGGGTCGACAGGACTACGAGGTGTTTCGCGAGGGCATTCACGGTGCGGTGAAGGGGCTTTACATTGCTTACGAAGTCGGCATGCGACTGCGCGCTGCCCGTCAAGAGATGGGGAAGAAGGAAGAATGTATTCGAAGTTTGGAGGCCCGCGTGGAGGCGGCCGAGCGGGAACTAAGGAAGACCAAGGCGGCTCAAGCACATTCCACCGCGCACGCGAACCCAATTGTAGAAGAGAGGGTTACTAGTCGACTTATCAGCTCCGCACTTGCCGATCGAGAGACGGCAAGTATGTTTGCAACAGAGAGCACGAAGGGGAGGGCCTGTGAGAAAGGTTTCCATGAGGGCCGAAAAGTGGGAATCGAGAAAACCAGGGAAAAATTGGCCAAAGAAGTGTGCCGTTGTGAAAACCGTGGGTTTAGGCACAGTTGGATCAAGGCATCTCAAGCCGCAGAAACTCTTCGAGCGTCGGGAATTGATTTGGCATCACCACGCTACAAGAGTAAAGATTTTCCGTTTTCTGCTTTTGAAGTTAAGAAGAGTGAGGATGAGGGTGACGCCGTATGAGTTTAATAGTTGTAAGATTGGAACGCAGGGCGCGTTTGAAACTATGTAACTTGTTGTTTTATTGAATAAAGAATGTTTCATTACAAATGTTTCGTTGTCATTCATATTTGGCATATGTGTATTTCATGTTGCTTAAATATTTGAATGAATGTCTAAATATTGTCCGAGCCAGGTGATCGACACATTCGGGACGACTGTTAAGGTTTTATTGAGGCTATTTCAACGGCCATTTATCTTTGACTTGGGTCAGCGCATTGATGCTTGGCCAGTTGGATTAGTGGGCTGGTCGAGGGTGATCGGCATGTGAAGACTTGGCCGACCGGTTTAATAATCTATTTCGCTTTGGCCCAGCCAGTGCGCGTTTCGGCCAGCTATCGGGATGGCGGTCGTGGCGAATGTCAATCTACGCTTGTCTTATTCAGCCAATGTGTTTTTTGGTGTTAATAAAATTTTCTTGGGATTGGGACCTCGAGATCGCGGTCGTTGCTGAGAATAAAAGGAGTAGGCACTTTGCACCAATAACCCCACTTGACTCATCATTCCTTGTGTGGGATGGTGATTTTGGTCACAGAGGCTCAAACTTCGGTCAAGTTTGGTATTGAGATGGTTTGCAGCAGAAAACCTACCTGTGGGGGAGTTAGGTCATCCAAAGAGCTTGAGATCTGTGAGTCTCCAAGTCGTCAAAGTAGATCACCCCGAAAGGAGAGTTAACAACTATCAAGTTCATTCCTCCTTGTCCTGGATCTTTGCCTTGACATTGTTAGTGGTGTCAGGGGAAGCTTGGCGCTATGCAAGTCATGGGCTTAAGCATAACTGGTTCAAGGTTTTGCACGCCGTGGGGGGGTTAGGGCGACGGTCGACGATCCGGCGATATTGTAATGCTTGAATGCAGGTCGTCGATCCGGCGATATTGTCCTGGATCTTGTTCCTTTTTTGCTTTCGATATTGTAATGCTCGAATGCGGGTTGTGTTTATGTAACAACTGTTTAATTAAATAAATGGTTTTATTTTAAATCTATTTGCGTGTTATTCTGAATTTTGCTTGTGTACTAAAGCACATTACTTCGAATGTATGATCTGTTCTAGCGTGTTACATAGGATCAATTATCAATATCTTTTGTTCGTGCCAATGTTTGCTCCGAATTCGGAGACGTAATTAGCGCCTAGCACGGTAGACCGATTAGTATGGCCGAACAGATTAATGCAATAATCCTCTGAAGCACTAAAGCGGGCTCCGTATTTGGAGGCTTGAACCCAGGGCCCATTCGGCCTTAAGGAGACTAATCGGCTTGAATCTGAAGTCTTAATCGGCCCTAAGACGTCATGCGCCAATGGGGGATCCGAATCCGGAGACTTGATTTGGCCAATCGTGATATCCACGAAGGGCGCTCTGAATCCGGAGACTTAATCGGCCCTAAGGCGTCATGCGCCAAAGGGGGCTCCGAATCCGGAGACTTGATTTGGCAAATCGTGACATCCACGAAGGGCGCTCCGAATCCGGAGACTTAATCGGCCCTAAGGCGTCATGCGCCAAAGGGGGCTCCGAATCCGGAGACTTGATTTGGCCAATCGTGATATCCACGAAGGGCGCTCCGAATCCGGAGAATTAATTGGCCCTAAGGCGTCATGCGCCAAAGAGGGCTCCGAATCTGGAGACTTGATTTGGCCGACCGTGATATCCACGAAGGGCGCTCCGAATTCGAAGACTTAATCGGCCCTAAGGCGTCATGCGCCAAAGGGGGCTCCGAATCCGGAGACTTGATTTGGCCGACTGTGATATCCACGAAGCGCGCTCCGAATTCGGAGACTTAATCGGCCCTAAGGCATCATGCGCCAAAGGGGGCTCTGAATCCGAAGACTTGATTTGGCCAATCGTGATATCCACGAAGGGCGCTCCGAATCCGGAGACTTAATCGGCCCTAAGGCGTCATGCGCCAAAAGGGGCTCCGAATCCGGAGACTTGATTTGGCCAATCGTGATATCTACGAAGGGCGCTCCAAATCCAGAGACTTGATCGGCCCTAAGGCGTCATGCGCCAAAGGGGGCTCTGAATCCGGAGACTTGATCTCACCAATTGTGATATCCATGAAGGGCGGTCTGAATCCCGAGACTTGATTGGCCCTAAGGCGCATTGGCCCTAAGGCGTCATGCGCCAAAAGGGGACTCCTAATCTGGGGACTTGATTTGGTTAATCGTGATATCCACGAAGGGCGCTCCAAATCCGAAGACTTAATCAACCCTAAGGCGTTATGCACCAAAGGGGGCTCCGAATCCGGAGACTTGATTTGGCCAATCGTGATATCCACGAAGGGCGCTCCGAATCCGGAGATTTGATCGGCCCTAAGGAGTCATGCGCCAAAGGGGGCTCCGAATCCGGAGACTTGATTTGGCCAATCGTGATATCCACAAAGGGCGCTCCGAATCCGGAGACTTGATCGGCCCTAAGGCGTCATGCGCCAAAGGGGGCTCCGAATCCGGAGACTTGATTTGGCCAATCGTGATATCCATGAAGGGCGCTCCGAATCCGGAGATTTGATCGGCCCTAAGGAGTCATGCGCCAAAGGGGGCTCCGAATCCGGAGACTTGATTTGGCCAATCGTGATATCCACAAAAGGCGCTCCGAATCCGGAGACTTGATCGGCCCTAAGGTGTCATACGCCAAAGGGGGCTCCGAATCGGGAGACTTGATTTGGCCAATCGTGATATCCACGAAGGGCATTCCGAATTCGGAGACTTGATCGGCCCTAAGGCGTCATGCGCCAAAGGGGGCTCCGAATCCGGAGACTTGATTTGGCAAATTGTGATATCCACGAAGGGCGCTCCGAATCCGGAGACTTAATCGGCCCTAAGGCGTCATGCGCCAAAGGGGGCTCCGAATCCGGAGACTTGATTTGGCCAATCGTGATATCAACGAAGGGCGCTCCGAATCCGGAGACTTGATCGGCCCTAAGGCGTCATGCGCTAAAGGGGGCTCCGAATCCGGAGACTTGATTTGGCCAATCGTGATATCCACGAAGGGCGCTCCGAATCCGGAGACTTGATCGGCCCTAAGGCGTCATGCGCCAAAGGGGGCTCCGAATCCGGAGACTTGATTTGGCCAATCGTGATATCCACGAAGGGCGCTCCGAATCCGGAGACTTGATCGGCCCTAAGGCGTCATGCGCCAAAGGGGGCTCCGAATCCGGAGACTTGATTTGGCCAATCGTGATATCCATGAAGGGCACTCCAAATCCGGAGACTTTATTTGGCCAGTCCTAGCGAGTGCCCCACTAGGAGTTGACATATGATTTTGAGCGACGTGGAAAAATAGTTCGTATTGCAGAGGCGAAGTATATTTACAGGTATCCGAGCCCATAGATCGGGTCAGTGATAGGGTTTTCATCAGAACTCTGCTTGTGCCGATTTGAGGGAACCACGTATTTCTTCAACGCCGTGGGTTGTTGGGAAATGGAGGATCTAATGGTAGGTGCTTGGGACGGCCTTGATGACATGTAGCCAGGTTCTTTCCATGATGGCATTATACGGCGAGGGGAGCTTCAGGACCAGGAATTCCGCTTCGACCATTCTGGAACCCGCTCGAATAGGTAATGTGACCTTGCCCAATGGATATTCGGGATTCGTATTAAAGCCGAACAGTGGGTGAGGCGCCGGAGATAGATCCGACTCGTTGAGGCCAAGCTTGATGAAAGCTTGGTAGTACATGACCTCTGAACTACTCCCTGGGTCTATGAGAATTCGTTCAATGATGAACCGGTTTATGCGTAATCCAATGACCAACGGATCAATGTGGGAGGCCGTTGCGTCATTGAGGTTGGAGTTGTTGAAGGCAATTGTCGGAGCTTCTTCGGACCGGTCAGTCGAAATACGGCGCCCCTGTAGAGTTGGATGCGGTCGAATTGTGTGCACGTCTGGGGGTGTAGGCAAGCTGTAAATTACATGGATCACGCCAAGTGGGGGAGAGTCCTGCCTCAATGCTAATGCCTTGGTTGGCTTTCCCTGTTTCATATACTGCTACAGTCGGTCGTCTTGCACCAATTCTTCCAGGTGATCTTTCAATACGTAGCAACTCTCTGTTTCGTGGCCGTGAGCTTTGTGATATTCACACCTCCGGTCCCTTCGTCGTGTGTCGGGTGGCCCCACCATCTTTGACGACCATCTGAAGAATAGAAGGTGTTGGATTTTGGTCATTACCGCGGTGATTGGCTCTGACAGGTCCGTGTACTTTTTGTCAGCGCGCCTCGAGCGTCTATTGTCGACTTGTAATTGTTCATTTGTCGGGTAGGAGCATTGGTCACTCGATCGGCGAGAGTCCCGCCTTTTGTCTCGTTTAGCACGTTGTCACGGCTCAGGGCTCGGAGGTGGCACGGAACTTATCGGTTAAGCAATTTCAGGAGGTGCCGGTTTGGTGGACACTTGTCTGGCTTTAATCCTCAGGGCATCGTCTTCCACTTTTCAATACTCTTCGACTTTCTTCATCAACGCCCATACTGTTTTGGGGGGTCTTCTGGTCAGGGAGTTGCGAAAAGCACTGTCAGGATGTAGTCCCATTTTGAAGGCGGTGACGACCATGGAGTCGTTGCAAGTGTCGTCAACGAGATTGAAGCACTCCCAATATCGCGCCGAATATGCTATCAGCGTTTCTTCTGGTTGGATTTGCATAGCCCAGAGAGAGTCGGCCTATTTCGGCTGTATCTCATTGGTGATGAACCTGGCCCTGAAGGATTTTTGTAATTGATGGAAACTTCTGATCGAAGCCGGCTCCAGCTTGTAATACCATCTGACAGCTAATGGCCCCAAGCTGCTGGGGAATATTCGGCACATGAGGGCTTCATTGTCTGCATGCAACGTCATGGCCTGCTTGTAGTGACGTATATGATCAGTGGGGTCTGATTTGCCGTCGTAGAGAGTAAATGATGGAGCTTTGAACTTCTTGGGCAGGGCCGCCCTCGCAATTCGTCGGATAAAAGGATCGTGCCGGTCCCCTTCGTCTGAACTACTACTTCTGCACTTGTCCCTTGTGTGTGGACTTTTTTCAGAGGAGCTAGAAGTGTCTGAGCGTCCCTTGTTATGCTCCGTGGATAATGAGTAGGAGTCGCTATCGGTTTCCCTTGGTCGGGCTCGAGGTCGTTGTCTACCTGCCCTCTGGGGTCGTTCGGGGTCTTAGCGCGCAACTTCTTTGGATTTTGCTACTTCCAGGGCCAAATCTTGACGGAGGCGTTCGTTTTCTACGATCATATTCTCCAGCCTTTGTTCATTCTGTTTGGCTTGTTCTATGATGGCTTGCATCGTCTCCTGCGCTGAAGTCGTTGGCAAGTCAAAATTCAGGGTCTGTCTCGCAGCGATGGTTTCCTTCCCGAGCATATTTGCCGGAGTGATGTCGTCTCTCTGTGTAGTCTCGTCGGTGGCTATCGGAGGATCTTGCGTCACGCCTTCCATGGATGTACTTGAGTATTCCCACAGACGGCGCCAATTGTGGGGAAGTGGTTCTGGAAATACTCTTCAGATCCTGGGAGACGCTCTTGATCCTCAGCTAGTCACCTGCAAAGACAAACACTCTGGTTGGGGGTGCCGGGGTTAGCACTCCGACGGGCAAGTTAGTTCTTATGTTCAAGAAAGCTTCTTTACTAAGTTTAGTGAAGTGATTGTTACCTACCCTTCCAAGAACCATGTTTCTTTATTTATATCTGTTCCTTTTGAGGTCTCGGGACCTGGGCCTACTTTTCAATCATTACCCGTTCTTCTATTTGGCCTCAAAGATCCTTTCTTAATCGGCTTACGTATTGTATTCGGCTCATCCTAGTCTTGCAGGATGCAGCCGGTTAATGTCTGTTACTAAAATGTGCCCCTTCCGATTTAGCCATTTATTCGGCTCCCACATAAACCACGCTTTAACTGTGCTTTTAAATAATTTTTTTTTCTTTCTGAAAAAATGGTTTTAAACCACGCTTTTACTGTGCTTTTAAATAAATTTTTTTTTTTTTCCAGAAAACCTGGTTCAATACAGTTTTTAAATTATTCATATAAAATACCATCTTGTTCACAACCACGCTTTTACTATCGAAATACAATTTTTAAGGAAAGCGTGGCCACTCACTGCTGATTATTATTATTATTATTATTATTCAATCCATATTCTATAATTCGCTCAATCATCTTGTAGATCTCTATATATAAATTATTCATATAAAATATCATATTAAATTTGTAATCTTAGCTACCAAATTTTATTATTTTAATATTTAAAAATCAATTATATAATTTGGAAATTATGTTTCACATCCATTATTATTTTTTTAAATGATAAAATTATATGTACGATTATCAGATCAAATTGATATTTACATAAATAATTTATACATTAAATTTTTAAAAAATAAACAGCATGCATTGTCTAAAGAGTAGTGAATTGTAAAAAATGTAAATTAAATATTTGCTTAATTTACGATATTTTTAAATTGTTATTTAAATATAAAATTTTCAAAAAAATTTTATTTTGTAATATAATTCAAATATGATTTTAAAATGATCGATGATGGAAAAAAAATAAAAACAACAAATAAAAAATTTTAAAATAAAAATTAAAAAAGAAGAAGAAAATAATGGCCTCGAGACACGCACCCTCCCAGAGAACATTTTTGTTCAGTTTCGGAGAAATTTTGTCGGGGTTTTTCCCAAACTAAGCCCCTATACGAATTTATTTCCCAAACTATGCCTACTTTTGCAGATTTTTCGAAATGAAATATTTGTTGCCATGAAATATTTACATAAAACTTCACACAGCATATATAAAATATCTAATTTGCTAATTACTACTATGAATAGGAAAACAAAATAAAGTTATGACTATAACACTTATAACACTTTAGAACGCCGTAGCTAGTTCAAACATAAGTATCCCACAAAAATAATTTGTGGAAACATTCAACATAACACAGAACATAAAATAAAGCGATGATTACAATACTTAATAGTTACATAGACAAATATTAGACAAACCTTTCACAAACTCATTGTCGAAAGAGTTATTTTAACACAGTCAAATTGAAATCAAATTCTCATTCTAAATATGCAACATTTTGGAAAGAAAAGAAAAGAACAAATTCTCATTTTGGAAAGAAAAGAACAAATTCAATTTAACTTCATCAAAATGTCACTTCCTCGAAGCCTCCTTGGGCGTCAATTTCGCATTAACTCGGCAAATGGTTTTGAACATCTAAATACACAATGTGAATCACCACATGGCATAAAACACATTTCCACTCGGACATACCTCAATCAACATATGGGTCCTGCCTCAAATTAGGCTCAAAGCTAGCCAAAAACCATGGTCTCACAAACCATTTTCTGACAAAGTGATCGTTAATGAAGAAATGAAAAACTCTTTGAAGATTTGTGATGGCATTTGTCAGAGGTATAGAGATGAAATACAATATTATTGAAATACATAGATTCATAGAAACCCAATCAAGGGAGAGCAAATATATATATATATAGAGAGAGAGAGAGAGAGAGAGAGAGAGAGAGATGTGAGTGTGTTCTTGTGGGATCTCTCAAAGGGCATTCGTGCGGGTCCAACAGTTCAAATCCCCAGATCTGGTTTCACAAGTGTATAATGTCAACCAGAATGAGAATCCAAATTTGGCAAATCTATAGAAATTTACTAATCACGAATAATGTCAAAAATGGACTACATCACCAATATCATAATCGCCACCTAATCTTTTGGAAAAATTAGAAAACCCATGACTCATGCCAAAGGCCACTGTCCATCGTAATTAAAGTACCTCGGCTTGGGAACTTAGGCCCCGTTTGTTTTGGGGTGTAAAGGATGGAATGAGATTAGGATGGAGATGGGACTATTTAGTGTTGTGTTTGTTTGTAGAGTTGGGGAATGGATTAGGATGGAGAGGGGATTAAGATGGAGGTTGGAAAGAGGATTGGGATGGACGAGGTGGATGTGGTATTAGAAAAATAGTGAGGGGATTAGAATTTTTTTTATTTTTTTTACTTTTTACATATTGGGATTTTTTTTTTTTTTTTTTTGGAACATTAATGTCTAATTTTTTGTATTTTTTATTTGTTTTATTATTTTATATAAAAATAATTTAACAATTCCTACACTAAGAACTATCATCAAAACAAACACAATTTTACTTAATCCCCTCACTATCAATCCTCTCAATATCAATCCCCTCCATTCTACCTCTAAAAATAAATGAGGCCTTAGATATGAGAGGGAAAGGCCATGAATTGAGCACTCCCGCTCACTGATTGAGGGTGGAGTGTATGCCATTGAGGCTGCTAATTGAGATGCCTTAACCCATTTCTTGATATAACTTGGAATACTTCACAAATATTTGATCTGAATTAGGTTGGACGCTCCAAAAGTGCAAAACAAGCCAGAAAGCGAAGTTTTTAAGCAAAATAAACATTACCGCACGTGCAACGTCATTCCCACACGTACAGGTTGCCTCGATTTGCATGCATGACTTTCTAAACCTATTTCTTATGCCTCCAAAGTATAAAAGAAGGGAGCAAAAAACCTTGAGAAGGGTTAAAATATTTTCTGGAAAAAAAAAAAAGAAAAAAAAAAGAAAGAGGCTAGAGTTTTGAGATAGAACACTTAGAACTTCAAGGTTGTCTTCCATGGTAGCTTCATCCTCTACCTCTACCTCTTCCGACTCCTCCATGAGTTGCTAGTTCTCCTTTTTTCTAGGGTTTTGATGAAATCCTAGCCATGTAAATAGAGTTATAACTAGGCTTTGATTGTTTGAACGATTTGAGAGAGTTATATGAATGTTTTAGAAGTTTTAGTATCAAGTCTTCCTATCTCTTTTAGTATTCTTCTTTCTGTGATTTAATAATGCTTTTCATACAATGGTTTTCTTTGTGTTGTATTCAAAGTATAAGACAAGTCATGCTACGAGAAACGAGTCGTCTTGCTACTTTAGTCTAGGGTGAACGACCTGTACTATTTGAGATGATTTATGCCTATACATTGAATGCAACAATCCTCTTAATCAATGTTTCAAACTTGTAGTTGTGAAACATGGGGTAGTTCAAACCATGTTGCAATTGTTTGCTGATGTTAAATCCTATTTATGTGACTAGTGATGGATTTTTTGCCATAGGATTTTCTCAAATGAATTTCATAAACCCTAATATTTATTGCCAATTTAATTTTGTATGTTCAATTTAATTCTCGTTTAATTCTCATCAACAATTTCCATCTAATTAATTTAAGAATCTTGCAATTAAATTAGTTTAATTTCACATTAATCCATGTGGATCGATGCCTAGACTTGCTATTGTTCTAGAAATTTAGGTATAGTTTAGTTCTTTATTTTTTGTGTGAAAATAACCCATCAAACTTTGGCAAAACCCTAAAAAGAAACAAACCACATGTGCGAAAAACTCCCCAAAACTAAATTACACTTTGCTTTAATTGTAGGTGCGGGCGTGGGTGCAGCTCACTACACCGCAGGTGTAACCCAGGCTCCAGCAGGTGTGGCTAGGATGCTGTACATGTGGCCCATTCCTCTGCAAGTGCGAAAAAATACCCAAAATCCAAATTGCACACTGCTTTAATTGCAGGTGCGGGACACTGGTGTGGCACACTATGCCACACATGCGGTGAGTTTTTCCTGCATGTGCAGAAAACTCTAAACTGAAAAAAGAATTTTGTCTTTCAAAACCCTCGACCCACTTTTGACTTATCACTTTCTATCCTCACCTTCTCTCTCTATTTCTCACCCCCTCTATCTACCTTATCTTCACACACACACACACACACACACACTCTCTCTCTCTCTCTCTCTCTCTCTCTCTCTCTCTCTCTCTCTTTCTGACCTAACACCACCATTACCATCTATCTTCATCAACTCTCACCCAAATCTCACCACCACTGGAGTACATCACTGTCAGTGCACCACTACCACCACCAGATATCCTTCCGGCGATATTTTTTTATGGTAGACCTTTATTCTTCTCTTTTTACCTTCTTGTTCTCATATTTTTCAAGGTAAATTCATCTTTTAGCTTTATATGTTCATTATTTGAATTTTAGTTGTAACAAATCTGTAGATTCTTATGAGTTTACTATGTTGCTTCAAAAAAATAAATAAATAAAAATTGAACTCACCGCACATGCAACGCTTGTCCCTCGCATTGGTGGGATCACACTACTCCAAAAAAAGATATCTATATAATAAAGTAGGATGGTTTTTGAATTTTTCCTACACACATTTATCCTACTAGGACTTTTGGACGGCTCAAATTTATTCAAATTATAAAACAACGGCTGAAATATATTTTTTCAAAAATATCCTACATGTACATTTTCTATTTTTCCGCTTATCTCTCATACTTTTTCTTTTTCCCACACATTCTTCTATGATCCCATAATCCCAACGTCATCTCTCTTTTCTTTTTATTTTTTTTTTGTTTTCTCTCATTTTTATTTTTCTCTCTATTTGTTTGTTTTTTTATTTTCTCATTTTTGTTCACTTGTTTTTATTCATATTATATCGAAAAGTCTGTGATCCCAGAATTAGGAGTCAGATTTTATTGTGTGTAGTGGAGATTAAATTAATGAATGTTTATAGTCCACAAATTAAATGAATTTAAACATTTAATTATTATTTTTAAATATATTGAATACCTAATAGATTTCATAAATTTAGATAACCTCATATAAATTTTTAACATCTATATAATAAAGTAGGATGGTTTTCGAATTTGTCCTACACACATCTGTCCTATTAGGACATTTGGATGACTTCAATTTATTCAAATTATAAAACAACTAATTTGAGATATATTTTTCAAAAAAATATCCTGCATGTACATTTTTTATTTTACCGCTTCTCTCTCATACTTTTTCTTTTTCTCACACATCCTTCTATGATCCTATGATCCCACCTCCATCTCTCTTTTCTTTTTATTTTTTTATCTTCTCCCATTTTATTTTTCTCTCTATTTGTTTATTTTTTTATTTTCTCATTTTTGTTCACTTATTTTTATTCATGTTATACGGAAAAGTCTGCAATCCTAAAATTAGGAACCAAATTTTACTGTGTGTAGTGGAAATTAAATTAATTAAATTTTATAGTCCACAAATTAAATGAATTTGAACAATTAATTATTATTTTTAAATATATTGAATACCTGATAGATTTCAAAAATTTAGATAAGCTCATATGAATCTTCAACATATTTTAATAAAGCATGATTGTTTTTAAATCTTTAACATATTTTTGTTCTATTAGGACATTTTTTTTTCTTCTCTTTGTTTAATATATTTTACACATATTTCCATATAATGGTTGTATGCCTGTAATACACTAGGACATTACGGGCATACATACAATTTCCATATAATTATATAAGCAAAAGCAATATTATATGTATGCTTGTGAAAATTGTATGTATGCTAGGCACATCTATCTCTCTAGTTATATATTATATAAGCAAAAGCGAGTTTTCGTGAGGAGTTTTGTAAGAACTCCAAAATTTTATAATAAATTTGTGATTTTATCAAATTCAAAAATAAATTTAAATAGTGTTGGGATTACAATTATATTTTAATCTTTACATTATTTACACCGTGCCTTCGAACGCAGGCATACGCTAAATATATATATAGTACTATTTGTTTAGTTTATTATCTGTTGACTATTAGTTTTAGTTTCATATTTATTTATTTATTTTTAGCTTAGTTTAGTAGTTGTTTAATTTAGTTTATTTTTACTTTATTAGCTTTTAATAGTACTATTTGTTTAGTTTATTATCTCTTGACTACTAATTTTAGTTTAATATTTGTTTATTTAATTTAGCTTAGTTTAATAGTTGTTTACTTTTGTTTATTTTACTTTATTCTCTTTTAAGAGTTTTTGTAGTGTATATTTGTTCAATCTCAGTTTATTATTAATTTAACTTAGTTAGGTTATATTTAAGTTCACTATTTATTTCTTTTCTTTAAAAAATAAAAAGGGGTTGCTTAGTAGTTGTCGTAGTTGTATATCATTCATTGTAGCTTACTTAATTTAGTTAACTCAATTGTTGTACATTAGTGTACGGGGAGGAAAAATTCGACATCGCACTTCCTTTCTTCAAGCTCCTCGGCTGTCAGATCACTGGCCACAGCGGTGAGCTACCCGTGATGTGTGGTAGGAAAACACCTCAAGCGATCAAGTTAGCACACGCTAGGATAGAGAGAGAGAGAGAGAGAGAGTGTTTGAGTGTAGAAATTCCATACAAAGTGTTCACTTGCCTTTTCGTATGGGCGAGACTTGCTTATATACAGCCCCGTATCCGCTCCTGGTGGCCTCTCAACACGTGGCTCTGCTATCCCATCTGTCGGCATCATGCATCTTTGAATATCACCTAACTTATTGCCTGCTCACTCTCTTTGAGAGCTCGGCGGTAGCTGGGCTATCTCGGCTATCCAGCCCTCAACGCTTTATGCGAAGCATTACGGTTAGCTCAATGGAGGCAGAAGCTCGGCGGCATCTCGGCGAGCCCAGGTCATCTCAAACTTGTTTGCGGTGGCCTTCTGCGAAGCGAGCAGATACCTCGGTCAAGTGCACTGGCACGGCATCGGACATTTCACTCGGCTAACCTCGTCTCTGCTTGATCGTATGCTTCGGTTGGGCCAGCGGTGCCTTAGCAGAGCACCTTCTCTCTGGACGGGGCTAAATCTCCTCGGCCCATCCTGCTCGACCCAAATCTCGGCACAACTCTGTCAGCCCAAATCTATCAGGTACAACTCTGTCGTAGGCCATCTGTCCGTCATTACCCACGGCCCAATCCATTTCATAAATTTCCCTCACGATTGCCCTTAATTCGTCCGCTCGGTGGCCAGGGATTACCATTCTGATCAGCAAGGTAGATTCACAAAACCTCACGGTTGAGCAAATACCAATTCTTCAGTAGGAGTAAACCATCTCGGTGGAATCATGTGATTAAGCAAAACATCAACTCTTGGTAGGAGTAAATTATCTCGGTGAAGCAGCGCGATTGAGTAAACCATCAACTCTTCGGTAGATGGCATCTCATTTGGAACAACTCTTCGGTAGGAGTAAACCATCTCGTTGGAACACAGAAGTTGAACAAACCATCAACTCTTGATAGGAGTAAGCATCTCATTTGGAATCGTGTGATTGAGCAAAACATCAACTCTTGATCGGAGTAAATCATCTCATTTGAAGCAGCGATTGAGCAAACCATCAACTCTTCGGAGTAAGCATCTCGGTGGAACAACTCTTCGGAGTAAACCATCTCATTTGGAACACAGAAGTTGAGCAAACCATCAACTCTTCGGGAGTAAGCATCTCGGTGGAATCGTCAGATTGAGCAAAACATCAACTCTTGATCGAGAGTAAATCATCTCGAAATTTGAAATCTTGGGATTGAGCAAACCATCAACTCTTGGTAGATAAGCATCTCGGTGGAATCGCGATTGAGCAAATCATCAACTCTTCGGTAGGAGTAAACCATCACGGTACGAATTCCCGATTGAGCTATCCATCCAACTCTTGGTAGGAATAAGCATCTCGGTGGAACAACTCTTCGGCCGAGTAAACCATCTCATTTGGAACACAGAAGTTGAGTAAACCATCAACTCTTGGCCGGAATAAGCATCTCGGCTAGAATCAGCGATTGAGCAAATCATCAACTCTTCGGTAGGAGTAAACCATCGCTTTGGAAATTCACGTTGAGCTATCCGTAACTCTTGGTAGGAATAAGCATCTCATTTGGAACAACTCTTCGGTAGGAGTAAACCATCTCATTTGGAACACGGAAGTTGAGCAAACCATCAACTCTTCGTACGGAGTAAGCATCTCGGTGGACCATCAGCGGAACCGTCACCACGGTTGGAATCTGAGTTGAACAAACCATCAACTCCATCAGCGAACAAATCATCACGGTTGGAACATCAGCCGAACAAATCATCTCGACCGGAACTCCAGGAAGGCGACAAAAGTCGCTCGCGACTTCTACTTGGCGGACAAGATCGTCGGCCAAGGAACTCCAGGAAGGTGAAAGGTCCACTCGCGACTTCCTACTTGGCGGACAAGATCATTTCGGCCATGGTGGCGGACAAGATCGGCTCGACCATGGTGGCGGACAAGATCGGCTCGACCGTGAGTGGCGGACAAGATCGGCTACCATGGTGGCGGACAAGATCGGCTCGGCCGTGGTGGCGGACAAGATCATTTCGACCCAAGGAACTCCAGGAAGGCGAGCAAGGTCCGCTCGCGACTTCCTACTTGGCGGACAAGATCGGCTCGGCCAAGGAACTCAAGGAAGGCGAGCAAGGTCGCTCGCGACTTCCTACTTGGCGGACAAGATCGGCTCGGCCAAGGTGGCGGACAAGATCATTTCGGCCAAGGTGGCGGACAAGATCGGCTCGGCCAAGGAACTCCAAGGAAGGCGAGCAAGGTCCGCTCTGCGACTTCATGGCGGACAAGATCGATTCGACCAAGGAACTCCAAGGAAGGCGAGCAAGGTCGGCTCGCGACTTCTACTTGGCGGACAAGATCGGCTCGGCCAGGAACTCCAAGGAAAGCGAGCAAGGTCGCTCGACTTTACTGGCCCGGACAAGATCGGCTCGGCCAAGGTGGCGGACAAGATCAGCTCGGCCAAGGTGGCGGACAAGATCGGCTTCGGCGGAACTCCCAAGGAAGGCGAGCAAGGTCAGCTCTGCGACTTCTTGGCGGACAAGATCGATTCGGCCAAGGAACTCAAGGAAGGCGAGCAAGGTCCGCTCGCGACTTCTACTTGGACAAGATCGGCTCGGCCAGGTGGCGGACAAGATCGGCTCGACCAAGGAACTCAAGGAAGGCGAGCAAGGTCCGCTCTGCGACTTCTCTTGGCGGACAAGATCGGCTCGGCAGGTGGCGGACAAGATCGGCTGACCAAGGAACTCCAAGGAAGGCGAGCAAGGTCGCTTCCGCGACTTCCTCTTAGCGGACAAGATCCCGGAATTTCGGCCAAGGAACTCCAAGGAAGGCGAGCAAGGTCAGCTCATGACTTCCTACTTGGCGGACAAGATCGGCCATTTCGGCCAAGGTGTGAGAAGATCGGCTCGGCCAAGGAACTCCAAGGAAAGCGAAACAGGTCGCTCTGCGACTTCCTACTTAGCGGAATAGATCGGCTCGGCCAAGGAACTCCAAGGAAGGCGAGCAAGGTCAGCTCATGACTTCCTACTTGGCGGACAAGATCGGCTCGGCCAAGGAACTCCAAGGAAGGCGAGCAAGGTCCGCTCCGCGACTTCCTATGGCCGGACAAGATCGGCTCGGCCAAGGTACTCAAGGAAGGCGAGCAAGGTCAGCTCTGCGACTTCTATAGCGGACAAGATCAGCTCGGCCAAGGTGGCGGACAAGATCCCGGCTCGGCCAAGAACTCCAGGAAGGCGAGCAGGTCGCTCGCGACTTCCTACTTAGCGGACAAGATCGGCTCGGCCAAGGAACTCAAGGAAGGCGAGCAAGGTCGCTCACGACTTCCTACTTGGCGGACAAGATCGATTTCGGCCAGTGGCGGACAAGATCGGCTCGGCGAAGGGTAAGTCATCCGGAACCTTGGAGTTATTACGATTCACTATATTATTTGGACACAACAAAGTTCTTGATAATTCACTTCTATTACATTGACAAAAAGTATTTCCATTTGAAGTGTAAAGAAACAAATCCTTCCTCAAAAATTACATCTGGCGCTCCATGGCGAGTGCGCCTTTGCCATCAAATCTTCCAAGTGGTATGCCCCTTGCGGTTTGCCCGCTTGCCTTCTTTAGAACCCAGTAGCCCACTTGTCAGTTACCTTGGGGTTGTCTTGCGATGGGCCTTGGCATCATCCTCTACTCGGATGTACTCATTGATCTGTTGCATTAGGTGCCACATGGATGTCTGTGACTCATTATGGCGAGTCCCTCGGCCTATGTAATAAACCGGCGGAGACGCGCTTATATTGGGTGATTACCCGAGTTGGCCGGGGCAATCTAAGACTCTCGTTGAAGGTTTCCCGGTACACAGGTTATGCGCCTTCAGCGTGTATTTCAACTCAATCTTGACAACGAGAAGGTGGTCGACCTCCTTTGGTGTTTTGGTGTTGGTCGTAAGCGCGTCACAAAGGCTTGACCAGCTAGCACTTCCCTTGCTATACTCCCTCGTGACCTCGAACCATTTCAAACCCTTCGCCCAAACTTGGCGGAAAAGACCCGAGGCATAAGGCATCATTCCGCCTATGTCAGAGCCATAACTTTGTCGGAAATGACTTACGTGCATGTCAGGTCGATCTTTAAATGCGTAAAGATGAACTTTAGTGGTGGAAGCCAGCGGAAGCGGTATTGTTTCTATCTCCGCGGAAAAAGAATTAGGTATTTCGGCTGGCTAAATCTGTATCTAGAAGGGATGGCGGCTTGGCGAGTGGAGGCATTCGGCCTCCTCTGTGTGGACTCCATAGGGTATTTGGCTTGTTGAAGCAGCACTTTTCCCTCTGAGCCTCCAGCGTGAGCAGTTAATAGCCTTCAGCGCATAAATCCTCTGTCCGGAGTAGGAGTAGAGATCCTCGGCGTCGTCTCCGGGGCGTGAGAACTTTGTAAGTCTTGTCTGCTGTATTTGGACTTTCTGCTTTTGTCAGATCCCGTCTCTGCAACTTCGGTAATAGAAATGGTCGGTGTGCCTCGACTCTGGTGGTGAGCAGTGAGGATGGGGTCGCTCAATGTGGTCACCCTCGGTACGCCCTTACTTTGACATCTTGGCTTAAGCTCCTCCACTCTCTGCCGCCATTCGGGATGGCGGCGTTTTGATCTCATGACTTGTGTTCGAGCGTGCAGGTGTGACTCTCTCACGCCGATGGCCGTCTGGACTCACGTGACGACCATGACTTCTTCAGCGCTTATTCGCGCATCTCTAGCCCATCCTCAGGGGGCGTCTCCAAGTCGCCATTGGAAGGGCGATGGGATATTCTTCTCTCCCGGTTAAACTCAGGGTGGCTCTGCGATGGCGAGCGGAAGCTTCAAATGGTTGTTTGCCATGGGCGGCGTCAGATGAACTTGGAAGACAAGGTTTTATCTGTCAAGTTTCCCGAGGCGCCAATGTGGGTGTGCGGGGAGGAAAAATTCCGACAACCGCACTTCTCTTCAAGCTCTCGGTATCCAGATCACTGAAAGCCTTCTAGCAATGGCGGTGAGCTACCGTAGTGTGTGGCGAAAACTTACCTCCAAGCGATCAAGTTAGCACTTACCTAGGATAGAGAGAGAGAGAGAGGGAAAGTGTTTGAGTGTAAGAAATTCCTTACAAAGTGTTCACACTTTTTATTATGGTAGAGACCTTATATGCCATACTGGCCCATATCCCTCCTAGTGGCCTCTCAACCACGTGGCTCTGCTATCATCTGTCGGCATCGCCATCTTTGAATATCACCTAACTTATTTGCTGCTCACTCTCTGAGGAGCTCGGTGTGCATTGGGCTATCTCGGCTATCAAGCACCCTCGGCTGGCTTGCTTTATGCCCAAGCATTCCTGGTTAAGCCAATGGAGACCGGCTCGTGGCATCTCTGAGCCAGGACTCGGGTCATCTCAAACTTGTTTGCGGTGGCCTTCTGCCAGCGACAGATACCTCGGTCCAAGTACGTGCACCTGGCGTCGGACATTTCACTCGGCTAACCTCGTCTCTGCTTGAAAGATCAGTCGTGGCTTCCGGTTGGAATGCCAGCGATTGCCTTAACCGATTATGTAAGGCACCTTCTCTGGACGGGGCTAAATCTCCGCCGGCCCATCACTGCTCGACCCCGAATGCATCAAGAGCCACAACTACATAATAAGAAGCCCCAAATCTATCCAGTCTGACTACTAGTAAAGCCAAAATCTGTCCGAATCATTTACCAGCGGCCAATCCGGCTCATAAATTTCCCTACAATTAAGTATAAAAATTTGAATACTAAGCGGTAACTTGGATAAGTGCGATCTTGGCGAGAAAAAAAATAGACTTCTATATATATTTTGTGTGATAAATAAATCATCTTAATCTTAAATTATATCTTAATGGCGACAAAACCATAATATTAAGCCATCTAGGTAGATGTTAACAATAATTAACCCCACAAAATTTTGCACAATAAAATTTGATATGCATAAGAAATTATTAATTAAATTTTTTTTTTTGAGAATAACGATTATCACAATCACTTGATAACATAAATAACTTGTATCGAAACTAAGCGAAAACATTAAAGAGAAATTCTATAAGCTCGGAAAAGTTATCATAAATTTACTTGGACTTTTAAATCGGTGGTGTATATTATTATTGTGGGATCCAAATTATGAATAAATATCATACTACAACAAAAAACATACTTTAGTGGCACTACACTAGTGGCATATTTTTAGAAAATGTCACAAAAATGATATGTAATTGGCACGTTTTAAAAAAAATGTCACAAAAGCGACAAACATAAAAGGCTCTAGTGACATTTCAATGAATAAGTGTCACAAAACTACAACAGGCAACTAATACTTTGGTGGCACTTCACACTGAACAGTGGCATATTTTTTAGAAAATGCCACAAAAATGATGTCTAGTGTGTACGTTTTGAAAAATGTCTACAAAAGCGACAAACTATAAAAGGCTCTAGTGACATTTCAATGAACAGAAGTGTCACAAAACTACATTAAAAGCATACTTTAGTGGCACACTACACTAGTGGCATATTTTGAAAAATGCCACAAAAATGATATTTAGTGACAACCGCGTTTTGAAAAATGCCACAAAAGCGATAAACATAAAAGGCTCACTAGCTGACATTTCAATGAACAAGTGTCACAACACTAAAACAAAAACATATTTTAGTGACACCATACTGAGTGGCATGTTCTTTAAAAAAATGTCACTGAAAAAAATATTTGGTGGCATTTTTTTAGAAAAAATGCCATAGAGCCACAAACATAAAAGGCTTTAGTGGCATTTCAATTAAAAAAAAAAAAGTGTCACTTTACTACAACAAAAATGTCACTACAACAAATTTACACTTTAGTGTCTACTACAATAGTAGCATGTTTTTTAGAAAATGCCAAAAAAATAAAAAATGTCGGGGACACTAGGTAGGTGCAAATTACTTTTTTGTAGCACCCAGGTGAAAATTAATGTAAACAAATATTTTATAACATTTTTGAAAAAATGCCACTAAGCCAAAAACTTTCCAAGCTTATAATGACATTTTGAAAAAATAAAAAAATGCCAATATATTTTCTAAATTTTTAAAAATCTCACATTAAATGATTAAAAATAAATGAATTAAACTTCAATATACACTACGAAAA